>OX393554.1:57991557-58649057 GCA_947650365.1 Chamaelirium japonicum | reverse complement strand
CCGTACGTTGGGATCTAATAGACAGCCTGGATCATAGGTAACTATATAAGTAAGAGGCCATGAGTAAGAGTATCCCTACCCATATATATATATATATATATATATATATATATATATATATGTATATATATATATATATATATATATATATATATATATATATATATATATATATATATATATATATATATATATATATATATATATATATATATATATATATATATATATATATATATATATATATATATGGGAAAAGGGATGCTGGACCTGAGGTGCAGCATCATTGCTGTACCTCAGGCATTGTTTAACCATCCTAGAAGTTTTGGAATTTGATGAAATTTGGTGAGGGTGTTGTCTAGGGTAAGATGATCATCCTCACAAGTTTCTATCAAATTCCAAAACTTCTAGGGGGTTCAAATAGTCGAAGCAAAATCAGCCGTTCACAGTCACCGTTAAAATCTGCTGATTTTGCTTCGACCATTTGACCGCCTAGAAGTTTTGGAATTTGATAAAAATATGTGAGGATGATCATCTTACCCTGACAATACCCTCACAAAATTTTATCAAATTCCAAACCTTCTAGGGGGGTAAACAAGCGAGAGGTGCAGCAACGATGCTACACCTCGGGTGCAGGCTCCCCGCCCCATATGTATATATATATATATATATATATATATATATATATATATATATATATATATATATATATATATATATATATATATATATATAATAAGGGACAACGGTTGTGGGGGGGACAAATGAACTGAGACAAAGCAGCGGCTGAGATTTATAGAGAGTAGGGGGATAAACAAGAAAACTCGATCACAATCGTCCGTTTCCTAGCCCCAACCAATAATCCCACTCAGCTTTATAAATCCCCCTCTTAAATCACCATAACCCACCCCGATCCCTTCCAAACCTGTCCGATCCAATCCCGTGCGATCTGACCCATCTGATCCGTCAAGCCCCCTCCCTAGCCATCAGTCACCATCCCTCGTAGACCTTGCCTCCCTTGAATCACAGTCGTCCATTTCACCCAAGCCCTCGATACCCCGCGAGCCGCCCGCCTTTAGTACCCCCAACGAGCCGCCCGCTTTCAGTACCCCGATCTCCTCACTCCCGCACCCCCCTCCATCCTCTCCCCAGATCTGAAGCATGTCTCCCCTCCGCATCCCTCCCTCGCGATGAAGCCTGCCGATCTCCCCTCCCCCCTGCCTCCTCTCTCCAGATCTTAAGCCCGCCTCCCCCCTCCCTCGCAATGAAGGCCCTACTGGCCCCCCTCCCTCGCGATGAAGGCCCTGCTGACCCCCCTCCCTCGCGATGAAGCCCCTGCTGGCCCCCCTCCCTCGCGATGAAGACCCTGCTGGCCTCCTCCCGCACCCACAGGTTCTCTCTCTCTTCTCGCCCCCTCCCTCCTCTCCCTCGGGTTAAGTGATCCCCTCCCCCCTCCCAGCCGATCTCTATATATATGAGTGGGATTCAGTTTGGGGAGGAGGCGGCGGCGATGTCTGATTTTTTTGCCTTTCTTTTTTCCTTTCTCTCTCTATTTCAGATCGATTTTTTCTTTTTTTTTCCTCTCTCTCTCTCTCTCTGTTTCAGATCCATTTTTTTTTTCCCTTTCTCTCTCTCCACTACCTCCGGATGGGGATGGCGTTGAAGAAGAGCGATGTGTACAGCTTCAGTCTGCTGCTGCTGGAGCTCATCCTCGGGGCACCAGCCTTATGCTCGAAGGCGGAGCGGCCGCTGAGGTTGGGCGGGGAGCACGACCAGGTGGCGGCGATGTCATTTTTTTCCACTTCCTTTTTTCCTCTCTCTCTCTCTCTCTATTTCAGATCGATTTTTCTTTTTTTTTTTCCTCTCTGTCTGTTTCAGATCAATTTTTTCTTATTTTTTTTCCTCTCTCTCTCCACTACCTCCGGACGAGGATGGCGTCGAAGAAGAGCGATGTGTACAGCTTCACTCTGCTGCTGCTGGAGCTCATCACCGGGGCACCGGCCTTATGCTCAGATGTGGAGTGACCACTGAGATTGGGCAGGGAGCACGACCAGGCGGCGTTGATGTCTGATTTTTTCCCCTTCCTTTTTTCCTCTCTCTCTATCTCTCTATTTCAAGCCCTTGGTGCTCGCAATCCCTCAGTGGCTGCCTCCCTTGGTGCCCACCTCCCCCCTTTGCCATTATTTGCAAGAGAAAGAGAGGATCAAGATATGGAGAGAGAGAGAGAGGAGGTTGCAAGCGAGAGAAGATCAAGAGATAGAGGTGAAATTTTCATCGATTTTTCCCTTTTTTTTTGTTTCCTTCTCGCTTCTCTGATCAGATTCCATCATTACCCCCCCTCTCTCTCTATCTCTCTCTGATCGGATTCCTGATTTTTTCTATTTTTAGAGAGGATTAAGATATGGAGAGAGAGAGAGAGGAGGTTGCAAGCGAGAGAAGATCAAGAGATAGAGGTGAATTTTTCATTGATTTTTCCTTTTTTTTTCTTTCCTTTTGCTTCTCGTATCAGATTCCACCATTCCCCCCCGCTCTTTCTCTCTCTATCTCTCTCTCTCTGATCGGCTTCCTGATTTTTCTTTTTTTTTGCCTCTTTTTTTTTCTACCTCTTCAGTTACAGGAGTTTGGAGGTCCTATCTGCAAGAGAGATAGAGAGGAGGCTGCAAGAGAGAGAGGATCAATAGATGGAGGTGATGAGTTTTAGGCTGATGAATGCATTCAATTTTTTGCAAAAAACCGAATTCTAAAATTGCATTCATTTTTTTGCACTCTCTTAATGTACGATTTAGAATGTATTCAGTTTTTTGAACTCAGTTTAGAATTCAGTTTTTTGACCTCAGTTTAGAATTCAGTTTTTTGCACTCAGTTTTTTGGCACTCAGTTTAGAATGCATTCAGTTTTTTGCACTCTCTTAATGTACGATTTAGAATTGCACTCGGTTTTTTGCATTCAGTTTAGAATGCATTCAGTTTTTTGCCTGTCTTTTTGCAATATCTTAATAGTTAAAAACCAAATTCTAAATGCATTTTAGTTTTTCCAGAATCATAATAGAATAAGAGAGCTGAATTCTGTATTAGACTATCACTTTAATCCAAGGCAAACTTTTTCTCAAATATGGATTGAAGGATTTTTTTTCTTATTATGGATAAAAAGGTGACTTTAACACCCATATGTTAATTGATATAATACAAAGAGTCCCATAGATTGGAGGAGTCTCACTATTTTAGGATCCTTATTCATGTAGTTGATTACGAGAGTACCCCCTATGATTTAATCAGAATATGGGGTATATTTAGGCTCTTTTCATAATCTTCTACATTAATAAGTATTCTACAATAGTGGCGATACACATGCTGGTGTTAAATTCACCCCTTCGACACATAGAAGTTCCCTCCAAGGTGTAGTCGAGGGGTATACTTGGACTCCTCTCATAATCTGCTATAAAAATAAAGATCCCATAATAGTAGGACCCCTCCTATCCATAAGACTTTTTATACTTGGACTTCTCGTATAATTTGCTATATGAATAAGGATCCCACAATTGTTGGACCTTTCCCAGTTATGTGACTTTTTATGTTTTGGTCGTATGTATACAGATATAAAATCATCCCTTTGACACATAAATGTACCACATGATATAGTCAGGACGTATACTTGGACTTCTCTCATAATATTTTTCATAAATAAGAATTATATAATAGTAAGACCCCTTCTACCATATTTGTTTCTATACATACGCGTATTAAATTCACCCCATTGACACGTAGATGTACCCCCCAATGATATAGTTGAGGGGGTTTACACTTTAACTACTCTCATAATCTTTATATGAATAAGGATCCCACAATAACATGACCTCTTCTAACTATATGACTCTTTATATTTTGGTTGCATATATCAGGGTGTTAAAGTCACCAGTTTGATATATAGATGTACCCCCCATGTTATAGTCCAGGGTGGTACACTTGGACTTCTCTCATAATCGGCAACATGAATAAGGATTCCACAATAATCAGAACCCTATTAGCTATGAGACTCTATATATTTTTTTCACATACATACGGGTGTTAAAGCCACCCATTTGACACAAAAATATACCCTCCTATGATGTAATCGGTGGGAGGGGGTACACTTGGACTCCTCTTGTAATATGTTATTTGAATAAGGATCCCATAATAGTGAGACCTTTCTAGCATTGAGACTATTTATATTTTAGTCATACACACATGCGGGTGTTAAAGTCACCTCTTTAAGACATAGATCTAACCCCAAAGATATAGTCGGGGGGGGGGGGGGGGGGGTTACAGTTGGACTCATTTTATTATCTGCTTCATAAATAAGGATCCTATAATAATAGGACCCCTCCTAGCTATGAAACTATTTATATTTTAGCCATATATATGCAGGTGTTAAAGTCATCCCTGTGACACATAAATATTCCCTCGCATGATATAATCGAGGGAGGAGGTAATCTTGGACTGCTCTTATAATCTACTGTATGAATAAGGATTCCATAATAGTAAAATCTCTTCTAACTATAAGACTCTTTATATTTTAGCTATATATATATGGGTGTTAAAGTCGGGAGGGAGGGGGGGAGATATACTTTGACTCCTCTCATAATCTGATTCACAAATAAAGATCTCACATTAGTCGCACCCCATAGCTATAAAAATCTTTATAATTTCACCGCATGCGTATGGGTGTTAAAGTCACCCCTTTGACATATAAATATACCCCCCATCATCTAGTCGGGGGGAGGGGGTATACTTGGGCTTCTCTCATAATCTACTATATGAATAAGGATCCCATAATAATAGGATCCCTCATAGCTATGGGACTCTTTATATTTATACCACATACATTCGGGCATTAAAGTCACCCCTTTGACACATAAATATACCGCCATAAAGATATAGTTGGGGGGGGGGGGGGGGACACTTGTATTCCTCTCTTAATCTGTTATATGAATAAGGATCCCATAATAAGGAGACCTTTTCTAGCTATATGACTCTTTATATTTTTTTTAAATATATACGGATGTTAAAGTCACCCCTTAGATATAAAGATGTACCCCTATGAAATAGACTTATGAAGCAACTCTAGGATTGCTCTCATAATTTGCTATATAAATAAAGATCCCATAATAGTGGGACCCTTTCAACCTATGGGACTTTTTATATTTTGACCACACATATACGGTTGTTAAAGTCACCCTTCAGATATATAAATATATCCCCTTATAATTTAGTCGGGGGGGGGGGGGGGGGTATACTTAAATTTCTCTCATAATTAGCAACATAAATAAAGATCCCACAATAGTATGACCCTTCTTAGCTTTGGGACTCTTAATATTTTGGCCACACACATATAGGTGTTATAGTCACCCCTTTAATACATAGATATACCCCTAAATAATTTAATCAGGGTAGGGAGTATATTTAGGTTCCTATCATAACCCGCTATAAGAATAAGGATCCAATAATAGTAGCACCCTACCTAACTATATCAATCTTTATATTTTGGAGGATGCAATATTGGGAGAACTTCTGAATGGCTCTCACTCTCTCGGAAGACGAATACGGGGCTTCCCGGGAGAGGCCACGATCTCGCGGTTTTCCTAGGTGGCAGTAAGGGGAAACCCTAGGAATCCTTTGGCTGGCGGTTCACGTGGCTAGACCCAGGCCTCGAGGCGCCAAAGGCCCAGGCGACGGCGAGCGCACGGAAACCCTAGGGGTCACCCCTCAGCACCTCCTCTGTCGCCCACTTCTTATCGCCCTTTGGGTTCCCCCGTCGAGTCCCACCCAATCTATGCTCCTCCTTGCACCTACGTTGAGGCCCTCAAACTCTTTCTAGCCTGGAGCTCGAACCCTAGAACTCATCTTCTCACCCCTCCCCCTCGCTCCGTTCCGTTACCCCGGGGTTCCTGCTTCCGCTGCGGAGATTGTGATCACAGGATCCATGATTGTCGAAACGCAATGATCTGCTTCTACTATTGCGTCTTATGGCACATGGCCAAGCGATGCCCCGCCTGCCTCCAGGGCCTCCCTCCAGTCAGGCGCCCCTACTCCTCCGGCTCCTCCGCTCACAGCCCCGCAACCCCCCCTTCCGGAAGCCAAGACCGTCGGGACGCGGAGGAGTTTCCGGGGGGAATGCATTCCCGAGTGGCTTCTCGAGAGTGGGGATCATCTCTCTTTTGCGCGGGACTTCTGACCCTTCTTTCTTCTCGGCCCTGCTCCTCTCTCGCTAGGGCTCCCAACAACGAGGTGAAGATTCTCTGCCGATCCTCTGACAGTGGCCAACCTAGGGGATAGATACCCAGGGGAGAAGCTTTAGAGTTATCTTTCCTTTGTCTTGCCTCCTGAGCGACCTCTCATCCAGGGGGCCTTTCGACCTCGAGGGCTTCTCGCTCCGCGTGGACCGCTGGTCGGAGGACTTCGGCTCAGAGGGGCGCATCCCGGAGGTAACGGTTGAGCTCCGTATCTCAGACCTCCCTCACCATGCGTGGCACCCACCGGCCCTGAGCTCCTGGGTGGGACAGTTCGGGACTAAGCTCTCGTCAAACAATGATCTGGAGGGGGACAGGTCCTTATCCCACTGCTCGGTCCTGCTGGAGACCCGCTTTCCCCACCACATCCTGGAGCGCCGCCGGATCTTCTTCGGCCAGCATCTATACCTCCTAGAGATTCTACAGGTAGTCCTCTCTCACTATTTCTCCTTCCCGGTGCTCTCCCGTAATCTTGGAGGGTCGAGCCCGGGGGAAGGGATCCTCTGCCCCCAATCAGGCTCGGACATCTGCAGCTCTCGCCCCCCCGCCCCTCCTCAGCAGAGCCCCTCTCGACAGCTGCTGTTGGACCCGATCGTCGTCTCTTCAGGCTCGGCTGGCGAGCCTTCTGCCCCTGCACCCGCTCTTGTACCCGCCTTTCGGCGAGAAGGTATGGAGCCCTCACCCGACGACTTGACTTTTCTTGTGAGCCATGAGAGGATTGCGACCTGCATTTACCCCTCTCTCCTTTGATCTTTTCCTCTAACACGGCTTCACAATCGAGGCCACTGGTCCCTCTCATTGATCTCGAAGATTCCTTGGATGTGCTCCTTGGCCCACCGGGATTCTCCGAATCTGCGGTCTTCCTCGCTTCCAACCCTATAGCCCCTTTCGAGGATTCCCCTTCTTGGGTTGACCAGCAGTTGGGATCGACCACCCCGCTTACTGATAATCGTTTGACCCTTGCTCTCAGGGAAGCAACTTCGGAGGCTCTAGACCCTAGGGTGACGCCACCTACTATCCACCGAGGACCCCCACTTCAGGTGATCAGAAGAAGGTCGCACTAGTTTTTGAGGAAGGTGGAGGAGGGCAAGCTAAAGAAGGTGGACTTTTTAGAGCGCGAGAGCAGAGATCGTGGTTCGGGTTCCCTACCGTTGTCGCTAAACTTCCTCGAGGACCAACTCATCCTCTCCCTGGCAGCAAGATAAACTGCCAAAACCACCGAAACCGCCGAAACTGCCGACACTACCGAAACTGTCGAAACTGCTGAAACTGCCAAAACCGTCAAAACTGCCGAAACCACCGAAACCGCCGAAACCGCCGAAACCACCGAAATTGTCGAAACCACCAAAACTGCCGAAATTGCCGAAACCACTGAAACTATCGAAACTCCGGCCGAAACTACCGAAATCGCCGAAACTACGGTCGAAACGACCGAAACTTCCGAAGCTGTCGAAACCATCGAAATTGCCGAAACCACTGAAACTGCCGAAACCGCCAATACTGCCGAAACTACCGACAATGCCGAAACTATCGAAACTTCCAAAACCGCCGAAGTAGCCGAAACTGCCGAAACCACCGAAACTGCCATAACCGTCGAAACTACCAAAACCACCGAAACTACAGAAACAGCCAAAACAACCGAAACCACCGAAACTGTCGAAACCGTCGAAACTGCCAAAACCAATGAAACTTCCAAAACAGCTAAAACCACCAAAATTGCCAAAACTATCGAAACTACTTAAACCGCCGAAACTGCCGACACCGCTGAAACTGTCGAAACTGTCTAAACAACCGAAACCACGGAAATTGCCGAAAACGCTGAGAGTGCCAAAATTGTCAAAACCGCCGAAACTGTCAAAATCACCAAAACAGCTGAAACCGCTGAAACTGTCGTAACCATAGACACCGTCGTAACTCCCGAAACTGTCGAAACCGCCGAAATCGTCAAAACTGTCAAAACAGCAGTAACCGCCGAAACTACAGAAACCGTCGAAACTACCGAAATCACCGAAACTGCCAAAACCGCTGAAATTGCCAAAACCGTTGAAACTGCTGAAACCGCCGAACTGCCGAGACCGCCGAAACCGCCGAAACTGCCAAAATCGCAAAAACTGCCGAGACCACTGAAACCGCCAAAACCGCAGAGACCGCCAAACCTACTGAACCACTGAAACTGCTGAAATCACCGAAACTGCAGACACGAAATCGCCGAAACTGCTGAAACCGCCGAAACTACTGAAACCGCCGAAACCGTCGAAACTGCCGAAACCACCGAAACCGCCAAAAACTGTCGAAACCGTCGAAACTACCAAAACCGCAGAAACTTCCTAAACTGCCGAAACCATAGAAACTACCGAAACCATCGAAATCGCCGAAATTGCCGAAACCGTCGAAACTGCCGAAACCGTTGAAACTACCAAAACCGTAAAAATCCTCCGAAACTGCCAAAATCGCTGAAACTGTCGAAACTTCTGAAACTGCCGAACTTGCTGAAACTGTCGAAACTAACGAAACTGTTGAAACCACCAAAATTATAGAAACTGCCAAAACCGTCGAAACTGGCAGAACCGTCGAAACTGGCAAAATTACCGAAACCACTGAAATCATCGAAACTGCGAAAACTGCCGAAACCACCGATATTATTGAAACCACCAAAACTGTCGAAATTGCCAAAACCACTGAAACTATCGAAACTCCAACCGAAACTGCAAAATCGTTGAAATTCTGGTCAAAACGACCGAAACTGCCGAAGTTGCATAACCGCCGAATCTGTCGAAACTACCTAAACCACTGAAATTGCCGAAACCGCCGAAATTATCGAAACTACCGAAACCACCGAAACTGCCAAAACCGTCGAAACTGTCAAAACTACCAAAACTACAGAAACAACCAAAACAACCAAAACCACCGAAACCGACGAAACTACCGAAATCACTGAAACCGCAGAAACCGTTAAAACAATCGATACCATTGATACTGCCGAAATCACGGAAACCGCCTAAACAGCCGAAATTACCGGAACCGTCGAAACTGCCAAAACTGTCGAAACCGCCGAAACTACTAAAACCATCGAAACCGATAAAACAACCGAAACAGCCAAAACTGCGAAAACTATCGAAACTGCCGAAACTGTCGAAACCGCCAAAACTACTAAAACTACCGAAACCGCCAAAATCATCGAAACTACCAAAACCACCGAAACTACCAAAACTAATAAAATTCTAGCCGAAACCGCTGAAACTCTTGTCAAATTTGATGAAACTCTGGCCGAAATCGATCGAAACCGCCGAAACCGACGAAACTGTCGAAATTTTCGAAACTACCGAAACCGTCGAAACTCCGGCCGAAACAATCGAAACTCCGACCGAAACTACCAAAACTGTCGAAACCGCTAAAACTACGGACGAAACCGATCGAAACTGCCAAAACCGCCGAAACTACCAAAACGAACCGAAACTACCAAAACCACTGAAACCGACCGAAACCGCCGAAACTACCGAAAGCGACCGAAATCGTTGAAACTACCAAAACTACCGAAACTGCCGAAACCACCAAAACTGTTGAAATCGCCGAAACTACCAAAATACTGAAACTACCAAAACCGCCAAAACTGTCGAAACGACTGTAACCGCCGAAACTATCGAAATGACTGTAACCGCCGTAACTATCGAACGGCCAAAACTACTGAAACTGCCGAAACGCTAAAACTGCCAAAAATAACTAAAAGTGCCAAAACTACTAAAACCACCAAAACTATCGATACTATCGAAACTACCGAAATCGCCGAAATTATCGAAACAGTCAAAACTGCCGAAAACCACCGAAGCAGTCGAAACCGTCGAAACTACCAAAACATTAGAAACTTCCAAAACTACTAAAACAGTCAAAACTGCCAAAACTGCTACAACCGTTGAAACTGCCGAAACCGCAAAAATTGCCCTTACCACTGAAACTGCCGAAACTGCCAAAATCGTCGAAATTGCCGAAACCACCGAACCTACTGAAACTATCAAAATTGCCGAAATTGCCAAAAGTACAGAATCCATCGAAATAGCCAAAACTAACGAAATAGTCAAAATCGTCGAAACTGCCAAATCTTCCGTAACCGCAGAACCACCGTAACTGCCAAAATTGTCGAAACTGCCGAAACCACAGTAACTGCCGAAACCGCCGAAACTGTAGAAACCACTGAAATCATCGAAACTACTGAAATCGTCGAAACCGCAGAAACTGCCAAAACCACTGAACTACCGAGACCGCCGAAACCACCAAAACCAGTGAAACTGCCGAAACCGCCAAAACTGCAGAAACCGCTGAAACTACCGAACCACCAAAATTGCCAACACGAAACTACCGAAACTGCCGATACAAAACTACAGAAACCATCGAAACTGCCAAAACTGTCGAAACTACCAAAACTGTTGAAACTGTCGAAATAACCAAAACCACCAAAAACTGCAGAAACCGTCGAAATGTCAAAACTGTAGAAACTTCCAAAACTGCCGAAACTATCGAAACCATCGAAACTATTAAAATTATCGAAACTACTGAAACTGTCGAAACTCCGACCGAAACCACTGAAACTCCGATCGAAACCGATCGAACTACCGATGCTGCCGAAATCGCTGAAACTGCTGAAACCGTCGAAACTGCTGAAACTACCGTAACAGCCAAAACCGTCGAATTTGTCAAAACCACCAAAACCGCAGATACCATCAAAATTGCCGAAACCACTGAGACTACCGAAATCGTCATAACCGCCAAAACTGCCAAAACTAGCGAAACCACCAAAACCGCATAAACTATCGAAACTACCGAAACCATTGAAATTGCCAAAACCTACCAAACCACCGAAACTACTAAAACGTCAAAATTGCCAAAACTGTTGAAAACCACCAAAACTGTCGAAACCACCAAAACTACCGACACTACCGAAACTGTCGAAACTGCCGAAACTATCAAAATCACCAAAATTATCAAAACTACCAAAACCACTGAAACTGCCAAAACCGTAGAAACTTTCGAAACTTTCGAAACCCCCGAAGCCCCCGAAACTATAAAAATCACCAAAACCACCGAAACTGCCAAAACCGTCAAAACTATCAAAACTACAGAAACTACCGTAACCGCAGAAACCACCGTAACTGTCGAAACCGTCGAAACTGTCAAAACTGTTAAAACCACAGAAACTATAAAAACCGCCAAAACTACCGAAATCACCAAAATTATCGAAATCATCGAACTGCTGAAACTACCAAAACCATCAAAATTCCCAAAGTTGCCAAAACTAATGACACTACCGAAACTGTCGAAACCATCGAAACTGTTGAAGCTATCAAAACTGCCAAATCTGCCAAAACCATCGAAACCGCCGAAACCACTGAAACTATCAAAATTACCAAAACCATTGAAATTACCAAAACCACAGAAACTTCCAAAACTACCAAAACCGTCGAAACTGTCAAAACTACTGAAACCGTCGAAACTTTCGAAACCGTCGAAACTACCGACACATTGAATTTGCTAAAACTGTCAAAACTGCCTAAACCGTCAAAATTACCGAATCCGTCGAAACTGCCAAAACCATTGAAATAGCCAAAATCGCCGAAACTACAGAAACTACCGTAACTGCAGAAACCACCATCTCAGACAAAACCACCAAAACCACCAAAACCACTATAACTGTCGAAACCACCGAAACTGCAAAAACTTCTAAAATAACCAAAACTGCTGAAACTGCCAAAACTATCGATACTATCAAAACTCTTAACCCCCTATAGTTAAAAAACTATATTTTGCCCCCTTCAATTAAGTTTTGATGATAATAATTACCAAATAAGGATATTAAGTGCTAGACAATTACAAAAAGTTAGAAAAAAATAAACAAAAAAATCAGTAAAAAAGAAAAATTCAGCAAAAAAGGAAATAATTAATAAAAATTAGTAGAAAATATAAAAAATTATAAAAAAATAGAAACAAATCATAAAATATTAATAAAATAAAGATAATTTAATTTTAATAAAGTTTTCTATTTTTTTTTTTAAAAAACAAAACCAAAAAAACCAAAAATCTGACCAAAACCATCAAAACTACTGAAACCGATCAAAACCAATCCTTGGAGTTCCTATAGTTTGGCATATTCGATTGGTTTTGGTAGTTTTGATGGTTTCGGTTAGAGTTTCGATAGTTTCATTAGTTTCGACCAGAGTTTCAACGATTTTGGTAGTTTTGGTGGTTTCGGTAGTTTTGGCGATTTTGGTAGTTTCGGAGGTTTTGGCAGTTTTGGTCGGTTTCGACGGTTTTGGTAATTTTTGGTAGTTTTGGCCGTTTCAGTGGTTTCGGTAGTTTCGGTCGGTTTCGGCAGTTTCGGTAGTTTCGATAGTTTCGGTCTATTTCGGCAAGAGTTTCGGCTGTTTCAACAGTTTCGATCGGTGTTTCGATAGTTTCGGCCGAAGTTTCGACGGTTTCGATAGTTTCTTCGATTTCGATCGATTTCAACCAGACTTTCAGTAGTTTTGGCTGAAGTTTTAGCGGTTTTGGTAGTTTTGGCAGTTTCGGTGGTTTTCTACAGTTTCGATGGTTTCGACAGTTCCGGTAGTTTTGGCGGTTTTAGTAGTTTCAACGGTTTTGGCAGTTTCAGTAGTTTTATTAGTTTCAGCTATTTTGGTTATTTTGGTAGTTTTGGCTATTTTAGCGATTTTAACAGTTTTGGTAGTTTTAGCAGTTTCGGCGATTTTGGCAATTTTAACGGTTTCAGTAGTTTAGGCAGTTTCAGCAGTTTCGACGGTTTCGGTAATTTCGGCAGTTTGGACGGTTCGGTAGTTTTGGCAGTTTCAGCAGTTTTTGTGTTTTTAGTAGTTTCAGTAGTTTTGGCAGTTTCAGTGGTTTCGACAGTTTTGACGGTTTTGGCAATTTTGACGATTTCAGCAGTTTTGATAGTTTTAGCGGTGTCACAGTTTTGGCTGTTTCGGTAGTGTCGACAGTTTCGACGGTTTTGGCAGTTTCGATGGTTTTGGTAGTTTTGAGGGTTTTGGCGATTTTGGTAGTTTTGGTGTTTTGGTAGTTTTGATTATTTTGACAGTTTCGGTAATTTTATGGTTATGGCAGTTTTGGCAGTTTCGATAGTTACAGTGGTTTCGGCATTTTTGATAGTTCCTTTAGTTTCGACGGTTTTGGCAGTTTTGGCTGTTTTGGGAATTTTGGCAGTTTTAGTCGGTTTTGATCGGAGTTTCAGCGGTTTCGATAGTTTTGGTCGGAGTTTTGATAGTTTTAGTGATTTCAGCAATTTTGGCAGTTTCAGTGGTTTTGGCAGTTTTTGCAGTTTCAGAAGTTTCTGCGGTTTAGGTTGTTTTGACAGTTTTGACAGTTTTCGGCGGTTTCGGTGGCTTCAACAGTTTCGACGATTTTGGCAGTTTCGGTAGTTTCGGTAGTGTCGGCAGTTTCAGCGGTTTTGTGTCGGTAGTTACAACGGTTTCGGCAGTTTTGGCGGTTTTTGTGGTTTCGATGGTTTCGGTGGTTTTGACGGTTTCAACAATTTCGACGGTTTTGGTAGTTTTGGTGGTTTCGGCGGTTACGGCAGTTTCAGAAGTTTTTGCGGTTTTTTGCAGTTTCGATGGTTTCGACAATTTCTAGTGGTTTCGGTAGTTTCGACGGATTTGGTAGTTTTGACTGTTTCGGCAGTTTCGGTTGTGTCGGCAGTTTCAGCGGTTTCCTATCGGCAGTTTCGTGTTGGCAGTTTCGACGGTTTCGATAGTTTTGGTGGTTTCGGCAGTTTTGGAGGTTTTGGCGGTTTTGGCAGCTTCGGTAGTGTCAGCATTTTTGGCGGTTTCGGTAGTTTCGACGGTTTCAGCAGTTTTGTGTGGTTACGACTGTTTTGACAGTTTCGTCAGTTTCATGAGGTTTCGACTGTTTTGGCAGTTTCGTGTGGTTTTGACTTTTTCGATAGTTTCGATAGTTTGGGCAGTTTAGGTGGTTTCGGTGGTTTCGGCGATTTTGGTTATTTCGGCGGTTTCTGCGGTTACGATAGTTTCGGTAATTTCGTGTCGGCAGTTTCAACGGTTTTGATAGTGTCGGTGGTTTGACGGTTTCTGCTGTTTCAGCGATTTCGGCAATTTTAGCGGTTTCGGCAGTTTCAGCGGTGTTGGGAGTTTTATTGGTGTCGACAGTTTCGGTAGTTTTGGCGGTTTCAGCAGTTTTGACAGTTTCGGCAGTTTCAATAGTTTCGATGGTTTCTGTATTTTTGGAAGTTTCTGCGATTTTGGCAGTTTCGACGGTTTCGGCTATTTAGGTATTTTCGATGGTTTCGGCAGCTTCGACGGTTTCAACAATTTCGGCAGTGTCAATTGTTTCGGCGGTTTTGGCAGTTTTGATGGTTTCGGTAGTTTCGACAGTTTTGGTTGTGTCGTCGATTTCGACAGTTTTAGCAGTTTTGGTATTTTGGTATTTTCGGCGGTTTTGGTAGTTCGACAGTTTTGGCGGTTTTGGCAATTTTGGCGGTTTTGGCAGTTTAAGCAATTTCGATGGTTTTGGCAGTCTCAGCGGTTTGGTAGTTTCGGTGGTTTCTGTAGTTTCGGTGGTTTCGGCAGTATGGGAAGTTTCGGTGGTTTCGGCAGTTTCGGCCAAAATTGCCGAAACCGTCAAAATTGCTGAAACCGTCGAAACTACCGAAATTACCAAAACCGCCGAAACTACTAGAACCACCGAAACTACCGAAAATTGTGTTTGGGAGGGAAAATTATATAAGTAGCTCAGGATCTCCTTCTCTCCAAGCGATGTGGAGCTAACTCGTGGCCTTGTACACCTCACCTCATCTCACCTCATCCATCTTGGCATCCCAGCTTCAGGAGTCTTGGCTATTGGCCTATTGGATCTTGGTCATCATAATCCACCCCTCTTACGGCTACACGTCCTCGTGTAGGGTTAGACCCCCCCCATCCCGAGGAGAACCGGCTCTGATACCATTTTTTAACATCTGCCCCAAACACACAAGATATTGTTCGCTTTGCCCGTGCCCACACAAGAACTTTCCAGGGAGTCACCTATCCTGGTACTACTCTCGCCCGAGCACGCTTAACTATGGAGTTTCGCGTTTTGGCAGTTTCAGTCAGTTTTTGCGATTTCGATGGTTTCGATAGTTTCAGTCGATTTTGACGATTTCGGTAGTTTCGGTTGGTTTCGGCAGTTTCGATAGTTTCGGTCAGTTTCGGTCGAAGTATCAACGGTTTTGGCAATTTCGGTCGTGTTTTGACTGTTTCGGCAGTTTTGGTAAGAGTTTTGATAGTTTCGGTCGGAGTTTTGACGATTTTGGTAGTTTTGACAGTTTTAGCAGTTTTGTCGGTTTTGGCTACAGTTTTGGCAGTTTTGGTTGGAGTTTCGACGGTTTCGGTCTGTTTCGGCCAAAGTTTCTACGTTTTCGGCAGTTTTGGTAGTTTTGACAGTTTCGATGGTTTCGATAGTTTCAACAGTTTTGGTAGTTTTGGCAGTTTTGACGATTTTGATAGTTTTGGTAGTTTCGATTGTTTCGGTGGTTTCGGTAGTTTCAGTTGTTTTAGCGATTTTGACGGTTTCGGTAGTTTCGATAGTTTCGGCAGTTTCTGCGGTTTCGACAATTTTGGCAGTTTTGACAGTTTACGCGATTTCGGCTGTTTCAGCAGTTTCAGAGGTTTCAGCAGTTTCGACGGTTTCTGTGATTTCGGTGGTTTCAGCAGTTTTGGTATTTTCGGCGGTTTCGGCAGCTTCGACAGTTTCGATCGGAGTTTTGTCGGTTTCGACAGTTTTAGTGGTTTCAGCAATTTTGGCGGTTTTGGTGGTTTTGGCTGTTTTAGTGGTTTCATCAGTTTCTGCAGTTTCGGGGGTTTCGACAGTTTCGAAAGTTTTTATGGTTTTAGCAGTTTCGACGATTTCATCGGTTTCGGCAATTTTTGGTGGTTTCGGTAGTTTCGACGGTTTTGGTTATTTTGGCAGTTTCAGTAGTGTCAGCAGTTTCGGCGGTTTCGTGTCGACAGTTTTGGCAGTTTCGATGGTTTTGGCGATTTCGGCAGATTCGATGGTTTCGACGGTTTTGGCAGTTTCGACGGTTTCGACAATTTTGGCGGTTTCGACAATTTTGATAGTTTCGGTAATTTCGGTAGTTTCGACGGTTTTAGTAGTTTCGACAGTTTTGGCGGTTTCGATAGTTTCGAAAGTTTAATCAATTTTGCTTGTTTCAACGGTTTCGGAAGTTTTAGCGATTTTGGTGGTTTTGGCAATTTTGTCAGTTTTGGCTATTTCGCCAGTTTCAACAGTTTTGGTAGTGTCGGCAATTTTGGCGGTTTCGACAGTTTTCGGTGGTTTCGGTAGTTTCGAAGGTTTTTGACTGTTTCGGCGGTTTCGGCAATTTTTGTGTTTTGGCAGTTTCGGCAGCTTCGGCGATTTCGGTAGTTTTAGTAGTTTCTGCGGTTTTGGTAGTTTCGGCAATTTTGGTAGTTTCGATTGTTTCGGCAGTTTTGACGGTTTTGGTGGTTTCTCCAGTTTCGGTAGTGTCGATAGTTTCGACGGTTTCAGCAGTTTCAGTGGTTTCGGCATTTTCGACGGTTTCGACAATTTCGACGGTTTCGACAGCTTCGATAGTTTCGATCGGTTTTGACCGGAGTTTCGGTGGCTTCGGCAGTTTCGGCCGAAGTTTTGACAGTTTCAATGGTTTCGGCAATTTCAGCAGTTTCAGTGGTTTTGGCAGTTTTTGCAGTTTCAGCGGTTTTGGTAGTTTCGGAAGTTTCTAAGGTTTTGGTAGTTTCGACGGTTTTGTCAGTTTTCGACAGTTTCGGTTATTTTGGTAGTTTTGACGGTTTTGGCAGTTTCAGCGGTTTCGACAGTTTCGGTAGTGTCGGTAGTTTCGATGGTTTCATGTCGATAGTTTCGGCGATTTTGATAGTTTCGGTGGTTTCGACAGTTTAAGCGGTTTCAGTGGTTTCGACAGTTTAAGCGGTTTCAGTGGTTTCCATAGTTTCAGTGGTTTCGGCGGTTTCGGCAGTTTCGATGGTTTCGGCGGTTATGTCGGTTTCGGCAGTTTCTACGGTTTTGGCGGTTTTTGTAGTTTCGGTGGTTTCGGTAGTTTCGACGGTTTCGTAGTTTTGGCGGTTTCGGTAGTTTTGGCAGTTTTGGTAGTTTTGACAGTTTCGGCGGTTTTGGCGGTTTCAGCAGTTTTGGCCTTTCGGTAGTTTCGGTTGTTTGGGCAGTTTCGGTGGTTTCGGAAGTTACGACGGTTTCGACAGTTTCGACGGTTTCGGAGGTTTCGACCGGAGTTTCGGTGGTTTCTGCAGTTTCGGCCGGAGTTTTTACAATTTCAGTGCTTTTGGCAATTTTGGTGGTTTCCACACTTTCAGTGGTTTAAGAAGTTTCTGCAGTTTTGGCAGTTTCGACGGTTTCGGTAGTTTTGGCAGTTTTTGTCAGTTTCGGTGGTTTCGACGGTTTCGACAGTTTCGACAGTTTTGGCAGTTTCGGCGGTTTTCTGTAGTTTCGGTGTGTCGGCAGTTTCGTGTCGGCAGTTTTGGCATTTTTGGTGGTTTCTGCAGTTTCGCCGGTTTTGGCAGTTTCGATGGTTTCGGCAGTTTCGATAGTTTTAGCAGTTTTGGCAGTTTCGACAGTTTCGACGGTTTTGGCAGTTCGGTAGTGTCGGCAGTTTTGGCAGTTTCGTGTTGGCAATTTTTATGGTTTCGGTAGTTTCGGTGGTTTTGGTAATTTTGGCAGTTTCTGCAGTTTCGTCGGTTTCGGTAGTTTCGGAAGTTTCTGCGGTTTTTGCAGTTTTGATGGTTTTGGCGGTTTCAGCAGTTTTCGGTGGTTTTGACGGTTTCAGTAGTTTTCGGAGGTTTCGCTGGTTTTGACAGTTTCAACGGTTCCGGCAGTTTCGGCGGTTTCAGCAGTTTCGGTTGTTTCGGCAGTTTCGGCGGTTTATGTGGTTTCGGCGGTTTTGGCAGTTTCGGTGATTTCGGCAGTTTCGACGGTTTCAACGGGTTCAATGGTTTCAGTGGTTTTGGCAATTTCGACGGTTTCGGCAGTTACGGTGGTTTCTGCGGTTACGGTAGTTTTGGCGGTTTCGGCGGTGTCGACAGATTTGGCGGTTTCGATGGTTTCTGCAGTTTCGACAGTTTCCGCAATTTCTGATGCTTCGGCAGTTTCAGCGGTGTTGGCAGTTTCGGCGGTTTCGGATGTTTCGGCGGTTTCAGCAGTTTTGACTGTTTCGGTAGTTTCGACGGTTTCGGTAGTTTCTGCTGCTTTGGTAGTTTCGACGGTTTCAGCAGTTTCAGCGATTTCGGTGGTTTCGGAAGTTTCAACGGTTTCGGCAGTTTTGGCGTTTCAGTAGTTTCAGCGATTTTGGCAGTTTCGGCGGTTTCGGTAGTTTCGACATTTTCGGTGATTTCGGCAGTTCGGCAGTTTCGACTGTTTCGGCTGTTTCGGCGGTTTCGGCAGTTTCGAAGGTTTCGACAATTTCGGCTACCGAAACCAATGAAACTGCCGAAACCGCCAAAGCTGCCAAAACTTCCGAAACCACCGAAAATGTCGAAACTCCGGTCGAAACCGCTGAAACTGTCAAAACAGCCGAAATGGCTGAAACTGTCGAAACTACAGAAACTACCAAAACCATCAAAACCGCCTAAACCACCGAAATTGCCGAAGCCGACGAAACTACCGATACCGCCGAAACTACCGTAGAAACAGCCGTAACTGCCGAAACTGCTGAAACCGCTGAAATTGCCAAAACTACCGAAACTGCTGAAAACGTCGAAACTGCTGAAACCATCGAAATCGCCGAAACAACCAAAACCGTAGAAACTTTCGAAACTGCAGAAACCGTCGAAACTGCCGAAACAGTCGAAACTGCTGAAACCGCTGAAACATCCGAAACCGCCGAAACTGCCGACACCGCTGAAACATCCGAAACCGCCGACACCGCTGAAACTGCCGAAACATCCGAAATTTCCGAAACCGCCATAATTGCTAAAACCATAGAAACCGTCGAAACCGCCGAAACTGCAGAAACTACCGTAATCGCAGAAACCACCGTAACTGGCAAACCGACGAAACTACCAAAACCTCTGAAACTGCCGAAAGCGCTGAAAGTACCGAAACCATCGAAACGGCTGAAACCATAGAAGCCGTTGAAACTGCCGAAACCACCGAAACTGCAAAAACCGCCGACTCGAAACTGCCAAAACTGCCGATATTACCGAAATTGCCAAAACCATCGAAACTGTTGAAACCACCGAAACCTCCGAAAACTGCCGAAACCGCCAAAACCATCAAAACTGCCAAAACCACAGAAACTTCTGAAACTACCGAAACCATAGAAACCGTAGAAACTGCTAAAACCACCGAAACCACCGAAATTGCCGACACGAAACCACCGAAACTGCCAACTCTACCGAAACTGTCGAAACCGCCAAAACCGTCGAAACTGTCGAAACTGCCGAAACCGCCGAAACTGCCAAAACCGCCGAACTGCAGAAACTGCCAAAACCGCAGAAATTGCTGAAACTGTCGAAACCGTCGAAACTGAAGAAACCGCCAAAAATGCCGAAACCACTGAATTTGTCGAAACTGCCGACACGAAACCGCCGACACACCGAAACTGTCAAAAATCGTAGAAACTGCCAAAACCATCAAAACTGCCAAAGTTTTGGCAGTTTCGATGGTTTTGG
Source organism: Chamaelirium japonicum (assembly GCA_947650365.1). Lineage (NCBI taxonomy): Eukaryota > Viridiplantae > Streptophyta > Magnoliopsida > Liliales > Melanthiaceae > Chamaelirium > Chamaelirium japonicum. The sequence continues at coordinate 58,629,119 of OX393554.1, read as the reverse complement.
CAGTTTTGTCGGTTTTGGTAGTTTCGGCGGTTTCGACAGTTTTGAAAGTTTCTACGGTTTTGGCGATTTTGATAGTTTTGGCGGTTTCGGTGGTTTTGATAGTTTCGGCAGTTTCGACAGTTTTTATCGTTTTGGCTGTTTCGGTAGTTTTGGCAGTTTCGGTGGTTTCGGTAGTTTCGGAGGTTTCGGTAGTTTTGGCTGTTTTGGCGGTTACGGCGGTTTCTGTAGTTTCAGTGGTTTTGGCAGTTTCGATGGTATCTGCGGTTTCGGCAAATTCGGCGATTACCACAGTTTCGTCGGTTTTGGCAAATTCGGGATTTCGACAGTTTTGGTGATTTTGGCAGCTTCGGCTGGTCCGTTTCTACAGTTTCTGTGGTTTCGGCAGTTTCGACAGTTTCAAAAGTTTCTGCAGTTTTGATAGTTTCGATGGTTTCTGTAGTTTTTAGTGGTTTCGATTGATTCAGCAGTTTCCATGGTTAAGGCAGTTTTCGGTGGTTTTGTGTCAGCAATTTTGGTAGTTTTGGTGGTTCGATAGTTTCAGCGGTTTCTGCAGTTTCAGTGGTTTCGACGGTTTCAGCGATCTCGGCAGTTTCATAATTTCGGCGGTCTCGGCAGTTTTGGCAGTTCGGTGATTTCGGCAGTTTATGCGATTTTGGCGATTTCAGTAGTTTTGATGATTTCGTCGGTTTCTGCAGTTTGGTAGTTTCGGCGGTTAGTACGGTTTTGGTAGTTTTGACAGTTTTGGCAGTTACAGTGCTTTTGCGGTTACAGAAGTTTCATCAGTTTTGGCGGTTTCGATTGTTTCGTTAGTTTCGGGTATTTTCGGTGGTTTCGCTGGTTTCAGTGATTTCGACAATTTTGGCGGTTTTGACATTTTCAGCAGTTTCGATGGTTTCGGCAATTTCGGTTGTTTCGACAGTTTCGGTAGTTTCGATAATTTCAGTAGTGTTAGTAATTTTAGCAGTTTCGGCAGATTCGACGATTTCAGTGGTTTCGACAGTTTCGGTGGTTTCGGCAGTTTCGGAAGTTTCTACAGGTTTGGCAGTTTTGACGGTTTCGGTAGTTTCGACGGTTTTGACAATTTTGGTGGTTTTGGCAGTTTCGGTAGTTTCGATGGTTTCGATAGTTTTGGTGGTTTCAGCAGTTTCGGCAGTTTTGGCATTTTGGCAGTTTCAGCTGTTTCGGTCGAACCCGTTCGGCAGTTTTGGCAATTTTGGCATTTGCTGTTGTTTTGGCAGTTACGGTGGTTACAATCGTTTCGGCAGTTTCGGCAGTTTCGATAGTTTTGATAGTTTTGGTACTTTCGGTGGTTTCGGTAATTTCGGCGGTTTCGGTAGTTTTGGTAGTTTTGGCAGTTTTGGCCGGTTTTGGCAGTTTCGGCGGTTTCGGTCGGTTTCGACGGTTTAGGCAGTTTCGGTAGTTTCGGCGATTTTGGTAGTTTCGATCGATTTCAGCCGGAGTTTTGGCGGTTTCGGCAGTTTTGGCCAGAGTTTCGATAGTTTCGACCAGAGTTTCGATAGTTTTTGTAGTTTCGGCGGTTTCGATAGTTTCGATCGATTTCAGCCGGAGTTTCGGTGGTTTTGGCAGTTTTGGCCGGAGTTTCGATCGATTTCAGCCGGAGTTTCGGCGGCTTCGGCAGTCTTGGCCAGAGTTTCGATCGATTTCAGCCGGAGTTTCGGCGGTTTCGGCAGTCTTGGCCGGAGTTTCGATAGTTACGGCCGGAGTTTCAACAGTTTCGGTAGTTTCGAAAGTATTGATAGTTTTGTCGGTTTCGATTGGTTTCGGCCGGAGTTTCATCAGATTTGGCCGGAGTTTCATCGGTTTCGGTAAGAGTTTCGACGGTTTCGGTAGTTTCGGTTGTTTTGGTAGTTTCGATGGTTTCGACGGTTTTGGTAGTTTTGGCAGTTTTGGCGGTTTCGGTAGTTTTGGCGGTTTCGGTAATGTCCGTAGTTTTGGTAGCTTCGGCTGTTTTGGTGGTTTTGGCAGTTTTCGCAGTTTTAGCGGGTTCGACGGTTTAGTAGTTCTAGCAGATTGCCGAAACTGCCAAAAACGCCGAAACCGACCGAAACTGCCAAAACCATCGAAATCGACCAAAACTGCCGAAACTGTCGAAACTGCCGAAACCTCCGAAACTACCAAAACCACTGAAACTTCTAAAACCACCGAAACTGATCGAAATTGCCGAAACTATCAAAATCGCTAAAACTCTGGCCGAAACCATTGAAAGCGCCAAAACCGATCGAAACCGCCAAAACTATTGGAACCCCGAGGATCGGTTTCTGCAGTTTTTATGGTTTTGGTCGGAGTTTTGGTTGTTTCAATTTTTTTTTAAATATAGATTTTAATAAAAATTAAATTATCCTTATTTTTATAATATTCTATGATTTGTTTCTATTTTTTTATAATTTTTTGTAATTTTCTATATATATTTTTTAATTTTTAGTAATTATTTTCTATTTTTGCAGATTTTTTTTGCAGATTTTTTTTTGAATTTTTTCTAACTTTTTGTAATTATCTAGCACTTAATATCATTATTTGGTAATTATTATCATCAAAACTTAATTGAAGGGGGCAAAATGTAGTTTTTTAACTATAGAGGGGTTAAGTATTTTGGTAGTGTCGGTGGTTTCGGTAGTTTCGGTGGTTTCAGCAAATTTCACAGTTTCGATGATTTTAGCAGTTTCGAAAGTTTCGACGATTTCGGTACTTTTTGGCGGTTTTGGTGTTTTTGGTAGTTTTGGCAGTTTTGACAGTTTTGGTAGTTTTGGCAATTTCAGTGGTTTCTAAAGTTTCAACGATATCGATAGTTTCGGTGGTTTCGGCAGTTTCGGCGATTTCGACGGTTTCTACAGTTTTGGCGATTACGGCGGTTTTGGAAGTTTTGGCGGTTTCGATAGTTTCGACAGTTACGACGGTTTCTACGGTTATGGTAGTTTTCGCAGTTTCGGTGGTTTCGGTAGTTTCGACGGTTTCAACAGTTTTGGCAGTTTTGACGGTTTCGACAGTTTTGGTATTTTCAATAGTTTCAGCGGTGTCGGCAGTTTCAGCGAATTCGATAGTTTCGGCAGTTTCGACAGTTTCGGAAGTTTTTGTAATTTTGGTAGTTTCGACGGTTTCGATAATTTTGGCAGTTTCGGCGGTTTCGATGGTTTCGGCTGTTTCGACGGTTTCAGCTGTTTCAGTGGTTTCTGTAGTTTCGGTAGTTACGGCGGTTTTTGTAGTTTTGGTAGTTACGACGGTTTCTACAGTTAGGGTACTTTTCGCAGTTTCGGCAGTGTCGACGATTTTGGCTATTTCGGCAGTTTGGTAGTTTCGGTGATTTCAGCAGTTTTGACGGTTTTGACGGTTTCGATGGTTTTGGCAGTTTTGACGATTTTGGCAATTTCGGTGGTTTCAAAAGTTTCGACAGTTTCGGTAGTTTCTGCGATTTCAACAGTTTTAGAGGTTTCAGCAGTTTCGACAATTTCGGTAGTTTCAGCGGTTTCGATAGTTTCGGTAGTTTCGGCAGTTTTGACAGTTTTGGTGGTTTCGACGGTTTTGACAGTTTCGGTTGTTTCGTCAATTTTGACAGTTTCGGCAGTTTCGGTAGTTTCAGCGGTGTCGGCAGTTTTGACGGTTTCGAAAGTTTCGGCAGTTTCAAAATTTCTGCGGTTTTGGTAGTTTCGACGGTTTCGACAGTTTCCGCGGTTTCGGTGGTTTTGGCAGTTTCGACGGTTTCGGCAGTTTTAGTGATTTTGGCATTTTCGGTAGTGTCGACAGTTTCGGTGATTTCGGCAGTTTCAGTGGTTTCGACAGTTTTGGCGGTATCGGTGGTATCAGCGGTATCAGCAGTTTCTGCGGTTACGGCAGTTATGGCGGTTTCGGCAGTTTCGGCGGTTTCGACAGTTACGGCGGTTTCTGTTGTTACGGTAGTTCTCGCAGTTTCGGTAGTGTCGACGGTTTTGGCTGTTTCGACAGTTTTCGGTGGTTTCGGTGGTTTCGGTAGTTTCAGTGGTTTCGGCGATTCGGTAGTTTTGGCAGTTTTGACGGTTTCGACAGTTTTGGCGATTTTGGCGGTTTTGGAAGTTTCGATAGTTTCTGCAGTGTCGGCAGTTTAAGGGGTTTAGGCAGTTTCGAAATTTTCGGCAGTTTCGGTTGTTTCTGCGGTTTCGGCCGTTTCGGTGGTTTCGACAGTTTCGATGGTTTCAGCACTTTTGATTGTGTTGGCAGTTTTGGTAGTTTGGGTGGTTTCGGCAGTTTTAGCGGATTTGGCAGTTTTTGCGGTTTCGGAGGTTTCGGCAGTTTCAGTGGTTTCGGCGGTTTCGATGGTTTCGGCGGTTTCGATGGTTTCGGCGGTTTTGGCGGTTACGGTAGTTTCAGCGGTTTCGGCTGTTTCGGCAGCTTCGGCAGTTTCGGTCGATTTTGACTGGCGTTTCGTCAGTTTCGACAGTTTTAGCAATTTCGGCCGGAGTTTTGACAGTTTCAGTGGTTTTGCCAGTTTTGACAGTTTCGGTGGTTTCGGCAGTTTCCACAGTTTTGGCGTTTTCGACAGTTTCCATAGTTTCGGCAGTTTCGGTGTTTTGAAAGTTTCTGCGGTTTTGGCAGTTTCGATGGTTTCGGCGGTGTCAGCAGTTTTCGGCTGTTTTGGTGGTTTCGACAATTTTGGTGTTTTCGACGGTTTCGGTAGTTTTGGTACAGTCGGTATTTTCAGCGGTTTCGTGTCAGCAGTTTTGGCGGTTTCGGTGGTTCGGCAGTTTCGACGGTTTCTGCAGTTTCGGTGGTTTTGGCTGTTTCAGCGGTCTCGGCAGTTCAGCGGTTTCGGAAGTTTCGGAAGTTTCTGCGGTTTTGGCGGTTTCGGCAGTTTCGGAAGTTTCTGTGGTTTTGGCAGTTTCGATGGTTTCGGCGGTTTCGGCAGTTTTGGCGGTTTCTGCGGTTACGACAGTTTCTGCAGTTTCGACTGTTTCGACAGTTTCGTTGGTTTCGATAGTTTTCGCGGTTTCAGTAGTTTCGACAGTTTCAGCGGTTTCAGTAGTTTCGGCAGTTTCGGTAGTTTCGACGGTTTCGGCAGTTTTGACGGTTTTGGCGGTTTCGGCAGTTTCGACTGTTTCGGCAGTTTTGGCGATTTTGGCAGTTTCGGTGGTTTCGGTAGTTTCGACAATTTTAGCGGTATCGGCGGTTTCGGCAGTTTTGGTCGTTACAACTGGATTCTCGGCGGTTTCAGACGGAGTTTCGACAGTATCAGTGGTTTCGATGGTTTCGGCGGTTTTGGTGGTTTCGGCAGTTTTGGTAGTTTCGACGGTTTTGGTAATTTCTACGGTTTCGGTGGTTTTGATGGTTTCGGCAGTTTCGACGGTTTCTTTAGTTTCGACATTTTCTGCGGTTTCGACAGTTTCGGCAGTTTCGGCGGTTTTGGCAGTTTCGGTGGTTTCGGCAATTTCAGCTGCCGAAACCAATGAAACTGCAGAAACCGCCGAAACTGCCAAAACTTCCGAAACCACTGAAATTGTCGAAACTCCGGCCGAAACCGCCGAAACCACGGAAACTGCCAAAACAACCGAAATCGCCGAAAACTACAGAAACTACTAAAACTGTCGAAACCGCCGAAACAGCCGAAATCGCCGAAACTACCAAAATTGCCGAAACCGTCGAAACTGCAAAAATCGCAGAAATTGCCAAAACTGTCGAAACTGCTGAAACCGCCAAACATCCAAAATTGCCGACATTGCTGAAACTGCAAAACTACCGAAACTGTCCAAATTGCCGAAACCGCTGAAACCGTCGAAACCACCGAAACCGTCCAAACCGTCAAAACTACCGTAATCGCAGAAACCGCCGTAATTGCCGAAACTGCTGAAACCGCCAAAATTGCCGAAACCGCCGAAACTACCGAAATCGCCGAAACAGCCAAAACCGTCGAAACCACCAAAACTGCTGAAATCGCGGAAATTGCCAACACGAAACCGCCGACACGAAACAGCTGAAACTGCCGACACTACCAAAACTGCCGAAACCGTCAAAACTGCCAAAACCGGCGAAACTGCCAAAACAGTCGAAACTGCCGAAACCACCGAAACCTTTGAAAACTGCCGAAACCGCCGAAATCGTCGTAACTGCCAAAACTGCCGAAACTTTCGAAACCACCAAAATTGTAGAAACCGCCGAAACCACCAAACCAGCCAAAACTGCCAACATGAAACAGTCGAAATTGCCGACACTACTGAAACTGTCGAAATTGTCAAAACCGTCAAAACTGTCGAATCTGCCGAAACCACTGAAACTATTGAAACCGCTGAACTGCTGAAACTGCCAAAATTGCCGAAACTGACGAAACCACCGAAACTGCCAAAACCACCGAAACTACCAAAACCACCAAAACTCCGAAACCACCAAAACTCCGAAACCACCAAAACTCCGAAACCACCGAAACTACCAAAACCACCAAAACTCCGAAACCACCGAAACTATCGACGGTTTCTACGATTTTTGCTGGTTTCAGTAGTTTCGGCTGTTTCGATGGTTTAGGTTGTTTTGGCTATTTTTACAGTTTCGGCAGTTATGGCAGTTTCGATGGTTTCGACAGTTTTGACAGTTTCGGTAGTTTTGGTAATTTCAGCAGTTTCGTCGGTGTCGGCAGTATCGGTGTTTTCAGTAGTTTCAACGATTTCGGCAGTTTTGACGGTTTCGGCAGCTTTTGCAGTTTCGGTCGTTTCGAATGGAGTTTCGGTGGTTTCGGCAGTTTCGGTCGGAATTTCGACAATTTTAGTGGTTTCTGCAATTTCGGCAGCTTTGGTGGTTTCAACAACTTCGATGGTTTTGGCAGTTTCCATAGTTTTGGTGGTTTCAGAAGTTTTGGTAGTTTCGACGGTTTTGGCAGTTTCCTAGGTTTCAACAGTTTCGGTAGTGTCGGCTGTTTTAGTAGTTTTGGCAGTTTCTGTAATTTCGGTAGTTTTGACAGTTTCAGCCGTTTCGGTAGTTTCAGTTGTTTCAGCAGTATCGACTATTTCGGCAGTTTCGGAGATTTCTGCTATTTTGGCAGTTTCAATGGTTTCGGCTGTTTTGGCAGTTTCAGTGATTTCGGTGGTTTCTACGGTTTCGGCAGTTTTAGAAGTTTCTGTAATTTTGGCAGTTTTGACAGTTTCGACGGTTTCGGTAGTTTTTGGCGGTTTTGGTTGTTTTGGCAGCTTCGACGGTTTCGGTAGTTTCGGCGGTTTTGACAGTTTTGGTGGTTCGACAGTTTTGACGGTTTCTGCAGTTTCGGTGGTTTCGGCGGTCTCGATAGTTTCGGCAGCTTCGTCGGTTTTGGTAGTTTTGACGGTTTCGGTTGTAATCAATGAGAGAGTCGATCTGCCTCGACAATCGGTCCACTCCAAGCTACAAAGATCTATGGGCACCGCTGCCCCCGAAAGAGCTCGTCGCAACCCCACCCCCTCTGCAGCTCCATGGAAGCAGAGTGTTTGGGATTGTATTGACAACCAATCATCTCAATCATCCTCGGATCGCAACTGTGTTAGGCCGGTGCAGTCGAAACCTAATCTACGGGTGAGACATCGGGTGAAGGAAGCACCATCAAAGAACAGAGCTTCCCCATCTCTCCCACTCCAACATAAAGCTGGAACCGATCTTCGTCATCAAATCCAAGCAACTACTCAAAGGCTTGGACTAGACCTCTCGATCTTGCCCCTCGATCTGCATCCAGGTCGGGGACATGGTTGTAGAGAGGGATACTCTTCCGCTGGACCCCTCCATTGAAGCTTATTTCAATCATCCTTTCCGAGAGGCTGGAGGACTCCGACTCTCCCGAAGTTCAACTGTCGTAAAGGGGATCCTACCCTCCACATCCTAGCATTTAAGCAAGCTCTAACACTGCACGAAGAAGAGAACAACGTGCTCTGCCAAACCTTCGCCGGAACCCTCGATGAACCATCTCTCGATTGGTACCACAACCTTCGTGCTGGGTCTATCACCCAGTTCAGAGTACTTGCGAACCACTTCGTGCAACACTATCAACTCAACCTGAAGCCGGAGAAGAAACTCGACTCCCTCTATCGGCTGTGGATGGGAGCCGATGAGAGTCTTCACAGCTTCACATGACGATTCCGTAACGAACACACCGCTCTCTCTGGACTGCATCTGGATGATGAGGCCATCATACTGGCCTTCCAAAATACCCTCCGATTCAATCTCCATATCTACAATGACCTTATCCGTAATCCTCCTACCTCTCTCGGAATATTATTCGATTGAATTCAAAAGGAGATCGAGGTGGAGGATGATCAAGTCGCTCGTAAGAAACGTGACCTCGAGAAGCGCCTTTCTGATAAGACACCAACAAGACCAATAGCTCAAGTTCACAACGCTCAGGCCGAAGAAGATGGAACCTCTAAGAGGCCAAGGCGAGCAGACGATAGACCCGTAGAGCCTCAGAAGACCTCGTACACCAAAGGGAAGCAGTCCATTCACCGATCATAGTAGAAGGCCACCGTCGACTGTCAACAACTCGGAATGTCACTCATCTGAAATCCATGATGTAACATCTTCCGAGTTATCAATGAAATGACAGTTGTTTCAAGTTATATCGAAGACTATCAAATTCTATCTCAACTTTTTCTCACCACGACATCAGTTTTGACCCGAGACTTGCTCAATGAGTCGGCGGCTCAACTTCAATCCAACAACTTGCTCTTTCTAGACAATCCATCGTTGACATCTCCCGTCGATATCCTAAGCCTTTCAATTCTGACTCTCCTCTAATCCCTATATCGGGGGTGATGTTTAGAACGAAAGGGCTCACCTGAAGACTATAACGAGGTGATAGGCAAAGGTATGTGTTACATATCCACAAAATCCGAGGCATACTTGATACCTTGGCATTCGGCGAAGCCTAAGGAGACAGCCTTGGCACTCGAATGCAAAGTCCGAGGCATACTTGCTGCCTCGGCATTCGGCAAAGCCCAAGAAGACAGCCTTGGCACTCGAATGCAAAGTCCGAGGCGTACTTGCTGCCTCGGCATTCGGCGAAGCCCAAGGAGACAGCCTTGGCACTTGAATGCAAAGTCCGAGGCGCACTCGCTACCTCGATATTTGGTGAAGCCCAAGAAGACAGCCTTGGCACTCGAATGCAAAGTCCAAGGCGCACTCGCTGCCTCGGCATTCAGCGAAGCCCAAGTAGACAGTCTTGGCACTCGAATACAAAGTCCAAAGTGCACTCGTTGCATTGGTGTTTGACGAAGCCCAAGAAGACAGCTTGGCACTCAAATGCAAAGTCCGAGGCCAACTCGCTGCCTCGGCATTTGAAGAAGTCCCAAGAGACAGCCTTGACACTCGAATTCAAAGTCTGAGGCCCATTCACTGCCTCGGCATTCGAAGAAGTCCAAGGAGACAGCCTTGGCACTCTAATGCAAAGTCTGAGGCACACTCACTGCCTCGGCATTCGGCGAAGCCCAACGAGATAGCCTTGGCACTCGAATGCAAAGTCTGTGGCATACTCACTTCCCCGGCATTCTGCGAAGCCCAAGGAGACAGCCTTGGTACTCAAATGCAAAGTCCGAGGTGTACTCACTGCCTCGACGTTCGGAGAAGCCCAAGGAGATAGCCTTGGTACTCGAATGTAAAGTCCGAGCCGTACTCGCTGCCTCGGCATTCGGGGAAGCCCAAGGAGACAGCCTTGGCACTCGAATGCAAAGTCCAAGGTGCACTCGCTGCCTCGGCATTCGGCAAAGTCTAAGGAGATAGCCTTGGCACTCGAATGCAAAGTCCGAGGCACACTTGTTGCCTTGGCATTCGATGAAGTCCAAAGAGATAGCCTTGGCACTCAAATGCAAAGTCCGAGGTGTACTTCCTGCCTCGGCATTCGGTGAAGCTCAAGGAGACAGCCTTGGTACTCGAATGCAAAGTCTGAGGCGTAATTGCTACCTCGGCATTCAGCAAAGCCCAAGGAGATAGCCTTGGCACTTGAATGCAAAGTCCGAGAAACACTCGGTGCCTCAGCATTCGGCGAAGCCCAAGAAGACAGCCTTGGCAGTCGAATGCAAAGTCCAAGGCATAATTGCTGCCTCGATATTCGGCGAAGCCCAAGGAGACAGCCTTGGCACTCGAATGCAAAGTCCAAGGTGCACTCGCTGCCTCGGCATTCGGCGAAGCCCAAGGAGACATCCTTGGCACTCGAATGCAAAGTCCGAGGTGCACTCGCTGCCTCGGTATTCAGCGAAGCCCAAGTAGACAGCCTTGGCACTCGAATACAAAGTCCAAAGTGCACTCGTTGCCTTAGCGTTCGACGAAGCCCAAGGAGACAGCTTTGGCACTCGAATACAAAGTTCGAGGCCCACTCGCTGCCTCTGTATTTGAAGAAGTCCAAGGAGACAGCCTTGGCACTCGAATGCAAAGTCCGAGGTCCACTCGCTGCCTCGGTATTCGAAGAAGTCCAAGGAGACAACCTTGGCACTCTAATATAAAGTCTGAGGCGCACTCGCTGCCTCGGCGTTCGACGAAGCCTAAGGAGACAACCTTGGCACTCGAATGCAAAGTCCGAGGCGTACTCGCTGCCTCGGCATTTGGCGAAGCCCAAGGAGACAGCCTTGGCACTCGAAAGCAAAGTCCGAGGTGCACTCGCTGCCTCGGCGTTCAGTGAAGCCCAAGGAGACAGCCTTGGCACTCGAATGCAAAGTCTGAGGTGTACTCGTTGCCTCGGCATTCGGTGAAGCCCAAGGAAACAGCCTTGGCACTCGAATGCAAAGTCCGAGGTGCACTCGCTGCCTCGACATTCGGCGAAGTCCAAGGAGATAGCCTTGGCACTCGAATGCAAAGTTCGAGGTGCACTTATTGCCTCGACATTTGATGAAGTCCAAAGAGATAGCTTTGGCACTCAAATGCAAAGTTTGAGGCACACTCGCTGCCTCGGCATTCGGCGAAGCCCAAGGAAATAGCCTTGGCACTCGAATGCAAAGTCCGAGGTGCACTCGCTGCCTCGGCATTCGGCAAAGTCCAAGAAGACAGCCTTGGCACTCGAATGCAAAGTATGAGGCGCACTTGTTGCCTCGACATTTGACTAAGTTCAAAGAGATAGCTTTGGCACTCGAATGCAAAGTTCGAGGCGCACTCGCTGCCTCGATGTGTGACAAAGTCCAAGGAGATAGTCTTGGCACTCGAAAACATAGTTCGGAGCGGTCATTGCCTCTTCAGATTTCATTTTAAATTTTATCCAACCAATGCTCCAAGGCCGATCAAGTGCAACAATACAAAGCTACGTGCTTGAGACGTAGGTTCGACTGAAACGGCGCTTCGCCTAAGTTGACCGATACAAAGGCACTACTCTGAATACTCCGAATCATTGGTGTTACACACGCTCGTTGTCACGTAAGGACACATGCGCCCGTGCCTCACCACAGTTAGATCAGTTCACGTTGCGACATGACTGACTAACCTGCAACAGTACAGAGCTACATGCCTGAGACGTAGGTTCGACTAAAACGGCGTTTCGCCTAAGTCAACCGATACAAAGGCACTACGCTGAGTACTCCTAATCATTAGTGTTGCACACGCTCCCGTTGTCACGTAAGGACACATGCACCCGTGCCTCACCATAGTTTGATCGATTCGCGTTGCGACACAACCGACTAACCTACAACAGTACAAAGCTACGTGCCTGAGACATAGGTTCAGCTGAAACGGCACTTCGCCTAAGTCTAACCGATACAAGGGCGCTATGCTAAATACTCCGAATCATTGGTGCTGCACACGCTCCCGTTGTCATGTAAGGACACATGCGCCCGTGCCTCACCACAGTTAGATCGGTTCATGTTGCGACACGATCGACCAACCTGCAACAGTACAAAGCTACATTCCCTATTGTAGGTTCGACTGAAATGACGGCGCTTCGCCTAAGTCCAACCGATACAAAGGCGCTATGCTAAATACTCTGAATTCTAACCTTCATCATTCAAACAAGCCCAAGGAGACAGCCTTGGCATTCGAAGACAGTCCGAGGCAGGCTTCGCCGCCTCGGCACCATCCAAATCCCAAGACATTGACATCGTCTCGGCCCAAGGTGATAACCCGGCCCAAGAAGATAACCTTGGCCTTCGAAGACATAGTCTGAGGCAGGCTTCCCCGCCTCGGCAGGCAACAAGTCTGAGTTATTGCCCTGACACTCAATGACAAGGTCCAAGACTACGTCTTAGCATTCGATCAAACGTCTAAACATACTACATTGGCACTCGGCTATGGCAAAGTTGGAGGCCATAGCTGACGGCTGCAGGCAAACCGTTCAGGGGTTAGTCGGAGCATTCGACAGTCAATAGTCGATCATCCGAAATTAATTGAACATCTAGTAATGATAGATCGTCTTGACCGATCGGTCAAACTTCAATGCTATTTTTGCAAGATTTGATCAAAACATGGATCCCGTGGACCGTTACCTGTTGGTAGAGAGCGATTTGTTAGCCCTTGGCTAGGGGTATCCTGTGTTTGCCCACGCATCTTGTAGAGGTGACTCAGTTCCAATACTCAACCGACATTATTCACGCTCGCAAACAGTGGGAGTTTGGTCCATTAATTCCACGATCTCGGTAGCTTACTAGAGTGATGGGCATCTGGTCACAGCACCTCAAAAACATGACGCCAAACGTCGGGATTCGTACTCGCAAACAAGGAGCGAAGCGAAGCCACACAATCATCATACAAAGAGCCTCTTCAACTTGAGAGAGGGACCACCACCTAACATTCAATCAAATGAAGTGGAGTCCCCCACAAGTGAAGCAAGAGATGCAGCAATCAACCAATGAGTCGGTTGGATGGCATTTTTTTTTTACCATTGATCGGCATGATATCCACTCATAAGTGGAGTGCACAAAACACAACCACCAACAACTAGGTTGGCTAAATAGCATTTCATCCAATGTGAGAGTGAGAGAGGATGCCATCCCCTTCCAATCAAGTCCAAGAGTATCCATCTAAAGGTTTGATTTGAATTTGAAGGGAAACGCTGGGTACCCAGTTTGTTTGAAATTAAATACTCGATGTAGTTAGCAAGGTGTTCACGGGGGTTGACATTTTGTTCCAACAGCAAACTCGACATCAAGGGCCAGGATTCTCACAACATTCGGAGCAAAGGTCTCAGATTGGATCACACTGCTCCAACCACTCATAAGAGGTGACAGCAACAATATCTCCTCCCCTTCCCTCCTTCGACAATGACAGGCGGGGCAGCAGAAGGCATCACCGGACTCCTCCGACAATGGCAACTCTACTACCGATTGGGTGCCGGTGAACGATTGGTCACTGGCAACCGGTTGAGATTTCAGCGATCGGTTGATAAAAGGGGTACGTGTTTTGCCCGATTTAGTGTAATATCTGCTGATCGGCAACCTCCATCTCCTTCGACCCTGACTCCAATCGGCACCATCGACCTCAACATCAGACGATGGTCGCCTCTCGCAGCAGCAACTCCTCCCCTCTCAACTCTGGCACCCAAGCCTCGATCATCCTCCGAAGACCGATCCCCGAGCCTCGATCGTCCTCAGAAGGCTGATCCCCGAGCCTCGATCGTCCATGGAAGACCGATCCCCGAGCCTCGATCGCTGAGAGGGATCCCCGAGCCTCGATCATCCTCCGAAGACCGATCCCTGAGCCTCGATCGTCCTCAGAAGGTCGATCCCCGAGCCTCGATCGTCCATGGAAGACCGATCCCCGAGCCTCGATCGAACACTGAGAGGGATCCCCGACCCTTGATCCCCTTCTTCCCCTTTGTCCTCCACCCGATCGGCTAGAAAACCCACTAGATCTGGCGCCAAACGCTTGTTTCCGACAGATCGACCAAATCCCAACCGGTTGTTTTTGTCCGATCGGTGACCTCCCGATCGGCGACCTTCTCTCGATCGGCGATCTGCACTCGATCGGCGACCTCCTCCCGATCGGTGATCTGCACTCGATCAGCGACCTCCTCCCGATCGGCGATCTGCATCCGATCGGCGACCTCCTCCCGATCGGTGATCTGCACCCGATCGGCGACCTCCTCCCGATCGGCGACCTTCTCCCGATCGGTGATCTGCACCCGATCGGCGACCTTCTCCCGATTGGTGATCTTCGCCCGATCGGCGACCTCCTCCCGATCGGCGATCTTTGCCCGATCGGCATCCTCCTCCCGATCGGGGATCTGCACCTGATCGGCGACCTTCTCCCGATCGGTGATCTGCACCTGATCGGCGATCTGCACCCGATCGGTGACCTTCTCTCGATCGGCGATATGCACCCGATCGGCGACTTCCTCCCGATCGGCGACCTTCTCCCGATCGACGATTTGCACCCGATCGGTGATCTTCGCCCGATCGGCGACCTCCTCCCGATAGGCAATCTTCACCCGATCGGCGACCTTCTCCCGATCGGCGATCTTCACCCGATCGACGACCTTCTCTCGATTGGCGATTTGCACCCGATCGACGACCTTCTCCCGATCGGCGATCTTCGCCTGATTGACAACCTTCTCCCGATCGGCGATCTTCGCCCGATCGGCGACCTTCTTCCGATCGACCACTATCACCCGATCGGCGACCTTCGACCAATCGGCAATCGATGATTGGCGATGATCCCCTTTGCCCTTCTCCAACGATAATGCAATATCCCCGACAATCCTTCAGACACCCGATTCGCCAATCGAAACCGATCTGTTGATCGGACGATCAAGTGGCGCGCTGATCGGTTTGGAGTGAGATAGTTGCGGTTGGATGACAAATGGTCATGTTTCTATCTAGCAATGATGGATGGTCACGATTGGTTACTCATACCAATCTTCAATTCCAATAGCCCTTCTCCAACATCCTCAAATTGCAACAGTCATGGGTAGAGGCCATCCTCCCTTCTCCGATCTAATCCATCAGCATGAGAGGCAGACGATCGAGTCCACCGACCCTGGCAGGGGGACTCCTGTCGACCGAATCAATAGAAACCCAATCGGTCAAATTTGACAGATCGGGCAAATTTGGCAGATCGATTAAATTTGACCGATCGGGCAAAATTTGGCAGATCGATCAAATTTGACCGATCGGACAAATTTGACCGATCGAGAAAATTTGACCGATCGGGAAAATTTGATGATCGATAAAATTTGACCGATCGGGCAAATTTGCCCGATCGGACAATTTTGACCAATCGGTTGAATTTCTATTAGATCGGGCAAAAAACTGTGGTTTTTGCCTGATCACCTCAAACCCAACGGGTTGAATTTAACCGATCGGTCAAAACTGTCCGATCGGACAATTTTGACCGATCGGACAAATTCGACCGATCGGATGCTTTTCTACTAGATATGGCAAAGAGCAGGGTTTTTTACCCGATTGACCTGAGCTTCATCGGTTGAATTCGACCGATCAGTCAAATTTGACCGATCGGACAAATTTAACCGATCGGTTAAACTTGACCGATCGGTCAAATTTAACCGATCGGTCAAATTTAACCAATCGGTCAGATTTGGCTAATCGGACGAATTTGGCTTATCTACTGCAATCAATCTATCAACGAGTTTTTCTTCTTTGTAGACACCAGAGTCCTACGAAAGCCCACTAACACATACCCTTGGCGGGGGTTTGGCCTTTGCACCTAAATTCCAAGTCAGCTAGGTTAGCCCCAAACTAACTTGGAGGGGGTAACTGTGGGTGCAAACTTTGACTAGGAGCCTCACAGACAGCGGGACCCACCAGCCTTGCTTGGGGGGTCCATATAGACGACAGCGGGACCCACCAGCCCTGCCTGGGGGGTCCACAGAGCGGACAGCTGGTCCCACCAGCCCTGCCTGGGGGGTCCACAAAGACCACAGCGGGACCAACCAGCTCTACCTGGGGTGTCCACACAGACAACAGCGGGACCACCAGCCCTGCCTGTGGGTCCACAGAGACGACAGCGGGACCCACCAGCTCAGCTTGGTAGGTCCACACAGACGACAGCAGAACCCACCAGCCCTGCCTGGGGGATCCCCAAATACGACAGCAGAAACCGCCATTTGCCCCAGTTTTCCTCCCAGAGATTTCTATAAATAGCAGACCCTTCAAGTGTAAAAGGATCTGAAATCTAATTCCTGAAACCAGAGACCAGAATCCAAAAACCCAGAGCTCTGACTTTGATATTCCATTCCTTTCGATCTTTTTCCTGAAGAGATTAGTGACACTCGGCCTGTCGAGGTCACTTCGAGCGGAGTGTTAATGAATTCGGGTTGCTCCCTATAACACGGAGACGTAGGCTTCGGCTGAACTCCGAGATCACACCTTGTGTCAACCTTCTCTCTGTTTGCATATCGAAAGTCTTAACTCAAAGTCACCAAGGCATTGACCTTCTGACGTACTTTCCAGTCAACAGATCGATCAAAGACCTTCGACTCAACTTCGATTGACTGGTGGGGCGGAGTCTTCGGATCGACACGAAAATTTTTCCCCTACAAAACTGTCAACACTACCGAAACCGACGAAACTGCCAAAATCGTCAAAACTGTCGAAACCACCAAAATCGCTGAAACTGTTGAAACCGTCGAAACTGCCAAAACTATAGAAACTTTCGAAACCACCGAAACTGTCGAAGCTGCTGAAACCGCCAAAACTGCCAAAACCGTCGAAACTACTAACACCGCTGAAACTGCCAAAACTACAAAACTAGTCGAAACCGCCGAAACTGTAGAAACCGTCGAAACTGCCGACACGAAACTGTCGAAACTGCCGACAATACTGAAACTTCCGAACCGCCAAAACTACCAAAACCGTCGAAACTGCCGAAACCACCAAAACTATGGAAACTGCCGAAACCACCAAAACTGTTGAAACCACCGAAATTGCTGAAACCAGTTAAATTATCGAAGCTACGACCGAAACTGCCAAAATCGCAAAACTCCGATCGAAACGATGGAAACTGCCGAAGCTGCCGAAATAGCCGAAACTGCCGAAATCCCCGAAATAGCCGAAACCACCGAAATAATCGAAACAGCTGAAACCGTCAAAACTGTCAAAAATACTGAAACTGCCAAAACCACCGAAATTACCGAAATTGCCAAAACCGCCGAAACTGTCAAACTATCGAAACCGTCGAAACAGCTAAAACAGCCAAAACTGCCGAAACCACTGAAACAGCTAAAATTGCCAAAAACTACCGAAACTATCGAAACTATCGAAATCGAAAAAACTACCAAAACTACCGAAATCGCCGAAACCACCGAAACTATCAAAACCATCGAAACCACCAAAACTCTGGCCGAAACCGTCAACATTCTGGCCAAAACTAATGAAAACTCTGGCCGAAACCGTCGATATTCCGGCCAAAACTAATGAAACTCTGCCCGAAACCGATCAAAACCGCTGAAACCGACGAAATTACCAAAACTGTCGAAACTACCGAAACTGTCGAAACTCCAACCAAAACTATCGAAACTCCGACCGAAACTGTCAAAATAGCCAAAACTCTGGCTGAAGCTGTAGAAACTATCGAAACCGCTGAAACTTCGGCCGAAACCGACCAAAACTATCAAAACTGCCAAAATCTATGAAACTGCCTAAACCAACCAAAACTGCAAAAACCTCCGAAACTGCTGAAACCACCAAAACTGATCAAAACTGTCGAAACCTCCGAAACTACCAAAACTATCAAAACCAACCAAAATCACCAAAACTATCGAAATCGTTGAAACTCTAGCCGAAACTACCGAAACTACCGAAATCGATCGAAACCGTCAAAACTATCGGAACCTCAAGGATCAATTTCAATAGTTTTGACGGTTTTTATCGAAGTTTATGTTGTTTCAATTTTCGTTTTTTTTAAAAAAATATAAAACTTAATATAAATTATATTATCCTAATTTTTATAATATTCTATGATTTGTTTCTATTTTCTTATTATTTTTGTAATTTTCCATATATTTTTTTAAATTTTAAGTAATTATTTTCTTTTTTGCTAATTTTTATTTTATTTTTTTCTAACCTTTTGTATTTATCTAGCCCTTAATTTCATCATTTATTAATTATTATCATCAAAACTTAATTGAAGGGGGAAAAATGTAGTTTTTTAATTATAGGGGGGTTAAGTATTTTGGTAGTGTTGGTGGTTTCGGCAATTTCGATGGTTTCAGTAGATTCCACATTTTTGAATATTTTGGCAGTTTCGAAAGTTTCGACGGTTTTGACAGTCTTTGGTGGTTTTGGTAGTTTTGGCAGTTTCGACGGTTTCGGCAGTTTCGACGATTTAGGCAGTTTCGACGGTTTTGAAAGTTTCTATGATATCGACAGTTTCGGCGGTTTTGACGGTCTTAGCAGTTTCGGCGGTCTCGGTAGTTTCAGTGGTCTCGATAATTTCAGCGATTTCGGTAGTTTCAGTGGTTTCTACAGTTTCGACGGTTATGGCGGTTTTGGAAGTTTCGGCGGTTTTTATAGTTTTGATAGTTATGGTGGTTTCTATGGTTATGGTAGTTTTCCGTAGTTTTGGTGGTTTCGACAGTTTCGATGGTTTCGATGGTTTTGGCAGTTTTAATAGTTTTGATAATTTTGACAGTTTCAGCGGTGTCGGCAGTTTCGACAAATTCAGCAGTTTCGACGATTTCATTAGTTTTGGAAGTTTCTGCGATTTTGGTAGTTTCGACGGTTTCGGTGATTTTGGCAGTTTCGACGGTTTCGGTAGTTTTGGCAGTTTTGACAGTTTCTTCAATTTCGATAGTTTCTGCAATTTTGGTAGTGTCGACAGTTTCAGCGATTTTGGCAGTTCAACTGTTCGTAGGTTTCTGCAATTTCAGTAGTTTCGACGGTTTCGGCAGTTTTGGTAGGTATGGCGGTTTCTGCGGTTACGGCAGTTTTTGCAGTTTCGGCAGTGTCAACGATTTCGACTGTTTCGGCGGTTTTGATAGTTTGGTCGTTTCGGCGAATTCGAAAGTTTCGACAATTTTGGTTGTTTCGGTGGTTTCGACAATTTTGGCGGTTTTGGATGTTCAAAAGTTTCGACAGTTTTAGCGGTGTCGGCAGTTTCAGTGATTTTGGCAGTTTCTACAGATTCAGCGATTTCGGTAGTTTTGATAGTTTCGGTAGTTTGGACGGTTTCGATAGTTTTGACGGTTTCGGCTGTTTCGTAAATTTCGACGTTTTTGATAGTTTCGACACCTTCGGTAGTTTCAGCGGTGTCGGCAGTTTTGACAGTTTTGAAAGTTTCTGTGGTTTTGGTAGTTTCGACGGTTTCAACGGTTTTGGGAGTTTCGGCGGTTTTGATAGTTTTGACAGTTTTGACGGTTTTGGCAGTTTCAGCGGTTTCAGCAGTTTCGGTAGTGTCGGCAGTTTAGGTGGTTTCGGCAGTTTCTACAGTTTTGGTGATTTCGGGATTTTCGACAGTTTCGGCGGTATCGGCGGTATCGACAGTTTCGACAGTTTCGGTAGTTTCTGC
Organism: Chamaelirium japonicum; assembly: GCA_947650365.1. Lineage (NCBI taxonomy): Eukaryota > Viridiplantae > Streptophyta > Magnoliopsida > Liliales > Melanthiaceae > Chamaelirium > Chamaelirium japonicum. The sequence continues at coordinate 58,609,751 of OX393554.1, read as the reverse complement.
GGTTACAGCGGTTTCAACAGTTTTGACGATTTCGGCGGTTTCGACAGTTTCAGCAGTTACGGCGGTTTCTGCGGTACGGTAGTTTCTACTGTTTTGGCAGTGTCAACGGTTTCATCTGTTTCGGTAGTTTCGGCGGTTTCGGTACTTTTGATAGTTTCGGCGGTTTCGAAAGTTTCGACAGTTTCGACAGTTTCGGAAGTTTCAGCGGTTTCGACAGTTTCGACAGTTTCTGCGGTTTTGGTAGTTTCGACGATTTCGGCGGTTTCGGTGGTTTCGACAGTTTCTACAGTTTCGACAGTTTTGGCGGTTCTGGTAGTTTCGGTTGTGTCAATAGTTTCGGCTATTTCAGCAGTTTAGGTGGTTTCGGCAGTTTCAGCAGATTTGGTTGTTTCGGCGGTTTTGGCGGTTTTGGTGTAGCAGCAGTTTCGACGGTTTCGAAGGTTTCGACAGTTTCAGTGGTTTCGGTAGTTTCGATGGTTTCTGCGGTTTCTGCTGTTTTGGCCGTTTTGGCGGTTACGGCAGTTTTGGTGGTTTTGACAGTTTCAGCGGTTAGGCAGCTTCGGAAGTTTCGGTCCGTTTTGACCGGAGTTTTGGCGGTTTTAGCAGTTTTGGGCGTAGTTTCGTCAGTTTCAGTGGTTTCGCCAGTTTCGGCAGTTTCTGCATTTTCCATAATTTTGACGGTTTTCGCTGTTTCGAAAGTTTCTGTGGTTTTGGCAGTTTCGATGGTTTCGGCGGTTTCAGCAGTTTTCGGCAGTTTCGGTGGTTTTGGTAGTTTCGTTGTTTTCGGCAGATTCGGCGGTTTCGGTAGTTTTGGTAGTGTCAGCAGTTTCAGCGATTTTCTGTTAGCAGTTTTGGCGGTTTCAGCAGTTTCGGTGGTTCGGCGGTTTTTGCAGTTTTGGCGGTTTTTGCAATTTCGGCGGTTTCGGCGTTCTCGGTAGTTTCGGTGGTTTTGGCAGTCTCGGCAGTTTTGGCAGATCGGTGGTTTTGGCGGTTTCGGAAGTTTCTGCGGTTTTGGCAGTTTCGATGGTTTCGGCAGTTTCGGCAGTTACGACGGTTTCTGCGGTTACGGTTGTTTCTGCAGTTTCGACTGTTTCGGTAGTTTTCGCGGTTTCAGTAGTTTCAACAGTTTCGGCGGTTTCGGCAGTTTCGGAAGTTTCTACGGTTTCGGTAGTTTCGGCGGTTTCGATAGTTTTGGCGGTTTCGGTAGTTTCGGCATTTTCGGTGGTTTCGGTAGTTTCAGCGGTGTCGGCAGTTTCGGTAGTATCGACGGTTTTGGCAATTTCAGCGGTTTCGGCAATTTCAGCGGTTTCGGTCGTTTCGACCGGAGTTTCGGCGGTTTCGGCTGGAGTTTCGACAGGTTCAGTGGTTTCGGCAATTTCGGTGGTTTTGGTGGTTTCGGCAGTTTAGGTAGTTTCGTCGGTTTCGGTAATTTCTGCGGTTTCGGTGGTTTCGGCAGTTATGGAGGTTTCGGTAGTTTCGGCGGTTTCTTTTGTTTCGACATTTTCGGCAGTTTCGGCAGTTCGGTAGTTTCGGCGGTTTCGGCAGTTTCGACGGTTTTGGTGGTTTCGGCAGTTTCGGCTTACGAAACCAATGAAACTACTGAAACCGACGAAACTGCCAAAACTTCCGAAACCACCGAAGCTATCGAAACTCCGACCGAAACCGCCGAAATCACCGAAACTGCCAAAACAGTCGAAATCGCCGAAACTTCCGAAAACGCCGAAACTGTCGAAACCACCGAAATTGCTGAAACTGCCGAAACTACCGAAACTGTCGAAACCGCCGAAACTACCGCAGAAACCATCATAATTGCCGAAACTGCTGAAACCGCTGAAATTACCGAAACCGCCAAACTATCGAAACCGCCGAAACTGCCGAAACCATTGAAACTGCCGAAACCGCCGAAACTGTCGACACTACCGAAACCATCGAAACTGCCGAAACCACCGAAATCGCCGAAACCGTCGAAATAGCCAAAATTGCAGAAAATTCTGAAACTGCCGAAACCGTCGAAACTGCAAAAACTATCAAAACTACTGAAACCGCCGAAACATCTGAAACTACCGATACGGCTAAAACTGCAGAAACTGCCGAAACCGTTGAAACTGCCCCAAACCGCCGAAACTGTCGAAACTACCGTAATCGTAGAAACCGCCGAAACTATCGAAACTGCCAAAACTGCCGACATTGCCGAAACCGCTGAAACCACAGAAACCGTCGAAACTTTCGAAACCACCAAAACTACCGAAATCGCTGAAACTGCCGACACAAAATTGCCGAAACTACCGACACTACCGATACTGCCGAAATCGCAGAAACTGCCAAAACCTTCGAAACTACCAAAATTGTAGAAACTGTCGAAACAACCGGAACCTCCGAAAACTGCCGAAACCGCCGAAATCGTCGAAACTACTAAAACCGCCGAAACCTACGAAACCGCCGAAACTGCAGAAACCGCCGAAACCACCAAAACAGCTGAAACTGCCGACACGAAAACGTTGAAACTACTGACACTACCGAAACCACCAAAAATGTCAAAACCGTCGAAACTGTCGAAACTACCGAAACCACCAAAACTGCCGAAACCGCTGAACTGCCGAAACTGCCAAAATCACCGAAACTGCTGAAGCCACCGAAACTGCCTAAACCGCTGAAATTGCAGAAACCACCAAAACTGTCGAAACTGCCGACAAGAAACATTCGACACACCAAAACCGTCGAAACTGCCAAAACTATCGAACTATCGAAACTGCCGAAACCACCAAATTCGACGAAAACTGCCGAAATCGTCGAAACTACCAAACGTAGAAACTTCCGAAACTACTGAAACTGCTGATACCATCGAAACTGTCAAAATTGCCAAAACTATCGAAATCGCCGAAAACTTCCAAAAATTGTCGAAACTGCCAAAAATCCGATCGAAACCGATTGTAACTGTCGAAACTGTTGAAACCACTGAAATTACCGAAACTGACGAAACCGTTGAAACGCCAAAAATGCTGAAACCGCCCAAACTGTTGACCCTATCAAAACTGCCGAAACTGTCGAAACCGTCGAAACTGCCAAAACGTCAAAATTGTTGAAACCTCTGAAATTACCAAAACTGCCGAAACCGCAGAAACTGCCAAAACCGCAGAAACTTCTGAAACTACTGAAACCGCCGAAACTACCGAAACTGTCGAAACTGCTGATACTATCGAAACAGCTGAAACTATCAAAACAACCGACACCGCTGAAACTGCCGAAACCGCCAAAATTGCCGAAACAACTGAAACTCCCGAAACCGTCGAAACTGCTGAAACTACCAAAACCGTCGAAACTGCCAAAATCGCCGAAACTGCCAAAATCACCGAAACCAATGAAACTATCGAAACCGCTGAAACTGCAGAAACCACCGATAATGCCGAAACCGTCGATACTGACGACATGAAACCGCTAAAACTACTAATACGAAACCGCTGAAACTGCCAACACTACCAAAACTGCCAAAACCGTCAAAACTGCCAAAACCATCGAAGCCGTTGAAACTGCCCGAACCGTCGAATGATCGAAACTGTACAAACTGCCAAAACTGCCTAAACCACCGAAACTGCCGAAACTACAGAAACTGCCAAAATTGCTTAAACTGCCGAAACCGCCTAAACAGCCGACATTACTGAAACCACTGAAACTGTATAAACCATCGAAACTGTCGAAACCTCCAAAACCGCCAAAAACTGCCAAAACTGTAGAAACCGTCGAAACTACCAAAATCACAAAAACTCTTGAATCTGCCGAAACTACAAAAACTACTGAAACCACCGAAAACTGCTGAAATTACTGAAACCACTGAAACTGTCGAAACTCCGGTCAAAACTGCCGAAACTCTAGTTGAAACCGACCGAAACTATTGAAACCACTGAAACTGCTGAAAATCGTCGAAACTGCCGAAATCACCAAAACTGCAGAAACCATCGAAACTACTGAAACTACTAAAACTGCCAAAACTGCCTAAACTACCAAAAATATTGAAATTGCTGAAACCACCAAAACTACCAAAACCGTCAAAACCATTAAAACAATCAAAACTACCGAAACCACCAAAACAGTCAAAACTGTTAAAACTATCGAAACAGTCAAAACCGCCGAAACTGTCAAAATCGCTAAAACTACCAAAGTTTTAATTTTGGTTTTTTTTTTAAAAAAATAGAAAACTAAATTAAAATTAAATTATCCATATTTTATTAATATTCTATGATTTGTTTCTATTTTTTTATAATTTTTCATCATTTTTTTTAAATTTTTATAATTTTATATATTTTTTACTAATATTCAGTAATTATTTTCTTTTTTGGCTGAATTTTTCCTTTTTGCTGATTTTTTGTTGATTTTTTTCTTACTTTTTGTAATTGTCTAACTCTTAATATCCTTATTTGGTAATTATTATCATCAAAACTTAATTAAAGGGGGGAAAATATAGTTTTTTAACTATAGGGTGGTTAAGTGTTTTGGTAGTGTCGGTGGTTTCGATAGTTTTCGTAATTTTGGTGGTTTCGGTTGTTTTCACAGTTTCAACAGATTCGATAGTTTCAAAAGTTTCTGTGGTTTTGGCAGTTTCAATGGTTTCGACAGTTTTTGATGGTTTCGTGGTTTCGACAATTTTGGCAGTTTCAACGATTTCAGTAGCTTTGGTGGTTTCGACGGTATCGGTAGTTTTGGCAATTTTGTCGGTCTCGGTAGTTTTGGCGGTATCAACAATTTCGATGGTTTCAACAGCTTTAGCAGTTTTGGCAATTTTGACAGTTTCAGTGGTCTCGGTAGTTTCAGCGGTCTTGGTAGTTTTGGCGGTCTTGGCAGTTTTGGCGGTCTCGGCAGATTTTGGTGTTTTTAGCAGTTTTGGAAGTTTCAATGGTTTCGGCGGTTTAGGCAGTTATGGTAGTTTCTGCGGTTATGGGAGTTTTCGCAGTTTCGATGGTTTCGACAGTTTTGGCAGTTTCGACGGTTTCGGTAGTTTCGACGATTTTGGTAATTTCGATAGTTTCGGTAGTTTCGACAGTTTCGATAATTTCAGCGATGTCAGCAGTTTTGACGGTTTCGACAGTTTCAGCAGTTTTAATAATTTCGACAGTTTTGACGATTTTGGTAGTTTCGGAAGTTTCTACGGTTTGGGTAGTTTCGACGGTTTTGGTAGTTTTGACAGTTTTGGCAGTTTTGGTAGTTTCGACAATTTTTGTAGTTTCGTTGGTTTTGGTAGTTTCAGTAATGTCGGTAGTTTTGTCGGTTTCGACAGTTTTGGTGGTTTCGACAGTTTTGGCAGTTTCGACAGTTTTGGCGGTTTTGGCGATTTTTGTAGTTTCGGTGGTTTCGGCGGTTTCGACGGTTTTGGCGATTTCGGTAGTTACGGTGGTTTCGACATTTCGATTGTTTTGACTATAGGGGGCAAAATATAGTTTTTTAACTATAAGGGGTTAAGTGTTTTGTTTGTGTCGATGGTTTTGGCATTTTTGGTTGTTTCTGCAATTTTCATAGTTTCGGCGGTTTTGGCAGTTACGGTAGTTTCGATGGTTTCCGTGATTTCAGTGGTTTCAACAGAGACAGTGGTTTCTACGGTTATAATAGTTTCTGTAGTTTCAATGGTTTTGGCTGTTTCGATGGTTTCGGTAGTTTCGGTAGATTCGACGATTTCGGCAGTTTAGGCAGTTTTGATAGTTTCGGTAGTTTCAAAAGGTGTCAGCAGTTTAGGTGGTTTTAGAAGTTTCGACGGTTTCAGTAGTTTTGACAGTCGGCAGTTTTGGAAATTTCTACGATTTTGGTAATTTTGATGGTTTCGGTAGTTTCAGTGATTTCAGTGGTTTCGGCAGATTTGGCAAATTTGATGGTTTTCGGTAGTTTCGGCGGTTTCGGTAGTGTCATCAGTTTTGGCAGTTTCGATGGTTTCAGCAGTTTCGACAATTTGGCAGTTTTGGCAGTTTCGGTGGTTTCGGCAGTTTCGGTGGTTTTGGTAGTTTCGGTGGTTTTGGAGGTTTCTGCAGTTTCAACGGATTTGGCAGTTTTGACAGTTTTGGTAGTTTTGACAGTTACGATGGTTTTTGCAGTTACGGTAGTTTTGGCAGTTTCGACAGTTTCGACGGTTTAGGCAGTTTCGACAATTTTAGTGGTTTCGACGGTTTTGGTAGTTTTGGGGTTTTCGACAGTTTCAATAGTTTCAGTAGTTTCTATGGTTTCGGTAGTTTCTATGGTTTCGGTAGATTTAGTGGTTTTGGTATTTTAACTATTTCGACGATTTCAAAGGTTTCGGCAGTTTCAGTGGTTTCGACAGTTTCGATGGTTTCGACCGTTTCGGCGGTCTTGACGGTTTCGGTGGTTTAGATAGTTTCAATGGTTTTGGTTGTTTCGATGGTATCTGCGGTTTCGGTGGTTTCGACGGTTACAACAATTTTGGCGGTTTCGGAAGCTTCAGCAGTTCGGTCGGTTTTGACCAGGGTTTCGACAGTTTCGGTGAGAGTTTTGACAGTTTTAGTAGTTTCGGCAATTTTAAAAGTTTTAACGGTTTTGACAGTTTTCGCAGTTTTGATGTTTTCGCAGTTTCGGAAGTTTCTGCAGTTTTGACAGTTTTGATGATTTCTGTAGTTTTGGTAGTTTTTAGTGGTTTCGGTTGTTTCGGCAGCTTCGACGGTTTTGGCAGTTTCGACGGTTTCGGTAGTTTCGTATTGGCAGTTGAGGCGGTTTCGGTCGGCTGTTTTGGCAGTTTTGGTGGTTCGGCAGTTTCTATAGTTTCGACAGTTTCGGAAGTTTCGATGGTTTCAATGGTTTCGGTGGTCTCGGCAGTTTCGGTGATTTCAGCGGTCCCGGCAATTCGGCGGTTTTGATAGTTTCTACGGTTTGGTGGTTTCAGCAGTTACGGTGATTTGGTAGTTTTTGCAGTTTCAGCGGTTTCGATGGTTTCGACAGTTTCGGCAGTTGCGGCGGTTTTACGATTACGGAAGTCTCGGCTGTTTCGACAGTTTTGACTATTTTGTCAGTTTCGGTTGTTTCGGTGGTTTTGGCAATTTCGATGATTTTGACACTTTCGGCAGTTTTGGTTGTTTCAGTAATTTCGGCTGTTTCGGCCATTTAGACAATTTCAGCAGTTTCAGCGGTGTCGGGAATTTTGGCGGTTTCGGCAGTTTCGATGGTTTTAGTAGTTTCGACAGTTTCGGTAGTATCAGCGGTTTCGGTAGTTTCAAAAGTTTCTGTGGTTTTAGGAGTTTCAACGGTTTTGGTGGTTTTGGCAGTTTTGACGATTTCGGCAGTTTCGGTAGTGTCGACAGTTTCGGTAGTTTCGGCGGTTTCAACAGTTTCGGCAATTTCGATAGTTTTGGCGTTTTGGTAGTTTCAGTAGTTTCGACGGTTCTGGTAGTTTTGATAGTTACGGCGGTTATAGTTGTTTCGGTAGTTTCGGCGGTTTTGATAGTTTCGGTAGTTTTGGCGGTTTTGGTAGTTTCGGTGGTTTTGGCAATTTAGGTAGTTTTTGCAGTTTCGACGATTTCGGTCGGTTTCGGCAGTTTCGGCGGTTTCGGCAGTTTTGGTCGGTTTCGGCATTTTCGGTTAGTTTCGGTAGTTTCTACAGTTTTGATAGTTTTGATTGGTTTTAGCCGGAGTTTTGGCAGTTTCGACCGGAGTTTCGATAGTTTCGGCCAGAGCTTTGACGGTTTCGGTAGTTTTGAAAGGATTGGCAGTTTCGTCGGTTTTGATCGGTTTCTGTCGGAGTTTTATCAGATTTGGCTGGAGTTTCGATGGTTTCGGTCGATTTTGGCCAGAGTTTCGGTAGTTTTGGTGGTTTTGGTAGTTTCGGTGGTTTCGACAATTTTGGCAGTTTCAGCAGTTTTGACTGTTTTAGCAGTTTTGGCTATTTCAGTAATTTTGGTAGTATTGGTAGTTTCGGTTGTTTTAGTGGTTTCGGTAGTTTCAGCTGTTTTATCGTTTTCGACAGTTTCAGTAGTTTCGGCATTTGGGCAGTTTCAGCGATTTCGGTAATTTATGTGGTTCCGACAATTTTGGCGGTTCTGGTAATTTTGACGGTTTTGGTAGTTTAGGCGATTTCGGCAGTTTCAATGGTATCGGCAGTTTCAACAGTTTTTGCAGTTTTCGATGGTTTCTACAGTTTCGAAAGTTTCGGTGGTTTCGATTGTTTTGGCTGTTTCTACAGTTTCGGTAGGTTTCGGCAGTATCGACGGTTTCGGTAGTTTCAACGGTTTCTGCAGTTTCAACGGTTTCGGCAGCTTCGGTAGTATCGGTCGTTTCGACCAGAGTTTCGGCGTTTCGGTTGGAGTTTCGATAGTTTCAGTGGTTTCGGCAAATTTCAGTAGTTTTGGTGGTTTCGACAATTTCGGTGGTTTCGGTAGTTTCGGCAGTTTCGGCGATTTCGGCAGGTTCGACGGTTTTGGTAATTTCGGCGATTTTGGCAGTTTCAGTTGTGTCGGTAGTTTCAGATGTTTCGGTGGTTTTGGTAGTTTTTGCAATTTCAGTAGTTTCAGTAGTATTGATAGTTTCGGCAGTTTCAGCGGTTTCGATAGTTTCTGCTGTTTCAGCAGTTTCGATAATTTCGGTAGTTTCGACGGTTTCGGCAGTTTCAGAGGTTTTTGCCATTTTGGCAATTTCAATGGTTTCGGTAGTTTCGATGGTTTCGACAGTTTTTGGTGGTTTCGGTGGTTTCGGCAGTTTCGACGGTTTCGTCAGTTTCGACGATTTCAGTAGTTTCGGCGGTTTCAGCAATTTCGGCGGTTTCGTGTCGGTAGTTTCGACGGCTTTGTTAGTTTCGAAGGTTTGGCATTTTTGACGATTTCTGCAGTTTCGGTTGTTTCGACGATCTCGGTAGTTTCGGCGGTGTCGATAGTATCGGAAGTTCGGTGGTTTCGGTAGTTTTGACGATTTCGGTAGTTTTGGCAATTTTGACATTTTCCGTGATTTCGACAGTTTTGATGGTTTCTACAGTTTCGGCGGTTACTGCAGTTTCGGCAGGTTTGGCGATTTCTACAGTTTCGGTGATTACTGTGGTTTCGACAGTTTTGATGGTTTTGACGGTTTCAACAGTTACGGTGGTTTCTGTGGTTACAGCAGTTTCGACGGTTTCGGCTGTTTTGGTGGTTTCGCCAGTTTCGGCGGTTTCCACAGTTTCGACAGTTTTGGTGGTTTTGACAATTTTTCGTGGTTTCGACAGTTTAGACTGTTTCGACAGTTACAGTGGTGTCGGCAGTTTCAGTGGTTTCGATAGTTTCAGAGGTTTTAGCGGTTTCAGCAGTGTCAATAGTTTTTGTGGTTTCAACAATTTCAAAAGTTTCTGTGGTTTTCGCAATTTCGACGGTTTCGGCAGTTTCAGCGGTTTCGGTAGTATCGGCAGTTTCGGCGGTTTCGGTAGTTTTGGCGTTTCGACAGTTTTGGCCGTTTTGGCGATTTTGGTAGTTCGGTAGTTTCGGTGGTTTAGACGCTTTCGGCGGTTACGGCGTTTTCTGCGATTACGGTAGTTTTGGCAGTTTTGACGGTTTCGGCAGTTTCTCGGTAGTTTCGGCGGTTTCGGCAGTTTCAGCGGATTCGGCCGTTTCGGTTGTTTCAATAGTTTCGGTGGTTTCGGCAGTTTCGGTAATTTTGACGGTTTTAGCAGTTTCGGCAGTTTTAGCGGTATCGGTAGTATCGGTGGTTTTGGCAATTTCAGCGGTTCGACAGCTTCAGCAGTTTCGACGGTTTCGGCGGTCTCGGCAGTATCGGCAGTCCGACGATTTTGGCAGTTTTGACGATTTCGGCAGTTTCGACGGTTACTGCAGTTTCGCTAGTTTTGACGGTTTCGACGGTTTTGACAGTTTCGGCAATTATGGCGGTTTCAGTACTTTTGACAGTTTCGACAGTTTTCGCGGTTTCAGTAGTTTCAGAAGTTTCTGTGGTTTTGGTAGTTTCGACGGTTTCGGCAGATTTGACAGTTTCGACAGTTTCGATAGTTTCGGCAGTTTTGGCAGTTTCGGTTGTTTCGGCGATTTTAGCAGTTTCGGCGGTTTCGACGATTTCGACAGTTCGGCAGTTTTGGTGGTTTTGACGGTTTCGGAAGGTTCGGTAGTTATGGCGGTTTCTGCGGTTACGGTAGTTTCGGCAGTTTTGGTTGTTTCGGTAGTTTCTCGGTAGTTTCGGCGGTTTTGACGGATTCGGCCGTTTCAGTGGTTTTGGTAGTTTCAGAGGTTTTGGCAGTTTCGGTAGTTTTGGCAGTTTCGGCAGTTTCGACGGTTTCAGCAGTTTCGGCAGTTATATCGGTGTCGGCAGTATCGGCGGTTTCGGCAGCTTTGGCAATTTCGACGGTTTCGGCGGTCTCGGCATTATCGGCAATTCGGCGGTTCCGGCAGTTTCGACGATTTCGGCGGTTTCGATAGTTCGACCGAAACTGTTGACAATTCGACCGAAACCACCGAAACTGCCGAAACCTACCAAAATCGTCGAAACTATCGGAACACCGAGGATCGGTTTTGGCAGTTTTGATGGTTTTTTTTGGAGTTTCGATTGTTTCGATTTTGTTTTTTTTTAAAAAAATAAAGAAATTAATAAAATAAAATTATCCTTATTTTTATAATATTCTATGATTTGTTTCTAATTTTTAATAATTTTTTGTAATTTTCTATATATGTTTTGTAATTTTTAGTAATTATTTTCTTTTTTTGCTGATTTTTTATTTTTTGCTGAATTTTTTTATATTTTTTTCTAACTTTTTGTAATTAGCTAGCATTTAATATCCTCATTTGGTAATTATTATCATCAAAACTTAATTGAAGGGGGCAAAATGTAGTTTTTTAACTATAGAGGGGTTAAGTATTTTGGTAGTGTCGGTGGTTTCGGCAGTTTTAGTGATTTCGGCAAATTCCGAAGTTTCGACGATTTTGGCAGTTTCGAATGTTTCGACGGTTTCGACAGTTTTCGATGATTTCGGTGGTTTTGATAGTTTTGATGGTTTCGACGGTTTAGCCAATTTTGGCGGTTTCCAAAGTTTCGATGGTATCGACAATTTTGGTGGTTTTGACAGTTTCGGCAGTCTTGGCAATTTCGGCGGTCTTGGCAGTTTCGACGGTCTTGGTAGTTTCGGTGGTTTCGGTAATTTCATCGGTTTCGATGGTTTCTGTAGTTTCTGCGGTTATTGTGGTTTTGGAGGTTTCGATGGTTTCGTCAGTTTCGACGGTTATGACGGTTTCTACGGTTATGGTAGTTTCTGCAGTTTCAGTGGTTTCGACGATTTCGGTAGTTTTGGTGGTTTCGACGGTTTTGGCAGTTTTGACGGTTTTGATAATTTTGACAGTTTCGGTAGTTTTGACAGTTTCAGCGGTATGGACAGTTTTGGCGAATTCGACAGTTTTGGTGGTTTCATTAGTTTCGACAGTTTCGGTGGTTTCGGCAGTTTCGAAGGTTTCTGTTGTTTTGGTAGTTTCGACAGTTTCGACGATTTTGGCAGTTTCGGTGGTTTCGGTAGTTTTGGCAGTTTCGACGGTTTTGGTAATTTCGACGGTTTCAGCAGTTTCGGTAGTGTCGGCAGTTTTGGCGGTTTTGACAGATTTGGTGGTTTCGATAGTTTTAGCAGTTTCGGCGGTTTTGGCAGTTCGGCTGTTTCGACGGTTTTGGCAGTTTCGGTGGTTTTGGCAGTTTCTGCAGTTTTGGCTGTTAGGCAGTTTTATCAGTTTCGACGGTTTTGACAGTTTCAGTAGTTACGGTGATTTCTGCAGTTACGATAGTTTCCGCAGTTTCAGTAGTGTTGACGATTTCGGCTGTTTCGGCAGTTTGGTGGTTTCGATGATTTTGGTAGTTTCAGCAGTTTTGACGGTTTTGGCAATTTCGTTAATTTTGGCAGTTTCGGAAGTTTTCACAATTTTGGCAGTTTAAGTGGTGTCGGTAGTTTCGACGGTTTCCACAGTTTTGACAGTTTCCGTGGTTTCAGCAGTTTCGACAGTTTCGTCGATTTCGGCAGTTTCGACGGTTTTGGTAGTTTCGATGGTTTCGACGGTTTCGACGATTTTGGCAGTTTCGGCTGTTTCGTCAATTTTGGCAGTTTCGATAGTTTCGATAGTTTTGGCAATTTCAGTGGTGTCGGCAGTTTTGGCGGTTTCGATAGTTTTAGCGGTTTCAGTAGTTTCGATAGTTTTGACGGTTTTGGTAATTTTGAAAGTTTCTAAGGTTTTCGTAGTTTCGATGGTTTTGACAGTTTTGGTGGTTTCGGTGGTTTCGGTGGTTTCGGTAGTTTTGGCAGTTTCGACAGTTTTGGCAGTTTCGACGGTTTCGGCAGTTTCGGTAGTGTCGGCAGTTTCTGCGGTTTCGACGGTTTCAGTAGTTTTGGCGGTTTCGGCGGTATCAGTGGTTTTGGCAGTTTTGGCAGTATCGACGGTTTCGGTAGTTTTGGCAGTTTCAGCAGTTACGGTGTTTTTTGCGGTTACGGTAGTTTCTGTAGTTTCGAAAGTGTCGACGGTTTCAGCTGTTTTGACGGTCTCGGAAGTTTTGGCGGTTTCTGCAATTTTGATAGTTACGGCAGTTTTGGAAGTTTCAACGGTTTCGGTAGTTTTAATTGTTATGGCGGTTTCTGCGGTTATGGTAGTTTCCGCAGTTTCGGTGGTTTCGGCAGTTTCGGAGGTTTCGACGGTTTTGACGGTTTCGACAATTTTGGCCGTTTCGATAGTTTCAACGGTGTCGGCAGTTTAAGCGAATTCATCAGTTTTGGTGGTTTCAGAGTTTCGACAGTTTCGGTGGTTTCGGCAGTTTCGAAAGTTTCTACGGTTTTGGTAGTTTCGACGGATTCGACGATTTTTTCAGTTTCGATGGTTTCGGTGGTTTTAACAGTTTCGACGATTTCGGTAATTTTGGTGGTTTTGGCAGTTTCGGTAGTGTCAACAGTTTTGACAGTTTTGGTGGTTTCGATAGTTTTAGCGGTTTTGGCAATTCGGCTGTTTTGGCGGTTTTGACGGTTTCGGCGGTTTCTACAGTTTCGATAGTTACAGTGGTTTTGGCAGTTTCTACGGTTTCGACGGTTTCTACAGTTTCGGTAGTTACGGCGGTTTCTGCAGTTACGGTAGTTTCTCTAGTTTCAGCAGTATCGATGATTTTGGTTGTTTCGGCGGTTTCGATAGTTTGGTGGTTTCAGCGATTTCGGCAATTTCGACGGTTTTGGTAGTTTTGGTGGTTTCGGCAATTTCGACGGTTTCGACAGTTTCGGCAGTTTCAACGGTGTTTGTAGTTTCGACGATTTCGGTAGTTTTGGTGGTTTCAGTAGTTTCGACAGTTTTGCCAGTTTTGGCGATTTCGGCAGTTTCGGCTGGTTTGACAGTTTTGACAATTTCGGTAGTTTCGACGGTTTCGGCGATTTCGGCAGTTTCGGCGGTTTCGACGGTTTTGGCAGTTTTCGACTGTTTTGTCAATATTGGCGGTTTCAGTAGTTTCAACGATGTCGGCAATTTCGACAGTTTCAGTAGTTTTGGCGGTTTAGCAGTTTCGACAGTTTCGGCTCTTTCGGCTGTTTCGGAAGTTTATACGGTTTTGGTAGTTTCGACGGTTTCGGCAATTTCGGCAATTTTGGTGGTTTTGGCAGTTTTGGTAGTTTCGACGGTTTCGGTAGTGTCGGCGGTTTCGGCAGTTTCGGTTGTGTTAGCAGTTTCGGCGGTTTCGGCAGTTTCGGTTGTTTCGGCGGTATCGGCAGTTTCAGCGGTTTCGGCAGTTTCTGCGGTTTCGTCAGTTTCGACTGTTTCGACAGTTTCGATTGTTTCAGCGGTGTCGGCAGTTTCGACGGTTTCGGTAGTTTTGGTAGTTTCGACGATTTCGATGGTTTCGGCGGTTTCAGTGGTTTCGGTAGTTTTGGCAGTTTCGACGGTTTTGGCAGTTTCGTCGGTTTTGGCAGTTTCGGTAGAGCCGGCAGTTTCGGCAGTTCCTTTGGTTTCGGCAGTTCCGGCGACTTCGGCAGTTTCTGTGGTTTCGGCGGTATTGGTGGTATTGGCATTTCGGTGGTTTCGGTAGTTCGGTAGTTTTGGCTGTTATAGCGGTTTCGGTAGTTTCGACGGTTTCGGTAGTTTCAGTAGTTTCAGCAGTTACGGTGGTTTATGCTGTTACGGTAGTTTTCGCAATTTCGGAAGTGTCAACTGTCGAACTACCGAAACCACCAAAATTGCCGAAACCGCTGAAACTGCCGAAACCGTCGAAACAGCCAAAACCGCCGAAACTGCCGAAACTACCGTAACCGCAGACACCACCGTAACCCCTGAAACTGCCGAAACCACTGAAACTGCCGAAACCGTCGAAACTGCCGATACCGCCAAAACCATCGAAACCACCGAAACTGTCGAAACAGCCGAAACCTCCGAAACTACCAAAACCGTCAAAACCGATCGAAATCGTCGAAACTATTAAAATCGCTGAAACTCTGGCCGAAACCGCCGAAACTGTCGAAAATCCGACCGAAACCACCGAAACTACTGAAACCATCGAAACTATCGAAAACCCGAGAATCGGTTTCGGTAGTTTTGATGGTTTTTATCGGAGTTTCGATTGTTTCGATTTTGGTTTTTTTTTAAATAAATAGAGTACTTAATTAAAATTAAATTATCCTTATTTTTATAATATTCTATGATTTGTTTCTATTTTTTTATAATTTTTTGTAATTTTATATATATATATATTTTTTTAATTTTTAGTATTAATTTTCTTTTTTTGCTGATTTTATCTTTTTTGCTGATTTTTTTTTATTTTTTTCTAACTTTTTCTAATTATCTAGCACTTAATATCCTCATTTGGTAATTATTATCATCAAAACTTAATTAAAGGGGGCAAAATATAGTTTTTTAACTATAGAGGGGTTAAATATTTTGGTAGTGTCGGTGGTTTTGACAGTTTCTATGGTTTCGGCAAATTTCGCAGTTTCGGCGATTTTGGTAGTTTCGAAAGTTTCAACGGTTTCGACAGTTGTCATCCGTTTTGGTGGTTTCGGCAGTTTTGGCAGTTTCGTCGATTTTGGCAGTTTCGGCGGTTTAGGCAATTTGGACGATTTTCCAAAGTTTTGGCGGTATCGACAGTTTCGGTAGTTTCAATGGTTTCGGCAGTTTCGACGGTTTCGGCGGGCTCAGCAGTTTCGGTGGTCTCGGTAGTTTCGACGGTCTCGGTAATTTCGGTGGTTTCGGCAGTTTGGCGGTTTCTGCAATTTCGACGGTTACGGCGGTTTTGGAAGTTTCGATGATTTTGGCGGTTTCGGCAGTTTTGACAGTTACGACGATTTTTGCGGTTATGGTAGTTTCCACAGTTTCGGTGGTTTCGATAGTTTCGACGGTTTTAGCAGTTTTGACGGTTTTGAAAATTTCAGCAGTTTCGATAGTTTCAACGGTGTCGGCAGTTTTGGCGAATTTGGTAGTTTCGGTGATTTCAGCAGTTTCGACAGTTTCGAAAGTTTCGATGGTTTTGGTAGTTTCGAAAGTTTCTGCATTTTTGGTAGTTTCGACGGTTTCCACGATTTTTGTAGTTTCGGCGGTTTCAGTGGTTTTGGTAGTTTTGACAGTTTCGACGGTTTCAGTAATTTCGGCTGTTTCGATAGTATCGGCGGTTTCGATAGTTTCGGCAGTTTCAGCGGTTTCGACGGTTTTGGTAGGTTGTTTCGGCGGTTTCGACGGTTTTGACAGTTTCGACGGTTTCTGCAGTTTCGGTAGTTTCGGCGGTTTCGACGGTTTCGGCGGTTTCGGCAGTTTCGATTGTTATGGCAGTTTCTGCGGTTATGGTAGTTTCCGTAGTTTCGGCAGTATCGACGATTTCAACTGTTTCGGTAATTTCGGTAGTTTGGTGGTTTCGGCGATTTCGACAGTTTCGGCGGTTTCGATGATTTTGGCAGTTTTGGCGGTTTCGGCAATTTCTGCGGTTTCGGAAGTTTCAACAGTTTCAGCGGTGTCGACAGTTTCGACGGTTTTGGCAGTTTCGGTGGTTTCAGTAGTTTCGACAGTTTCGGCAATTTTGGCGATTTCGGTAGTTTCAGCGTTTTCGACAGTTTCAACAGTTTCAGCGGTTTCGATAGTTTCTGCGATTTCGACGGTTTTTGCAGTTTCGGCTATTTCGTCAATTTCGGCGGTTTCGACAGTTTCGGCAGTTTCAGCGGTATCGGCAGTTTTGGCGGTTTCAGCAGTTTCGACAGTTTCGACGATTTCGGCAGTTTCGGCACTTTCGGAAGTTTCTGCGGTTTTGGTAGTTTCTGCAGTTTCGGCGGTTTTGGTGGTTTCGGTAGTTTTGGCAATTTCGACGGTTTCGGCGGTTTCGGCTATTTCGGTAGTGTTGGCAGTTTCGGTGGTTTCGGTAGTTTCAACGGTTTCGACGGTATCGGCGGTATGGGTAGTTTCGGCAGTTTTGGTAGTTTCAGCAGTTACGTCGGTTTCTGCGGTTACGGTAGTTTCCGCAGTTTCGGAAGTGTTGACGGTTTCAGCTGTTTCGGCAGTTTCGGTCGTTTCGGTGGTTTCGGCGGTTTCGGCAGTTTCAACAGTTTCGACGACGGTTTTGGCAGTTTCGGCGATTCGGGCAGTTTCGACGGTTTAGGAAGTTTTGACAGTTTAGTGGTGTCTAAAGTTTCGGCGGTTTCAACAGTTTCGGTAGTTTCTGCGGTTTTGGCAGTTTCGACGGTTTCGGCGGTTTTGGTGGTTTCGATAGTTTCGGCAGTTTCGACGGTTTCGGTGGTTTCGGCAGTTTCGGTTGTGTCGGCAGTTTCGGCAGTTTAGGTGGTTTCGGCAGTTTCAGCGGATTTGGTTGTTTTAGTGGTTTTGTGGATGCCCTCTGACATGTAGACCGAAATATTTAATTCAGACCCCTGGTGTTGGTCGTTCTTCTCAGTTTCTTTTCCAGTTCTGGATGAAGATTATTTCCTGAAATGTACGTGGTTTAAGGGGATCCTCCAAGAGGCAAGCGGCGAGGCATTTTGCCTTTACCCACGATGTGGATGTTATTTGCCTTTAGGAGACGAAAACAGCCGACCCCTAGAGATGCTTCCTCCGCTCCCTCATGTAACAACAGGATCGTTACTTGGGAGTCCCGGGGATCAATTGGGACAGCAAGGGGCATTCTTCTACGGTGGGACAACTCCCTCTTCTTGCTTTTCGATCGCCTTTTCGGGGACTTCTCCCTCACGGTCTCCCTGTGCAACTGAGTGGACGACAGGACCTTGACGATAACCTCAGTCTATGGGTTATCCGACCACCGCCTCATTTTCGAGTTCTGGGAGGAGCTTCGAGGCGTTCGAGGGGCGTTCCCGGGAACTTGGGTCCTGAACGGCGACTTCAACGCTACCAGATTCGTCGGAGAGAGAAGTGGGCATCATGGGAGCTAGCAGGAGATAGAGGCCTTTGCTTCTTTCGTGGCTGAGTTTGGCTTGATCGACTTACCGATGGGGGGGAGAGCTTACACGTGGTCCAACAGAAGAGTGCAACCGATCTTTGCGAGACTGGACCGTTTTCTCATCTCAGCAGAATGGGATTCCCTATTCCATCTTTCATCCACGGTTGCCCTCATATCGTTCCTCTCGGACCACGTCCTGGTGCTCCTTGATACAGGAGAAGGGGTACAAGACCTCGCTTTAGATTTGAGATTTTGTGGACCCTACAGGAGGGGTTCGACGAGAGAGTGGTGGCTTGGTGAACAGCAGCACCGACCTTGCTGAATTCGGCGCTCAACCTTTCATCCAAGCTCCGGTTCTTGAAGAGGTCGATCTCTTGATGGTTCGTGGAGCACTTTGGGAGTGTGAAGAGGCGGAAGACGGATTTCCTCCAGCGCATCAGGGAGCTAGAGATCCGGGAGGAGGCAGGCCCGCTCGAGCAGGCTGAGCGGGACCTTAGAGAGCGCCTATCCTCCGAGCTGATGGAGGTTCTCAACATGGAGGAGGTCATGTGGAAGCAGCGATCGTGTGACCGTTGGGTGGCAGAGGGAGACTTGAACACCAAGTACTTCCACACTATTGTTAATGGCCGCCGTAGGCGCAACTTGATCTCATCCCTGACTATCGAGGAGGAGCACCTTGCTGACCAGCGGGCCATCCTAAGAGGGGCCATGGGCTTCTTCAAGAAGGATTATGATAGAGAGGTTTTGGGCTTCGATCCTCGGTCTTCGTGTCTTCCTCGATCCTTGCTAGACCTCGGCATCCTTGATCGTCGGTTCGCGGCGTCGATCGTGCTTTTGGCGTCGGCTTTAGCTTTAGCTTTCGGCTTTGCCGTTGGTTTGGTGTGGCTCTGGCGTTTGCTTTGCTTTGGCGCTTGCGCTTGAACGTAGGCGGGTAGAGGCTTGCGATGCTTTAGTTCTTCCGGACTTCACGTCGTATCGGCTAGAACGTGCGGTGCTTTGCTCGTGACCGTCGTAGATGCTTGGCTTTGGCACGTGCGTTGCTTTGGCGTGGGCTTTACCGGTGCGTTTGCTTTGGCTTCTTGCGTTGGCTTTGGCTTTAGCTTTGACTCGACCTTCTTCTCGAACGACGATGGCTACTTCTTCAAGACTTCTTTATTCTTCCGGCTTCCTCGACGGTTGTGGCATCGGCTTGGCTTTTCGGCGGGGGTAGCACCGATCTTCGTGCGATGGTTGTAGCGTCGGCTTTTGTTGATGCAGACAGCAGGGGTAACACCGATCTCCATGCGACGGTTGTAGTGTCGGCTTTTGTTGATGAAGACGGCAGGGGTAGCACCGGTCCGTGCGACGGTTGTAGCACCGGCTTTTGTTGATGAAGACGGCGGGGTTAGCACCGATCTCTGTGCGACGGTTGTAGCGTCGGCTCTTGTTGATGAAGGCGGCGGGAGTAGCACCGATCTCCGTGCGACGGTTGTAGCGTCAGCTTTTGTTGATGAAGACGGCGGGGGTAGCACCGATCTCCGCACGACGGTTGTAGCGTCGGCTTTTGTTGACGAAGACGGCAAGGGTAGCACCGGTTTCAGGCCTTCTTCTCCAAGCTTTCTTCTTCGTTCGAGGAGTCGATGCCTTTGTTGAAGACGACGGATGTTGTCGGCTTCGATCTTCTTCTCCGGCCTTTGCTTATGGCTTCTTCGGAGTTGATGAAGATCGTTGGAGAAGTTGGGATGACGACGACTCCGAGTCTTCTTCTTCAAGCTTTCTTCTTCGTGCGAGGAGTCAAAGCTTTCATCTTCGAGTGCAAGGTCTTCACGTTGATGAGGACTTGAAGGGCCAAGGATTCCCGTAGGACGTGCTTGCCGTGCCTCGTGAAGCCTTCGGTCTTCAAGCGTTGGAGCTTCTCTTGCAGAGCCCTTTCGTCTTCAGCTTTTCCGACCCCTTGTGCCTTCCCCCACCCCTTCTTTTTTTTTTTGAAGGGTAAAAACTAATCTATTACTGGAAAATAAAGGCAATTACAGGACACGGCTTGTCTCTAAATGAGCAAGCAGACCACACGACCATGGAGTCCACAGCAACAATAAAACCCTACCTCATCGCACGAGGAGCAGACCGACATGGTAGCCCCCGGACTAGAGGAAACACACATCACTCAAGTTAAGAAAAAAAATAACACAAACACCAGTGAACAAGAGCAACAGATATCTAATCGCATTAGCTAGCACCCCTACTCCTCGTAACCCTATCAGATTGTCCCTTTGGCCTAACTTCTTTATCTCGGGACGCAATCGTTGGATTCGGCATGGTAAGAAAAGACGGCCGGTTGGCAAGATGGGGTGGCAGTTGCTTGTACTGGTCAAAGGAATCCAGGGGATGATCATCACCTGCTTCCTCCGCTCGATCTGTAACCTCCCCAGCTTCACCACCGAAATCCTGCAGTACAACTGACGCCGGATCATCCGATAATCCCACTACCTTTCGAGTCAAATTCTTTCGATGAACTCGTTGAATAGCAGGAATTGAAAGGCTGGGGCTTCCTTCTCGAAGACTCCGTCGAGTAGTATACTTAGTACCGCCAGCAGAAACCCCACTCCCACTAGTGAGAGCGAGGCCAATCGGAGCTCCACCCCCCTCGCTAGCTATACTTTCAGCTTGCATAACAGTTACCTTATGTCGCTCAACATTAGCCTCAACTTGCATAACAACAGTAGTCTCTACTTGCAAAACATTTGCCTCTTGACAATCAGCAGCAGCCTCTACTCGTGTAACATCAGCTATTACTGTAACATCAGGCTGCGTAACATTCAAATCTGCAGTAACATCAGGCTGCGTAACATTAGCTATTACTGCAACATCAGGCTGCGTAACATTCAAACCTGCATCAACATCAGGCTGCGTAACATTCAAATCTGCAGTAACATCAGGCTGCGTAACATCAGCTATTGCTGAGCCACCAGGCTGTGTTACAGCAACAACAGCACCATCAAGGCCTGAATCATCAGCACCTCCTGTACCTTTAGAAGCTTGGTCTACACCTTCAACACCCAACCCAGCAACAACCCTTCTAGCATCTGCTTCAGCGTGAAGGCACTCATCAGACACTGCAGCAACTTCAGCACCCTGATTCACTATAGCACCATCAACAATTACAGCACCAACTGCACCTACCTCAGCAATTCTCCCACCAACATCTCCACCTTGGGCCATTGTAACACCAGCATCAACAACACCACCTCCTTGCACACCAACTTCCTCACAGTAACTATCCAACACATCAAACCGAGTACCATACACACAAGTAGAAGGTGCCTCGGCTTCGAAGAAACCCATTGACTCCTTCCCTTTTCCTCGAGCGGTGTTAGGCCTGCCCACCGGAGTCCAACCCTGAACATTCTCCTTGGGATCTAGATCCTCCTTACCAACCGCATTCGGAGCCGCCATCTCCCGGGGCACTCTGGGTCTCCACACAACTTGGGAATCCCGATTCGGACCCATGTTCTTCCACGCAGCCCCAATTCTAGGATGTTTAAGGCAATTCGCTTCATGATGATCAAAGGACTTGCATGCCCTGCAACGTTGAGGAATCCAATCGTAAATTACCGGTTGGATAGAGAGAAGCTTACCTTTGCTGTCTCGAGCCTCGACCTCCACAGGTAAGGCATCTTCCACACTTATCTCAACGCACAACCGGGCATAGTTGACCCGCGAAAGATCAGTAGTAGCCCGGTCCATATACAATGGAATTCCAATGATGCTTCCCATACGACTAAGGAGTTCTTCAGACATAGGTCTACCAATAGGTTAGGAAACCGGACCCAGATGGGGACCTTAGATAATAAATCACGTTCACAACTCAGACCTTTAGCCCATTTTTTCAAAACCAAAGGCCTACCCTCTATGTGCCAAGGGCCACCCTCCACAGCTCTAATAAAACCCTCTTCGAGTCCGAACTTGAAAAGAAACACACCATTCTCCCTTGAGAGTAACTCCAAACTACCTGTAGGTTTCCATAATTTCAATAACTGCGCTTTAAGATGCACGTAGTAAGGTCGCCTACCCAGAACAAATCCAATCAACGTCAATTCCCATTTTTTCTGATTTCTCTCTACCTCCTCGATTGGACACACAGCCACTTTTTTCGAACCAATCATAGTAGGAGCAATATACCTCAGTTTGGACTTCCGCTGATTCACTACAGGTGGCGTAAGCTTGTCATTATGTTGTACTTCTCCCAGCCTATCAATGCTGCCAGCACCTCCCTCACACTCCGACAGTGGCGTGGTCCGATTACCCCTCCCCCATTGAGGCCCATTGAGAATAAATGGTTCATTCAGATCTTTTGTTGAACACCTACCATGCACATTTGTAACTCCCTGGGAGCATCTTGGATCTGGCCTTCTAACTGGATCTCGATCTGACATTCCAGCTGATACAGGTATCCCACCGAACACCTGGTGGGCAGAGGTTGCAGCAGGGCCGCTCCTTGGACTATGCTGGTTAAAACAGAGGGGAGGGAACTCCTCTGCCTTTCCCAGCTCCACTGACTGGTTACCTCCATCAACTTGTCCCACTGCCCTCGAAAAACCCGAGACAACGACACCAGATCCAGATCTGGAGTTTGTGCCACCCAATCTGTGCCACGAGCCAAACCGAACTTCTGCATGACCTTGATCGCCAGTTTTCACTTCCAATCCACCACATCTGGTATCCGAACCACCAGAACCATTACCCGAACCATGCAGACCTCCAGCAGCTGTATCAGAAAAAGTGCTCCCGCCTCCTCCTCCTCCTCCTCCTCCTCGCCCCGTAGCAGAAGATAAGCTTACCTCAACAAAATCTGCTAAGGTGGGAGCGCGAGGAGGTTGGTAAGAGTCCTCTTGATCCACCCGAGCCTCACCATCCTCCTTCCCGTCTAGAAACCGAATGAGATCTGGGTCTTGGGGGGGTTGCATCTCCACCCCCAGATGGGGAACAAAGAAGGTCGCCAAGATCTCCAAAATCTAGAGAGAGAAGCTCTGGTTCTATTTATAGGCAAAGGGGGGCGGTTGGGAGAGATATGGCTGAAATCATTTTGTTTCATCCAATATCTCCCCCCATAACCATCAAGATATTGTCCCCTTATTTGGGAAAACAAACTCGATCCCCTCCTTTTTAGTTGGGGTGGTTACGGGCTAGATGTGACTTGATCTTTGAAGATACGTCGTCATCTTTGCACCTTCCGGATCGCATAGCGACACGACGTCATCTTGTTCGTCGGATCGGGGGATCATCGCGGATCTACGGTTGTGTAGACGTCCACGCCACCTCCCCCCGCATCGAGGCGGTTAGGATTTTTTTTTTCTTTTTCTTTTCCTTTCTCTCTTTCTTTTTTTTTTCTCTTTTTCTTTTCTTTTCTATGGCCGGCCCCACCTCCCCATGGGTAGGGGGCACGGTTTTCCATGAAGGGGGGCCGGTGGCCCCCCCCCTTTTTGTGTTCGGGTAGCGGGTTCGGTGGGACCTGTTTGCTTTTGAGTCGGGCCATGGCATGCGAATTGAGTTCGCACGCGAGCCGAGTTCACATGCGGGCCGTTGCGTGTGGGCCGAGTTCGCATGCGGGCCGTTGTGTGTGGGCCAAGTTTTGCGTGCTGGCCCATTTTGTGTGGGCCGGGTTTCACATGCGGGCCATTGTGTGCGGGCCTATTTTATGTGTGCGGGTCGGGTTCGACCCGTGGGCCGTTGTGTGCGGGCCTGTTTTACGTGTGCGAGTCGGGTTTGACCCGAGGGTTAGTTTCGGTGCGCACAAATGCCCCCTCAAGTTTGAGTGCGCCCGCGGGAAACACGTAGCGCTTGGACTTGACTCGCGTATTCGTGTGGGATTAGGTCTTTATAAGGACCCCCATTTCTTCGTTTCTCTTCATTGTTGACGATTCCCGGTGTCTTGGAGACGAAGGCTCTTGCTAGGGTTTCTTGCTTCACGATAATGACGCGGAGGATGAAGATGGTCACGCCATGGAGCTCGAGAAGGAGAGGAGATCGCCGGATCGCGGAGGGCAGAGGGTCGCAGGCGAGGTGGTCCTTCTCCTCCTCCCTCTTCTTCTTCTTCTGGTTTGCATGGAGAGGCAGCGGCAGCGAGGGCCGCGGCGGCCGGTGCTGCGGGGCGCGCGGGGCACGGGGGCCGGCACAGCAGCGGTAGCGACAGCGGCGGTGGCGCGCGCGCGGAGCGCGGGGGCCGGCGCAGCAGCGGCAGCGGCAGCGGTGGGGGCGCGGCGTGTGCGCGGGGCGCGGCAGCGGCGGTGCGCGCGCGGGGCTCGGGGGCCGGTGCAGTAGCGGCAGCGGCGGTGGCGCGCGAGCGGGGCGCGGGGGCCGGCGCAGCAGCAGCAGCGGTGGCGACGCGGCGTGCGCACGGGACGCGGGGGTGACAGCAACAGCGGCGGCGGCGCGCGCACGGGGCGCGGGGGCCGGCACAGCAGCGGCGGCGGCGCAGCGCGCGCGCGCGGGGCGCAGGGGCTGGTGCTGCAGCCGGTGTGGCAGGCGGGCCGGTGGCTAGCACGGTGCGGGCACAGCAGGGTGGCCTGTGGCCGGTTTGGTAGAGGCCAACAGCCCCCCCCCCCCCCCGTCCGCGGGTTTTAACAGGAGAGAGGGGGTTGCATCTTTTTGCCATGGCCCCCCTCCTATTTCCTCGTTTTTGCATACGGGGCCTGCGGCTTTTTAGCCGAGGCCCCCCTCGTTTCTTTGTTCTGGCATTCGGGGCCTGCGGCTCCTTTTTTTTTTGTTTTTTTTTGGCGCTTTTCTCGGTATTTGACTTGTATTTTTCTTGCTATCTGACTTGGGATTTGCCTCCCTTCTTTTTCCAGGTCTCGACGTTACGAGAGTTTTTCGAGTTTTGGCTGGATCATCGATGCGGTCTCCCACGGGAGTACACATCTTCGTTTCCCTTTTGCGCAAGTCTTCCACCACCGTGCTTCGGGACAGGAGGACAAACCATCGGTTCTTCAATTTTCAACGCACGAGCGAATTTGTGAGGATGGCGTGGCCGACGGCTCTTGTCGTGTGTTGAAGCTTGGCGAGCGCATCCTTACTGACGAAGGATCTTCACGGCAGATTGTTCGGCCGAGTTTGGGGTTTCCGTTCCACCATACTGGCGAGGAATCGGTTCCGGTCCCTGTTGTTGCTTTGAAGATATGCTCCCGTCGTACACGGTGGGGTGTGGAGATTCAACCGTGTAGAGGTGTCCCATATCTGGGAGGTTTCCGGGACTGGATGAGAGAGCTGTCTGGCACGTTGGAGGCAGAGCCAGGGATGGAGTGCTTGGCGAGGTTTGTGGAGCCGGCTTGTTGGGAGTACAGCTGACCGGACGGTATGTACCGGGCTCTTTGCGAGCAGTGGTGCCCTGAAACCAACACTTTTTTGACCAGAGCTGGTAAAATCGGGATTACTCTTCGTGACGTGCATATTATCTCTGGATGTCCAGAAGTCCGGAGCTATTATCAGGAGGAGGTTCCTTCTTTGGAGGTCTTGACGGATCCAAACGAGTCTCCTAGCTCCTGTCTTTTGCTTTTTAAGGCATATGCTATTATAGCAGCGCGTGCGCGGTCAGATCGAGTACTCCACTCAGCTTGGGTGGACTTCTGGTTTCGAGGAGAATATCGCCACGCCCCCCCTTCGAGTCACCCGATGTGGAGGTACACATCGTCGAAGAAACCGGCACCTGGCACTTTTCGGCGGTCGATTGAATCTCTGAGGAAATAATGGTGCTCCATGGCGGGGGCGCAACGTCCCTGGGAGGTCTTGGGACTGGAGGAATGCAGCGATGCTTGGCGGGCTGTCTATTGGTTGGCAGGGTTGGTGTTTTTTCTTTACCGCTTTGCCCTGCCCTGGAATGGGGATGTGATATGCCCTGGGACCTTCCTTGCAGCTGCTCGGATGGTGAACGGAGAATTTCTTAACCTGGCGCCGGCGATCCTCTACTCATTGTACCAAGGGCTTAGTGGAATGTACTGGAGTCTATTGAGCGCGGATAATGCAAGAGGGGAAGTAGGCAGAGCCATTTCCTTTTGCCCCCTGCATTACCTTTATGGCTGGATTAGGCTCCACTTTCGGAAGGGGATCTTTGCAGCGCGTGGACCTTCGACCTCAGTGCCCTTCCTTCCTTTTGTAGGAGGTTTGATGAATGCCTATTATGCATGGAAGCGTCCGAAGCCCAGTGCTCGAGAGTGGTTGAGACACATGGGCCCTTCAGATTTTGACTTTGTATCCGAGAATGCGCTTGTACCTTTCATGAGATCCTCGGTATGCGATGGGCCGGACATGCTCGAGCACTTGTACTGGAGTATGGTGAGTTGCAAGCCCGGGTATCTTGTTTGGCGTCGTGGGGATGCAGTGGAGGTGGCACGGTATTCTCCTCACCGGTTTGCTCGACAGCAGGGTTTTCGCCAAGAATTGCCAGGGACCCCTTTGCGAATGCAGTCACATTACACTCCACAGGAAGCGTACCGCCTCTGGGGAGCACTTTATGACCGATTTACTCGGTGTATTTTTTCGTCGGGGATTAAGCCAGGCGGAAAGGATGCTGCAACTCCTGAGTATCGCCGCTGGGTCAATGAGTCAGTGCTTCCCTTACTGGCTAGCTTTCCCCTGGATATCTTTGCTAGTAGCGAGCGGGTTGACTTTTCTTTTGACCCTTCGGTGGGGTCAGAGGATTGCCGTCTTTGGTCTGAGGAGCGACGATCAGAGAGATCTCGCAGCCATCGAGACAGTACTTCCCGGGCTTCTCCTTCTATGTAAGAGGTCGAGATGGCTTCGTCTACCAAGGTTCAGAGTCTTCCTGAGACTCTGACTTCTTGGAGTGGACGTGTTTCTCCCAAGAGGAGGAAGTTGAATTTCTTGTGTGAGGCAGCTTTAGACGGCACTAGTGAAGCAGAGCCAGCTCGAGAGGGAGAGCCAGGGCTTTTTGCCGATGAGGTAATCCCTCTTTCTGGGGTAGCTTCATCGGATGCCGCAGGTATATCTCATTTCTAGTTGCTCATGGATTTCTTTGCTTGTATTCTTATTTCGTTGGATGAGTTGTTTAACTCTCATTTTGGTAGGTTCTGCTGGATTGGACTGCGAGTCTGCCCCCAACGGGGTTAGGCAAGCATGCTCTCCCATTAGAGCGACGTTGATCGAGAGTGGCGGGCTGGATGTACCTTGGGATAACTTGGAGCTTTTGGGAGCGTGTGGAGCAGATTTTGCCGACAGTGCGATCAACCTGGATGATATTGAAATGGAGCAGTTGGGCTTTGGGGAGGAGGATGAGGTCTCTAGTGTAGGGAGAGAACAGACTCCTCTAGTTAGGCCTGGTATTCTGGCAGAGACTACTCCTACAGTTGTTCCGTCGGGTGTTTCACCGGTAGCTTCAGGTGTTTCGCCGATAGCTTCGGGTGTTTTGCCGGTAGCTTTGGGTGTTTTGCCGGTAGCTTCGGGTGTTTTGACGGTAGATTCTTCTTCGATTCTGGTGGCGCCACTGACTGTAAGCACAGCAATGGTTCAGGAAGCAGTTCTCACACTTGAGTCTTTGGGACAGGTGCCTGCCTCGTCCGTGCACTCGGGGGCCGACAAGCGAATGTGTAGCTCGCGGGGCCTTCTTTCTGTACTTCTTTTAGAGAGCTGTCGGAAGTATATCCAAGCAACGCTCGCACCTTTTCAGGAGGATGGTCTTGATGCTTTGACTGGCTGGTGGGTTCTTGAGGGACCCGAGTTCTGCGAGAGTCTGGCGGCTTTTCAAGTAGATGGCTCTTTGTTTGTGGCGCATGTGTGCTTTCTTGGTGGACAGTGAAGCTCATCGCTTGAAATGGGCTTTGATGGAAGATGACCTTCCCCTGATACTAGCAAAGGCCGAGGACGAGGAGCATCGACTGAAGGAGCAACATACACTTGCCACCGCGAGCCTTGTTCAGGCTTGGAAGAAGCTGGAGGATGCTCGCGCATCTTTTGAGAAGGCTGAAATGATTGAGAAATCTTTTGGAGCAGATCTTGCGAAGCAACGTGTTGAGCTGGCGACGCATCGGGAGCGGATAGCTTCTCGGTCCTCAGAGCTGCAGCGGATGGAGGTCACTGGCGGCGAGCTGCTCCAACGTCTTAAAGAGTTTAATTCGCTTTACTAGCGGTGTTGCCTTTCATTTTCTTTCTTGTCATTTCTGCCGGATAGACTCGTAGTTTTGCTTTTCTTCGTTTGATGATATCTAAATATTATACATCTATCTTCTGAAACGGCGGTGTCTGGTTGTTGTTTTTTTTGTTTGGACTGAACCTTTACAGGCTGCCTACGCACCCTACTGAGAGGGATCAAGTCACACATAGTTTTTTTTTTTGCAAGGAGTGTAGCCCTGCTTTCAGCCGTAGTACCTTTTGAGGTACTTGCCATTGATAGGGCCGAGTGTAAGCCCTTCTGGCATGGTGAGAAGATATGCACCGTTGGAGTAGACCTCTTTGACAGCGTGCGGTCCATCCCACTTGGCGTCGAACTTCTTTACTCCTCGATGCGAGAGAATGATGGGGCGTTTAACTGCCAGCACCAATTCTCCTATTTGGAAGGATCGAGAGTGAATTCTTTTGTTGAAGGCTCGTATTAGCCTGGCTTGATAGCATTCCAACCGTTGCTGGGCTTCGAGGCGCTTTTCATCCAGTGCTTCTAATTCTGCTAGGCAAAGTTGAGCGTTGTCGCTGTTGACGAGGTCTTCTTGGATGGCTATCCTGAGTGACGGGATCTGGAGCTCGAGCGGGAGGACAGCTTCTACTCCATATACCAGTGAGTACGGAGTCGCTTATGTTGGTGTGCGAAAAGAGGTGCGATATGCCCATAACGCTTCGCCCATGCGTTCGTACCAGTCTTTCTTTGACTTTGAGATGACTTTCTCCAAAAGCTTGCATAGAGTCTTGTTGAAAGCTTCTGCTAGACCGTTGGTCGACATGTTGTACATGGTTGAACACCTTTGCTTGATATCGAACTTGGCACAAAACTGGCTGACAGCGGCATTCTTGAATTGCTTCCCGTTGTCCGTGACGATATAGCGAGGGATACCGTACCGGAAGATGATATCGTTCTGGATAAAGTTGATGACAGAGTGCCTGGTAACTTCTCGCAATGGTACTGCCTCAGCCCACTTGGATAAGTAATCTGTTGCCGCCAGGATGTAAAGATGCTGCTTGGATGACTTGGGTAGTGGACCGACAATGTCGAGTCCCATCCACTAAAGGGCCATGATGCGATGGTTGAATGCAAAGGTTCCGGAGGCTGACGGATGTAGTCGCCATGCAACTGGTAAGCGTGGCATCTTTTTGCAAACTCAAGGGAGTCCTTGATCATAGTAGGCCAGTAATATCCCAACCGCCTGATGCGGAAGTGAAGCCTTGGACCGGACTGATGTGAGCCATAAATCCCGGCATGGACTTCTTCTAGTGCTGTTTCTGCTTCTTCTTTTGCAAGACACCTCAGGAGCGTACCATCGTAGCTTCGACGGTACAGCTCGTTGTTGAAGTGGAAGAATTTCAGAGACCGCCGGCGAATGTTGACCTTATGCTTTGGATCTTCAGGGTGCTTCCCGTGTACAAGGAAGTCTATGAATGGTTGTCTCCAATCTAGCTCGTCGGTCATGAGAACGTGTACTGCATTGACTTGGTCTGGGATTCCCATAGGAAGGTCCTCCTCGGTGATCACCATCCTCTTGCAGATAGGGATGATGAGTTGGTTTTTTTCTGGGAACGGAAGTGTAGCCGCTAAATTTGCGAGCGCATCAGCCTGCTGATTAAGGTTTCTGGGGACATGCTGGATTGAAGCATTTTTGAGCGTACCAAAGAGTTTCAGAGCTTGCAGATGTAACGGTACGAGGTCTTCTTTGTTAACTTTGTATGCTCCCAATATTTGCTGAATGACGAGTTGAGAGTCACCGAAAATTTCGAGCCCTTGAAGTTTCATATCATTGGAGAGTTCAAGGCCAATAATCAAGGCTTGATATTCCGCCCTGTTGTTGGAGCATGGTTCTGATAGTAGAAATGAGAAAGGGAGTATTTCGTCGTTTGGCGTGACGAAGATAACTCCTACTCCTGCCACGTCTTGCCTTGCCGCGCCGTCGAAGAATATTTTCTAGGAAGGGACGATATCGATGCAGAATACTTCTTTGTCTGGGAGATCTTCTGATACTTCCCATTCCACTGGAAGAGGGTATTCTGCTAGGAAGTCCACAAGAGCTTGACCTTTGACCGCTTTTCGAGGGACGAATATGATGTCGAACTCGAGGAGGAGTAAAGCCCACTTGGCCAAACGTCCGGAGAGCACTGGTCTTGACATGATGTATTTGAGTGGATCGGCTTTGGAGATAAGTCTGATGGCATGAGCTAACATGTAGTGTCGCAGCTTCTTTGTAGCAAAGATGAGTGCCAGACAGACCTTCTTAATCGGGGAGTAGTTTAGCTCCATGCCGATGAGAGTGCGACTCAAATAGTAACATGCTGTTTCCTTGCCTAGATCGTTGTCTTGAGCCAGGAGTGCCCCCAAGGACTGCTCCTGGGCGCTGATGTAAAGGACCAATGGCTTTCCTTGAACTGGTGCTGTCAGAACTGGAGGCTTGAGTAAGTAATTCCTGATGTTTTGGAGGGCTTCCTGACAGGCTTCATCCCACTTGAATGGTGCTCCTTTCTTCATGAGGTGACTGAAGGGTCTATATTTTCCAGCTAGATTGGCGATAAACCTCCTGATATATGCTAGATGGCCCTGGAGACCTCTGAGGTCTCGCATTGTTTTTGGGATTGGCATATTAAGAATAGCATCTATTTTGGATTGATCTATCTCGATGCCTCGATGTCGTAAGCTCTTCATCTCGATCCCTTTTGGATTGATCTATCTCGATCCCTTTTGGCGTACGGAATGTTGTAAGCTCTTCATCTTTGGGTGCCATCCGGATCTGGTTGTAGCCTGAGGATCCATCCATGAAGGTTAGTGCTTCATGGCCTGTTGTCACGTCTACCATCAATTCTGTGATTGGTAATGGGAAGTCATCCTTGGGACATGCATTGTTCAAATCCCTGAAGTCCACGCATACTCTGATTTGGCCGTTCTTCTTCTTGACTGGGACCACACTGGAGATCTACATTGGATATTTAACTTCTCGGATAAAGCCAGCTTTAATGAGCTTTTTGATTTCACCTTCTATTTGCGGTATTAGTTCTGGCTGATACTGTCTTTGTCCTTGCTTAATGGCACTAGCTCCGTGTCTGACAGCGAGCTGGTGTACTGCAATCTTGTGGTCAAGTCCCGGCATTTCCTTGTAGGACCATGCGAATACATCTCTGTATTCTTGGAGTAGCTTGATGTATGCAGCCTCCTCTTCGGGAGTCAGGAGTCCACTTACGAATGTAGGTCGAGGATCCTCCTGCGTACCCAAGTTGACTTCCTTCAGATCGTCGACGGTAGATTGCCCCCCTTCTTCAAGGACGGGCGGAGCGTCTAGCAACTCATCGTCCGAAGTAGAAGTGTCGGTAATTGTGATGTGATTAACAGAGACCAGAATGATATCGGTGTAGTCGTCAGTATTGAAGAATGATATGGGTGGGAGGGTGGGAACATTATTTCTCACCTCAGTAGGTGGCTTTCCCAAACGGTCGAATACTGACCTTCGCTTTACTCGTCTGATTGGCCCAAGTCTTTTGAATACTGAAATAGGATTTTGACTTGACTGGTTTTTGATGTTCTTCTTTTGCTTCTGGGGTATGGTCCAACGTCGAGCTCGATATCGCCTTCTTTTGGCGAACTTGGTGTTGGGATGAACGACATTGGTAGAGCGTGCGTCGGAGGCTAACGATCCCTCTTCTGCTTCATCTATCAATTTTACCTCAATGTAATTAGAGGTGAAGGTCTTTTCTCCTGTGATCTTGATGACCATCGGGGTTTGACGAGAGCCGATGCCTTGCCGATTTGGTAGGATCTGCTCGCCGCTTTGGAGTAAATGGGCTTGAGTCTTGGTCATCCCATAGGGTATTGGAGCTGGCAGGAGTGTACTCATATGTGCGGCACTGTCCTCGTTGTAGCCGACTTTGAATAGTAGTTTGGCGGCATTTTGCTCTCATCTTCCTTCTGGTTTGAACATGAGTTGACTGGATTTGAAGGAGCCAAAGGGTTTCGGCGGACTTGAAGATTGCATCAGACTAGATAATGGCAGCGTCATCTCCTGCAGAGTGATGACATTAGCCTCCGATAGCGGCTGGACCATCTCTTTTGGCGAGGCAAAAGATGGTCGTTTATCTTTGCGAAGCCACTGAGGCGTAAGGCGCAAGACTATCGTAGCTCGGACGGATAATGGAGTATGTTGCATGGATCTTGGCTTGGGGCTGATGAGCATTCTTCGTGTTGGCAGTAGTACTTCCTTGACTTCGTGCATTGCCTTGGATGGTGGCACTGGATTTGGAGTTGGCGGAGTTCCATCCTGCTCCATCCTTTTAACTTTTTGAGTTCGAGGAGCTTTAGCTGGAAGGACTTCTGCAATAAGGTCATTTGCTTGTTAAAATTTGGCATCAGCGAGGTGCGCTTCGACCTCATTGAATGGCTTGTCGTTTGCAATGATGCACTTCTCTAGACCTTCCTCATAGTACTTGAGGCATTAGTGTCAGTTGGACACTACGACACCGTTTTCATGTAGCCACGGTCTTCCTAGCAAGAGGCAATATGATGTTTGACAGTCAATAATGTGAAAGAGAATTGTCGTGTCAAGCTGGCTGATGGAGAGTTTTAGACGGATGATTCTTACAGTGGACTGTCCGCCTTGGTTGAACCCTTGAATGACCAGCTGGCTTTGTGAGAGCTGGTCGGTGGTAATGCCGAGCTGCCGCATTGTTTGGATGGGCATGATGTTGACTGCGGAACCACAATCTAACAGGATTCGATTTATCGACTTCTCGTTGATGTATCCCGAAACATAGACAGGTCGATTGTGTAGTCGTGCTCCGAGCTGCAGATCTTTGTCTGAGAAAGTTATTGCTGCGTTGCAGGAGATAATAGTTTCGGCTTTCTTGATGTCTTTCTTCTTTCTTTTGTAGCTATCTAGATCTGCTAAAGCTTCGGCCATTGCTAGGCGGGCCTTCTTTGGGGGGTGTAGTGCTTCTATG
The DNA here is from genome assembly GCA_947650365.1 of Chamaelirium japonicum. Classification (NCBI taxonomy): domain Eukaryota; kingdom Viridiplantae; phylum Streptophyta; class Magnoliopsida; order Liliales; family Melanthiaceae; genus Chamaelirium; species Chamaelirium japonicum. The sequence continues at coordinate 58,577,327 of OX393554.1, read as the reverse complement.
AGTGGCAAGTGTAAGATTGCCTCATCGTGGGTAGCAGCACTGTCTTCATCGGAATTATCCTCCTCGTCGTCGGTGTTGCTCTCTTTAGGAGACTCGATTTTGTCTCCTTCTTCCGGTGTCACGTGGATTTCAACCACGCAACAAGAAGCTTTGTGCTGTTGTTGAACTGGGAGGAAGTAATCGGGGAAGAACTCTTGCAACGTTGCCGGTTCTGGAGGGTTTTGCAGAAGAAGATCATCTGGATCTGCTGGCAGTACTTTGAATGTCTTCCTTTCTGGAGCCTTACTTTTCTTTTTGTAAGTTCTTCATTCAGGAAGTTTTCTTGTCACCCGATCTAGCTTGCGACTCCTAGCCGTCCATGGCCTTCGCCTGCGAGGTAGCATGACCCATGCGTCTTCATCAGTGGATTCTCCCTCACCAAGGTGAAGGTCTGGAGTGGCAGCTGTAGGTTCTTCATGGGTCAGGAAGACCTGCTCCTCTGGGGACCTTAGTGGCTCGCCTTCTGACTCCCAGCCGGTGGGTTTGATTTCTTCTATTGAGACAGGTGAAGGTTTGGAGTAGAGGACGTAGTAGTCGAATTTACCTGAGGGCTGGCCTAACAGACCGACCTCCGGGTCTCCTTGCTCGTACCTGTGGGGGAAAATCTTTGTGCCGACCCGAAGACCTCGCCTCACCAGTCAATTGGAGTTGAAATGGAAGATCGTTGTTTGATCTGTTGTTGAGGTTGTCGTTCTCAATACTTAAACAGAGAAATGCATTCAGAGAGTAGACACAAGAGGTGATCTCGGAGTTCAGCCGAAGCCTACGTCTCCGTGCTATAGGGAGCAACCCGAATTCACTAACACTTATGTTGAAGTGATCTCGACAGGCCGAGTATCACTAGGAACACTCTGATCTCTTCGAAGGAGAGAAGAAGATCAAAGAGAGACGATAGATGGGGAGCTGAGAGATTCCAGAGCTCTGGATTCGGATAATCAGATCTCGGAAGTGGAAAATGGATTTCGGATCCTTTTACACTCGAAGGCTCTGCTATTTATAGGATTCTCTGGTGGTAAATGGCGGTTTCTGCTGCAGCATCTGGGGATCCTCCAGGTAAAGCTGGCGGACCCCGCTACCATCTTCTGGGGGATTCCACAGGCTCTTGGTCCCACCAGGCAGGGCCGGTGGGTCCCGCGATAGTCCTCGTGGGCCCACCAGGCAGGGCCGGTGGGTCCCGTGGTGGTCCTCGTGGGCCCACCAGGCAGGGCCGGTGGGTCCCGCGGTGGTCCTCGTGGGCCCACCAGGCAGGGCCGGTGGGTCCCGTGGTAGTCGTTGTGGGCCCACCAGGCAAGGCCGGTGGGTCCAGTGGTAGTTGGTAAACTTCTGCCAAAATTTGCACCCACAGTTACCCCCTCCAAGTTAGCTAGAGTTCGTTTTAGCTGGCTTGGATTTGGTGCAAAAAACAGCAACCCCCTGTCGCAAAAGGCACGAAGAAGCTTGTCGAATGTTAGCATAAAAAAGACTGATCGGTCAATTTTGACCGATCGGTCAATTTTGGCCGATCGGTCAATTTTGGCCGATCGGTCAAGTTTGACCGATCGGTCAAGTTTGACCGATCGGTCAAGTTTGACCGATCGGTCAAATTCAACCGGTCAAGGATTGGGTGATCGGTCAAAAAACATGGTTTTTTGACCGATCCAGTAGAAAATTGACCGATCGGTTGATTTTGACCGATCGGTCAAGTTTGAAAGATCGGCTAAAATCAACCGATCAAGGTTTGGGTGATCGGCAAAAAAACACAGGTTTTTTGCCAGATCGAGTAGAAAATCGACTGATCGGTTGATTTTGACCGATCGGTCAAGTTTGACCGATCGGCTAAAATCAGCCGGTCAAGGTTCGGGTGATCGACAAAAAACTTAAGTTTTTTGTCAGATCCAGTAGAAAATCGACCGATCGGTTGATTTCGACCGATCGGTCAAGTTTGACCGATCGGCTAAAATCAGCCGGTTAAGGTTAGGGTGATCGGCAAAAAACCTAAGTTTTTTGCCAGATCCAGTAGAAAATCGACCGATCGGTTGATTTTCACCGATCGGTCAAGTTTGATCGATCGGCTAAAATCAGCCGGTCAAGTTTAGGGTGATCGGCAAAAAACCTAAGTTTTTTGCCAGATCCAGTAGAAAATCGACTGATCGGTTGATTTTGACCGATCGGTCAAGTTTGACCGATCGGCTAAAATCAGCCGGTCAAGGTTCGGGTGATCGGCAAAGAACCTAAGTTTTTTGCCAGATCTAGTAGAAAATCGACCGATCGGTTGATTTTGACCGATCGGTCAAGTTTGACCGATCGGCTAAAATCAGCCGGTCAAGGTTCGGGTGATCGGCAAAGAACCTAAGTTTTTTGCCAGATCTAGTAGAAAATCGATCGATCGGTTGATTTTGACCGATCGGTCAAGTTTGACCGATCGGCTAAAATCAGCCGGTCAAGGTTCGGGTGATCGGCAAAAAACCTAAGTTTTTTGCCAGATCCAGTAGAAAATCGATCGATCGGTTGATTTTCACCGATCAGTCAAGTTTGATCGATCGGCTAAAATCAGCCGGTCAAGGTTCAGGTGATCGGCAAAAAACCTAAGTTTTTTGCCAGATCCAGTAGAAAATCGACCGATCGGTTGATTTTGACCGATCGGTCAAGTTTGACCGATCGGCTAAAATCATCCGGTCAAGGTTTGGGTGATCGGCAAAGAACCTAAGTTTTTTGCCAGATCCAGTAGAAAATCGACCGATCGGTTGATTTTGACCGATCGGTTAAAATCAACCGGTCAAGGATTGGGTGATCGACAAAAAACACAAGTTTTTTGCCAGATCTAGCAGAAAATCGACTGATCGGTTGATTCTGACCGATCGGTCAAGTTTGAATGATCGGTTAAAATCAGCCGGTCAGGTCAAAGTCTTGAACCTGTACTTTTGAGGAAGTAGTATAGCTTGTTCTCCTCCTTTGATCTTTGGCAGTCTTGAATATCGATGGAGTTCGATTTTTTCTGCTTTGAATCTTTGGTTTGCCTGAATGTGGCTTTGAACCGGCGGTCCGGTTCACTCAGACCGGTGGTTTACTTGGACAGTTGGTTTACGTGGACCGGTAGGTCTGACACTTCGTCTGGTCCGACGGTTTGCCTGATTTTGCGCTTGCTATGGATAGATGCCACGTGTACCTACAAAAACACGCGATTTGATATGGTGAAGACACGTGTCTTTTCGATCTGTGCACCGGTTTACCCTGGGTATATAAGTTTTTCTCGCTGTCATTTTCGCCTCACGTTTTCAGAAAATTTTCGAAGTCCAGAGCTTTTGCTTCCCATCTCCCGTTCTCTGTTTCCTTTCGATCAGTCAAATGGCATCTTCTGGTAATTCGAAGAAGAGTGCAGTTCCTTTTAAGAGGAAGGGTAAGGAGATTGTCAAAGTTTCTTCTACTCCGAAAGGCCGAGGCAAAGGCAAGGCAGAGCTTATTGAGCTGGGTCAATTGGGAAAGAGGCACCAGGGGGTTGGATTTGCTTCAGCACCATCAAGGCCAGAGCAGATCCCCAAGGCAAAGTTTGTTCTTTGCCCGCAGCTGCCTCTGTCGGCGGAACCGAAATTTGGGTATAACATTGGTGGCAAACTTACAGACGTGAAGAGGGAGAAACTGCAGAAGCTGCTAGCATGCTTCACAGAGGGAAAGGCTCGCCCAGCGCTTCCGGGAGTTCTATCAGCTTTCGGTATCGATAGGCGGACAATCTTTGTCTCCTACGCGAGCAAGGAGCAAGTGATGGGAACCATCGTCACCATTGGCCAACTCAACTGTGGACTGCGCCTTCCATTGCCTCCTTTCGCCGCGAGGTTGCTGAACACCTCCGGTCTCTGCCCTGGGCAGGTTTCGGGGAACGCCTAGAGGATTATCTACGCCTTCTACCGCATAGAGTCGGACTTCCAGAAGGAACTCAGGGAATGTTATTCCAGCCTCCCTGAAGGTGAAGAAGCCCGGATCGAGCTGGGGTATTTCTTTTATCATTACCGATGGGCCTGGAGGAAGGATAGCCCATTCTATAATCTGACGGGTGTCTCTGCCCTTCGGCCGATCATTGACACCATCGGCTTGGATAAGCTCTACACGGATTGGCCGCTATCGGTGTCTGGTGCATGGACTCCTCTGTCTGTACCTGAGGTTCCCCGATACAAGGTGCACGAAGAGGTAGATATGTACAGTACAGGAGGAGCTCTCTCGTGGCCTTCGGAGAGAGTGGGGGCTGTTGATAATCTTTTTCTGGAGCTGACATGCGGGACTCGGTCATGGAAGCAATTCTCGAATTGCCCGGTCCGACATGGCAATGCTAACCTCCTCCACCGATCGAAGCTTCGTTATGAAGATAACGAGGTCATCTACTCGGATTATGAGGAGGACCCTCAGTCAGGCAAAATTGTTAGAAAACTTCGATTTGAAAGGAAGGCTTACGGAGCTAGGCGCAGCTTGCCCACGGAGGAGAAATTGGTGATACAGAGGGGCCCGGCGAAGAAAAGGAAAATCCCCATCAAGCAGGAGGATGATGAGAAGAAAAAGGAGGAGGAAGATGGAGAAGAGGAAAAAGAGAGAGAGGAGGAAGGTGGAGGCGAAGAGGAAGAGGATGAGGGTGGCGATGATGATGGTGATGAAGATGCTGATGACAGCACTGGCAGCGATGGGGGAGAAAATGGAGACGATGAGGATGATGAAGATGACGAAGAAGACGGGGGCAAAGGACATGAGGGTGGTGAGGAAGAAATTCCTCCCACCCCTACTGGTGGTGCTGATGAGGACTCACAGCCGATCCTCATAGACGAGGCTAGGGCCCGTAAGATGGAGGGGGTTATGGATGCAACGGGCGATGGCCCTAAAGTGGTTCCTGCTTATCACTTTGGGGATTTGAAGAAGAACCCACTGCGCTTCAAAATCAAGCTATCGGGGAGTGGTGGGGTTGGAAGCAACCCTACACCCCTCGATCAGATACCTCCCGAGGTTCCTCATCTCGAAGGGGCGACTACAAGTGGGGGGGTGGAGGTTGAACAACCTCCTCCTCCCTCGCACTCGCTGGCTGAGGAGATGGCAGCCCTCGTGGCTGGGCTCAAGCAGCCGCAAGGTAAAGGGGAGATCTCGCCTCTCCAAGACATTCCTTCTCCAGCACACCTGGAAAGAGGAAGTCGCATGGGTGATGAGACTCCCCATCCCCAATCGGAGCCCACCCCCATCAAGGAGAAGTCTACCCCCAAGGGTAAGAGCACCGACCGAGGGAAGGGTAAGGAGCCGAGGGTTGAAACCTCAGGTAATTGTGCTAACTTGCCTTGATTATCTTGCCTTTGAAGCTTGAAAATATTCTAACACTTTGAACTGCTGCATGGATTGTAGGTACACCTGCTGGCCCGCCTCAGAAGATAAGGAGTTTGGGTGATGTTGATAGCAACCACCCCACTGGTGTGATTCGGAAGCTTTGCAACCTTCCGGATGCTCCTTTTAACGAAGCCTTCGATAGGCTTGAAGTAGTGGTATGTGCATCTGCTTGATCAAGTATTTGAATTGTATTTTCAGAATAATTCTAACTCTTTGTCCATTTGCAGAGCTCAGCAGTTTTGAGAATCGCGAGCAAACTCTCCAGGAGGGCAGGAGAACGGGAGGCTGCATCTGAGGTATCCCGTTTGAAAGCTGAACTGGAGGCTGCCCACGAGGAGAGGGATAAGCTGAGGGAGCTTTTCACTTCAAAGAAAAACTCTCTCAAGGCCAAGATCGAGGATCTTCGCAAAGAGAAAGAGGAGAGCAAGGTGTTGAAGAACCGTTGCGAGGCGCAAGGTCACGAACTTGAATCCTTGAAGAATCGGCTCACCAAGATTGAGAGTGTGTCTTGTGATCGTGCAATCGAGATCAAGGAGTTGAAAGAACAACTTGCGACCCAGCACGCTGCCTTCTCTGCTAAAGAGGAGACCTCCAAGAAGGAGCTAGAGAATGCGCTATCTGAAGTCAAGAGCTACAGAAACACAGCCGAGAAGGCAGTGGAGGCACTTAGGGCCCATGCCAGCAGTGTCCAATCTTCAAAGGCTTCAGTTGCGAGCAAAGCTCGCGCTGGATCCGAGGGAGAGAAGTCACGTGCTCCAAGTGTAGCCAAACCTTGATGTACTTCTACCTTCTCTTTTTGCTGTACTTTGTAAACTTGTGATGAAAAGGGCTCACTCTTGTACTTGGCAATTTTTGATAATAGAAATCTTTTTGGTGTTTGAAAATTGAATGTCTCTTGAGTTGAATGTCTCTGAATATCATGTTCTGGATAGCATTGGAATAGATACAATCTTTTGAATGTAAGGGGTCGAGTCGCAACTCGATTACCCAAACTTATTGTAACTTGAAAATTGAACTTGAATTCGTGTAACATTTGAATGTGAGGGGTTGAGTCGCAACTCAAGCACCCAAACCTGTTAGACGATATCGAAATTGATTGAAATTGAATATTGAAATTTGAAGGTCAGTTTAACATTTGCCAGTGAGGGGTTGAGTAGCAACTCTAACACCCAAACTTGTTAAAAGACTTGGTAACTTGAATATGGTCAGTTTAACGTTTGCTAGTAAGGGGTTGAGTCACAATTCTAACACCCAAACTTGTTAAAAGACTTGGTAACTTGAATATGGATAATTTGAAACTGCTTCAGAACTTGAATTGAAAAGCTGAACACTTGCATATTAGAACATTGGAAAGAGAACTTTATTCATCATGGTATTTACATCATGGATAGAACAACTTGAGATGTCTAGAATTCCAAGCTCGAGGCAATCTATCTCCTTCTGGTGAGATCAGTCTGTAAGAACCTTTGCCTCCCACTGATTCAACGATATAAGGACCTTCCCAGTTGGGAGCAAGTTTCCCACTGCTGTGTTCCTTTGTGTTGTAGAAGACTGCTCTAAGGACCAGACTGCCGATTGGGAATTGTCGCTTGTAGACTTTCTCATCATAGGCTCGTTTGATCTTCTGCTGATACATTGCCACACGAAGGGAAGCTTGGTCTCGTAGTTCCTCAGAGAAGTCTAGATCATTGATCCGAAGCTCTTCGTTGATTCCTTCTTCAACTGCTCTGGTCTTCAGAGTACTTGATATGTTTTCTATTGGGAGTACTGCTTCCGATCCATATGTTAGACGAAAGGGTGAGAACCCTGTTGATCTTCTCGGAGTTGTGCGATATCCCCAAAGGACTTCAGGTAGGACCTGTTCCCACAATCCTTTCTTGTCGTTGAGTTTCTTCTTGAGTATACCAAGAATAGCTCTATTGGAGGCTTCAGCTTGACCATTGCATTGAGGGTATCTTGGAGTTGAATAAAAGAGCTTGATTCCATTGTTCAGACAGAACTCACGGAACTTGTCAGAGTCGAATTGAGCTCCGTTGTCGGCAATAAGAACTTGAGGTGTACCAAACCTTGAAAAGATGTTATGTCGAATGAACTTGATCACTTCATCATCGGTCTCTCGAAAGAGTGGCACTGCTTCAACCCATTTGGTGAAGTAATCAGTGGCCAGTAGTAGATACTTCTTCTTGCTCGGAGTTGGAGGGAAAGGACCCAAGAAATCTAATCCCCATTGATGGAAAGGCCAGGGACTTGATAGTTGATGAAGCTCATCTGCAGGGAGGTGGATAGCTCGAGCGTGTCGTTGGCATGGCTCGCATCTTTGAACAACTTGTCGAGCATCTTTTGCCATTGTAGGCCAGTAGTAACCTTGTAGCTTCGTCTTAGCTTCAAGAGATCTTCCTCCCGAATGATTCCCACAAGCTCCAGAGTGGATATCAATCAGGATTGCCTGTGCTTGCTCGGGACCAAGGCACTTGAGCAATATCCTGTTATGAGATTTGAAATATAGGTCCTCTCCTTGTGGAATGTAGCATAGGAGCTTCCTTTGAAGTCTTCGAGATTGATTTGGATCTTCGGGTATTTCACCATGTTTGAAGAAGTTGAAAATTGGTTGTCTCCAATCCTCAAGCTCACTTGTGGTGGTAAGGTTCAATACCAGTTGATCTCCACCCCCAGATCTCTTTGTGGTAGCAATGATCTGTTGTTCGGGGGTGGTCTTGGGCACTTCCTGATAATCAATTTGTATTTGCCTTCCTCCGAGCGAGTCTCCAAGGACGGAGGCAGCATTAGCTAAAGCATCTGCTTCACGATTCTCTGCCCTTGGAATTTGAACGAATTCAGTATTTGTGAAGCGTTGTTGAAGATGTCGTACTAAGGCCAAATAGAGTTGCATTCTTTCTTCATGAGCTGTGTACTCTCCATTGATTTGCCTTATGATCAACTGGGAGTCGCTGTAGAAGATCATTCGATCTACTCCCAGGGATTCCGCCATTTCGAGTCCGGAAATGAGTGCTTCGTATTCGGCTTCGTTGTTGGTGGCGTTGAACCCTAGGAGAGTGGCCTTCTGTAGATGATCAAGTTCGGAGGATACTAAGACTATCCCAGTTCCCGAACCGATCGAACTTGAAGCTCCATCAGTATAAAGCTTCCATGGAGGAGTTGCAGCAATAGCTTCGAGACTTGGATCAATTTTTGGTGCAAGGTTGATCGGAGTATTGTCCTCATTTTCTAAGCGCATGTCGATATCTTCTTCCCAAGTGATGGGGTCTTCAACTGGAAAGTCAGCTAGAAAATCAGCAACAGCTTGACCTTAGATAGAAGTGCGAGATTCGAACTGAATCCCCAGAGCACTCATTTCGATCACCCATTTGGTCATTCGACCAGCTCGACCAGCTTTATCAACGATATCTTTGAGCGAGTGTTCTGAAATGACAGTAATCTGGTGGGAGACGAAGTATGGTTAGAGACGACGCGATGCAGTGAGCAAGGCCAGGATGACCTTCTCAGTTTTTGAGTAGCGAGTTTTAGCTGGAAGAAGAGTGTGGCTGATATAATAGACTGGATGCTCGACGCCTTCTCTTCTACTGACTAGGACCGTGCTGATTGCTTGATCGGTCACGGCGAGATAAAGCCACAAGTCTTCTTTTGGAAGTGGAGCAGTCAGGATAGGAGCTTGCACCAGATATCTCTTGATGCTTTGAAAAGCTTCTTCGCAAGTTGAACTCCACTCTGAAGTGTCCGCCTTACGTAGTTTGTCGAAAAGTGGTTTACACTTATCGGAGGACTTTGAGATGAATCGATTGAGAGCGGTAAGTCTTCCAGTGAGACGTTGCACTTCCTTTCGATTGGTAGGTGATGGCATGTCGAGGATGGCTCGAATCTGGTCGGGGTTGGCCTCAATACCTCTTCTAGTCACAAGGTGACCCAGAAATTTGCCCGATTGAACTCCAAAAGCGCACTTGGAGGGATTGAGCTTCATGCGATACTTTTGGAGGACTTGAAAAGTTTCTGCTAGATCGGATAGATGCTTTCCACGAGTGGAGCTCTTGGTGAGGAGATCATCGACGTAGACTTCGACGTTGCGACCGATCTGATCTTCGAACATTTTTGTGACTAACCTTTGATAGGTAGAACCAGCATTTTTGAGGCCGAATGGCATTACATTGTAGCAGTAGAGAGCTCGGCTAGTCACAAAACATGTCTTCTCTTGATCATCCGGATGAAGTGGAATTTGATTATATCCAGAGTACCCATCCATGAAAGACAATAGCTCGTGGCCAGCAGTGGCATCGACAAGTCTATCAATCCTTGGCATGGGGAATGGGTCTTTGGGGCAAGCCTTGTTGAGATTGGTAAAGTCGATGCAGACTCTGACCTTCCCGTTCTTCTTTGGAACAACAACTATGTTAGAGATCCAGGTAGGATACTCTATTTCACGGATGAAGCCTGCTGCGAGTAGCTTGGTGATTTCTTCTTGAACGGCAACTTGCAGCTCTGGTCGGATGGTGCGTGGCTTTTGCCTGGCAGGCTTCACTTCTTCTTTGATCGCAAGTCGGTGACAAGCGTCATCTGGATTGATACCAGGCATGTCTTCGAAACACCAAGCGAAGACGTCGATATTGGACTGGAGGAAGGATACCATATCTTGCGCTTCTGCGTCGCTAAGACCGGTACCAATAAAAGTTTGTCGAGGGAGATCTCCGCTGCCGATGTTGATTGGGATGATTTCTTCAATTGAAGGTGATGCTTCCCATTCGATTGGTGGAGGTTCGGTCAGCGGAATCTCCTTTAATTGCTATTTGGAAGAGGGACCAGCTTCATCTCGTGGTCGCTTTGGAGGAGCAATGCTGATCTTTCGATCTGTCTTAGCCGCAGCAGCCTCACAAGACCTTCCAGCTTGTTGATCGCCTCGAATGCAGACGATGCCTTCTCCAGTTGCAAACTTGAGTAGTTGATGATAAGAAGAGGAGATGGCATTGATCTGGTGGAGGAATGGTCGTCCGAGAATAGCGTTGTAGCTGGACGTTCCCTCAACGATCGCAAACCTCACCGAGACTCGAGTCTCTTGGCTGAGGTCGATGGTGAATCTCGACTCACCCACCGTGATGCTTTGTTCGCCGTTGAAACCAGTGATCACAGTTGGAACGACGTCAAGGCTTTGATATTTATGTCCCAGACGTTTGAAGCAGTCTGAGAACATAATGTCGATAGAACTCCCGGTGTCGATGAGGATCCGATTGACGGTGCTTCCGTCGATGATGAGTTTCAAAACCAGGGGGTCTCGATGTGGAGTATGAACTCCTTGAAGATCAGTGTCGTTGAAGACGATGGACGGCCAAGCAAGACCTTCGATGGGCTTCTCGATCCAGGTATCTTCTTTGTTTGCAGTAGATCGAACATGGAAGATGCGCCGAATCTGCCGATCGACTTCCTTCCCGGTCACTGATTGATTGTGCAATGATCCATGAATGCCAAAGATATTGGCATTCACGGTGAGAGGTGATGGGTTGGAAGAGATCTGATGAATCCAGCAAGCCTCTTTCCCCTTTGCAGAGGATCGACGTTGATCTTGTCCTTCTCTGGTGAATTCGTGGAGATGGCCTTCTCTCAGCAAGTCTTCGAGATGAAACTTTAGCCGATAGCACCGATCGGTGGAATGGCCATGGCTTCGATGGAAATCGCAATAAACAGTTTTGTCGGCCGTGAACTTTGTGTTCGGCTGAAGTGGATTGGGCCTTCGAAGGAATTCTTCGTGTTGAATACGGTCAAGGAATTCTTCGTGTTGAATACTTTGGAGCTTCTCTCTCAGTAGGCCTTCTCTTTGACTCTCGCCCTTTTCGAGCGACTTGATCGTCTTCCACCTCAATCTCTCTCTGGATTCGATCAAACATTGCACCCAGAGAGGGAGGGGGATTGCGAATGAAATCGTTGTAGATATGTAGATCGAAGCGGAGGGTGTTCTGGAAAGCCAGCATGATGGCTTCATCATCCAGATGTCTTCCAGAGAGAGCAGCATGCTTTTTGCGAAATCTCCTCATGAAGCTGCGGAGAGTCTCGTCAGCACCCATCCATAGCCGATAGAGAGAGTCGAGCTTCTTCTCTGGCTTCAGATTGAGCTGATAATGCTACACAAATAAGTTAGCCAAAACACCGAACTGGGTGATGGACCCAGCTCGGAGATTGTGATACCAGTCGAGTGACGGCTCATCGAGACTTCCTGCGAAGGTGCGGCAGAGCACGTTGTTTTCTTCTTCGTGCGGCGTTAGTGCTTGCTTGAATGCAAGGATATGGAGAGTCGGATCTCCTCTGATGCAATTGAATTTGGGGAGAGTGGGAGTTCTCCATCCCCTTGGAAAATGTTGATTCGAATAGACTTCGGTGGAGTGGCCTGGCAGAGGAGTACCCATCTCTACGACATTGTCCTCGGACTGGATATAGATCAAGAGGCAGAATTGAGAGGTCTGGTTCAGGCCTCTGAATATCAGCAGGTTGGAGTCGATGGCGAAGGTCCGATCTGAGTCCACGTTGGAGTGGAATGGAAGGGTCTACTCTACTCTTTGAAGGAGCGCCTTTCATTTGGTGCTTCCTTGGTATGTTGAGCTTTGAAGGTGACCTCTTGTCGCAGTTACGGCCAGAAGACGATTGGGAAGACTCGTCGTCGAGGCGGTCCCAAACACTCTGCTTCCAGGGGGCAGCAGAGGGAGTTGGGTCACGGCGAATCCTCTCGAGGGCAGCAGTGCCCATTGACCTTCGTTGCTCGGAGTGGATTTAATGTCGAGGAAGATCGACCCTCTCACTTGTAGAGGGGATATGTAGAGCGATCCCAGCCTCGGAAGCTGCTTTCTTAAGAGCATCCCTCTCAGCGGTGAGGGTGGTGTTTTGCTTCGCCAATTGGAGGAGTTGGAAATCGACCATCGAAATTTGATAGGTCGATGGAGGATCTTCAGCAGGAGCGGAGGCTGTTTGCCCAATTGACTGTCGTGCAGGGTGAGCGATCGGTCGATCGACAGATCTCCCACTCCCTGAACGAACCCCTATCTCGGGGACAGCAAGGGGCTGTCCGAAGTTGAGCCTTTGACTCATTGAACGAGTCTCGGGACGAGGTTGTTGTTGAGTGTTACTTCCTTCTGGTTGACCCTGGTGTTTCGTCCTCGCCATTCAGAGAGCGAAAGGTGCAATGAGAGTGCCGACGTCCGATCAGTTGTCTGATCAGCCGAAGGGGCGAGGAAGTTTGACTATCAAGATCAGTTGTATGCTCAACCGATCAAGTAGTAGCGGAGAACTCAACTTTTTGCTCGGATCCCACAGACGGCGCCAAACTGTGGGGGAAAATCTTCATGCCGACCCGAAGACCTCGCCTCACCAGTCAATTGGAGTTGAAATGGAAGATCGTTGTTTGATCTGTTGTTGAGGTTGTCGTTCTCAATACTTAAACAGAGAAATGCATTCAGAGAGTAGACACAAGAGGTGATCTCGGAGTTCAGCCGAAGCCTACGTCTTCGTGCTATAGGGAGCAACCCGAATTCACTAACACTTATGTTGAAGTGATCTCGACAGGCCGAGTATCACTAGGAACACTCTGATCTCTTCGAAGGAGAGAAGAAGATCAAAGAGAGACGATAGATGGGGAGCTGAGAGATTCTAGAGCTCTGGATTCGGATAATCAGATCTCGGAAGTGGAAAATGGATTTCGGATCCTTTTACACTCGAAGGCTCTGCTATTTATAGGATTCTCTGGTGGTAAATGGCGGTTTCTGCTGCAGCATCTGGGGATCCTCCAGGTAAAGCTGGCGAGCCCCGCTACCATCTTCTGGGGGATTCCACAGGCTCTTGGTCCCACCAGGCAGGGCCGGTGGGTCCCGCGATAGTCCTCATGGGCCCACCAGGCAGGGCCGGTGGGTCCCGTGGTAGTCCTCGTGGGCCCACCAGGCAGGGCCGGTGGGTCCCGCGGTGGTCCTCGTGGGCCCACCAGGCAGGGTCGGTGGGTCCCATGGTAGTCGTTGTGGGCCCACCAGGCAGGGCCGGTGGGTCCAGTGGTAGTTGGTAAACTTCTGCCAAAATTTGCACCCACAGTACCTTGTTTGGAGAATTTGTTGGGACATGGCTTTGTTCGGGCGAGATACCGGTGTAGGCGACGGTTGCCCCCAGGGTTGTGACGTTTCTTCCTCAGCGAGCGTAGGAGCGTGCCGTCGTCGCCTTGAGACTTTCTATTGTGGAGCTAACTTCGTAATTGGTCTCTGGCGATTGATGCACAACTTGGGCCTTCTCTGGTGTGTAGTAATGAGTACTGGCTGAAATGAACCGAAGGTGATGGACGTCATGTTTGCTATCGTGACGTCACCGGAGTCGATCTCAATTTTCCCTTGCTTTGCGAGTGCCATGATCTTTTCTTTAAAGACGAAACATTTCTCGATAGGATGGCTAACCACTCGATGGTATTTGCAGAAGAGTGGATCATTGACACGATGCATCTGTTCGAGCCTTTTTGAAGGAGGAAGCTCGATCATCTTCTCTTGTAGCAGCTGATCGAACATGAAGGAGACTTCCGAGTCTGGAAAGGGATACTCTTTGGCCTCAAGCTCTTCAAGAGTCATCCTCGAATGTCTTTGGGGTGGAGGCAGTGGTATGGCAGCTCCTTTTTCTTGATCCAACTTACCACTGATTTTGAGTGGCTTGGAGGCCGAGGCGATGTCGGCGACGTTAACTTGTTTTGGTTTGGATACCGATGGTTTGTTTTTCTTTTCCATCTTCAGGAAGTCTTTGGCCTTTGAGTCTCCGTGATTTGCTAAGCTGAGCTCCATGTCTTGGGCTCGAGTTGCGAGTTCTTCGAAGGATCGAGGCTTGATCCCCTTGAGGATGTAGAGTAAGCCCCAGTGCATGCCTTGGGTACACATCTCGATAGTCGAGTCTTCAGTCAAGCGGTCTTGTGAATTTAGGGCGAGATTCCTCCATCGATCGATGTAGTCGATTACTGATTCGTCCTTCCTTTGCTTGACGGCAGTAAGCTCAGTAATGCTGACGATGCACCGAGTGCTGTAGAAGCGGTTGAGGAATTTCCTCTCCATCTGATCCTAGCTGTCAATGGATCCTGGAAGAAGATCAACATACTAGTCAAAAGCATTACCTTTGAGGGTGCGAACGAACTGCTTCACCATCTCATCACCGTATGTGCCGGTGTTGTTGCAAGTTTCGACAAAGTGGGCAATGTGTTGCCTTGGATTGCCCTTCCCGTCGAAGTGCTGGAACTTTGGCGACTGGAACCCGGTAGGGAAACACAACTGTTGGATCCTCATGGTGTAAGGCTTTGAGTATGCAGCTGTAATCGGCGGTAGATTGCCACCGTGGGAACGCATCATGTCAGCCACTAATGCTTGTATTTGCTGGGCATTCATTGTTGCTGCCATTGAAGGTTGCATGGCCACCGAGACTGGCATAGGAGCCGAGGAAAGTGCAGGAGTAGTTGCTATCATTGCCGGGCCAACTTCTGCAGGAGCGGGAGTTGGAGACGGGGCTGGAGCAGCTACTGGAGATGCAGGAGGTTGGCTGAATACCGACTTATACCTCGCATTTAGCCTTTGAAGCAAGGTGTTGATGTGACGATCCTTTTCCTCCATTAGCCGACTGATTTGCGCCATGTGTTCACCCATTTGCATGACTTGGAGCTGGAGAGCGGACGGGGGATGATGATGCAGGACGTCTCGATGTTGCGTGCCTGGATCGTCACCGTCATCGTCGGAGACGTAGTTGCGCCGACTTGCTTCTGCTTGGTGACGAACGTTTGCCCCCTGCAAAGGAGGTGCAAAGTCCGCTGGAGAACCCGAATGGGTTCTTGGTTGGGGCTGGACCTCCCCAAATTTCTGGACTTGAATTTCAGGATCGAGGCTTGTTTCTTCATGCACCAAGGCCTCATTGGCGCTTTGGCGAGCATCTTCGACAGCAGTTTCTGGTGTGAAGAAGTCTACAAGAGTTTGAGTACGTCGTGTGTAAACGTGTACTACCCGGGGAACATTGTTCTCCGTGTTTTCTGGATCACCATGTTGGAGTAACGGAGACTCGGCGATAGGGGAAAGGCCTGTTGGAGCAAACATATCATTGTTCATTCCGGCCATGGCGAACTTGAAGCAACTCTTTCAAACGTACGAATGAAAGGAGAAGAGGTCCCCCTGGGCGTGCCAGAAATCTATGGGTGCAGAAAAAGATACGGGTCGTCTTTATTGTGAATCACACGAAGATTACAGATGCCGGGACCCGGGGGCTCGGTTGTGGCGAGTCCGGGTGCGGCAAATATTTGATCAGGAAATTGTAGGAGAGATCCTCTGGAGGGTCCCTTTGGTCCGCGTCTCCACGTGGTATTCGTGCGAGAGCTCTGAAGGGGTTGCCCAGGATAGAGGTCTTTACAGGGTGAGGGTTTCTTAAGAAGCTAAGGAATATCGACCGTTGATTTTGTCCCGTCCGTGCTTCATGCTTTCTCGGCTAAGGAGGTTTTGGGCTTCATTCCTCGGTCTTCGTGTCTTCCTCGATCCTTGCTAGACCTTGGCGTCCTTGATCGTCGGTTCGTGGCGTCGATCGTGCTTTTTGCATCGTCTTTGGCTTTAGCTTTCGGTTTTGGCGTTGCTTTGGTGTGGCTCTAGCGTTTGCTTTGCTTTGGCGCTTGCGCTTTAACGTAGGCGGGTAAAGGCTTGCGATGCTTTAGTTCTTCCGTACTTCGTATCGTATCGGCTAGAATGTGCGGTGCTTTGCTCGTGACCGTCGTAGTTTCTTGGCTTTGGCACGTGCGTTGCTTTGGCACGGGCTTTACCGGTGCGTTTGCTTTGGCTTCTTGCGTTGGCTTTGGCTTTAGCATTAAGTCAACCTTCTTCTCGAACAGCGATGGCTACTTCTTCAAGACTTCTTTATTCTTCCGGCTTCCTCGATGGTTGTGGCATCGGCTTGGCTTTTCGGCGGGGGTAGCACCGATCTTCGTGCGATGTTTGTAGCATCGGCTTTTGTTGATGAAGACGGCGGGGGTAGCACCGATCTCCGTGCGATGGTTGTAGCGTCGGCTTTTGTTGATGAAGACGGTGGGGGTAGCACCGGTCTCCGTGCGATGGTTGTAGCACTGGCTTTTGTTGATGAAGACGATGGGGGTAGCACCGATCTCCGTGCGATGGTTGTAGCGTCGGCTCTTGTTGATGAACACGACGGGAGTAGCACCGATCTCGGTGTGACGGTTGTAGCGTCGGCTTTTGTTGATGAAGACGGCGGGGGTAGCACCGATCTTCACACGACGGTTGTAGCGTCGGCTTTTATTGACGAAGACGGCAGGGGTAGCACCGGCTTCAGGCCTTCTTCTCTAAGCTTTCTTCTTCGTGCGAGGAGTCGACGCCTTTGTTGAAGACGACGGATATTGTCGGCTTCGATCTTCTTCTCCGGCCTTTGCTTATGGCTTCTTCGGAGTTGATGAAGATCATTGGAGAAGTCGGGATGACGACGACTCCGGGTCTTCTTCTCCAAGCTTTCTTCTTCGTGCGAGGAGTCAAAGCTTTGATCTTCGAGTGCAAGGTCTTCACGTTGATGAGGACTTGAAGGGCCAAGGATTCCCGTAGGACGTGCTTGCCGTGCCTCGTGAAGCCTTCGGTCTTCAAGCGTTGGAGCTTCTCTTGCAGAGCCCTTTCGTCTTCAGCTTTTCCGACCCCTTGTGCCTTCCCCCACTCCTTCTATTTATAGGCAAAGGGGGGCGGTTGGGAGAGATATGGCTGAAATCTTTTTGTTTCATCCAATATCTCCCCACATAACTATCAAGATATTGTCCCTTTATTTGGGGAAACAAACTCGATCCCCTCCTTTTTAGTTAGGGTGGTTACGGGCTAGATGTGACTTGATCTTTGAAGATACGTCGTCATCTTTGCACCTTCCGGATCGCATGGCGACACGATCTCATCTTGTCCGTCGGATCGAGGGATCGTCGCGGATCTACGGTTGTGTAGACGTCCACGCCATCTCCCCCCGCATCGAGGCAGTTAGGATTTTTTTTTCTTTTTTTTTCCTTTCTCTCTTTTTTTTTTCTCTTTTTCTTTTCTTTTCTATGGCCGGCCCCACCTCCCCATGGGGAGGGGGGCACGATTTTCCATGAAGGGGGGCCGTTGGGCCCCCCCCTTTTTGTATTCGGGTAGTGGGTCCGGTGGGACCCGTTTGCTTTTGAGTCGGGCCATGGCATGCGAATTGAGTTCGCACGCGGGCCGAGTTCGCATACGGGCCGTTGTGTGTGGGCCGAGTTCACATGCGGGCCATTGTGTGTGGGCCAAGTTTCGCGTGTGGATCCATTTTGTGTGGGTCGGGTTTCGTATGCGGGCCGTTGTGTGCGGTCCTATTTTATGTGTGCGGGTCGGATTCGACCCGTGGCCCGTTGTGTGCGGGCCTGTTTTACGTGTGCGAGTCAGGTTTGACCCAAGGGCTAATTTTGGTGCCCACAGGGGTATAACATACATGGTCAACCTGGAAGAAACCGAATCATATGATCACTCGAGTCTGATGACATTCTCTACCGCTCGAGTCGTGTGATAGCACTAAGCGGAGAAACATCGAGTTTACCACTACTAATAGGAGAGCAGTAGTATATAGGAGAATATGGTAAGTCCAGGGGAATTAGAGCGTAACCTGAGTCGTACTCTGGGTAGCCACGCAGGTCTACTAGGACTAAGAAGAATGATGGTAGACTCATATGGTATGTCAATCGAGTTCAAGTTGGAAGGTATAAACCCTGGTCTCTGAAGATTCCCCCTTATCAACATTACGTACATTTTTTGAACTATTTTCTCAAAATATAGGATGCAATTAAAGGAAGCAAAGAGTCCAACCTTACACTCCATGTGTGCTTCGTACTAGTGCATGGAAGATGCGTGACTTCGTGTGTGTGCTAAAGGGAAACCCTAGAGTGGTATAGAGACACATGAAGTGATCCCTTACCGTAAGTGAACTTTACTAGGGGCACCCTTTTTATTTGCTAAGGACACCCCAGTAAATAGTGAAATCATCAGTGCACCCCATTTATGGGATGGCTAACTAGTATTATTGGGGCATTTTGGTAAAACCAATCATCACCATGGACTAGAGGGGGTCGGCCCTAGGTGCTAAGAGACTAGTATGGCTGGCCCCATCCTTGTTTATCGGACTAGGGTACTCCTTCTAAAGGGGCCGGTCATAGGGATAGGTTTAGGGGTTTTGACTAAGTCAAACCTAACTCTAAAAAGTTAAGGAAGATAGAGACAAAAAGATAGAAGCAAGGGGGGGCAGCCATATCCACTTGGAACCAAATCCAAGGGGAGGCCAGCCTCATATAAGGGATCAAGGGATATAGGAGGCCTGTCCTAAGGTAAATATGCAAACCCTAGCCGACCCTCTTTTCTCTTCTCCTCTCCTTACTCATCTTTCTCCCTCTTTTATGATCTTGGATGGCGACTCGTCTTCCTCGCGTGGTATAGTATAGATGGAGAAGGCTCGTCGTAGAGAGGTACTCAAAGATCCATCGACGAGGTACCATGCATTGTGTGAGATCGGGTGAACTAGAAGACATTTTCCGCAATATTTTGCTGTCCAGATTTTATACAAAAGATCAATGACATTTCTATTTTTTTAGTGTTAAGAACTCTAAATAACCTCAAACTAGACGTGAAAGTTGTGTCTCGAAGTCCTTTACTGTAGTCTAAATTTTAGCCAAATTGGAGTTCAGGATCAAAAGTTATGGCTATTGTACTAAAGCTATCTCGAGCAGATCTAAACCCTTCTCCATCGATAAAGAAAAAATCTATCACGGTGAAAGAATCTGCATGGAGGTATGACTTCTAACTTATAAATCTAGTGTAGATAGAATATGCATGCATGCTAGATTGTTCATCATGCTAGATTGACATTAGAGAGTCGTGTAGTTGCCATGCTAGATTCATATACACACGTGTTGAACATTTTGATAAATTTTTTTGATATGTAACGCACATCACCCACCGTCTTTGGACCTAAAATTTGCTTATGCTCAGGACTCTACCATTGGATTATTTCCAACAATAATGGGGGGGTGGGTGGGTACATTTGGACAACTCATATAATCTACATCAATATTAAGAATCCTATAATTATGGGACGCCTCCAAGCTATAGGACTCTTTATATTTTACCCATATAAAAACGAGTGTTAAAGTCACCTCTTTGATACATAGATGTTCCCACCCATGATGCAGTTGGAGGAAAGAGGGGATGGGGTATATTTGGACTTCTGTCATAATCTATTATATGTATATGGATCCAACACTAGTAGCACCTCATTTAGCTACAGGACTCTTTATATTTTTGCTATAGGACTTTTTATATTTTTTTGACATATATGCGGGTATTGAAGTCACCACTTTGACACATAGATGTACCCCCCAAATGATTTAGTCAGGAGGATACACTTGGGCTCTACTTGTAATCTGTTATATGAATAAGGATCCCACAATAAGGGAACCCCTCCTAGCTATGTGACTCTTTATATTTTGCCTATATATATGTAGGTATTAAAGTCACCCCTTCGATACATACATGTACCCCCCATAATGTAGTCAGGGGGGTACACTTGGACTCCTGTCATAATCTGCAACATGAATAAAGATTCTACAATAATTAAACCCTTCTTAGCTTTGAGACTCTTTATATATTGGCCAGACACATATTGGTGTTAAAATCACCCCTTTGACATAAAGTACCCTCAATAAAATAGTTGGGGAGGAGGGAGGGGTGTATACTTAGACTCATCTCATAATCTGCTACATGAATAAGGATCCCACAATAGAAAGACCCCACCTAGCTATGGGACTTTTTATATTTTAGACGAATATATATGGTGTTAGAAAAATCCTATGGTGGAGGCTCGCAACATAAGCAATTTATCGGTCGAAAGACAGTTCATGGTGTGCGTTACACAATTAAAACTTTCTTAGAAACTAATCTAAATATGTGTGCATGTAAATCAAACACCCTAATAGTAATCTAGCGTCATAAATATTTAACATGTATGCAATTAAATGATTATTCTAGATCTACGTATTAGAGATTTCCATACCTTCATACGGATCTTTTAACTCTAGAGATTTATCTTCTTTATCAATGGAGATGGAAGATCATTCATGAGGAAGTGATGGTATATGAGAGGATGATGCCTTGTTATTCACCTTATCTCACATGACGCATTTCACGTCATTCTCGGATCTCTGAGTGCCTCCAAAGAATGACCTTTCTTTATTTATGAAACTCCATACGAGGAAGAAGAAGTCGCAAGCGAGCGAGAGAGACAAAAAAGAAGGAGCTGAGAGAGTGGGGGGTCGGATATGGCATAAGCTAGGGCTGGCCTCCCCACTCTCCTTGCCATTTTAAGTGGTCAGCCCCTTTAGGGATTGAGACCCCTAGGAGATAGGGCTGCCCCCCTCCCTTTTTCTCTATTTTCCTAATTTCTAGGGGAGGTTTTGACCAAGTCAAATACCTCCTTTATTATCCCTATAGCTAGACCCTATATAGGAGCTTGCACACTCCTATAAGCTTGGGGGGCGGCCTTGACATGGTCTCCCAATGTCTAAGGTCGGCCCCCTCTAGTGCATAGTGGTATATGATTTGACCAAAATATTCCTATATCGCTAGTTGGTTGTCCCTCGTGTATGAGATCTTATAAAATACACATAAATGAAGTGCACTAGTGATTTTATTATTCACCAGGCTGAAAGGTACCCTTAGTAAAGTCAACTCGCAATATGTCCCGGTACATCGCACCTATGTAGTAGTGTCTACTTATGGCAAGGGATAACTAAAAGCATCTCTGTCCTAGTCTAAGGTTTCCCCTTACTACACGAATGTAGTTATACATCTACCGTGCACTAGTGCGAAGCACATACTAAGCGTAGGTTTATACTTCTCGCTTCCTTTAACTATGCCTATGTTTCGAGAAGATGGTACAAGGACCGTATATAATATGGACAAGGTAGACCCTTAGGGGACTAGGGTTCATGGCTTCTAACTTGAACTCGATCAATACACTACCTGAGTGTACTATCAATCCTTTGAGTTTGAGTTAACCTGTGTGACACCCAGAGTACGGCGCATGTTATACTCTAATTTCCCCAAACTTACTATGTTCTCCTGTATACCCCTGCTTTCCGCTTAGTAGTGCTAAACTCGTTGTCCCTCCACTTGGTACCGTGATAAAACTCGAGCGATGGAGAATACCGTCAGACTCGAGTGCTCATATGACTCGGTTCCTTCTAGGTTGACCATATATATTATACTACTGATTACCCCATCAAGTAATCAAACCTGGTTACCAATCTAACTGATGACTACTAAGCCTGGATTTTGGTACAACGTAAGTTAGACTAAGGAATGTACCTTCCGTTGGGGGTATGGATTGCCTACAAGAGTATCACACTGATACAACGTCAAACGGGTAATCTAGTATACCATGGTTTTAGATTATATAATTGAACCCTTATACATTGCTACGCCAAAGCACCTCACAACTAGTTAGCCCACCAAACGTGGTTCCTCAAGGTTTAGGATCATTTTTACCCTAAGCAGAAATATGACATAGTGAACCAGTATCTACTTACAGATCTGTGCACCGTGTTGGTTCTGTTTGGCCAATGGCACTATACTTGGTGATGACTATAGTGAAAAATCCCTGTTATCCCCAATAACTTATCATTATAAGGCAAACAAACTTTATCATAGCTGCGAACTTATTTATGTTATATAGGACTAATGCAATTAGTCTTCAACTCCATAGACTACCATTTAGCCATATCTCTCTATTCTCCAAAGAATATGTAACTGTATTATGTACCAATATATATCTCATATAATAACATTCATACATTATTAATAGATCAAAACTTATAGTTTTATAAGTATAGAACACACAAATTCCAACATATGGGTATATAGTCACCCTTTGGATACGTAGATGTACCCTCAGATGTAGTCAGGGGGTACACTTGGACTCTTCTACATAAATAAGAATCCCATAATAGTAAGCATCTTCCGAGCTATGATACTCTTTATATTTTAGCCATATATATATGGGTGTTACAGTCACCCATTTAAAATATAAATATACCCCCCCCCATGATCTAGTAGGGGGGCATGAGTATAATTGGACTCGTTTTATAATCTGCTATATGAAAAAGAATCTCATAATAGTAGGACCCCTCCCAGATATGGGACTCTTTTTATTTTGGCTGTATATATATCGGTGTTACAGTCACCCTATTGGTATATATATATATATATATATATATATATATATATATATATATATATATATATATATATATATATATATATATATATATATATATATATATATATATATATATATATGCTATAATGCGGCATGCGGTAAGTGCGGCACTGAACCGCTGCCGTCTGATGCACCGCTGCGTGCATGCGATGCACGCAGCGCGTGCATCAGACGGCTACGGTGCGGTGCCGCACGTACTGCATGCCCATATATATATATATATATATGGGTCAAGATCGGATGACCCAGCAAATTTTGACCCATTAATAACCCAGCACCCTTTGAGGCACTTAGAGGTTATAGAATGGGCTGATTTTTTGTAGGGATGTTGTCTATGGTATGTTGATCATCCTCACAAAAAATAAGCCCATTCTAAAACCTCTAGGTGCATCAAATGCGCACTTCAAATCAACGGTTTTTCACTGTTAATTTTAACCGTTGATTTGAAGAGCACCCTTTGATGCACCTAGAGGTTTTAGAATGGGTTGATTTTTTGTGAGGATGATCAACATATCGTAGACAACATGTCTACAAAAAATCAGCCCATTCTAAAACCTCTAGGTGCCTCAAAGGGTGCTGGGTTATTAATGGGTCAAAATTTTGATGGGTCATCCGATCCTGACCCTATATATATATATATATATATATATATATATATATATATATATATATATATATATATATATATATATATATATATATATATATATATATATATATATATATATATATATATATATATATATATATATATATATATATATATATATATATATATATATATATATATATATATATCTCCTATGATTTAGTCGGGGAGGGGAATACTTGAACTTCTCTCATAGTTTGTATCATGAATAAGGATCCCACAATAGAGGGATGCCTAATGGCTATGGGACTCATTTGAGACATAGATACACCTCATAATCATATAAGGAGGTATACTTGGACTCCTCTTATAATCTGTTACGTGAATAAGAATCACATAATAAGGGGACCATTTTTAGCAGTGTGAGCCTTTAGATTTTAGGTACACACATACGGGTGTTAAAGTCACCCCTTTGACACTTAGATATACTCCCCATATTATAGTCTTGGGTGGGTACTCTAGAATTTCTTTTATAATCTGCAATATGACTAAGGATCCCACAATAGTGGGACCACTCCAAGCTATAAGACTCTTTATATTTTAGCCACACATATGCAGGTGTTAAAGTCACCCCTTTATTATAAATATACCCCCATAAAGTAGTCGAGGTGTTACACTTGGACTTCTCTAATAACCTACTACAGGAATAAGGATTCCACAATAGTAGTATCTCTCTTAGCTATGAGACTTTATATTTTTGCCAGACTAATATGGATGTTAAAATCACTCCTTTGACACATAGATATACCCCCTTATTATAAATATCATTATTATCGGATTTTAGCCTCGGGAGGGTGTAACCGATTTTGCTTCGAGCTTCCAACTTGAACTAGCAGAATCAAACGCTTCGTTAGACCTAAGTTGCTAGGAGTATTTTTATCGGACTTTAGCTTCAGGTGGGCATAGCCGAATTTGCTTCGAGCTTCCAACTTGAACTGGCAGAATTGAAGACATAGTTTGGCCTGGGTTGCCAGGAGTCTTTTCATCGGACTTTAGCCTTGAAGTGGAGTAGCTGATTTTGCTTTGAGGTCCTGACTTGAATGAGCAGAATTGAATACCTGGTTGACTTGAGTTGCCAGAAGCCTTTTCATCAGACTTTAGCCTCGAGAGGGCGTAGCCGAATTGCCTTAGAGCTACGACTTAAATAGGCAGAATCAAAGGTCTTTGGTTGACCTGGGTTATCAGAAGCCTTTTTATCGGACTTTAGCCTTGAAAGGATGTAGCCGAATTGCCTGCGAGCTTCTGATTTGAACAGGCAGAATCGAAGGTCTTTGGTTGACTTGGGTTGCCAGAAGCCTTTTTTCGGACTTTAGCCTCAAGAGGACATAGCCGAATTGCCTTCGAGCTTCCAACTTGAACGGACGAAATCGAAGGTGTTTGGTTGACCTGAGTTGCCGGAGCCTTTTTATCAGACTTTTGCCTCGATGGGGTGTAATCGAATTGCCTTTGAGCTTCTGACTTGAATGGGCGAAATAGAAGGTCTTTGGTTGACCTAGGTTGCCAAGAGCCTTTTATCGGACTTTAGCCTGGAGAAGGCGTAGCCAAATTGCCTTCGAGCTTCCGTCTTGAATAGACAGAATCGAAGGTCTTTGGTTGACTAGGGTTGCAAGGAGCCTTTTTATCGGACTATAGCCTCGAGAGGGCATAGCCGAATTGCCTTCGAGCTTCCAACTTGAACAGGCAGAATAGAAGGTCATTGGTTGACCTGCATTGCCAAGAGCCTTTTTTATTGGACTTAAGCCTCGAGAGGGCGTAGCCAATTTTGCTTCAAGTTTCTAACTTGAACGGGTGGAATCAAAGGCATGGGTTGACCTGGGTTGCCAGGAATATTTTCTTTGGACTCTAGCCTTGAGAGGGCGTAGTCGATTTTGCTTCGAACTTCCGACTTGATTTGGCGTAATCGAACATTTAGTTCAACCTGGGTTGCCAGGAGTCTTTTTATCGAACTTTAGCCTTGGAATAGCGTAGCCAAATTTGCTTCAAGCTTTCGACTTGAATGGGCAGAATCGAAGTCTTAAGATGACTTGGGTTGCTAGGAGCCTTTTTATCAGACTTTAGTCTCGAGAGAGCATAGTCGATTTTCCTTCGAGCTTCCGACTTGAATTGGCAGAATCGACGTCTTTGGTTGACCTGGGTTACTAGTAGCTTTTTTATTAGACTTTAGCCATGAAAAGGCATAGCTGGTGTTGCTTCGAGCTTCTGACTTCAACGTGTGGAATCGAATTTTGAGAGAATTAAACTTTAATGATTAGCCTCTAGAAACCTTTGCTTCTTTTGTATTCTATGACGTACGGCCCCTCCCAAGGCGGAGCGAATTTGTAGCTGGCGACTTCCATCGTGTTTTGAAAAATGGCTCTGAGTATTAAGTCTCTTTTATTGAATTCTCTTCTTCTATCCCTTCTGTCATATACCCTCTTGATTTTTAGTTATAATTTTTTTTTTAAAGGGTAAAAAACTAATCTATTACTGGAAAATAAAAGCAGTTACAGGACACGGCTTGTCTCTGTATGAGCAAGCAAACCACACGACCAAAGAGACCACAGCACCAAGAAAAACCTACCTCATCGCACGGGGAGCAGACCGACGTGGTAGCCCCCGGACTAGAGGAAATACACAACACTTGAGTCTAAGTAAAAAGTAAAACAATCACCAGAGAGCAAGAGCAGCAAATATCTGAACGCATTAGCTAGTCCCCCCTACTCCTTGTAACCCTATCAGACTAATCCTTAGGCCAAGATTCTTTGGCTTGGGACGTCGATTCAAGCACTGGTTTGGCATGGTGAGGAAAGCGGGAAGGTTGGCAAGATGGGGGGGGGCAGCTTCTTGTATTGATCAAACGAATCTGGAGGATTGCCAGCTTCCTCCGTTCGCTCTGGAATCTCCCCATCTTCAAACCCGAATTCCTGCAATACACCTGACTCCTGTCCATCAAATAACCTCACTGCCCTCTGCGCCAAGACCTTCCGATGGGCCCGTTGAAGAGTAAGGAATAGTTATGCTGGGACTTCCTTCTCGTTGGCTTCACCGACCAGGATGCTTCTTAGCGCCTCCAACTACAACCCCACTCCCACTAGCGAGAGCTAAAACGATCGGTCTCTCCCCCTCACTGGCTGTACTCTCTGCTCGGGAAACAGCCCCTACATTCTCTAGCATAACAGTGCCTGCAATCTCTGCAATCTTTGGTGTAACAGTGCTAGTCGCTAGCGTAACAGCAGACTCTGACATTGTTACGCTAGCTTCAGCAGAAGGAGCACTCGCAGGTGGTGTAACACCAGCAACTGTAGCAGTCGCACATTGCATAACAACATCAAATGCCCCTTCCAATGCCGGGCCAACATCAGATTTAGCATTGCTCTCTGCTAAGCCTATAGCAGCCTGCAAAACATTTGTAGTAGGTGCCCCTGAAACAACATCAGCACAGCCTGCAACATTAGCCATTGCTTGTGTAACAGAGCCCCCTCCATACCCAACAGATTGTGTAACATCAGCTCTGTCTGCCCCAACAGCAGCTATTGCTGCATCCGTACCAATGGTAGCATCTACACCAATAGACCCGTCCCTCTGATTACTAGTTTCTCCGCTCCCATCATCGCCATCCAGGGTCCCTAGAGCTGCAAACCGAGATCCACTCCCTTGGTTTGAGCTACAAGGAATAAAGGTGGATTTACCTTTACTCCTAGCATTAACGACCGGTGTCTATTGATCCAGGTCCGGCTGAACAGGCAAAGTGGAACCTTTCAATCCAGAGATAGGCCTGACATCCGAAGGAATATTTATGCCCTTCGGTCGCCACTCAAAACTTTTCCACTTATTTGAAATTTTCAGATGTTCCGTGCATTTGTTCTCAGAATGATATAAGGATCTACAAGCCCTACAACGGGAATGTTTCCAATCATAAACAACCGACTGGATGGATAACACATTACCTTTGCTATCATGGGCTTCAACCTCCAAAGGAAGAGAGGCATCTACGCTTATTTCAACACAGAACCTAGCATAGCTAACCCGAGAAAGCTCAGTGGTGGCTTGATCCATATATAAAGGTCTGCCAATTATGCTGCCCATCCAAATCAGAAGCTTTTCTGACCACAGATCCACTAGTAGATTAGGGAACCGAACCCAAATCGGAATATGGGTTAGCAGGTCCCGTTCACAGCTTAGTCCTTTGGCCCACTTCTTAAGCACCATTGGTCTCCCTGCAATGTGCCACGGACCACCTTCTAATACTCTGGGGAAATCCTCTTTAAGACCAAATCAGAACAGGAAAATTCCCTTCTCTCTAGAATGGATCTCCAAACTCCCTTTCAGCTTCCAAAGGTTGCTAACTCTCATCTTAAGATGTTGATAATAAGGACGTCTGCCCAACACATACCCAACCAAAGTTAGAGCCCACAAGCTTTGATTTTTCTCCACTTCCTCCACCAGGCAAATAGCAATTTTGCGATCCCCTACCAATGTTGGAGGGATGTAGCAGAGCACTGAGCTCCTTTTAGGCTTTGCTCCAACAACCTTATCACCATCTTGCTATCCCATACCAGGTTGTGTGGCAGTGGAAACCTGCTCAGAAAATTTGTCCTTCATCGGCATATCATCAAACACCTGAGCTGCTTTACTCCCCACTATAGCAGCAAAGGAGGAGCACTTCAGGGAACCTGTACTGTCACTAGGACGTGGGCTATGAGGGGTGTAAATCAAAGGGGGAAAAGGCTCCACCACATTGCAACTATCACCATCTGCATTAGATCCAGCATTCACCTCACCTCCATCACAAGAAATCGCAGCTGCTATAAGAGTCGCACCACCTGCCACAGCGTCTGAACAACCCTGTGCAATGCCATCCTCCTCACCTCGGGTCGATCTGAAGCTTAGAGACTCTCCAGATCTCGCATCTGCTACTCGGTAGCAACCAGATCTGGATCTCGATCTAGGTTCCGACCCCCTAATGCCACACACAGAAGAAGAAGAATGAGACGCCCGTATACCTCCCCCTCGCCCCTTTGCTGGTGATCTACTGGAACCTGCTGTAATAAACTCCTCCAAGGTTGGAGATCGAGGAGGGAGAAAATCCTCCTCAACTGTTCGCAGAACCTCATCATCGCTGCCCTCTTCCCTCCTCGGATCAAGAGAAGGTACCGGATCTTGGGGGGGCTTCATCACCCCCAAATGGGATGAAGAATATGAAGAACATCAAGATCTCCCGGAAACCTAGAGAGAGAGACTCTGGCCTAGAGAGAGAGAGAGGACTGAGTATGATTTTTAGTTATAATTGCTCATATGTGTTGCTGCCCTTGAAAGGGTGTAGCCGATTTTACTTCAAGCTTCTGACTTGAATGGGCGGAATCAAAGTCTTCGGTTGACCTAGGTTGCTAGGAGCCGTTTTATCAGAATTTTGCCTTCAAAAAGCGTAGCCGATGTTGCTTCAAGCTTCCGACTTGCTTTTATGTAAGAGGGGATATGACATCCAGTGGACCCCGTCGACTCAGGTGACCTTTGTCTATAGTGGCTCGACACACCGTCGATGTCGAGGCGATCCCATACCGTTTGCCTTGGTACTTGTATGGATACATAATGCCTTTTTGTGTGATGCTCATGTGGTTCCTTAAAATAAAGACTCATGACTGGGCGAGTCCTTGGTGGTTCTTCATCAGTGGTGGGAGTGTTGTGGACTACAACCCCCGCTCTCTCAGTTGCTTTCTTCAGGGAATCCCCCTCTTGCTTGAGAACTATGTTCTTTTTTATAAGGTTTAGCAGCTGGAAGTCAGTAGTTGAGATTTGATTTATAGCCAGAGCTTCATCCCCTTGGGCAACATGCTCCTTGCTAGATCGACACCTCAAGAGTGGTGGATCTTGCCGATTGCTATGGCCTTCCGGATTGCTCTCCTTGTGGCCCCAGCCACTCATAAACATGTCTTCGATTGGTCGCCACAAAGACTCCATGCTCGTCTTCGATGAGTACATCATTCATCAGATCAGCACCTGCCTTCGGAGGATTGGTGCTAGCTTTCAGCATCGAGCGCGTTGATGTCAGTATAATGAAGAAGTTAAAGTGACTTGAAGGAGGACTTGTGGCTCGTTACCATAAGTTAAGTAGGAATCGGTAGAGGTATGGGTAAGACCTTTAATGATATCCTACAAATGGCGCCAAAGATTATGGGGGAAATTTTTATACCTTCTTGATCGAGAACCCCACCCCACAGACTTGATTGAATATGGATGATTTAGAGAGATAGAGATAAGAATATAGAAAGAGATGGCACAAGGATTTGTTGTCAAAGTTCGATCTCACGACTTACGTCTCAAGGCAAGAGGTGCTACCTGATCGTGTCACCTGATCTTCATTATAGTATGAGTAAATAAAGGGTAAGCATTTTCTCAACAGGCTGAGAGAAGCTTCGTACAATAGGTTGCACAGAGCAACTAGAAGAAAACTAGAAGGAAGAAGAGGGCTCTGGCATTGGCTCTGAAATCTCCTTTCTTTTGTTGATTAATCCTTCAATCCCACCAACCAACTTTCAGTATGCTATATAGGTCCTTTTATAGCTGAAGTCTGCGCTAATATAGCAGTGAAGAGGTGGCATCGAGCTTGGGCCTTCATACAGACCATTGTCCAAGCCTCCTAGGCCCCTATTGGGCCGTTGTTCGGTCCCAATAAGAGGGCTTGATTTACAGGCCTTGTAGAGTAGATCCTTGGGCCTGGGCTTGCCATCTTTCGCCGTTACATGGGTCCACGTGTGCCTTGTCCTGTCCTGTATAATTTTTGCACCCATAGTAGATTATAAGAGGAGCCAAGTGCACCCCATCCTCCCAATTACATCATAGGGGGTACATTTATATATCAAAGGGGTGACTTTAACACATGTATATGTATAGTAAAAAAATAAAGAGTCTCATAGCTATGAGGGGTCCCACTATTATGAGATCCATATTCATATTACAGATTATAGCTAAAAGGGGTATCTTTAATACCCGTATGTATGTGGCTAAAACATAAAGTCTCATAGCTAGGAAGGATCCCACTATTTTGGGATCTTTATTCTTGAAGCAGATTATAAGAATAGTCCATGTATACCCCCATTTCCCCAATTACATCATAGGAGGGTACATTTCTTTCTCAAAGGGCTAGTTTTAACACCCGTATGTATATGGAATATATATAAATAGTACCATAACTAAGTGGGCTCCTATTGTTTTGGGTTACTTATTCATGTTGCAGATTATAAGAGGAGTCCAAGTACAAGCCCCCTATATTGCACCATAGGGGGTACATCTATGTGCCTAAGGAGTGACTTTAATACCTATATATATGGCTAAAATATAAAGAATTTGATACCTTGGATAGGTCCAACTTTTATGGGATTCTTATTCATATTGCAGATTATGAGAGCACTTCTAGAGTACCCCCACCCCCGAAGACTATATCATGGGTAGTGCTATATCTATGTATCAAAGGGGTGGCTTTAATACTCGCATGTGTGTAACTAAAGTATAAAGAGTCACATAACTAAAAGAGGTCATTGTATTGTGGGATTTTTATTCATATAATAGATTATGAGAGGAATCCAAGTATACCCCTACCTCCCAGATAATATTATTGGGAGGTACATCTATGTGTCAAAGATGGGACTTTAACACCTGCATATGTGTATAAAAATTATGGTAGGAGGGGTCCAATTGTGGAATCCTTATTCAGAAAGCATATTATAAGAGAGGTCAAAAAATACCCCCTGACTACATCATAGCGGGTACATCTATATATCAAAGTGGTGACTTTATCACTTGCATATGCGAACAAAATATAAAGAGTATCATAGCTAGGAGGGGACCATCTATTATAGGATCATTATTCATAGCTAAAAAAGGTTCCTTAACTCTAGAATCCTTATTCATATAATAGATTGTGAGAGGAGTCAAGTATACACCCCGACTATATCATGAGGGGTATATTTATATATAAAAGGGGTGACTTTAATACATATATATTAATGGCTAAAATATAAAGGGTCTTATAGTTAGGAGGGGTCCCACTATTCAGAGATCCTTATTTACATAGCAGATTTTAAGAAGGGTCTAGTATACCCCCCTCCGACTGTATCATGGGAGGGAGGGTACATCTAGTATCAAAGGGGTGACTTTAGCACCTATATATGTATAGTTAAATTATAAAGAGTCCCATAGCTATGTGGGATTCTACTATTCTAGGATTTTTATTTATGTAGTAGATTATTAGAGGAGTTCAATGTACCCCCGACCCTAACTACATATGGGGGATACAACTTTATATCGAATGAGTGAATCTAATACCCGTATATGTAGCCAAAATATAAAGAATTGTATAGCTAAGAGAGATTTCACTATTATGGGATCCTTATTCTTTTAATATATTATGAAAAAAGTCTAAGTATACCCTCCCGACTATTTCATTAGGGGGTATATTTATGTGTCAAAGGGGTGACTTTAACATCTATATATGTGTGGCAATAATAGAATGGTTACCATTGCTAGAAGGGGTCCCACTATTATGGGATCTATATTTATAAAGCAGATTATGAGAGAATTTCATGAAAGGAGTCCAAGTGTACCCCCCCCCCCCCCCGATTACATCATGGTATATTTATCTATGTGTTAAAAGGGTGATTTTAATATCTGTATATGTATAACTAAAATATAAAAAACCTCATACGTATAAGGGTTGACGTTAACACCCATATGTGTGCGGCCAAAACATAAAGTCTTATAGCTAGTAGGGATCTCACTACTGTAGGATCCATATTCATATAGCCGATTATAAGAGAAGTCCAAGTATACTTTCTCCCTCTAGATTATATCATGAGAGGGTACATTTATGTCTCAAAGGGTTGGATTTAACACCCATATGTGTGTGGCCAAAATATAAAGATTCCTATAGCTAAGAGGGCTCCTACCATTGTAGGATCCTTATTTATATTGCAGATTATAAAAGGAGTCCAAGTGTAACCCCCTCCCCCCCCAACTATATCATGGGGCATATATTTATTTGTCTAAGGGGTGACTTTAATACCCATATATGTGTGGCCAAAATATAAAGTCTCATACCTAGTGGGTCCCACTTTTGTGGGATCCTTATTCATTTGGAGATTATGAGAGCAGTCTAGAGTACCCCAACCCCCTAAGACTACAATACAGGAAGGTACATCTATGTATCAAAGGGGTAACTTTAATACCCATATGTGTGTTACCAAAATATAAGAGTCACATAACTAAATGGGGTCCCCTTAATATGAGATTTTTATTCACACAATAGATTTTGATAGGACTCTAAGTGTACCTCTCTGACAATATGAATTGGTGGATATATATAAGTATCGAAGGGGTGACATTAACACCAATATCTGTGTGCAAAAAATATATATTAGGAGTAGTCCTACTATCGTGGAATGCTTATTCAGGATGCATATTATGAGAGAAGTCCAAATATACCCCCTATCCCCGACTACATCATAGGGTGCATCTATATATCAATGGGGTAACTTTAATACCCGCATGCATGTGGTAAAAATATAGGAGACTTTGCGAGCAGTCTAGAATAACCCCAACCCGACTACATCATACAGGGTTTAGGGTTAGATTAATACCCGTATATTAATGGCTATAATATAAAGAGTTCCATAGATAGGAGAGGTTTTACTATTCATGGATCCTTATTTATAAAGTCAATTATGAGAGTAGTCTAATGTACCCCCCCCCCCCATCTAGACTACATCATAGGGCGGTACATCTATGCGTCAAAGTGATAACATTAATACCCGTATATTAATGGCTAAAACACAAAGAGTCCCATAGCTAGGAAAGGTCCTACTATTCTTGAATCCTTATTCATATAGTAGATTAAAATAGGAGTTTAGTGTACTCCCCATCCTCCCCGACTACATCATGGAGGGGTATATTTATGTATAAAAGGGAAACTTTAACACCCGTATATTAATGGCTTAAATATAAAAAATCCTATAGCTAGGAGGGGTCCTACTATTTTGGGGTCTTTATTTATGTAGTAGTTTATGAGAGTAGTCCAATATACCCCCCCGTCCGACTATTTCATATTGGGGTACATCTTTGTGTCAAACGAGTGACTTTAACACCCGCCTATATATGGACAAGTTATAAAGAGTCATATAGCTTGGAGTAGTCCCACTATTATGGGATTCTTATTCATGCAGTAGATTATTAGAGGAATCTAGTGTACCCCCACCCTGACTACAATATATGAGGGTACATCTATGTGTTAAAGGGGTAAATTTAACACCCACATATGTATTACTAAAATATAAAGAGTCCCACAGCAAAGAGAGGTATCACTATCGTGAGATCCTTATTTCTATAACAGAATATTAGATGAGTCCAAGTATACCCCCCTGACTACTTCATAGGGAGGTATATCTATGTGCAAAGGGGAGACTTTAACACCCGCATGTGTGTGACTAAAATAAAAAGAGTCACATAATCTATTGTGTCAAAGGGGTACTTTAACACCCGTATGTGTATGGTAAAAATATAAAGAGTCCCATAGCTATGAGGCATCCCACTATTATGGGATCTTTATTCATACTACAGATTATGATAGAAGTTCAAGTATACCCTTCCCCGACTATATCATAAGGGTACATCTATATTGCAAAGGGATGACTTTAATACCCATATATGTGCAATAAAAATATAAAGAGTCCCACAGCTAGAAGTGGTTCTACTATTATGGGATCCTTATTCATATAGTAGATTATGAAAAGATTCTAAGTATACCCACTTTCTCTTTCCGCCCCCCCGACTACATCATGCAGGATACATTATGTTGTAGCTCATGTGTCCTTAGCGTGGATTTTCTGTATTAACATTAATAAAGATGACTTTGGTTTTTGCTTTAATTAGAATACTACTCTGGTATATGATAATACTCATATAATAAAAGGACCCTAGGGAACACAGTAGGCCACTGAGGCGCATAGAGGATCCATGCTTGGGAGACCCAGTGGACCAGTTCTGTGTAGACCTAGAACTAGTTCACAGCTTTGGTGATGCTGGTCGCTTCACCGAGAATAAGCTGTTGGCAGGTAGAGGATGTGGTGAAGTCTCCACCACGGGAACGTGGGATTCCCATTCACCTGACCAAGCACAATGATCGTGTTGAACAGGAACCAAGATGGTGCACAGTTCAGTAATTCAGACACTGGTGCAGAAACCGTCTTACTACTATAGATAATATGTCCTTAACCCTGAGGGACAATGTTCACTGGGCCAACCAGTTGTGTGGTGCTTTGATGTGCCAACGTGTGCGGACCTTCTATAGTCTAATACCACGGTACGTTGGGTTACCCAGCTGGCGCTTGAGTGACATATAATCCCTACAGGTTATCCGACGTCCAGTGTTGGATAGGTGCGTTTTGATGAGTCAATCTGTCCACACAGTTAACCCAGGCCTGGTGGTTGTCAGTATAACTAACGATGTTCCGGATGCTAGGCATAGCACCGGAAGGTGTGTGGTATTATAGATGACAAGTCATCAAACCCTAGTCAGATGATCGATCAGGATCTGACGGTGCTCCCCACCGCCCGAGTCGTATCATGGCACCAGTAATAGGAGGAATAAGGATTATCGGTGTATAGTAGAGAATAGGGTTACGAGGGAGTAACATAAGTTTAGGATCACTAGAGTTTAACTCGCATCGCACTCTGGGTGGCTACGCGGGTTAATCGGATTTATGGCTGATTAACGGAACTTTCGGTGTGTCACCGGAACAGTTAATCAGAGATCCGGTTGCAACTAGAGATCCCGAACCCTGAAGGTTCCACCCTGTCGTTGTATATAGGAATTGTTCCCCGACCTAGTTGGATACGTTGGATGCGAAGTAGCACGGTGGAGCGCAAGCCCGAAGCCTAAGAACCTAATTCATGTGTGTTACGGGCCGTAGGGGTATTTTGGTAAATACTGAAATATGGCTCAGAACATATTGAATATAGATCTTAAAATGAGCGAAATAATTCCAGGAGCTCATAGGTGCTGATGGAACTCAATTCCGAGTAGCGCACCTCACTCAGTCTCTCTTTCAGTTTTTCGCTTTTTGTGAAGGGCGTTTTCGTCCGGGCTTCACGATAGACACCCGGAATCCCTAAAAACCGCCCCCCTTATCCCTATCCACCTAAGGCCGGCCCTAGCCTCCTTAGAGCCATGGGAGACCGGCCCTATAAAGGAAATAGGGAGGGGAGGGGCCGGCCCAATAGTTCTACTCCCTCCCCTCCAAAAATCTGACCCCTAGTCCTCCTCCTTTGTGGTTTCGGCCAAGGAAAAAAGAGAAAGAAGAAGGGAGAAGGAAGAGAAAGGAAGGAGAAGGAAGAAAGGAGAAAGAGGAGGAGAAAATCTCGCGGCTCGCCATCATCTTTGCAACGGATTCCTCCGTCGGCTTGTAATCCCTGCACTCAGAGACGGGATTTCGAGGATTCTTCAATTCGCAAAGGACAAGGTACTATCCGACAGTTTCTCTTGCGATTCAAGTGTGGTTCTTCATCATTCCGTAATCTCCGGATCATAGATCCATAAGGTATGATGAATCTAAACATCTAAATAGATGCATGCATGTCTTCCGTAGATCGTAGTATGTCTCTAGGGTGTCCGCACATATGATAAGATCATAGATTTGCATGTAGATTGTTTTGTAGAATTAATTGTAATGAAACATACACCGTATGATCTTCGGATCTTTCTTTTGCTTCCACTGTGACTCTGATTAGCGGAACCCAATTCCAATAATTGGTATCAGAGCATGCTTTGGTGTATGTTTCATGCATGAATTCGTGAAAACATCATGTGAATATATGATGGCATATGTTTTCGTCGGGGTTCGGCGTAGATCATGCATATGGATTGTGCTATGTATCATCTTTTTGCAGATGCCACGCTGAATAGTAATCTGTGATTGCATGCATCCGGGGGTCGGACCCCGGATTTTATTTTGCATTGATTATTATTGTGGATTGTAAGGCTTTAGATGGGCGAGGGTGGGATTGACCATCCTCGGTTCCCTGGCCAGTTTTCTAGGATTGTTTCTTTTTCTTTCTAGCAAAATTGTACACGAACGAGCACTTGCTCGGAGCGTGTTAGTTTTTCAGTCATAGGAAGAAGGAGATGATGCTACATCTATGATTCGGGCAAGCGGTACCATGGCGTGCAAAGACCCGGCGAAAGCGTGCATGTTGGCGATGAAAGGGATCGTCGTCAAAGATCGTACAGAACGGAAGAGCGGGATATCTTGGCTGTGCTATTCAGTTCAGGGGTCGGACCCTGGACTTGATTCAGTTTGGATATTTTTATGTTGTTTCTCTTTATTCACTATTTAGAGAACCCCGATGATAATATGATTATCTTGCTTGTGAGTTTGTCTCTAGATCAGGTTTAGGGTTAGTACTAAGCTTATAGATTCATCGGTGTCTCTAAATGCTTCTAACACGTGCAAATCCGGTGGCTAGCTAAAAGGAAAGGTGGTAACCGCCCTCGTGGTAGTTCAAGTATCCAAGTACTGTGCACCGAGATAGACACAGTGTTAGATTTGTTTAGTGATAATTAACTAATGTCTCCATAAGAAGTATGATAACCCTAGTGGGATGCCCTTTCCCCATGTGGTCCTAGCGACCAAGTTAGGTTAGGATTTCACTGTGTAATACCCGTTTCTAGATAACGTTTGATCGTAGTATGAACTCATCACGATTTAGTTATGCCACCATTAGGTTGAGGTCCGGTGGAGGTTGTCGGATGTCCCTATTTGGCCAGCATCGAAACCTGTAATGAGATGAGGTCTACTATGACATCAGGCATCAAATTGTGAACGAGGCATCATCGTAGTGGGAGTCCTTTCCACATTGACCTTAGGCTAGGCTCCAGATCTTAGGATTGTGGGCAAACTAGTGAAGTATCGGGATCCTTGGAATCTATGTAATGTGATCCTTGCAAGAAAGGTGAAAGCTGAGTATTCAAGGTAGGGACTATGATATTTTCCGAGGATACTAATGCTTTGCGGGAGGGTTTGTAATCCTAGTGGGAGCACAGTATACCAGGGTCTATGTCTAGGAGGTCGTGACCATTCTAGATATGCATAAAACCTCATAAAGAAGGGATGTGTAAGAGGTTCCCTCCAAAGGGGAGCCCCTGGCCTCCACAATCAACCGGCTAAGGGTCTGGGTGGGAGATACGCAGTTCGATATTCCCACCGGGTGAGAGCTGTGTTTCCTTCCATACTGGTTCGCCTAGTGGTTTCCTTCGGGACATGGGGGATGCCGGTGGCAGTGGGTGACGGTTTTATCCTGTACCGCGGGAGCCTATGAACCCCCCTACCGATACCACCTAGATTTATGGGAAGCATCTGAAAGCTTGTATGAAGCCGCTGTTGCTGCGCACGTGGGTCACATAAAGCTGGCCAAAAGGAGACTGGGAGGTCTTTCAGTTTGCCGTGGGTAATTCTGATGAAGACTGGGTCGTAAAAACCCATTTGGCAGAAGCGGTTGCATGCTCTTACTGAAATGTTGTCTCCAATTCAGGGCCGATAGTCTCAGTGCTCGAGCCCAGGGAATTTAGATTCCTGGATGTCTCCACTTGTGGTGGTGAAGATATAGCGGCTGGAGTAGACATTATCTATTTCTAAATTCTATGAAATAGATTGTAGTAGACCCTAACTATTGCTTTAAACCATTGTTTACAGAAATCATGACCAAGCTCGACCCCCTTGCCTCTATACCTAATGATAACAAACTTATAGGACCAAACTACGAGGACTGGAAGCGTAACCTAATGCTCGTCCTAAGGGTTGGCAAACACACAATTGCTCTAAGTACCCCTCAACCGGCCATGCCGGGACCAGATGCAACTGAGGCACTGTTAAAGGCATGGAAAGACTGGCTAGATGCTGATGAGATGTGCAAGTGCTACATAGTGGCATCCTTGCAGACCGTCCTTCAGAAGCAAGTCGAAGACATGGCCTTTGCTTCAGACATGATGCTCTACCTAAAGGAAATGTTCTAGGGTCATAGTCGGGTAACTCGTTACCTGACCATCAAGAAATTGGTATCCACGAAGATGGCAGAGGGGACTTTAGTTCGGGATCATATGCTGAAATTGTTTGGCTATGTGAACGAGCTTGGTTCCTTCGATGTCATCTTGGATGCAGAGATCCAGACCAATATTTTCCTCGCGTCTCTGTCAGGAGCGTTTGAGGGCTTCGTTACCAACTTCAACCTTAACCGGTTGGAGATGTCTAACGCAGAGCTCCTAGCGGTGCTCCAGGCGGTAGAGGATGGGATGAAGACAGGAGCCTAATCCCTAAACGTGGAGCGGAATTCTTCTCTGAAAGCCAAGGACAAGTTTCAGAAAAGAAAGTCTAAGAAGCCCGTGAAGATGGGCTAGGTGCAGTTGCAGGTTCCTAAGCAGAATGGTCCGGCGAAGCCGAAAGGAAAATATTTCCGATGTGGCAAAATGGGGCACTGGAAGGGCGACTGCCGTGCGGCTCCCAAGAAGGCTGAGACAGGTAAATCTCAAATCCACATAGTGGAATCCCTTGTAGCATCCAGTTGTTCTCCAGTTTCATGGATTGTGGATTCTGGTTCCACTAACCATGCTTGCAATAATTTGCAGGGGTTCAAGGAGATAAGAAAACTGCGTGATGGGGAGATAATCCTAAGCATGGGAACTGAGGCCGTGGTAGAGGCTGAAGCAGTTGGAGATGTCATCTTGCAGTTCCTTGATGGAAGAAGTTTATTACTTAGAGACATACTTTATGTACCGTCCTTGAGATGTAATTTAATTTCTGTTTCCTTATTGAATAATAAAGGTTTTTCAGTTTTATTTGATGTTTCTGGTGTGTCAATTAAATTGAATGGTTCCTTTGTTTATAAGGGAAAGATACAGAATGGTCTCTATGTAATTAACTCCAATCATAAGCAGGATAACATAACTGAAGCTTGTGTGATTAATTCATCTAAAAGAAAAAATCCCTCAGATAATCTAATACACCTTTGGCATCTAAGACTTGGACACATAGCCTCAGACAGGATTCACAGGTTGGTTAAGGTAGGACTCTTAAGTCCAAATGTTTCAGAAAGCCTACCGAAGCGTGAGTCTTGCCTGAAAGGCAAGATGACTAAAAGGTCTTTCCAAGCCAAAGGTAGCAGATCTAAGGAGGTATTGGAGTTGGTACACATTGATGTATGTGGGCCCATAAGTGTCCGTGCTATAGGGGCCTTCGAGTATTTCATCACCTTCACGGATGATCACTCGAGGTTTGGATACATATACCTAATGCGGTGGAAGTCTGAATCCTTTGATAAGTTCAAGGAGTTTAGAACTGAAGCAGAAAAGCAGATGGGTAAAAGTATCAAGTCTCTTCGATCGGATCGAGGAGGCGAATACCTATCGGATGAATTTATTGGGTACCTGCGTGAGCATGGGATCGTATCCCAGTTAACTGCACCAGGGATACCACAACAGAACGGTGTATCTAAGAGGAGAAACCATACTTTGTTAGACATGGTTCGGACTATGATGAGTTATGCAACATTGCCACCTAGTTTTTGGGGATATGCCCTAGAGACGGCAGCATATACTTTGAACTTTGTTCTATCAAAGTCAGTACCCCTAACTCCTTGGGAGCTGTGGTTGAAGCGAAAGCCAAGCCTACATCACTTTAGGATTTGGGGTTATCCAGCACATGTGCGGAAGGACAAGCAAGATAAGATGGAGTCAAAAACAAAGGTATGTCTGTTCGTTGGGTATCCAAAAGGGACAAAGGGTGGTTTATTTTATGATCCTGAGGATAGAAAGGTTGTCGTCTCGACGAACGCCGTATTCCTGGACCAGGATTATTTAATAGACCATAAGCCCACCAGTAAAGTAGTTCTTGAAGAATTGCTTGGTACTGATGGGAGTACGCAGACAGAAAACGTAGTGGGAGCCGATACCACTAAGATTAACGGTACTGTAGAATCGACTCCTATGGAACCACCGCAGGTTCGTCGCAGTGGGAGGACTACAAGTGCTCCTGATAGATACATTGGAGAAGCCTTTATAGTTGATCCAGAGTTTTAGGAGAATGATCCTCTGAACTATGACGAAGCGATAGTATCCACTGACCATACAGCATGGCAGGAAGCCATGGAGGAAAAACTGACATCGATGTCCCTAAATTCGGTCTGGACACTTGTAACACCACCTCACAACATTAAACCTGTTGGGTGTAAGTGGGTGTACAAAAGGAAAAGAGGTCCGGATGGTTCCGTTGAGACTTACAAAGCTAGACTAGTCGCTAAGGGTTATACCCAGCGAGAAGGGATCGACTATGACGAAACCTTTTCGCCAGTGGCTATGCTTAAGTCTATCCGGATCCTCCTGTCCATTGCAGCCCATTATGATTGGGAGATCTGGCAAATGGACGTCAAGACCGCATTCCTCAACGGGGATTTGGAAGACATCTACATGTCTCAGCCTCCAGGCTTTGTCGCAAAAGGTCAGGAAGGTCTGGTGTGCAAGTTGCAAAGGTCCATTTATGGACTGAAGCAAGCATCTAGAAGTTGAAACATACGTTTTGATCAGGCTATCCAGTCTTATGGATTTGAACAGAACGTGGATGAACCATGTGTTTATAAAAGGAGAGATAAGACTGTAGTAGTTTTTCTAGTGCTTTACGTGGACGATATCCTGCTCATCGGAAACGATGTTGGAATATTGTCTACAGTGAAGGTGTGGTTATCCTCTCAATTTGACATGAAAGACCTGGGTGAAGTGAGTTATGTTCTGGGGATCAAGGTAGCTCGAGATCGCCAGAACAAGATTCTCTCGCTGTCACAGTTAGCCTACATAGATACTATCTTGGTCAGATTCAGTATGCACAACTCCAAGAAGGGACTGGTTCCATTCAGACATGGAATGAAGTTGTCCAAGGATCAGGGTCCTAAGACTCCTGAGGAGAGGGCAGAGATGCAGAAAATACCTTATGCTTCGGCAGTAGGGAGTCTG
Source organism: Chamaelirium japonicum (assembly GCA_947650365.1). Lineage (NCBI taxonomy): Eukaryota > Viridiplantae > Streptophyta > Magnoliopsida > Liliales > Melanthiaceae > Chamaelirium > Chamaelirium japonicum. The sequence goes on along the minus strand of OX393554.1, from coordinate 58,535,994 downwards.
ATGTATGCCATGCAGTGCACGAGACCAGATATATGCTATGCAGTAGGCATGATGGGCAGGTATCAGTCAAATCCGGGTCCAGGGCACTGGACTGCTGTGAAAAGTATACTCAAGTATCTCCGTAGGATGAGAGATTATGAGTTAGTTTACTCTTCACAGGAACTGATGCCGATTGGATATACGGATTCTGACTTTGCATCAGATCCGGAATCCAGGAGATCGATGTCAGGGTATGTGTTTTCATTAGGAGGAGGAGCTGTCAGTTGGAGGAGCGTGAAGCAGGGATGCATCGCGGATTCGACGACAGAGGCTGAGTACGTTGCGGCGTGCGAAGCAGCTAAGGAGGCGGTGTGGCTCAAGAAGTTTCTCACGGACTTAGGATGCGTACCGGGAGCTCAATATCCTATTATCCTTTACTGCGACAATAGTGGAGCGGTAGCACAATCCAAGGAGCCAAGATATCACCAGAAGAGCAAGCATATCGAGCGAAAATACTACATAATCCGGGACTTGCAGAAGCGAGGGGAGGTAGCAGTGACTCAGGTGGCGTCTGCAGATTGTTAGGATTGATGTGTTCTAAGCTTGTAAAACTTTATGTTTTGGTCTAATAAAGATTGATAGTGATTATTATATGAGATGCATATAGGTGCGTAACATAGTTACGTATTCTTTAAGAACAGAAAGCCATGGTTATATGGTAGTCCACTGAGTTGAAGACTAAGTGGATTGGTCCCATATGATCTAATTAAGTTCGCAGCTATGATCAGGTTGGTCGCCTCATCATGTTAAGCTGTTGGCGATGACAGTTCATGGGATGTCTTCACCATGGTCATCACCAGGCACAGTGTCTGTGGCTGAACGGAACTAACACGGTGTACAGATCAGTGAGCAGACACTGGTACACTAAGCCGTCTTTCTGCTTAGGGTAAAACGGTACTAAACCCTGAGGAACCACATTTGATGGACTAACCAGTTGCGTGGTGCTTTGGCGCACCAATGTGTGAGGATCCATATGCAGTGATCCAAAACCACGGTGTACTGGGTTACCCGGCTGGCGTTGCATTAGCGTGTCACTCCTGCAGGCCATCCACACCCCGGAAGGGAGGTGCGTTCCTTGGTGTGACTTACACTGTACCAAACCCAGGCCTGGTGGTCACCAGTTTGACTGTTGACCGGGTTCGATTACTCGACGGGGTAATCAGAGGAACGATGTATAGGTCAACCTGGAAGGAACCAAGTCATATGATCATTCGAGTCTGACGGTAGTATCCACCGCTCGAAGTGAATCATGGCATCAAGTGGAGGGACAGCAAGTTTACCACTACTAAGCGGAGATCAGGGGTATAATGGAGAACATAGTAAGTCTGGGAGAATTGGAGTGCAGCCTGCATCGCACTCTGGGTGGCTACGCAGGTTAACTCAAGCTCAGAGGATCGATGGTACACTCGGGTAGTGTGTCGATCGAGCTTGAGTTGGAAGCCATGAACCCCGGTCCCTGAAGGTTCCACCTTATCAACATTATGTACGGTTCTTGAACCATCTCCTCGGAACACCACTAGCATTAAGAGGAAGAAAGAAGTATGCGCTCCGTGTGTGCTTGGCACTAGAGCGCGGTAGATGCGTAGCTACATGCAAGTACTAAGGGTTAAGCCCGAGACTAGTACAGAGTCGCACGTAGTAATCCCTAGCCATAAGTGAACTTCGCTGCATAGGTGCGATGCACCGGGATGTGCTACGAGTTGACTAGTTGACTTTGCTAGAGGCACCATCTGGTGGCCTCAGTTAATAGTAGGTAACTAGTAAAGATCACTTAAGAAGTGGCCGCTAGGTATCGCACGCTAGAAATGGTCAAAATGAGGCGTCAGGGCGTTTTGGTAAAAACCTCACTCTACCGGCCCTCACTGTTGGTCGACCCTAGTGGTGGGACACCTTGCTAAGGCCGGCCCTATGATGTAGGGATGAGAATCCCTCATCTATAGGGCGGCCATATAGATAGGGATAGGGCTTTAAAACGGATAAAATCGAGCCCTAAAAGGTGGGAAAATGGATAAATACGTGGAGAGATAAAAAGGAGATAATGGAGAGATATTTATGGGAGGTCTTTATCCCCTTGGATTCTTATCCAAAGGGGAAGGTCGGCCCTATATAAAGGGCTATAGGGGGCCGGCCCTATGGTCAGGAAAAACCGAACCCCTCCTCCCCTCTCATCTCTCTAGTTCTCTCCCTAATACGTCTCCCGTTTCCCGCTTGCAACTTCGTCTTCCTCGCGTGGAGTTCTAAAGAAGGAGAAGGGTCATTCTTCGGAGGTACTCAGAGATCCGAGAGCGACGTTCCGTGCATCGTGTGAGATCGGGTGAACAAGAAGGCAACATCTCCAATCGTACCATCGGCATCTTCGCGAACGATCTTCCGTCTCCATCGACAAAGAAGACAATTCTCCGCGGTTAAAAGATCCGTACGAAAGGTATGTGTTATCTAACATGTAGATCTAGCGAGTATAATGATTTGAATGCATGCTAGTTAATCATCACGATAGATTGCCGTTAGGGTTTTCGATTCACGTGCATACACATGCACACATATGTAGATTAGTTTCTATGAAAAATTTAAATCGTGTAACGTGCACCATGAACGGTCTTTCGACCGCAAAATCGTTTTCGCTGCGAGACTCTACCATGGATTAATTTCCAACAATTGGTATCAGAGCCGCATTAGTGGTGTGCGTTTCACGTTTTTTCATGAAACCAACATGTGTGCGCATGATGAATGCGTGAGATTATCGGGGTTCTTATGCTTAGATCATGCATATGTATAGATTGTGCTTGTTCTATTAATCATTCTTGCAGGGCACCGCTATAAAAATCTAGATCTATGTTTGTGCTTGCTACCGGGGGTCGGACCCCGAGTTAGCAATTGTCTGGATTTGCTTTCTGTGTGTGGATATGTAATTGAGCCTTAGATTGGGCGAGTGATGGGGGTTGACCATCCTCGGTTCCCATGGCTTTTTCCTAGGTGTGTTTTCTTTTCTTTCTAGGAAATTGTGTACGAGCGAGCACTTGCTCGAAGCGTACTAGACTTTTTCGGTTACAGATCGAGAATAAAGATGTGCCAAAAAAATCCACCATCGGGAGCGGAAGCGGAACCCTGGAGGATGAAGATGATCCGGTAAAGTATTCGCAAGCGCGACGGAGGAGCCAGACCGAAGGACCTTGCGAAGAAAGCTAGAAGCCTGCGCTATGCAAATTAGGTTCAGGGGTCGGACCCTGAACTTAATTCAGTCTTTATGGTTGCTTTCTTTATTAGTTCTTTATGCTTCATATCGAACCCCGATGAGATAATATGATTATCAGTTTTCAGAGGGATGTCTTTCCCCTTCGGTCCAAGCGACTGTTTTTAGGATAGGATCCCGCTAGATGATGCCTATTATTTAGTTGACTTTTGATGTTAGTGGGATCCCATCACATATGGTTATGCCACCATTAGGTTAGCACCCGACTAGTCGGGTGTGCCTATTTGGCCAGCATCGAAATCAAAGATGAGATAGAGATCCATTGAACATCAATTGTCAAATTTATAAGCGAGGCGCCATGACTAGTGGGAGTCCTTTCCAGTGAGTCAGACTCTAGGATTAGCTCCAGAGCATTAGCGTGATGACCAGTTATGCAGAGCATCGATATTCTCGGAATATGTAATGTGACCCTTGAATGGAGAAATCCACTTAAGGCAGGGACTATGATATTCCGAGAATGATTAATGCTAGGCGAAGGGCTTGAACGCTAGTGGGAGCATGGTGTGACCAGGGTCTAGTATATAGGAGGTCGCTACCTTTGCATTAGCATAAATTCATACTCGCAAAATAATCCTCATATATAATAAGGGATGTAAGAGAGGACTCTTTTGAGATCCCCTGGCCTCCACGGCCAATCGCTTCGTGTTAGGGTGGAGAGGCATAACTCAACATCCCCTAGGATGGGGGTTATGTCAATCCATGCCAAATCACTTAGAGATCTCTCTTTAGATATGGTAATTACGGGGTGAGGAGAGAAGGGCTTTTCATCCCACCCTAGTGGGGGCCGCATGAACTCCCGTATCGTATTTACCTAGGCTCGTGGGTAAGCATCCAAAGTACACGTAAGGCATTCGTTGCTTAGACAATGGGGATCACGTGGTACTGGCCGAAAGATAACCATGGTCCATCACAGCCCTTAGTTGGCAGATTTGGATAGGGTCAAGAAAAAGGCCCGTGTAAGCGGATTGACGCTGTAGATGCCCCCTAGGGCAGGTACAGTCGATTCTGAGATCTTACATACATGGTTAATTAATCCATAGAGATGGCTTCGCTTGAGGATAGCGTCGACATATGGATATAATTAGCTTGTTTTAAAAATCCATAAAATAAGTTTTTTATGCATACTCATTATTCAATCTTTAATTTACAGATGACCAAGTTAGACCCCCTGTCCGCTATCCTAAATGACCACAAATTTACCGGTCCCAACTATGAGGATTGGAAGCGCAACCTGTACCTGGTCCTAAGGATTGGTAAACATACAACAGCCCTAAATGACCCTGAGCCAGATTTGCCAGGACCCAATGCCATAGAGGCACAGTTAAAGGCTTTCACTGACTGGAAGGAATCTAATGAAATATGTAAATGCTATATTATAGCATCCTTGCAAACAACTCTACAGAAGCAAGTCGAGGAGATACCCGACGCTTCTGACATGATGTTGTATCTGAAGGAGACGTTTGAAGGTCACAATCGCGTTACGCGATACCTTACCATCAAGAAACTCGTCGGCACTAAGATGTCCAATAGGACGCTGGTTCGGGAACACATGATGAAAATGTTTGGGTTCCAGAACGAACTAGCGACCATGGACATTGTGTTAGAAGGCGAGGTGATGACAGACATCTTCCTCTCGTCACTGTCTGGAGCCTTTGAAGGCTTTGTCACCAACTTTAATTTGAACAAGTTGGCTATGATAAATGCAGAGCTTCTGGGAGCTCTCCAGGCAGCTGAGGATGGCTTCAAGTAGAAGGGCGAAGCACTTCACGTGCAACGCAGATCCTTCAAGAAGTCTGGTAAACCTCAGGGCAAGAAACATAAGTAGAAACCTAAGTCTGCGCCTGTGTAGGACTCTGCTGGGGCCTCTGGGTCTGGAGAATCAAAGAAACCGGGCACGAAGTGTTTCCGGTGTGGCCAGAAGGGTCATTGGAAGAAGGACTGCAAGAAGCCTCAGAATGCTGGTGAAGGTAATCTACAACTCTTAGTTGTTGAATCATTTCTTTCAAGTAATAGTACTTTTGCTAGTTGGATTGTGGATTCTGGATCCACTAACCATGCCTTTAACTCTCTTCAGGGGTTTCGGGAAAGCAGAAGATTGCTTGATGGAGAGGTGACCTTGAGCATGGGAACTGAGGCCGTGGCTGCTGCTGAAGCTATTGGAGACGTTAATCTTAGTTTTTCGAATAATAAGACTTTGACTCTTAAAGATGTCTTTTATGTACCGTCCTTGAGACGTAACTTAATTTCTGTTTCTTCTTTAGTTAATGAAGGTTATTCAGTTTATTTTGATGCTTCTGGTGTGTCGTTTAAGCTGAATGAAACTTTTATAATAAGAGGAATGGTTCAGAATCATCTCTATATTGTCAGTCCTAAATTTGAAAAAGATAACATAATAACTTCAGCATTTAATGTTAATTCATTTAAGCGTAAGAAACCTTCGGAAAATTTAACCCAACTGTGGCACTTATGACTTGGGCATATTGGCTTAGACAGGATCCATAGGATGGTGAAGGCCGGGCTTCTGGAAACAGATCCTATGGAGATCCTTCCTACCTGTGAATCCTGCCTGGAAGGCAAGATGACCAAGAGGGCCTTTAAAGGCAAAGGAATAAGAGCTACTGAGGTATTGGAGTTAATCCATTCACATGTGTGTGGACCCATGAGCGTCAAGGCGATAGGAGGCCATGAGTACTTCATCACTTTTACTAATGATTACTCAATATATGGTTACATTTACCTGATGCAACGGAAGTCGGAATCTTTTGACATGTTCAAAGAGTTCAGGGCTGAAGTAGAAAAACAGACAGGTAAGTGTATAAAAACCCTTCGATCTGATCGAGGAGGTGAGTACCTATCTGACGAGTTCCTAGGATATCTGGTGGAGCATGGGATAACATCCCAGTTAACTGCTCCAGGAACCCCACAACAGAATAGAGTTTCTGAGAGAAGGAATCGTACCTTATTGGACATGATTCGCAGCATGATGAGTTACGCCAGTTTACCAATGACCTTTTGGGGATATGCCCTACAAACAGCAGTTTATATTCTGAACCACGTTCCGTCTAAGTCAGTACCTCTATGGGTGCAAATTTTGGCAAGAAATTTGCAAAAGCGAGACCCACCGACCCTGCCGGGTGGGCCCCCGGTGACTACAACGGGACCCATCGGCTCTGCCTGGTGGGCCCCCGGAGACTACAGCAGGACCCACCGGCCCCGCCTGATGGGCCCACAAAGACTATCATGGAACCCACCAGCCCTGCCTGGTGGGCCCAAGAGCCTGTGGAATCCCCCAAGAGATAGTAGCGGGGCCCACCAGCTTTACCTGGAGGATCCCCAGACACGACAGCAGAAACCGCCATTTACCCCGGAATTCTTCCCCGGAAATTCTATAAATAGCCGAGCCTTCGAATGTAAAAGGATCCGATTTCAAATCCAGAGAGAAAATCCAGAAAGAAAGATCAGTGCCATCATCATCCGATATCTGATTTCAGAAATCAGAGTGTTGGAAGTTCCAACCCTCTCAACCTTCAACTCTCCTCGATCTTCTTCTTGTCCTCGAAGAGATTAGAGAGACTTCAGTGACACTCGGCCTGTCGAGGTCACTTTGATCAAAGTGTTAGTGAATTCGGGTTGCTCCCTATAGCACGGAGACGTAAGCTTTGGCTGAACTCCGAGATCACATCTCTCGTGTCCAACTTTCTCTGTTTGCATCTTGTGAGCTCCAACCCCAAACTGTAGATCGAACAACGCTCTTCAACTTCAACTTCAATTGACTAGTGAGGCGAGGTCTTCGGGTCGGCACGAAGATTTTCCCCCACAGTTTGGTGCCGTCTGTGGGATCCGAACGAAAAGTCAAGCTCTCTCCACTACTATTAGATCGGGTGAGCATACAACCGATCTTGATAGCCAAACTTCCTCGCCTCCTCGGTTGATCAGACAACTGATCGGACGTCGGCACTCTTGTTGCACCCTTCGCTCTCTAAATGGCGAGAACGAAGCACCAGGGTCAACCAGAAGGAAGTAACACTCAACAACAAGCTCGTCCCGAGACTCGTTCAATGAGTCAAAGGCTCAACTTCGGACAGCCCCTTGTTGTCCCCGAGATGGGGGTTCGCTCAGGGAGTGGGAGATCTGTCGATCGACCGATCGCCCATCCCGCGCGACAGTCGATTGGGCAACCTGCCCCCGCTCCTGCTGAAGACCCTCCATCGACCTATCAAATCTCTGCGGTTGACTTTTAACTGCTCTAATTGGCAAAGCAAAATGCCACCCTCACCGCTGAGAGGGATGCTCTTAAGAAAGCAGCTTCCGAGGCTGGGATTGCTCTTCCTATCCCTTCTACAAGTAAGAGGGTCAATCTTCCGCGACATTCCATCCACTCCGAGCAACGGAGATCAATGGGCACTGCTGCCCCCAGGAGGATTCATCGCGATCCAACTCCCTCTGCTGCCCCATGGAAGCAGAGTGTGTGGGATCGCCTTGACGATGAGTCTTCCCAATCCTCTTCTAGTCGCAATTGCGACAGAAAGGCACCTTCAAAGCTCGACATACCAAGGAAGCACCAGATGAAAGGCGCTCCTTCAAAGAGTAGAGTCTCCCCTTCCATTCCACTTCAACGTGGACTCGGATCGGACCTTCGACACCGACTTCAACCGGCAAATACTTCAATGCCTGAGCAAGACCTTGTGATCTTACCTCTTGACCCACATCTAAGTCGAGGACATGGTCGTAAGGATGGGTATTCCTCTGCCGGACCTCTTCATCGAAGCCTCTTCGAGTCAACATTTCCTAGGGGATGGAGAACTCCCACTCTCCCCAAATTCAATTGCGTCAAAGGAGATCCAACTCTCTATGTACTCGCATTCAAGCAAGCCTTGACGGCGCATGAAGAGGAGAACAACGTGCTCTGCCGTACCTTCGCAGGAACCCTCGACGAGCCCTCCCTCGATTGGTACCATAATCTTCGAGCTGGGTCCATCACTCAGTTCGGAATTTTGGCCAACCTCTTCGTACAGCACTACCAGCTGAACATGAAGCCGGAAAAGAAGCTCGACTCTCTCTATAGATTGAGGATGGGCGCCGACGAAAGTCTCCGTAGCTTCACAAGGCGATTCCGCAACGAGCATGCTGCCCTCTCTGGGAGACATCTGGATGATGAAGCTATCATGTTAGCTTTCCAGAATGCACTCCGCTTCGATCAACATATCTACAATGACTTTATCCGCAATCCCCCTCCTTCTCTGGGTTCTATGTTTGATCGAATTCAGAGAGAGATTGAGGTTGAAGATGATCAAATCGCTCGAAAAGGGCAAGAAACAAAGCGAAGACCCGCGGAAAGAGAAGCTTCCAAGTATGCTGCCAAAGCCCACAATGCCGAGGCAGCAGCCCCTCCAGCCAACAAGCGATCAAAAACTGACGGACGTCGATCTCCAACAAAGACCACTTTCACTGAGTGGAATTTACCAGTCGAACAGATCCTTGATCGCATTCAACACGAAGAATTCCTTCGAAGGCCCAATCCGCTTCACCCAAACACTAAATTCACAGCGGACAAAACAGTCTACTGTGAATTCCACCGAAGTCACGGCCACTCCACTGATCGGTGTTACCGGCTGAAATTTCATCTCGAAGACTTATTGCGAGAAGGCCACCTTCAAGAGTACATCAAGGGCGGACAAGATCAACGTCGAACCTCTGCAAAGGAGAAAGAAGCATGTTGGGTCCATAAAATCTCCTCCAACCGGCAACCCATCTCCGTGAATGCCAACGTCTTTGGTATTCACGGAACATTGCACAATCAAGCCTTGACCGGGAAGGAAGTGGATCGGCAGGTTCGACGCATCTTCCATGTTCGTTCTGCTGCGAACAAGGAGGACACCTGGATCGAGAAGCCTATCGAGGGTTTAGCTTGGCCCTCCATCGTCTTCAACGACTCAGACCTTCAAGGAGTTCATACCCCACATCGAGACCCCCTGGTCCTGAAACTCCTCATCGACGGAAGCACCGTCAATTGAATCCTCATCGACACAGGGAGCTCCATCGATATTATGTTCTCGGATTGTTTCAAACGTCTGGGACATAAATACTCAAGCCTCGACGTCGTCCCGACTGTGATCACTGGCTTCAACGGTGAACAAAGTATTACGGTGGGCGAATCGAGATTCACTCTCGACCTTAGCCGAGAGACTCGAGTCTCGGTGAGGTTTGCAATCGTCGAAGGAGTATCCAGCTACAATGCCATTCTCGGGCGACCTTTCCTCCACCAGATCAATGCCATCTCTTCTTCTTACCACCAACTCCTCAAGTTTGCAACAGGAGAAGGCATTGTCTGCATTCGAGGCGATCAGCAAGCTGGGAGGTCTTGTGAGGCTGCTGCGGCTAAAACAGATCGAAAGATCAATATTGCTCCTCCAAAGCGGCCACGAGACGAAGATGGTCCCTCTTCCAAATAGCAATTAAAGGAGATTCCACTGACCGAGCCTCCACCAATCGAATGGTAAACCTCATCTTGAATTGAAGAAATTATCCTTATCAATATCGGTAGTAGAAATCTCCCTCGACAAACATTTATTGGTACCGGTCTTAGCGACGCAGAAGCGCAAGACATGGTATCCTTCCTTCAATCCAATATCGACGTCTTCGCCTGGTGTTTTGAAGACATGCCAGGGATCAAACCAGATGACGCTTGTCACAGGCTTGCAATCAAGGAAGAAGTGAAACCAGTCAAGCAAAAGCCACACACCATCCGACCAGAGCTACAAGTTGCTGTTCAAGAAGAGATCAGCAAGCTACTCACAGCAGGCTTCATCCGTGAAGTAGAGTATCCTACTTGGATCTCTAATATAGTCGCTGTCCCAAAGAAGAATGGGAAGGTCAGAGTGTGCATCGACTTCACCAACCTCAACAAGGCTTATCCCAAAGATCCATTCCCCATGCCAAGGATAGATAGACTCGTCGATGCCACTGCTGGCCACGAGCTGTTATCTTTCATGGATCAAGCAATCAGTGCGTTCTTAATCAGCAGAAGAGAAGGCATCGAACATCCAGTCTACTACATCAGTCATACACTTCTTCCCGCTGAGACTCGTTACTCCAAAACTGAGAAGGTCGTTCTGGCCTTGCTCACTGCATCACGACGTCTCCAACCTTACTTCATCTCCCACCAGATCACTATCATTTCAGAACACCCACTCAAAGATATCATTGACAAAGCTGGTCGAGCTGGTCGAATGACCAAATGGGTGATCGAAATGAGCGCTCTGGGAATTCAATTCGAATCTCATACTTCCATCAAAGGTCAGGCCATTGCTGATTTTCTAGCTGACTTTCCGGTTGAAGACCCCATCACTTGGGAAGAAGATGTCGATATGCGCTTAGAAGATGAAGCCGATCCCCTGATCAATCTTGCAACAAAAATTGATCCGAGCCTCGAGGCTATTGCTACAACTCCTCCGTGGAAGCTATATACTGATGGAGCTTCAAGTGCGATCGGTTCAGGAACTGGGATAGTCTTGGTATCCCCCGAACTTGATCATCTCCAGAAGGCCACTCTCCTCGGGTTCAATGCCACCAACAACGAAGCCAAATACGAAGCACTCATTTCCGGACTCGAAATGGCTGAATCCCTGGGGGTAGATCAAATCATCGTCTACAGTAATTCCCAGCTGATCATAAGGAAAATCAATGGAGAGTACACAGCTCGTGAAGAAAGAATGCAACTCTATTTGGCCTTAGTACGACGTCTTCAACAACGTTTTATTAATTCTGAATTCGTTCAAATCCCAAGAGCCGAGAATCGAGAAGCAGATGCCTTAGCCAACGCTGCCTCCGTCCTTGGGGACTCACTCAGAGGAAGGCAAATACAAATTGATTATCAGGAAGTGCCCAAGACCACCCCCGAACAACAGATCATTGCCACCACAAAGAGATCTGGGGGTGGAGATCAACTGGTATTGAACCTTACCACCACAAGTGAGCTTGAGGATTGGAGACAACCAATCTTCAACTTCTTCAAACATGGTGAAATACCCGAAGATTCAAATCAATCTCGAAGACTTCAAAGGAAACTCCCATGCTACATTCTTCAAGGAGAAGATCTATACTTCAAGTCTCACAACGGGATGATGCTCAAGTGTATGGGCCCCGAACAAGCAAAAGAAATCCTTATTGAAATCCACTCTGGGGCCTATGGAAATCATTCGGGAGGAAGATCACTTGAAGCCAAGACGAAATTGCAAGGCTACTACTGGCCTACAATGGCAAAGGATGCTCGCCAAGTGGTTCAAAGGTGTGAGCCGTGCCAACGACACGCTCGTGCTATCCATCTTCCTGCAGACGAGCTTCACCAACTATCAAGTCCATGGCCTTTCCATCAGTGGGGGTTGGACTTCTTGGGTCCCTTCCCACCGACTCCAAGCAAGAAGAAGTATCTACTGCTAGCCACGGATTACTTCACCAAATGGGTTGAAGCTGTGCCCCTCTTCCGAGAGACTGGTGATGAAGTGATCAAATTTATTCGGCACAACATCTTCTCAAGGTTTGGTACACCTCAAGTTCTTGTTGCTGACAATGGAGCTCAATTTGACTCCGACAAATTCCGAGAGTTCTGCCTGAGCAACGGGATCAAACTCTTTTATTCAACTCCAAGATACCCTCAGTGCAATGGTCAAGCTGAAGCCTCCAATAGAGCTATTCTTGGTATACTCAAGAAGAAGCTCAGCGATAAGAAAGGATTGTGGGAACAAGTCCTACCTGAAGTTCTCTGGGGATATCGCACAACTCCAAGAAGATCCACAGGATTCTCACCTTTCCGTCTGACATATGGGTCGGAAGCAGTACTCCCGACAGAGAATATATCAAATACTTTGAAGACCAGGGTAGTTGAAGAAGGGATCAATAAAGAGCTTCGCATCGATGATCTGGATTTCTCTGAAGAATTAAGAGACCAAGCATCCCTTCGTGTGGCCAAGTATCAACAAAAGATCAAGCAAGCCTACGATCTAAAAGTCTACAAACGACAATTCCCAATCGGTAGTCTGGTCCTTAGAGCAGTCTTCTACAACACGAAGGAACACAGCAGTGGGAAGCTTGCTCCCAACTGGGAAGGTCCATATATCGTTGAATCAGTGGAAGACAAAGGCTCTTATAGACTTATCTCACCAGAAGGAGATAGATTGCCACGAGCTTGGAATTCCAGACACCTCAAGTTGTTCTATCCGTGATGTAAATTCTATGATGAATAAAGATCTCTTTCAATTGTTCAAATGTCCTAGTTCTGGAGCAGTTTCAAATTATCTATATTCAAATTGCAAGGTCTTTTAACAAGTTGGGGTGCTTGAGTTACGACTCAACCCCCTACTGACAAATGTTAAAAGGTTTTCAAGTTGTCATACAAAGCAACCTTCAAGTCACTAGTCAGCTTAACAGGTTTGGGAATATGTGTTGCGACACTATACCCCTTACTTACAAATTTTAAACTGACCTTCAATTTCAACCTTCAATTTCAATCAATTTCGATATCGTCTAACAAGTGTGGGTGTGTGAGTTGCGACTCAACCCCTCACATACGAATGTAAAACAAATTCAAGTTCAATTTTCAAGATACTTAACAAGTTTGAGTGATTAAGTTGCGACTCGACCCCTTATTTTCAAGTGTATGAATATTCAATCATTCCAATAACATTCCAGAACTCAACATTCAAAGAATTCGATACCAGAGACATTCGATTTCAAACACCAAAAGGATCTCTATTATCAAAAATTGGCTAAGTACAGGAGTGAGCTGTTACATATCGAGAGTTTACAAGTTCAAACGACAAAAAAGAAGATAGAAGATCTCAAGGCTTGGCCACACTTTGCGCGCGCGACTTCTCTCCCTCGGATCCAACACGAGCTTTGCTCGCCACTGAAGCCTTGGAAGATCGGACGCTGCTAGCGTGGACCCTGAGTGCCTCCACCGCCTTCTCAGCCGTCTCCCTGTAACTCGCGCATTCAGTGCGCATATGCTCCAACTCCTTCTGAAGGGCCTCCTCCCTGGTAGAAGAAGCAGCTGCCTTGGCAGAAGAAGTGGCCTCCTTAGCAGCTAGAGCAGCCTCCCTTGCATCAAGAGCAGCTTCCCTGCCGTCAAGTCTGCCCTTCAACTCCTGGAGCTCCACCCCTCGGTCGTGGGCCAGGGTCTCTATCCTGAAGAAGCGTTTCTTCAACGATTCAAGTTCATGACCCCTGGCCTCGTAGCCATTCTGCCAGCCCTTGCTTTCGAGCTTCTCCTTGCGAAGAGCCTCGAGCTTGGCCTTCAAAGCCTTCTTCTTGGAGGTTAGAAGCTCCCTCAGCTTATCCTTTTCCTCTTGGACAGCTTGCAGTTCAGCAGTTAGGCGAGAGACTTCAGCTGAAGCCTCTCGCTCTCCATACTTCTTGAAAAGCTTCGTGCCGAATTTCAGAACCGCTGAGTTCTGCGAACAAACAAGAAATGATAGAAATATATCGGAGGATTCAATTCAAAAGACAATTCAAGCTGGTACACTTACCACCACTTCGAGCCTATGAAAGGCTTCCTCGATCGGGGCCCCCGGAAGGTTACAGAGCTTCCGGATCACGGGAGTTGGGTGGTTGATGTCAACCTCACCCAAATCTTTCAAAAGTGAAGTCATGCCAATAGGAGTCCCTGCAAATCAAACAAAAGTTCAAAAGAGTTAGAATATTTTCAAGCTTCAAAGGTAGCATGATCAGAAGTAGAATCTGGTGAAGATACCTGAGACATCGACTTGAGGAGCCTTTCCCTTCCCACGTTCGGAGCTCTTACCCCGAGGGGTCGACTTCTCCTTGGTGGGAGTAGGCTCTGGCTGGGGTTGGGGAGCCCCACCGCCCACACGGCTCTCCCTCTCCAAGTGAGTAGGAGAAGGAGCACCCTGGGGAGGCGAGACACCCCCTTCCTGTTGCTGCTCGCCTGGCTGATCAAGCCCAGCCATGAGGGTAGCTACCTCCTCGGCCAAAGAGCGAGAGGGGGGTGGGGGTTGCTCAACCTCCAAACCCCCGCTCGTAGTTGCTCCTTCGAGGCGGGGAACTTCGGGAGGAATTTGATCGAGGGGTGTGGGGTTGCTTCCAACCCCACCACTCCCCGAGAACTTTATCTTCAAGCGCATCGGGCGCTTCTTCAACTCCTCAAAGTGGTAGGTGGGAACCACCTTGTGGCCGTCACCCTCCACATCCATGACTCCCTCCATGCGACGGGCCTTGGCCTCATCGATGGGGATAGGAAGAGAATCTTCCTCTTCTGCATCACCAGTGGGGGTGGGAGGAGGTTCATCCCCACCAGCCCCCTATCCTTGATCACCACCAATGGGGGTGGGAGGAATTTCTTCCTCACCACCCCCGTTTCCATCATCTCCACCAGTGGGGGTGGGAGGAAGATCATCCTCACCACCCCCATCCTCCTCATCTTCGTTATTGCCACCGTTGCCGTTGCTGTCGTTTTTGGTTTCTTCCTCTTCTTCTTCCTCGTCTTCCTTCTTCTTTTCTTCTTCTTCTTCTTCATCTTCCTCCTCCTTTTCTTTGTCCTCATCTTCTTTCTGCTTAATGAGGATTTTCCTCTTCTTCTTTGCTGGGCCTCGTTGTATCACCAGCTTCTCCTCAGTGGTGGGCAATCTGCGCCTCGCACCATAGGCCTTCTTCTTGATTCTGACCTTTCTGATAATCTTGCCAGATTGAGGATCCTCCTCGTAGTCTAAGTACAAGACTTCATTGTCTTTATATCTGGCCTGCGATCGGTGGAGGAGGTTGGCGTTGCCATACCTAACAGGGCAGTTTGAAAACTGCTTCCATGACCTGGTCCCGCAGGTCAACTCCAAAAACAGGTTGTCGATGGCCCCAACCCTCTCCGAAGGCCAAGCCAGCTCTCCTCCTGCGTAATACATTTTGATCTCCTTGATTACCTCACTGCGAGGAGTCTCTGGCACTGAGAGTGGCGTCCAGGCACCAGCCACTGAGAGCGGCAACTCAGTATACAGCTTGTCGGAGGCAACTGTGTCGGTGAGGGGGCGTAGAGCAGAAACCCCTGTGAGGTTGAAGAAAGGGCTATCTTTCCTCGAAGCCCATCAGTAATGGAAGAAGAAGTAGCCCAATTCGATCCGGGCCTCTTCGCCATCTGGAAGGCTGGAGTAGCATTCCCTCAACTCTTTCTGGAAATCTGACTCTACGCGGCAGAAGGCGTAGATTATCCTCCATGCGTTGCCGGTGATCTGTCCTGGGCAAAGGCCGGAGGTGTTTAACAACCTCGCGGCAAACGGCAGCAGCAGAAGACGAAGTCCGCAGTTCAGCTGACCCACGGAGACCACTGTTCCCATCACCTGCTCATTGCTGGCAACGTTCACAAACACTGTCTGTTTGTCGATGCCAAAACCAGATTAAATCCCAGACAGCGAAGGCCGGATCTTCCCCTCTGAGAAGCACGCCAGCAACTTTTGCCACTTTGCCCTCTTCTTGTTGGTAAGTTGGCCTCCCGTATTGTAGACGTAGGCAGGCTCCTTAGCCAGGGGCAGCAGAGGACCCAAGACGAACTTCGCCTTCGGAATGTGCTCCGGCCTTGAAGGAGCAGAAGCAAACCCGACTCCAGTATGTCTTTTTCCCAATTGGCCCAACTCCACCAGCACTTCCTTGCCCTTACCGCGACCCTTGGGGGGGACGATTCTTCAGCAATCTCCTTCCCCTTCCTCTTCGAGGGGACCGCGCTCATCTTCTTCGAGTTACCGGAGGAAGCCATTTGATCGATCGAGAAAGGACAAAGAACAGAGAACGAGAGATTGGAAAAGCAAAAGCTCTGGACTTCGAAAAATTTTCTGAAAGCGTGAGGCAAAAATGACAGCCAGAGAAGCTTAAATATTCAGAGGGAATTAGGTACACAAATCGAGATGACACGTGTCTTCACCATATCAAATCGCGTGTTTTTCTAGGTACACGTGGCATCTATCCGTAGCAAGCGCAAAACCAGGCGAACAGTCGGGACCAGACGAAACATCGAACCAGCCGGACCACCGGTCCAAGCGAACCACCGGTTCAAGCGAACCACCGGTTCAACCACCGGTTCAAGCGAACCACTGGTTCAACCAAACCACTGGGTCTGAAGATTCAACCATTGCACAAGTGTATTGTCCGATCAACTGGCAGGATGGTGGGCAATTTACCAGAGGATCGGGCAAAAAACAGGCTCTTTCGTGTTATCACTCAAACCTTGACCGGCTGATCTTAACTGATCTGTCAAACTTGACCGATCGGTTAAAATCAACCGATCGGTCAATTTTCTACTGGATCAGGCAAAAAACTTGGTTTTTTGCCCGATCACCCAAACCTTGACCGGCTGATTTTAACCGATCGATCAAACTTAACCGATCGGTCAAAATCAACCGATCGGTCGATTTTCTACTGGATCGGGCAAAAAACTTGGTTTTTTGCCCGATCACCCTAACCTTGACCGACTGATTTTAACCGATCGGTCAAGTTTGACCGATCGGTCAAAATCAACCGATCGGTCGATTTTCTACTGGATCAGCCAAAAACTTGGTTTTTTGCCCGATCACCCAAACCTTGACCGGCTGATTTTAACCGATCGGTCAAGCTTAACCGATCGGTCAAAATCAACCGATCGGTCGATTTTCTACTGGATCAGGCAAAAAACTTAGTTTTTTGCCCGATCACCCTAACCTTGATCGGCTGATTTTAACCGATCGGTCAAACTTGACCGATCGGTCAAAATCAACCGATCGGTCGATTTTCTACTTGATCAGGCAAAAAACTTGATTTTTGGCCCGATCACCCAAACCTTGACCGGCTGATTTTAACCGATCGGTCAAACTTAACCGATCGGTCAAAATCAACCGATCGGTCGATTTTCTACTGGATCGGGCAAAAAACTTGATTTTTTGCCCGATCACCCTAACCTTGACCGGCTGATTTTAATCGATCGGTCAAACTTGACCGATCGATCAAAATCAACCGATCGGTCGATTTTCTACTGGATCGAGCAAAAAACTTGGTTTTTTGCCCGATCACCCAAACCTTGACCGGCTGATTTTAACCGATTGGTCAAAATCAACCGATCGATCGATTTTCTACTAGATCAGGCAAAAAACTTGGTTTTTTGCCCGATCACCCAAACCTTGACCGGCTAATTTTAACCGATCGGTCAAACTTGACCGATCGGTCAAAATCAACCGATCGGTCGATTTTCTACTGGATCAGGCAAAAAACTTGGTTTTTTTCCCGATCACTAAAACCTTGATCGGTTGATTTTAACCGATCGGTCAAACATGACCGATCGATCAAAATCAACCGATCGGTCGATTTGCAACTGGATCGGGCAAAAAACTTGGTTTTTTGCCCGATCACTCAAACCTTGACCGGTTGAATTTAACCGATCGGTCAGACACGACCGATCGGTCAAAATCAACCGATCGGTCAACTTTGACCGATCGGTCAAACATGACCGATCGGCCAAAATTAACCGATCGATCAACTTTAGCCGATCGGTCAAACTTGACCGATCGGTCAAAATCAACCGATCGGTCGATTTTCTTCTGGATCAGGCAAAAAACTTGGTTTTTTGCCCGATCACTCAAACCTTGATCGGTTGATTTTAACCGATCGGTCAAACATGACCGATCGGTCAAAATCAACCGATCGGTCGATTTGCAACTGGATCGGGCAAAAAACTTGGGTTTTTGCCCGATCACTCAAACCTTGACCGGTTGATTTTAACCGATCGGTCAAACACGACCAATCGGTCAAAATCAACCGATCGGTCAACTTTGACCGGTCGGTCAACTTTAGCCGATCGATCAAATCGACTGATCGGTCAAACTTTGACCAATCAAAACCTTTTTTCGCTAAACACTCGACGAGCTTCTTCATATTTTTTGGACAGGGGGTTGATAATTTTGCACCAAGAATCCAAGCCAGCTAAAGTGGCCTCTAGCTACCTCGGAGGGGGTAACTGTTGGTGCAAATTTTGGCAAGAAATCTGCAAACAGCGGGACCCACCGGCCCTGCCGGGTGGGCCCCCGGAGACTATAACAGGACCCATCGGCTCTGCCTGGTGGGCCCCCGGAGACTACAGCAGGACCCACCGGCCCCGCCTGGTGGGCCCACAAAGACTATCGCGGAACCCACCAGCCCTGCCTGGTGGGCCCAAGAGCCTGTGGAATCCCCCAAGAGATGGTAGCGGGGCCCACCAGCTTTACTTGGAGGATCCCCAGACACGACAGCAGAAACCGCCATTTACCCCGGAATTCTTCCCCGGGAATTCTATAAATAGCCGAGCCTTCGAATGTAAAAGGATCCGATTTCAAATCCAGAGAGAAAATCCAGAAAGAAAGATCAGTGCCATCATCATCTGATATCTGATTTCAGAAATCAGAGTGTTGGAAGTTCCAACCCTCTCAACCTTCAACTCTCCTCGATCTTCTTCTTGTCCTCGAAGAGATTAGAGAGACTTCAGTGACACTCGGCCTGTCGAGGTCACTTTGATCAAAGTGTTAGTGAATTCGGGTTGCTCCCTATAGCACGGAGACGTAAGCTTCGGCTGAACTCCGAGATCACATCTCTAGTGTCCAACTTTCTCTGTTTGCATCTTGTGAGCTCCAACCCCAAACGGCAGATCGAACAACGCTCTTCAACTTCAACTTCAATTGACTGGTGAGGCGAGGTCTTCGGGTCGGCACGAAGATTTTCCCCCACAACCTCAGACCCCTAGAGAACTATGGTCAAGGAACAAACCGAAACTACAGTATTTCAGAATATGGGGATGTCCTGCACATGTGCGGAAGGATAAGAGGGATAAGATGGAACTAAAGTCCAAAGTATGTTTGTTTGTAGGGTATTCTAAGGAGACCAAAGGTGGTCTATTTTATGATCCTGAGGAAAAGAAGGTGATCGTTTCTACGAATGCCTATTTCCTAGAACGGGATTATATTATGGACCACAAACCAACTAGTAAGGTAGTTTTAGATGAGCTACTAGGTACTAGATCAGAGAGCGCATCCGAAAGCATAGTGGGAGCTGACATCACAGACACTAATATACCAGATACTGTAGAATCTATTAATCCTGTAACACAACCACCACCTCGTCGCAGTGGGAGAAACATCAGAGCTCCTGACAGATACTATGGAGAAACATTATTGGTTGATCCAGAGGGTCAGGAGGATGACCCACTGAGCTACGATGAGGCAGTGGGAGCTTCTGACAGCTCTGACTGGCAAAAGGCTATGGAGGCAGAAATTGCATCAATGTCCCATAACGCAGTCTGGACTCTTGTTACACCGTCATCCAATATTAAACCAATTGGGTGTAAGTGGGTGTATAAAAAGAAGAAAGGATCTGATGGTACTATCGAGACTTATAAAGCTAGATTAGTTGCAAAGGGTTATACCCAAAGAGAAGGAATCGACTTTGACGAAACCTTCTCACTAGTAGCTATGATAAAGTCTATTCGGATCCTCCTATCCATTGCAGCCCATTATAACTGGGAGATCTGGCAAATGGATGTCAAGACAGCATTTCTGAATGGAAACTTGGAGGAAGACATTTATATAATGCAGCCACCAGGTTTTGAGTCAGAGGGTCAGGAACATCTAGTTTGCAAGTTGCAGAAGTCCATCTATGGACTAAAGCAAGCATCTAGAAGTTGGAACATCCGTTTTGATCAGGCAATCCAGTCATATGGATTTACTCAAAACGAGGATGAACCATGTGTATACAAGAGGAATGTGTGGGGGAAAATCTTCGTGCCGACCCGAAGACTCCTCCTCACCAGTTAATTTGAAGTTTTGAGTCGAAGATCGTTGTTCGATCTATTGATTGGAGTTGGAGCTTCCAATACACAAGCAGAGAGAGATATGCAATCAGAGAGTTGACTCGAGAGATGTGATCTCGGAGTTCGGCCGAAGCCTACGTCTCCGTGCTATAGGGAGCAATCCGAATTCACTAACACTTGTTTAGGCCGAGTATCACTGAAACCACTCTGATCTCTTCAAAGGAGAGAAGAAGATCAAAGAGAGGTGGAAGAGGGAAAGCTGAGAAATTCCAGAGCTCTGGGTTCTGAAAATCAGATCTCAGAAGTGGAAACCAGATTTTTTGGATCCTTTTACATTCGAAGGTTCTGCTATTTATAGAATTTCTGGGGAGGAATTCCTGTGTAAATGGCGGTCTCTGCTGCCGTATCTGGGGATCCTCCAGGTAAAGCTGGTGGACCCCGCTACCGTCTCCTGGGGGGATTCCACAGGCTCTTGGGCCCACCAGGCAGGGCCGGTGGGTCCCGTTGTAGTCTTCAGGGGCCCACCAGGCAGGGCCGGTGGGTCCCGCTGTAGTCTTCGGGGGCCTACCAGGCAGGGCCGGTGGGTCCCGCTGATTTGCAGATTTCTTGCCAAAATTTGCACCCACAGAGTGATAAGACTACAGTGGTATATTTAATTCTTTACGTAGTCGATATTCTACTCATTGGGAATGATGTTGGAACATTGTCAACGGTAAAGGTCTGGTTGTCAACACAGTTCGATATGAAAGACCTAGGTGAAGCGAGTTATGTTTTGGGGATCAAGGTAACACGAGATCGCCAGAACAGGATTCTCTCGCTGTCACAGGCCGCGTATATAGATAAGGTTATGGCTAGGTTTGACATGCAAAACTCCAAGAAGGGTTTTAGGCCATTTAAGCATGGCATAAAACTGTCTAAGGATCAATGTCCTAAGACACCTGAGGAGAGAGCAGAAATGCAGAAGATACCTTATGCTTTGGCATTAGGTAGTCTAATGTATGCTATGCATTGTACAAGGCCAGATATCTGTTTCGCAGTTGGCATGATGGGCCGGTTTCAGTCGAATCCGGGTCCAGATCACTAGACAGCTGTGAAGTATATACTTAAGTACCTTCGTAGAACAAGGGACTATAAGTTGGTTTGCACTGCACAGGAACTGACACCGATTGGATACACAGATTCTGACTTTATGTCAGACTTGGAATCCAGGAAGTCGACATCAGGTTTTGTGTTTATGTTAGGAGGAGCAGCGGTTAGTTGGCAGAGTGTGAAGCAGAAATGCATCGCAGACTCTACCACAGAGGCTGAGTACCTTGCAGCGTGCGAGACAGCCAAAGAGGCAGTATGGCTCAAGAAATTCCTTACGGATATGGGGTGTGTACCAGAGGCCCAGTTACCTATTTTGCTTTACTGCGACAATAGTGGGGCGGTAGCACAAGCAAAGGAGCCAAGACATCACCAAAAGGGGAAGCACATCGAGCGCAAGTTCCACTTGATTCGGCAGTTTCAAAAGCAGGGGCGAGTGGCGGTGACACAGATTGCATCTACAGATAATGTTGCTGATCCTTTCACAAAGGCAATACCTACCAAGGCATTCGAGCGACATGTGGACGCGATGGGAGTCAAAACCGTTTTGCTACGCTAGACCAAGTGGGAGATTGTTAGGATTGATGTGTTCTAAGCTTGTAAAACTTTATGTTTTGGTCTAATAAAGATTGATAGTGATTATTATATGAGATGCATATAGGTGCGTAATATAGTTACGTGTTCTTTTAAGAACAGAGAGCCATGGTTATATGGTAGTCCACTGAGTTGAAGACTGAGTGGATTGGTCCCATATGATCTAAATAAGTTCGCAGCTATGATCAGGTTGGTCACCTCATCATGTTAAGCTGTTGGCGATGACAGTTCATGGGATGTCTTCACCATGGTCATCACCAGGCACAGTGTCTGTGGCTGAACGGAACTAACATGGTGTACAGATCAGTGAGTAGACACTGGTACACTAAGCCGTGTTTCTGCTTAGGGTAAAACGGTCCTAAACCCTGAGGAACCACGTCTGATGGACTAACCAGTTGCGTGGTGCTTTGGCACACCAATGTGTGAGGATCCGTATGCAGTGATCCAAAACCACGGTGTACTGGGTTACCCGGCTGGAGTTGCATTAGCGTGTCACTCCTGCAGGCCATCCACACCCCGGAAGGGAGGTGCGTTCCTTGGTGTGACTTACACTGTACCAAACCCAGGCCTGGTGGTCACCAGTTTGACTGTTGACCGGGTTCGATTACTCGACGGGGTAATCAGAGGTATGATGTATAGGTCAACCTGGAAGGAACCAAATCATATGATCATTTGAGTCTGACGGTAGTCTCCACCGCTCGAAGTGAATCATGGCATCAAGTGGAGGGACAGCGAGTTTACCACTACTAAGCGGAGAGCAGGGGTATGATAGAGAACATAGTAAGTCTGGGAGAATTGGAGTGCAGCCTGCGTCGCACTCTGGGTGGCTACACAGGTTAACTCGAGCTCAGAGGATCGATGGTACACTCAGGTAGTGTGTCGATCGAGCTTGAGTTGGAAGCCATGAACCCCGGTGCCTGAAGGTTCCACCTTATCAACATTATGTACGGTTCTTGAATCATCTCCTCGGAACACCACTAGCATTAAGAGGAAGAAAGAAGTATACGCTCCGTGTGTGCTTGGCACTAGAGCGCGGTAGATGCATAGCTACATGCGAGTACTAAGGGTTAAGCCCGAGACTAGTACAGAGTCGCACGTAGTAATCCCTAGCCATAAGTGAATTTCGCTGCATAGGTGCGATGCACCTGGATGTGCTACGAGTTGACTAGTTGACTTTACTAGAGGCACGCTCTGGTGGCCTCAGTTAATAGTAGGTAACTAGTAAAGATCACTTAAGAAATGGCCACTAGGTATCGCACGCTAGAAATGGTCAAAATGAGGCGTCAGGGCGTTTTGGTAAAAACCTCACTCTGCCGGCCCTCACTGTTGGCCGACCCTATTGGTGGGACACCATGCTAGGGCCGGCCCTATGATGTAGGGATGAGAATCCCTCATCTATAGGGTCGACCATATAGATAGGGATAGGGCTTTAAAACGGATAAAATCGAGCCCTAAAAGGTGGGAAAACGGATAAATACGTGGAGAGATAAAAAGGAGATAATGGAGAGATATTTGTGGGTGGTCTTTATCCCCTTGGATTCTTATCCAAAGGGGAAGGCCGGCCCTATATAAAGGGCTATAGGGGGCCGGACCTATGGTCAGGAAAAAACCGAACCCCCCCTCCCCTCTCATCTCTCTAGTTCTCTCCCTAATACGTCTCCCGTTTCCCGCTTGCAACTTCGTCTTCCTCGCGTGGAGTTCTAAAGAAGGAGAAGGGTCGTTCTTCGGAGGCACTCAGAGATCCGAGAATGACATTACGTGCATCGTGTGAGATCGGGTGAACAAGAAGGCAACATCTCCAATCGTACCATCGGTATCTTCGCGAACGATCTTCTGTCTCCATCGACAAAGAAGACAATTCTCCGCGGTTAAAAGATCCGTACGAAAGGTATGTGTTATCTAACATGTAGATCTAGCGAGTATAATGATTTGCATGCATGCTAGTTAATCATCATGCTAGATTGCCGTTAGGGTTTTCGATTCACGTGCATACACATGCACACATATGTAGATTAGTTTCTAAGAAAAATTTAAATCGTGTAACGTGCACCATGAACGGTCTTTCGACCGCAAAATTGTTTCCGCTGTGAGCCTCTACCATGGATTAATTTCCAACACAGATAACATAGCGGACCCTTTCACAAAGGCGTTACCGACCAAGGCTTTTGAGAAGCACGTGGATGCCATGGGAGTTAAGACTGTTGTTCCCCACTAGGCTAAGTGGGAGATTGTTTTAGGTCGTGTGTCCTTAGCGTGGATTTTCTGTATTAACATTAATAAAGATGACTTTGGTTATTTCTTTAATTAGAATACTACTCTGGTATATGATAATACTCATATAATAAAAGGACCCTAGGGAACATAGTAGGCCACTGAGGCGCATAGAGGATCCATGCTTGGGAGACCCAGTGGACCAGTTCTGTGTAGACCTAGAACTAGTTCACAGCTTTGGTGATATTGGTCGCTTCACCGAGAATAAGCTGTTGGCAGGTAGAGGATGTGGTGAAGTCTCCACCACGGGAACGTGGGATTCCCATTCACCTGACCAAGCACTATGATCGTGTTGAACAGGAATCAAGACGGTGCACAGTTCAGTGATTCAGACACTGGTGCAGAAACCGTCTTACTACTATAGATAATTTGTCCTTAACCTTGAGGGACCATGCTCACTGGCCAACCAGTTGTGTGGTGCTTTCATGTACCAACGTGTGCGGACCTTCCATAGTCCAATACCACGGTACGTTGGGTTACTCGGCTGGCGCTTGAGTGACATGTAATCCCTACAGGTTATCTGACGTCCAGTGTTGGATGGGTACGTTTTGATGAGTCAATCTGTCCACACAGTTAACCCAGGCCTAGTGGTTGTCAGTATGACTGACGATGTTCCGGATGCTAGGCATAGCACCGGAAGGTGTGTGGTGTTATAGATAACAAGTCATCAAACCCTAGTCAGATGATCGATTGGGATCTGACGGTGCTCCCCACCGCCAGAGTCGTATCATGGCACCAGTAATAGGAGGGATAAGGATTATTGAAGTATAGTAGAGAACAGAGTTACGAGGGAGTAACATAAGTTTAGGATCACTAGAATTCAACTCGCGTCGCACTCTGGGTGGCTACGCGGGTTAATCGAATTAGGGCTGATTAACGAAACTTTCGGTGTGTCACCGGAATAGTTAATCAGGGATCCGGTTGCAGCTAGAGATCCCGAACCCTGAAGGTTCCACCCTGTCATTGTGTATAGGAATTGTTCCCCGACCTAGTTGGATACGTTGGATGCGAAGTAGCGCGGTGGAGCGCAAGCCCGAAGCCTAAGAACCTAATTCACGTGTGTTATGGGTCATATGGGTATTTTGGTAAATACTAAAATTTGGCCCAGAACACATTGAATATGGATCTTAAAATAAGCGGAATAATTCTAGGAGCTTATAGGCACTAATGAAACTCGATTCCGAGTAGCGCACCTCACTCAGTCTCTCTTTCAATTTTGCGCTTTTCGTGAAGGGCGTTTTCGTCCGGGCTTCACGATAGACACCCGGAATCCCTAAAAACCGCCCCCCCTTATCCCTATCCACCTAAGAACTGGCCCTAGCCTCCTTGGAGCCATGGGAGACCGGCCCTATAAAGGAAATAGGGAGGGAAGAGGCCGGCCCAATGGTTCTACTCCCTTTCCTCCAAAAATCCGACCCCTAGTCCTCCTCCTTTGTGGTTTCGGCCAAGGAAAAGAGAGGAGGAAGAAGGGAGAAGGAAGAAAGGAGAAAGAGGAGGAGAAAATCTCGCGGCTCGCCATCGTCTTCACAACGGATTCCTCCGTCGACTCGTAATCCCTGCACTCAGAGATGGGATTTTGAGGATTCTTCAATTCGCAAAGGACAAGGTGCTATCCGACAGTTTCCCTTGCGATTCAAGTGTGGTTCTTCATCGTTCCGTAATCTCCGAATCATAGATCCATAAGGTATGATGAATCTAAATATCTAAGTAGATACATGCATATCTTTCGTAGATCGTAGCATGCCTCCAGGGTGTCCGCACATATGCTAAGATCATAGATTTGCATATAGATTGTTTTGTAGAATTAATTGTAATGAAACATATACCGTATGATCTTCGGATCTTTCTTTTGCTTCCGCTGTGACTCTGATTAGCGGAACCCAATTCCAACACATTATTGTGTCAAAAAGGTGACCTTAACACTTGCATGTGATTGGGTAAATAATAAAGAGTCCTATAGCTAGGAGGGGTCATATAGAAATTTATTAAAGGAGTTCTATATATGCCTCACCACGATTATATAATGGGGGGTATATTTATATGTTAAAGGGGTGAGTTTAATACCCGTATATATATGGCTAAAAAATAAAAAGTCTTATTGCTAGGAGAGGTACCACTATTGTTAGATCCTTATTCCTGTAACAGATTATTAGAGGAGTCCAAATGTACCCCCCTTGACTACTTTATGGTGGGGTACATCTATGTCAAAAGGGTAACTTTAACACCCAGATGTGTGTGGCAAAAAAATAAAGAGTCTGATACCTAGGAGGGGTCCTACAATTATGGGATCCTTATTCATATTGTACATTATAAGAGCATCCTATAGTTTCCCCCCTAAGACTATATCATATGGGGATATATCTATGTGTCAAATGGGTAACTTTAGCATCTGTATCTGTATAACCAAAATATAAAGACTTATATAGCTAGAAGGGGTCCCCTTATAGTGGGATCGTTATTCGTATAATAGATTATAAGAGGAGTCCAAGTATACCCCCTCTATATCATTGAAGGGTATATCTATATATTAAAGGGGTGATTTTAACACCGCATGTGTGTGGCAAAAATATAAAGAGTGCCATAGCTAGGAGGCTTCCCACTATTATTGGAACTATATCCATAATGCAGATTATAAAAGAAGTTGAAGTATACCCCTTCCCAACTACATTATTGGGGGTAAATCTATGTATCAAAGGGGTGACTTTAACACCAACATGTGTTTAACTAAATTATAAAGAGTTTTATATCTAGGAGGGGTTGTATTATTGTGGGATCTTGATTCATATAACAGATTATGAGAGGAGTTCATGGGTACCCACTCCCCCACCGACTACATTATAGGGGGTACATCTATGTGTTAAAGGGGTGACTTTAATCATAGTATGTACATGGCTAAAATATAAAGATAGCTAGGAGAGGTCCCACTATTATGGGATTCTAATTTTTATAGTAGATTATAAGAAGAGTCTAAATATACCCTCTCTCGACTATATCATGGGGATACATCTATGTGTCAAAAGGGTGACTATACTACTTGCATGTGTACAACTAAAATATAAAAGGTCCCATAGCTAGGAGGGGTTTCTCTATTGTGGGGTCTTTTATCATATAAAATATTATTAGAGGAATCTAAGTATACCCCCTCCTTTTCCCCCAACTATATTACTGGGGAGTATTTCTATATGTCAAAGGGATAACTTTAACAGCATTATATGCGTAGCCAATATATAAAAAGTCTCTTTATATTTTTATCACACACATATGGGTGTTAAAGCCCCTTTGACATAAAAATATACCCTCCTATAATGTAATCGGGAAGAGGGGGTACACTTGGATGCCTCTTATAATATATTATTTGAATAAGGATCCCATAATAGTGAGACCTTTTTAGTTTTGAGATTATTTATATTTTAATCATACACACATGCTGGTGTTAAAGCCACATCTTTAACACATAGATCTAACCCCAATGATATAGTCTGGGGGGTACACTTAGACTTCTCTTATTATCTGCTTCATGAATAAAGATCCAACAATAGTGAGTCCCCTCCTAGCTATGAGACTCTTTATATTTTAGCCATATATATGTGGGTATTAAAGTCAACTCTGTGATACATAAATGTTCCCTCCCATGCTATAATCGAGGAAGAGAGGAAGTAATCTTGGACTTATTTTATAATCTACTATATGAATAAGGATCCCATAATAGTAAAACCCCACCTAACTATTAGAATCATTATATTTTAGCCATATATATACACGGGTGTTAAAGTTAGGGGGGATATACTTTGACTCCTCTTATAATCTGATTCATAAATAAGGATCGCAAATTAGTAGCGCCCCACAGCTATAAAAAAATTTATAAGTTTGCAGTATGCGTACGAGTGTTAAAGTCACCCCTTTGATATATAAATATACCCCCATCATCTAGTCGGGGGGAGGGGGTATACTTGGGCTTCTCTCATAATCTACTATATGAATAAGGATCCTATAATAGTACCTCTTAGCTATGGGACTCTTTTATAATAGTACCTCTTACCACACACATATGGGTATTAAAGTCACCCCTTTGACATATAAATATACCCCTATAATGATATAGTTGGGGGGGGACACTTGGACTCCTCTCTTAATCTGTTATATAAATAAGCATCCCATAATAAAGATATACCCCTATGAAATAGACTTATGGGGGAACTCTAGGATTGCTCTCATAATCTGCTATATAAATAAAGATCCTATAATAGTGGGACCCTTTCAACCTATGGGACTCTTTATATTATGACTACACATGTACGGTTGTTAAAGTCACCCCTTAGACACATAGATATATCTCCCTATGATTTAGTTGGGGGAGGAGGGTATACTTAAATTTATCTCATAACTAGCAACATAAATAAAGATCCTACAATAGTATGACCCTTCATAGCTATGAGACTCTTAATATTTTGGTCACATACATTTGGGTGTTATAGTCACCCCTTTAGTACATAAATATACCTCTATATAATTTAATCAAGGTGGGGAATATATTTGGGTTCCTATCATAATCCGATATAAGAGTAAAGATCCAACAATAGTAGCACCCTACCTAACTATATTAATCTTTATATTTTGGCGATATACATGCAGATGTTAAAGTCACCCCTTTCATATATAGAAATATCCCCCAATGATGTAGTTAGGGATACACTTGGACTTCTATAATAATATGCTATATGAATAATAATCCCAGAATAATAGGACCACTCATATCTATGAGATTTTTATATTTTAGCCACACATATGTAGGTTTCAAAGTCACCATTTTGAAATATACATATCGGGAAGGGTATACTTGTACTCCTCTCATAATCTACTACATAAATAAAGATCTCGTAATAGTGGGACCCTATATAGCCTTGGGACCATGATGCAGTTAGAGGGGTACTCTAGACTCCTCTCATAATCTGCTATACGAATAAGAGTCTCATAATAGTGGGACTCTATTAAGCAACATGACTATTTAAATTTTAATTAATAATATATGGGTGTTAAAGTCACCCCTTTGTAATATAGATGTACTCCCATAATATAGTCGAGAAGTGGGGTTACACTGGACTTCTCTTATAATCTGCTATATTAATATGAATCCCAGGATTATAGGACCCCTCTTAGCTAAGGGCTCTTTATATTTTGGCCATACATATGTGGGTGTTAAAGTCACCCCTTTGACACATAGATGTATCCCCCAAATAATGTAGGGGCTATACTTTGACTCTTCTCATAATCAATTACATGAATAAGGATCCCACAATAAAAGGACCCCTTTCTGGCTATGTAACTCTTTATATTATGGCTATATATATGTGGGTGTTAAATTTACTCGTTTGATACATAGATGCACCCCCCTATAATATACACTTGGGGGGTAGTCTACGACTGCTCTTATAATTTACAACTAAATAAGGATCCCACAATAGTAGGACGCCTCCTAGATATGGAACTTATTATATTTTGGCCACATATGCGGGTGTCAAAGTCATCCATTTAATATATAGATTTACGCCCATGATGTAGTTGGTTGGGATACACTGAAGTCGTCTCATAATCTGCTATAGAAATAAGGTTCCTAGAAAAGTGGGACCCCTTCTGTCTATGGGGCTCGTTATATTTTAGCCATACATACAAGTATTAAAGTCAACCCTTTGACACAAAGACATACTCCACTATGATATAGTCGGGGGAGGGGGGGTAAACTAGACTCTTCTCATAATTTGCTATATGAATAAGGATCCAATAATAGTTAGGCTCCTCCTAGCAATGAGATTCTTTATATTTTAGCCATTAATATTCGTTTGTTAAAGTCACCCCTTTAAGACATAGATGTACCCCCATGATGTAGTCCAGGGTGAGGGGGTACACTTGGACTCTCTCATAATTTATGTTATATGAATAAGGATAATATAATAATAAGTCCCTTCCTAGCTAAAAGACTCTTTATATTTTGACCGCACGTTTATGGGTGTTAAATTTATTCCTTTAACATATAGATGTACCCACCATGATATAATCGATGAGGGGTAAACTTATACTTCACTTATAATCTTATTTATGAATAAGGATCTCATAATAGTGAGATCCCTTTTAGTATATTATTTCCACATACAAGCAGGTGTTAAAGTCACCCCTTTGACACAAGGATGTACCCCTTAATGATGTAGTCGATGAGGGTATACTTGGAATTCTTTCATAATCTCTTATATGAATAAGGATCCCATAATAAGGGGACCCATTCTAACTATATCTTTTTATATTTTTGTTACACATATACGGGTGTTAAATTCACCCCTTTTTTAGATAGATGTATTTTATTATGATGTTGTCTTGAGGATTAGATGTACTCCAGGACTACTCTTATAATCTGCAATATGAATAAGAATCCCATAATAATCGGACAAGTCCTAGCTATGGGACTCTTTATATTTTGGCCACACACATGTGGGTGTTAAAGTCACCCATTTGAATATAGCTATACCACCTCATGGTGTAGTGGGGGGATACATTTAGACTCCTTTCATAATTTATAATATGGATAATGCACATCCCATAATTATAGAACCCGTCTTAGCTAAGGGACTCTTTATATTTTGGTCACACATATACGGATGTTAAAACAACCCTTTTGACATATAAATATACCCTCCTATGTGTTGGAATTGGATCCGTGTATCGGAGTCGCAGCGGAAGCAAAAGAAAGATCTGAAGATCATACGGTGTATGTTTCATTACAATTTCGCTATAAAACAATCTACATGCAAATCTATGATCTTAGCATATGTGCGGACACCCTAGAGGCATACTACGATCTACGGAAGACATGCATGCATCTACTTAGATGTTTAGATTCATCATACCTTATGGATCTATGATCCAGAGATTACGGAACGATGAAGGACCGCACTTAAATCGCAAGGGAAACTGTCGGATAGTACCTTGTCCTTTGCGAATTGTAGAATCCTCGAAATCCCATCTTTGAGTGCAGGGATTTCGAGCCGATGGAAGAATCCGTTGCGAAGACGATGATGAGCCGCGAGATTTTCTCCTCTTCTTTCTCCTTTCTTCCCTTCTCCTTCCTTCCTCTTCCTTCTCCCTTCTTCTTCCTCTCTTTTCCTTGGCCGAAACCACAAAGGAGGAGGACTAGGGGTCGGATCTTTGGAGGGGAGGGAGTAGAACTATTGGGCTGGCTATGAGTCTATGAGCTCCTGGAATTATTCCGCTCATTTTAAGATCCATATTCAATATGTTCTGAGCCATATTTTAGTATTTACCAAAATACCCCTATGGCCCGTAACACACGTGAATTAGGTTCTTAGGCTTCGGGCTTGCGCTCCATCGCACTACTTCGCATCCAACGTATCCAACTAGGTCGGGGAACAATTCCTATACGCAACGATAGGGTGGAACCTTCAGGGTTCGGGATCTCTAGCACCAACCGGATCCCTGATTAACTATTCCGGTGACACACCGAAAGTTCCGTTAATCAGCCCTAATCCGATTAACCCGCGTAGCCACCCAAAGTGCGACGCGAGTTGAACTCTAGTGATCCTAAACTTATGTTACTCCCTCGTAACCCTGTTCTCTACTATACTCCGATAATCCTCAGTCTCTCCTATTATTGGTGCCATGATACGACTCGGGCGGTGGGGAGCACCGTCAGATCTCGTAATTCTCTGACGAATTACGAGACCTAGCAACCATTCGTGTTGCCAAATATCAGCAGAAGATCAAACGGGCCTATGATCAGAAGGTCAATAAGAGACAGTTCTCGATTGGCAGCCTGGTCCTCAGAGCAGTTTTCTACAACACAAAAGAGTACAGCAGTGAAAAACTAGCTCCCAACTGGGAAGGACCCTACATCATCGAATCAATAGGAGGCAGAAAATCTTATCGACTAATCTCGCAAGAAGGAGATAGACTACCATGAGCTTGGAATGCTAGACACCTCAAAATGTTCTATCCATGATGTAAATTCCACGATGAATAAAGATCACTTTCCAATGTTCACATTGTTGACTCAAGTTCTGAAGCAGTTCCAAGTCATCTACATTCAAGTTCTAAGTCTACATTCAAATTACCAGGTCGTTTAACAAGTTTGGGTGCTTGAGTTGCGACTCGACCCCTTACAGGCAGATGTTAAACGGTTTCGGATTGTAAAACAAAACAACCTTCAAGTCACTGAGTCAATTTAACAAGTTTGGAAAATCGTGTTACGACACGACCCCTTACATACAAATGTTAAACAACCTTTAATTTCTAGATCGTCTAACAAGTTTGGGTGTTTGAGTTGCGACTCAACCCCTTACAGGCAGATGTTAAACGATTTCAAACTATATTACAACTCAATCTTCAATTCTCAAAGTACTTAACTAGTTAGGGTGATCGAGTTGCGACTCAGCCCTATACGGTCAAGTGTTAAGTATATTCAAGCATTCCATCCAGAACACAACATTCAAAGAATTCAACACAAGAGACATTCAATTTTGGGCACCAAAAAGAAGCTTTATTTCTCAAAAAATTTCCAAGTACAAATGTGAGCTTTTACATGTGCGGAGCTTGTGGGTACAACGACAAAAGAAAAAGATAGAAATACATCAAGGTTTTGCCACACTGGGAGCACGCGACCTCTCTCCTTCAGATCCACCGCGAGCCTTGCTTGCAGCAGATGCCTTCAAAGTTTGGACGCCACCGGCATGAACCCTAAGGGCTTCCAGCGCTTTCTCTGTCGTAGACCGAAAGCTCTCGCATTCGGCACGAATCTCCTCAAGCTCCTTCGTGAAAGCCTCCTCCTTGGCAGCAAGCGCTGTCTCTTTGGCAGCAAGCTGAGCCTTCAACTCATTTATTTTGGTTGCTCGGTCGTGGGTCAAAGTCTCAACTCTGAAGAATCTGTTCTTCAGTTCTTTGAGCTCATGGCCTCGAGCAACGTAGTTCTCGAGCCATCTCTTGCTCTCAATCCTCTCCTTGCGGAGAGCCTCCTTCTTCTCAGAGAGAGCGTCTTTTTTGGCGGTCAGGAGTTCCTTCAGCTTCATCTTTTCTTCGTTCACAGCCTCCAGTTGGGCCGTCAAACGAGATACCTCCGCTAAAGCACTCTGTTCTTCGACCCTCCTAAAGAGTCTGGTCACAAATTTTAGGACTGCTGAATTCTACAGACAATCAACAGAAAAGAGTTAGAGATATTTCTGAGGATACAACTCAAAAATCAAGTCAAGCTGATGCACTTACCATAACTTCGAGCCTATCATAGGCCTCTTTGATTGTAGCATCCGAAAGATTGCAGAGCTTCTGGATCACTAGCATTGGGTGGTTGATATCAACCTCACCCAAATCCTTGAGCAGCTGAGCCATGCCAGCAGGAACATCTACGATCAATACAAAAGTTCAAAGAGTTAGAATATTTCAAACATCAAAAGCAATACAGTCAAGAAGGAAAGGTAACGAGGATATACCTGTGGCATCAGCTCGAGATGCTTCGACCTTGTCCTTCCCCCGGTCGGAGCTCTTACCCCTGGGGGTCGACCTCTCCTTGATAAGGGATGCCTTTGGCGGAGGTTGGGGAGTCCCAGCCTCCACACGGCTCCTTCCCTCCATTTGTGCAGGGGAAGAGACACCCCGAGGAGGAGTGATCTCCCATTCTTTACACTGCCTGTCGGACTCCTCGAGCCTAGCCATAAGGGCAGCCGCTTCCTCCGCTACTTGAGCAGCCGAAGGACGGAGCGAGGGTGGAGGTTGCTCAACCTCCAAACCCCCGCTCGTCGAAGCACCCTCGAGGTGAAGGATGCTCGGGGGTATTTGGTCGAGGGGTATGGGGTTGCTTGTAACCCCATCACTCCCCGAGAACTTGATCTTCAAGCGCGTTGGGCGCTTCAACTCTTCGAAATGATAGGTGGGCAACACCTTCTAGCCGTCACCCACCACATCCATCACGTCTTCCATACGATGGGCCTTGGCCTCATCGATAAGAACTGGTTGGGACTCCTCTTCGGCCCCATCTTCACCACCACCAGTGGGGGTGGGCGGAATTTCTTCACCACCACCGTTTTCTCCACCTCCCTTATCATCGTCATCGTCATCATCATCATCGTCGTCACCATCATCACTGTCGTCGTCGTCGTCTTCATCTTCCTCTTCTTCCCCCTTTTCTTCTTCTTCTTCTTCTCCTCCCTTTCCTTCTTCTTCTCCTCTCTCTTCTTCTTCTTCTTTCTTTTCTTCCTCCTCCTCCTCTTTGAGGACCCTCCTCTTCTTTACCTAGCCTCTGCGGTTTATCACCAGCTTCTCCTTTGTGGGCAGGTAGCACCTTGCCCCGTATGCTTTCTTCTCGACTCGGATCTTTCTGATAATCTTACCCGATTGAGGATCCTCCTTGTAATCGGAGTACAAGACTTCGTTGTCCTCATATCGGGCCTGCAGTCGATGGAGGAGGTTGGCGTTGCCATGCCGGACCGGGCAGTTCAAGAACTGCTTCCACGATCGGGTACTGGATGTCAGCTCCAAGAAGAGGTTGTCTAGGGCCCCGACCCGTTCCGATGTCCATGTGAATGCTCCTTCAGCACAGTACATCTCGATCTCTTTGTGTACCTGTGCCCGAGGAGTCTCAGGCACTGAAAGAGGGGTCCATGCACCAGAAACCGAGATCGGCCAGTCGGTGCAGAGCTTGTCGGAGGTGACGGTGTCGACGATTGGGCAGAGGGCAGAGACGCCGGTCAGGTTGAAGAATGGGCTATCCTTCTTCGAAGCCCACTTATAGTGGTAGAAGAAATAGCCCAGTTCGATCCTTGCTTCTTCGCCTTCGGGATGCTAAAGTAGCAAGCCCTAAGCTTCTCCTCGAAATCAGATTCCACGCGATAGAAGGCGTAGATGATCCTCCACGTGTTTCCGGAAATCTATCCCGGGCAAAGTCCTGAAGTGTTCAACAGTCTCACGGCGAACGGCAGCAGAGGGAGGCACAGTTCGCAGTTCAACTGGCCGATGGTGACTATCGTCCCCATCACTTGCTCCTTGCTTGTCAATTCCAAACACGGACTGAACTCCGGAGAGAGCCGATCGGTTCTTCCCCTCCGTGAAACAGGCTAGCAGTTTCTGCCAGTTCGCCCTCTTCACGTCTGTTAGCTTGTTGCCTGTGTTGTACTCATTGGCAGGCTCCTCCGTCAGCGACATCAAAGGCCCCAGAATGAAACTTGCCTTCGAGATGTGCTCTGGCCTTGACGGTGCCGATGCAAATCCTACACCCTGGTGCCCCTTGCCCAGCACACCAAGGGCGACTTTGCCCTTGCCCCAAGCTTTCTGAATGGGCGAAACCTCAGCCTTCTCCTTCCCTTTCCTCTTCGAGGGGACTATGTTCATCTTCTTCGCGCTACCGGATGATGCCATTCGACCGATTGGGAGAACGCAAAGAGCAAGAAATTCGAGAGCAAAGAGTTCTGGACTTTGAGAAATTTTTGAAGCGTAAGGCAGAAATGAAATCTAAAAGGGCTTATAAACCCCGGAGAAACTGGCATGAAAATCGAAGAGACACGTGGCATCTCCAGGTCAAATCCCATGTTTTCAGAAGGAACACATGGCGTTAATCCGTAGCAAGCGCTCTTCAAGACGAAGTGTCGAAACCAAATAAAGCGTCGAACCAGATGAACCCCCGGTCCAAGCGAGCCGCCGGTTCAGAAGAATCACCGGTCCAGGTAGACCGCCGGCCCAAATAGAGCAATAGGCTTCAACCACAGTTCGAAGACTTTACCCGTTCGACAGGCAGACGATCGGGTAATTTACCAAAGGATCGAGCAGAATACAGGCTCTTTTGCCCGATCACTTCGACCTCTACCGGTTGAACTTAACCGATCGGTCAACCTTGACTGATCGATCAAATCCGATCGATCGGTCAGATTTTTACTAGATCGGGCAGAATACAGGCACTTTTGCCCGATCACTTCGACCTCGACCAGTTGAACTTAACCGATCGGTCAACCTTGACCGATCGGTCAGATTTCTACTACATCGGGTAAAAAACTTTGTTTTTTTCCTGATCACTTCGACCTCGACCGGTTGAACTTAACCGATCGGTCAACCTTGACCGATCGGTCAAAATCGACCGATCGGTCAGATTTCTACTGCATCGGGCAAAAAACTTAGTTTTTGCCCGATCACTTCGACCTCGATCGGTTGAACTTAACCGATCGGTCAACCTTGACCGATCGGTCAGATTTCTACTGGATCGGGCAAAAAACTTAGTTTTTTGCTCAATCACTTCGACCTCGACCGGTTGAACTTAACCGATCAGTCAACCTTGACCGATCGGTCAGATTTCTACTAGATCGGGCAAAAAACTTAGTTTTTTGCCCGATCACTTCGACCTCGACCGGTTGAACTTAACCGATCGGTCAAGTTCGACCGATCGGTCAGATTTCTACTGGATCAGGCAAAAAACTTAGTTTTTTGCCCGATCACTTCGACCTCGACCGATTGAACTTAACCGATCGGTCAACCTTGACCGATCGGTCAAGTTCGACCGATCGGTCAGATTTCTACTGGATCGGGCAAAAAACTTAGTTTTTTGCCTGATCACCTCGACCTCGTCCGGTAGAACTTAACCTATCGGTCGAACTTGATCGATCGGTCAAGTTCGACTGATCGGTTAGATTTCTACAGAATCGGTCAAAAAACTGTGTTTTTTGACCGATCACCCCGACCGCCACTGGTTAAAATTAGCCGATCGATCAGCTTTGCCCGATCGGTCAAATTTGATCGATCGGTCAGAATTGATCAATCGGTCAACTTTGACCGATCAGTCCTTTGACACCAATGCTCAACGAACATCTTTTGCACTCATGACAGGGGGTTGTTAGTTTTGCACCAAGAATCCAAGCCAGCCAGGGTAGTCTCTAGCTAGCTTGGAGGGGGTAACTGTGGGTACAAATTTTAGCAGAGAGGTCTACAAACCACGGGACCCACCAGCCCTGCCTGGTGGGCCCACAATGACTACCGCGGGACCCATCGGCCCTACCTGGTGGGCCCACAGAGACTTCCGCGGGACCCACCGGCCCTGGCTGGTGGGCCCATAGAGACTTCCGTGGGACCCACCGGCCCTGCCTGGTGGGCCCACAATGACTACCGCGGGACCCACCGGCCCTGCCTGGTGGGCCCACAGAAACCTCCGCGGAACCCACCGGCCCTGCCTGGTGGGCCCACAGAGACTTCCGCGGGACCCACCGGCCTTGCCTGGTGGGCCCACAGAGACTTCTGTGGGACCCATCAACCCTGCCTGGTGGGCCCACAGAGACTTCCACGAGACCCACCGGCCCTGCCTGGTGGGGTCCACAGAGACTTCTACGGGACCCACCGGTCCTGCCTGTAGAATCCTCCTGAAATGGCAGCAGAAACTGCCTTTTGCCTCAGATTTCATCCCAAGAAATTCTATAAATAGCAGAGCCTTCAAATGTGAATGATCCAAAATCCAGTTTCCAGATCCCAGAGCAAATAATCTAGAAACCAAAGCTCTGGAATTGCAGCTTTTCACCCTTCAATTCTCCTCAATCTTCTTCTTGTCTCTAAAGAGATAGGAGACACTTCAGTGACACTCGGCCTGTCGAGGTCACTTCAAACAAAGTGATAGTGAATTCGGGTTGCTCACTATAGCACAAAGACGTAGGCTTCGGCTGAACTCCGAAATCACCTCTCGTGTTAACTCTCTCTGATTGCATCTGTCTGTTTGCATATTGAAAGCGATAACTCAAAGTAATCAAGACATCAACCTTCAAACCTACCCTCTAATCAAAGATTGATCAACGATCTTCAATTCAACTTCAATTGACTGGTGAGGTGAAGTCTTCAGATCGGCACGAAGATTTTCCCCCACAGAACCTGTGGAAATCATTCGGGAGGAAGATCTCTTAAAACCAAGACAAAGCTTCAGGGTTATTACTGGCCGACAATGGCAAGAGATGCTCATCAAGTGGTTCAAAGATGCGAGCCTTGCCAGTGACATGCTCGAGCTATCCATCTCCTAGCAGACGAGCTCCATCTGCTAACAAGCCCATGGCCCTTCCATCAATGGGTTTGGACTTCTTGGGTCATTTCCCACCAACACCAAGCAAGAATAAGTATATGTTGTTGGCCACAGATTACTTCACCAAATGGGTTGAAGCGGTGCCACTCTTTCGAGAGACTGACGATGAAGTCACCAAGTTCATTAGACATAATATCTTCTCGAGATTTGGCACGTCTCAGGTTCTTATTGCTGACAATAGAGCTCAATTTGACTCCGACAAGTTTCGAGGGTTTTGCCTAAACAGCAAGATCAAAATTTTCTACTCAACTCTAAGATACCCTCAGTGCAATGGCCAAGTTGAAGCCTCAAACAGAGCTATCCTTGGTCTCCTCAAGAAAAAACTCGATGATAAGAAAGGATTGTGGGAACAAGTTCTACCTGAAGTCTTGTGGGGCTATCGAACCACCCCGAGAAGATCAATTGGGTTCTCACTCTTTCGCCTAACATACGGGTCAGAAGTAGTCCTCCCAACAGAGACCATCTCAAACACTTTGAAGACCAGAGCAATCGAAGAGGGGGTTAATGAAGAACTTCGAGTCAATGACCTTGATCTCTCTGAAGAATTACGAGATCAAGCAACCGTTCGTATTGCCAAATATCAACTGTGGGTGCAAAAATTGTACTGGACCGGATCAGAGCGGCATGGGCCCGTGCAACGACCCAAGTGGGTAAGCCCGCCCGGGTTCATGGGCCCACTCTACGGGGCTTGCAGATCAAGCCCTCCCCCTTATTGGGTCCGAACAACGACCCAATAAGGGCCCAGCAAGGAGGCCCAAAACCAGTGCCACGTCATCATCTCCACATCATCACTGCCATATCGGGCACGTGCCTACGCTATAAAAGGACCCCCAAGGCATCCAGGAGGGGGGTTGGTCATTCGATTAGAGGAAGAGGGATTCCAGATCCAGAGCCAGAGCCCTCCATTCTTTCTTTTGAACTCTTCTAATTGCTCCGTGCAAACACATTGTAAGAAGCTTCTCTCGGCCTGTCGAGAGAACACTCAACCCTCATTTACTCAAATTATAGTGAAGGTCAGGTGGCACCTCTCGCCCGGAGACGTAGGTCGTAAGTCTGAACTCCGTCACCAATCCTTATATCATCACTCTCTACTCTCTTTATCTACTCTCCCAACTCTCTAACTCTACAAACCATCAACATTCAATCAAGACTATGGAGCGGGGTTTCCGATCAAGGCGGCTCAGAAATTTCCCCCCATAATCTTTGGCGCTGTCTGTGGGATATCGTTAGAGGTCTTATCCACACCTCTACCGACTCCTATTCAACTTGCGGTAACGAGCCACAAGTCCTCATCCAAATCAACATCAACGCCTTCATCACGCCGACATCAACACGCTCGATGGTGAAGGCCAGCACCAACCCACCAAAGGCAGGTGCTGAACGAACAAACGATATGCTGATCGAAGAAGAACAAGAAGTCTTGGTTGCAACCAATCGAAGAAATTTTCGGGAGCGGCTGGGGCCACAAGGCAGCCGTCCAGAAGGGCACAGTGATCAGCGAGACCCATCATCCCCGAGGCGTCGATCTGGCAAAGAACACACTATTCAAGGGAGCAAGCCTCAGGCTAAATACGAGATCTCGATTGCTGATTTCCAGCGGCTAAATCTCCTCAAGAAGAATGCGGCCCTCGAGCAAGAGAGGGATTCCCTAAAGAAGGCGGCTGAAAGAGCGGGGGTTGTGGCCCACAACTCTCTAGCTACTGATAAAGACCAACCAAGGACTTGCCCAGCCGTGAGTCATCATCTTGAAGAACCACATGTGCCCCAGCCGTGAGTCATCATCTTGAAGAATCACATGTGCCGCGTATCGAGATGCGTCAGGTATCCACACAAGCACCAAGGCAAATAGTGTGGGATCGCCTTGACGTTAACGGTGCACCCAGCTATCGCGGAGAAGGATCACCTCAGTCAACAGGGTCTACTAGACATTCTATCCCTTCGCACACGAAAGCAACAGATCCCCTGAGCTGCTCAACCGACTAAGGTATACTGCCGACGTGGGATGCTTCCATCAAGACCGTAGGTAGCTAATCACCTCGGTGGGGCCACTGCATCCCAAGGTTCTTGCAACACCATTTCCTATGGGTTGGCGAACACCGAGCCTGCCAAAGTTCAACTGCATCCAGGGAGACCCTGCTCTCCATATCCTAGCCTACAAGCAGGCCCTGACGCCCTATGAGTATGAGAACCATGTTCTTTGTCGTATGTTTGCGGGAAGCCTCGAGGGACCTGCCCTCGATTGGTACTACACACTGCCTACTGGTACGGTGACCACATTCAAAGAATTGGCTAAACTCTTCATGGACCATTACCGGCTAAACTTAAAGCCGGAAAAGAAGCTGGATACACTCTACTGGCTGAAGATGGGCTCCGATGAGTCTCTAAGGAGCTTCACGATGAGGTTTCATAATGAGCATTCTGAGCTCACCGGTCGGTCCCATAATGAGGAGGCCATCATGCTGGCATTCCAGAATGCTATTCGGCCAGAGCTCCACGTCTACACCGACTTCATCCGGTATCCTCCCAGTACCTTAGAGGCAATGTTCAAGCGCATACAGCGGAAGATAGAGGTGGAAGGCAATCAGCAGGCCAGAAGACTACGCGAGCCTCGCAAGTCTCATGACTCCCGACATAAGAAAGATGATGAAACTTCGAATGAAACACGCTACATGAAGTCTGCCCATGCTGCGTCTGACCAAAAGGCCCAGGCCAAAAGGTACAATGAAGATCTGAAAGCCCCTCCAGCAGAAAAGAAGCGAACTCCAAGGGAGCAAAGGGTGTTCACTGAGCTGAACACCTCCATTGAAGACATCTTCGCCTACTTGCAGAACGAGCCCTTTTGCAAGTGGCCACAGCCTCTCCCTCCAAATTCCGACCAGGCGGGAGATACGACAGCCTACTGTGAGTTTCATCGCAGTCATGGCCACCCAACCTCTACATGTCGGAAGCTAAATCATCACATCGAAGACCAGATCCAAGAAGGGCGGCTCGATGGCTACCTCGCTAATAAGGAACCAGGTCGAGAGTAGGAGAGGCAGCAGCAGTGGAGAAAAAAAAAGTCAATGTAATACATGGATGCATAATCGTAACGTTTGTTGGGAAACTTCTGAAAAAGTGTGACCGTTACTTTGTTGTATCAATAAAGTATCTTTTTTTTCTCCAAATCAAATCTCTCGAAGTTCGATTCCATCATGTTAAGGCATAAAAAAAAAAAAGGTTCCTGGCAACCCAGGTCAACCGAAGACCTTCAATTCCGCCCATTCAAATCGGAAGCTCGAAGGCAATTCGGCTACGCCCTCTCGAGGCTAAAGTCCGATAAAAAGGCTCCTGGTAACCCAGGTCAACCAAAGACCATCGATTCCGCCCATTCAAGTCGGAAGCTCAAAGGTAAGTCGGCTACGCCCTCTCGAGGCTAAAGTCCGATAAAAAGGCTCCTGGCAATCCAGGTCAACCAAAGACCTTCGATTCCGCCCATTCAAGTCAGAAGCTCGAAGGCAATTCGGCTACGCCCTCTCGAGGCTAAAGTCCGATAAAAAGGCTCCTGGCAACCCAGGTCAACCAAAGACTTTCGATTCCGCCCATTCAAGTCGGAAGCTCGAAGGCAATTCGGCTATGCCCTTTCAAGGCAAAAGTCCGATAAAAAGGCTCCTGGCAACCCAGGTCAATCAAAGACCTTCGATTCCGCCCATTCAAGTCGGAAGCTCGAAGGCAATTCGGCTACGCCCTGTCGAGGCTAAAGTCCGATAAAAGGCTCCTGGCAACCCAGGTCAACCAAAGACCTTCGATTCCGCCCGTTCAAGTCGGAAGCTTGAAGCAATTCGGCTACGCCCTCTCGAGGCTAAAGTCCGATAAAAAGCTCCTGGTAACCCAGGTCAACCAAAGACCTTCGATTCCACCCATTCAAGTCGGAAGCTCGAAGGCAATTCGGCTACGCCCTTTCAAGGCGAAAGTCAGATAAAAATGCTCCTGACAATCCAGGTCAAGCTAAACTATCAACTATACTTATCCGAGGCGATGAGAATAAGTCCAAGGCAGACATCGCCGCTTTGACATGCACCAAGTTCAAGGAGACATCCTTAGCACTCGAAGATAAAGTCCGAGGCGACCAATGCCTCGGCACTCTACAAGCCCAAGGCCCAGCCCTTGGCACTCGAAGACAAAGTCCGAGGTGACCAATGCCTCGGCACTCTACAAGCCCAAGGCCCAGCCCTTGGCACTCGAAGACAAAGTCCGAGGTGACCAATGCCTCGGCACTCTACAAGCCCAAGGCCCAGCCCTTGGCACTCGAAGACAAAGTCCGAGGTGACCAATGCCTCAGCACTCTACAAGCCCAAGGCCCAGCCCTTGGCACTCGAAGAAAAAGTCCGAGGTGACCAATGCCTCGGTACTCTACAAGCCCAAGGCCCAGCCCTTGGCACTCGAAGAAAAAGTCTGAGGTGACCAATGCCTCGGCACTCTACAAGCCCAAGGCCCAGCCCTTGGCACTCGAAGACAAAGTCCGAGGTGACCAATGCCTCGTCACTCTACATGCCCAAGGCCCAGCCCTTGGCACTCGAAGACAAAGTCCGAGGTGACTAATGCCTCGGCACTC
The DNA here is from genome assembly GCA_947650365.1 of Chamaelirium japonicum. Taxonomy (NCBI): domain Eukaryota; kingdom Viridiplantae; phylum Streptophyta; class Magnoliopsida; order Liliales; family Melanthiaceae; genus Chamaelirium; species Chamaelirium japonicum. Next base: position 58,493,270 of record OX393554.1, on the reverse strand, counting down.
TACAAGCCCAAGGCCCAGCCCTTGGCACTCGAAGACAAAGTCCGAGGTGACCAATGCCTCGGCACTCTACAAGCCCAAGGCCCAGCCCTTGGCACTCAAAGACAAAGTCTGAGGTGACCAATGCCTCGACACTCTACAAGCCCAAGGCCCAACCCTTGGCACTCGAACACAAAGTCCGAGGTGACCAATGCCTCGGCAATCTATAAGCCCAAGGCCCTGCCCTTGGTACTCGAAGACATAGGCCGAGGCGACCAATGCCTTGGCACTCTACAAGCCCAAGGCCCAGCCCTTGGCACTCGAAGATAAAGTCCGAGGTGACCAATGCCTCGGCACTCTACAAGCCCATGGCCTAGACCTTGGCACTCGAAGATAAAGTCTGAGGCGACCAGCGCCTCGGCACTCTACAAGCCCAAGGCCCAGCCCTTGGCACTTGAAGACAAAGTTTGAGGCGACCAACGCCTTGGCACTCTACAAGCCCAAGGCCCAGCCCTTGGCATTCGAAGACAAAGTCCGAGACGTCGTCGCCGACGTATTGGTATTCGATCAAAAGTCCAAGCTTAGTCTTGTCACTCAGGTCCAAGCATCAGATTGTCACTGGCCATCACCTTTTTTTGACGACTAACGGTTCCAAACCGGTCAGGGGGTGGTTGGTCTGACTCTGTCAGTGTGTGTCTCCACACTGGTGCAGTCGATGGTGGGTAACACGGGATAAAATGGTGCTTCCTTGATCCTGGCCAAGTCAATACCCTCACGTGACCGTAATACCTGGTAAATACAGTAACTAGGTACGGTAATACATTGGGTGAAGACCGGCTGGCCATCATGCGGCGTCATCCTAGATTATCTCTAAGAAACCCCCTCGAATATAGCATTGTCCCTCGCTGATATCCCCGCGCACCAGGGTTTTATTGAAAAGGTGTCGGTTTCAAATGGGGCTGAAATTCAAAAAATATACTATTTTCAATACCAACACTTTTTGGCCTCTTCTAGCAGCCCCAATAACGGGGTGTCGGCATCAACAAGCAGCCCCCTCGGTTTCGTACAAAAACCGAATGGGGAGGGGATGACGGCACACTATCAGCACACCTCTCGGTTTCGTACAAAAACCGAGTGGGGAGGGGGTGACGACACACCATCAGCAACACACCCCTCGGTTTCGTCAGAAAACCGAGAGGGGGTGTGTGTCGGCATCAGCCAGTAGCCCCCCCTCGGTTTTGCACAACAACCGAGTGGGGAGGGGTTGATGGCACACCATCAGCAATCACCCCTCTTCTAGCAGCCCCAATAACGGGGTATCGGCATCAACAAGCAGTCCCCCTCGGTTTCATACAAAAACCGAGTAGGGAGGGGATGACGGCACACCATCAGCACACCCCTCATTTTCGTCAGAAAACCGAGAGGGGGTGTGTGTTGGCATCAACAAGCAGCCCCCCTCGGTTTCGTACAAAAACCGAGTAGGGAGGGGATGACGGCACACCATCAGCACACCCCTCGTTTTTGTCAGTAAACCGAGAGGGGGTGTGTGTTGGCATCAATAAGCAGCCCCCCCCCTCGGTTTCACACAAAAACCGAGTAGAGAGGGGGTGACAACACACCATCAGCACCACACCCCTCGGTTTCGTCAGAAAACCAAGAGGGGGTGTGTGTCGGCATCAACAAGCAGCCCCCCCTCGGTTTTGCACAATAACCGAGTGGGGAGGGGGTGACGGCACACCATCAGCAGCACACCCCTCGGTTTCGTCAGAAAACCGAGAGGGGGTATGTGTCGGCATCAACAAGTAGCCCCCCCTCGATTTCGTATAAAAACCGAGTGGGGAGGGGGTGACGACACACCATCAACAACCACCCCTCGATTTCATCAAAAACCAAGTAAGGGGGGTGTTCGGCATCAACAACAACCCACCCCTCGGTTTTATCAGAAAACCGAGAGGGGGGGTGTTCGGCGGCATCATCCCCCAACGTACCACCCTCGCCGTTATCGTCGGCTCTAAGAACAATAAAGACGTACTTGAAAAAAGGGGCAAGGGTAAGAGTCCAGAACACGAACGAGAGCACTCCAAGAACCTCCTCATTTGATTCCGAATGCTGGATGTCTTCCGTAAACGTGCTCTTCAATACGTACATAGGGGAGATACTCAGATCACCATACACCACACCCAGGCTCTGGTACGCTAAAATCAAGACGGATTTCCAAGATTCTTTCTGCAACCAAGCGGGCGCGGTTCAGAATTCCGCACACAAAACTCAGCTTAACCAATGCAGAGTTGTAGACCGATGAATCAAGACGTCTAAACATTTGATCATCAAAGCAAAGATTTGACAGACCAGAAGACCCTCCTACCCCCACACATGAATTACAAGCTAACGAGTGAGGCATTCGATCGAACACCCGATCGGTAACCAAACTGCAGACGGAGTTGAGGATAGGGGAGAATCAAACCTTTGGAATTCTTGAATATTTCCCAGACTCAGGATCCATCGTCAGAGTTGGACTCAGTCTTCGCATCCCCTCTTCACTCCAGGCCATCACCATGTACAGACATGCATCAGAGCTGGCAATTGGCATTAAAAACAAGAAGAGGGGGCGGCAGAGAAACAAAAACCCATTACTAAATAAGCTTCATACAAGCAGAAACGTGCGTTTTCCATGCAGATCTTTCGAAGGCGGCGGACGTGATGGCCTTGGAGAACTCCTGGAAGCTGATGCGGTCGTCGCCGTCGGTGTCGGCCTCCTTGATCATCCCCGTCAGCTCCTTAGCGGTGAGGGCGTGCCCGAGCTTGGCCATGGAGTGGGTGAGCTCGGCGGCGGTGATGAACCCGTTGCCGTCGCGATCGAACATTCGGAACAGCCGCCGTAGCTGCTCCTCGGTGTAGGGCAACTTGGCGGGGAGGAGGTCCGGGGCGACGAGGGCCACGAACTCGGAGAACTCGACGAGGCCGTTGCTGTTGGTGTCGGTCTTCTGGATCAAGGCCTCCAGCTGGTCTGGGCTGGGCGTGAGGCCGAGGGAACGGAGGAGGGAGCCGAGCTCGAGCTGGGTGAGGTTGCCGTCATTGTTTCACCGGCTCCTCCTCGCCACCGCCGCTCATCTCCGCCGGCCTTCCGTTCCGATCTCCTCCAATCGAATTACGATTCCAATCTCCTCTGCCTCAATTAGATGAGCCGTGATGAACTCCAATCATTTCCGCTTTGTTTGCTGCCGTGACTTCTCTCACTCCATCGGATGATTCTTCCTCGTTTTTTTTCCTCCGATAAAATCGAGGTATCAAGATTTGGACAACAAAGATCTACTCAATTTCTGTGGATCTGGGGCTGATCCGGTCGGCGTCGGATCCCGATTTGGCGTCGGATCGCAAGCGCTCAGGCGTGGTGGGATCGGATCTGATTGGGGCCAAGGGTAGGGTTCCTTGTAGATCGATTGCGTTGCGAGCAGAGTGGAGAAGAATAAAACCAAAGAAAAGAAAAAAAAAACAGAGAAGGAAAAAGAGAGAAAAGCTGTTCTTTCACCAAGAGACAAAAGGATCTCGGTACCCTCTCGGCATCCTCTCGGTCGGGAAAAGGCAAAAGGGTCTCGGTACCCTCTCGGTATCCTCTCGGTCAGAAAATATACTAATTTTTCGAGAACGCCTCCTCGCAAAACCGAGACTTTTTGGCTCGCACCAAAAGGGTCTCGGCTTCAGCAGAAGACAAAGGAGTCTCGGCATCCTCTCGGTCGGGAAAAGGCAAAAGAGTCTCGGTATTCTCTCGGTCGGAAAACATACTGCTTTTTCGGAAACGCCCCCTTGCAAAACCGAGACTTTTTTGTTCGCACCAAAAGGGTCTCGGCATCGGCAGAAGGAGACTCTGCTAATACGAACCGCGACACCGACCGCCCTTGCCAACCATGCCAGAATCCTAAGGCGTTTGCACCTTGGAATCCCAGCTGACCCCGGGGGTCCTGACCCGACTGGGAGGGGGTAACTGTGGGTGCAAAAATTGTACCGGACCAGATCAGAGCGGCATGGGCCCGTGCAACGGCCCAAGTGGATAAGCCCGTACGGGTTCATGGGCCCACTCTACAAGGCTCGCAGATCAAGCCCTCTCCCTTATTGGGTCCGAACAACGGCCCAATAAGGGCCCAGCAAGGAGACCCAGAACCAGTGCCACGTCATCATCGCCACGTTATCACTGCCATATCGGGCACGTGCCTACGCTATAAAAGGACCCCCAAGGCATCTAGGAGGGGGGCTGGTCATTCGATCAGCGGAAGAGGGATTCCAGATCCAGAGCCAGAGCCCTCCATTCTTTCTTTTGAACTCTTCTAATTGCTCCGTGCAAACACATTATAAGAAGCTTCTCTCGGCCTGTCGAGAGAATGCTCAACCCTTATTTACTCAAATTATAGTGAAGATCAGGTGGCACCTCTCGCCCGGAGACGTAGGTCATAAGACTGAACTCCGTCACCAATCCTTGTGTCATCACTCTCTACTCTCTTTATCTACTCTCCCAACTCTCTAACTCTACAAACCATCAACATTCAATCAAGGCTGTGGGGTGGGGTTTCCGATTAAGGCGGCTCGGAAATTTCCCCCCACATCAACAGAGGATCAAACGAGCCTACGATCAGAAGGTCAGCAAGAAACAGTTTCCAATTGGCAGCCTGGTCCTCAAAGCAGTCTTCTACAACAAAAAAGAGTACAGCAACGGAAAACTAGCTCCCAACTGGGAAGGATCCTACATCATCGAATCAGTGGAAGGCAAAGGATCTTATCGACTGATTTCACCAGAAGGAGATAGACTACCACGAGCTTGGAATGCTAAACATCTCAAAATGTTTTATCCTTGATGTAAACTCCATGCTGAATAAAGATCACTTTCAAATGTTCATCTTTTCAACTCAAGTTCTGGAGCAGTTCCAAGTCATCTATATTCAAGTTCTAAATCATCTACATTCAAATTACCAGGTCGTTTAACAAGTTTGGGTGCTTGAGTTGTGACTCAACCCCTTACAGGCAGATGTTAAACGGTTTCGGGTTGTGAAACAAAACAACCTTCAAGTCACCAGGATAATTTAACAAGTATGGGAGCTCGTGTTGGGACGCGACCCCTTACATGCTAATGTTAAATATCCTTTAATTATCAGATCATTTAACAAGTTTGGGTGCTTGAGTTGCGACTCAACCTCTTACGGGCAAATGTTAAATGATTTCATGTTACGACACAATACAACCTTCAATTATCAAATTACTTAACAAATTTGGGTGATCGAGTCGCGACTTGACCCCTTACCGTCAAGTGTTGAGTATATTCAAGCATTTCATCCACAGCACAAATATTCAAAGAATTCAACACAAGAGACATTCAATTTCAAATACCAAAAAGAAGTCTTTATTTCTCAAAATTTCCAAGTACAAATAAGCTTTTACATGTGGAGGCTTACAGATACAAAAGCAAAAAGAAGAGAGATAGAGTACATCAAGGTTTGGCCACACTTGGAGCGCGCGACTTATCTCTTTCGGATCCACCACGAGACTTGCTCGCGGCAGAAGCCTTGGAAGACTGGACGCCACTAGCATGGACCCTGAGGGCTTCCACCGCCTCCTTTGCTGTCGACCTAAAGCTCTCACACTCGGCACGTGTCTGCTCTAGCTCCATTAAGAAGGCCTCCTCCTTGGCAGCAAGAGCAGCTTTCTTGGCGGCAAGTTGGGCCTTCAGCTTTTTTATTTCAACCACACGCTCAACGGACAAAGTCTCCACTTTGAAGAATCGATTCTTTAACTCATGGAGCTCGTGACCCCGAGCCATGTAGCTATCGAGCCATCTCTTGCTCTTAATCTTCTCCTTACGGAGAGCTTCCTTTTTGGTAGCCAGACTTCCTTCTTAGCAGCTAAAGCTTCACGCAACTTTTCCTTCTCCTCGTTCGCGGCCTCCAGTTCGGCAGTCAAGCGAGAGACTTCTACCGAAGCCCCCCATTCACCGGCCCTCCTGAAGAGCCTGCTAGCGAGCTTCAGGACTGCTGAGTTCTGCCAACAATTGAGAGAAAGTCAGAAACATTTCTGAAAGTACAACTCAAAAATGAAGTCAAGCTGATGCACTTACCACAACTTCGAGCATGTTGTAGGCTTCATCTAGGGTAGCATCGAGAAGGTTGCAGAGCTTCCGGATCACACCCGTTGGGTGGTTGATGTCAACCTCACCCAAGTTTTCTCAGCAACTGAGCGGTACAAATAGGGACATCTGCAAACAGGTTCAACAGTTAGAATTTTGAATTTCAAAAGCAAGGCGATGAAGAGAAGAGAGATTAGCAGAGACATACCTGTGGCGCCGACTTGAGACGCTTCCGCTATGCCCTTTCCCCGATCGGAACTCTTACCCCCGGGGGTCAATTTTTCCTTCACGTGGGATAGGACAGGGGGAGGTTGAGATATCCTATCCTCCACGCGGCTCCCTCCCTCCATTTGCAAAGGGGAAGGGTCACCGCGAGGAGGAGTGATCTACCCTTCTTCACGCTGTCCGCCGGCCTGCTCGAGCCTGGCCATAAAAGCGGTCGTCTCCTCCGCCATCTGAGCAGCCGAGGGACGGAGCGAGGGTGGAGGTTGCTCAACCTCCAAACCCCCACTCGTCGAAACGCCCTCCAAGCGAAGGACGCTCGGAGGCACTTGGGTGAGGGACGTGGGGTTGCTTGCAACCCCATCACTCCCCGAGAACCTTATCTTCAAGCCCGTTGGGCGCTTCAATTCTTCAAAATGAAAGGTGGGCAACACCTTACTGCCGTCGCCCACCATATCCATCACATCTTCCATTCGACAGGCCTTAGCCTCGTCGATAGGAATGGGCTGAGATTCTTCTTCGCCCCCACCATCGCCTCCATCTTTGCCGCCATCGTCTCCTCCTTCGCCACCTCCATCTCCTCTATCTTTGTCGCCATCGTCTCCTCCTCCTTCGTCGCCATCATCATCATCATCATCATCATCACTGTCATCATCATTACCATCTTCACCATCATCTTCATCACCTCCATCCTCATCGCCGTTATCATCGTCTTTATCTCCTTCTTCTCCTTTCTTTTCTTCTTCATCTTCTTTCTTCTCTTCTTCTTTCTTCTTCTCCTCTTCCTTGAAGACCCTCCTCTTTTTCACCTGACCCCTGCGGGTCACCACCAACTTCTCCTCCGTTGGCAGACAGCGCCTTGCCCCGTAGGCTTTCTTCTCGGCCCGGACGGTTCTAACTATCTTACCCGATTGAGGGTCCTCCTCATAATCGGAGTACAAGACATCGTTGTCATCGTACCTGGCCTGCAGTCTGTGGAGGAGGTTGGCATTGTCGTGCCTGACCAGGCAGTTCAAAAACTGCTTCCACGATCGGGTACCGCAAGTTAACTCCAATAAGAGGTTGTCGACGGACCCGACCCGCTCCGATGGCCATGCGAAGACCCCTCCTGCATAGTACATGTCAACCTCTTTGTGTACCTGAGAGCGAGGAGTCTCAGGCATTGAAAGGGGAGTCCGTGCCCCAGCAACAGAAATTGGTAGTTGGTGTAAAGCTTTTCGGAGGGTATGGTGTCGATGATCGGGCGGAGCGCAGAGACGCCGGTCAGGTTGAAGAATGGGTTGTCTTTCCTCGAGGCCCACTTGTAGTGGTAGAAGAAATACCCCAACTCGATCCTTGCCTCTTCGCCTTTCGGGATGCTAGAGTAGTAACCCTTGAGCTCCTCCTGAAAGTCAGACTCCACCCGGCAGAATGCATAGATTATCCTCCATGAATTCCTCGATATCTGCCCCGGGCAAAGACCCGAAGTGTTCAGCAGCTTGGTAGCGAACGGCAGCAGAGGGAGGCGCAGCCTGTAGTTCAGCTGGCTGATGGTGACCACCGTCCCCATCACTTGCTCCTTGCTGGCGATCCCGGTGAAGACAGTCCGTTTGTCGATCCCGAAAGCGGATTGAACTCCTGCCAGTGCTGGTCGGTTTTTCCCTCCGTGAAGCAGGCTAGCAACTTCTGCCACTTGGCCCTCTTCACATCAGTGAGCTTGCCACCGGTGTTGTATTCGTAGATGAGCTCCTCCAACAAGGGCATCAGAGGCCCCAGGACGAAGTTGACTTTCGGAATGTGCTTGGGCCTTGACGGCGCAGAAGCGAACCCCACTCCCATGTGCCGCTTTCCGAGCACACCAAGAGCGCCTTTGCCCTTACCCCGGCCAATAGGCTTGGGCGACACTGGAGCCTTCTCCTTCCCAGCCCTCTTGGACGGGACCACATTCATCTTCTTCATGCTACCATAAGAAGCTATCTCGACCGATCGGGAGAACGCGAAGAGCAAGAAATTCGAGAGCAAAGAGTTCAGAAGAATCGTCTCAGCCTCAATCACCATTCGAAGACTTTACTCGTTCGACAGGCAGACGAATGGGTAATTTTTCAAAGGATCGGGCAGAAAACAAGCTCTTTTGCCCGATCACCTTAACCTTTACCTAATGAATTTAACCAATCGGTCAAACTTAATTGATTGGATAGATTCAACCGATCGATTCGTTTTCTACAGGATCGGGCAAAATACTTAGGTTTTTGCCCGATCGCCTCAACCTCCACTGGTTAAATTTAATAGATCGGTCAAACTTGACCGATCGGATAGATTCAACCGATCGGTTCGATTTTCACTGGATCGAGCAAAATACTTAGGTTTTTGCCCGATCACCTCAACCTCCACCGGTGGAATTTAATCGATCGGTCAAACTTGATCGATCGGATAGATTCAACCGATCGGTTCGATTTTTACTGGATCGAACAAAATACTTAGGTTTTTGCCGATCGCCTCAACCTCCACTGGTTGAATTTAACCGATCGGTCAAACCTGCCCGATCTGATAGATTCAACCGATCATTTCGATTTTTACTTAATCGTGCAAAATACTTAGGTTTTTACCCGATCGCCTCAACCTCTACTGGTTGAATTTAACCGATCGGTCAAACTTGATCGATCGGATAGATTCAACCGATCGGTTCGATTCCTACTGGATCGAGCAAAATACTTAGGCTTTTGCCCGATCGCCTCAACCTCCACCGGTTGAATTTAACCGATCGGTCAAACTTGACCGATCGGACAAATTCAACTGATCAGTTCGATTCCTACTGGATTGGGCAAAAAACTATGTTTTTTGACCGATCGCCTTCACCGGTTGAATTTAACCGATCGGTCAACTTTGATCGATCGGTCAAATTCAACCGATCAGTCGAATTTCTACTGGATCGGTCAAAAAACTATGTTTTTTGACCGATCGCCTCAACCTTCACCGGTTGAACTTAGCCGATCGGCCAACTTTGACCAATCGATCAAATTCAATCGATCGATCGAATTTCTACTGGATCGGTCAAAAAACTATGTTTTTTGACCGATCACCTCAACCTTCACTGGTTGAATTTAACCGATCGGTCAAATTCAATTGATCGATCCTCAACCTTCATCGGTTGAATTTAACTGATCGGTTAATTTTGACCGATCGGTCAAATTCAACTGATCGGTCGAATTTCTACTAGATCGGTCAAAAAACTATATTTTTTGACCGATCGCCTCAACCTTCACCGGTTGAATTTAACCAATCGATCAACTTTGACTGATCGGTCAAATTCAACCGATCGGTCGAATATCTACTGGATCGATCAAAAAATTATGTTTTTTGACCGATCGCCTCAACCTTCACCGGTTGAATTTAACCGATCGGTCAACTTTGACCGATTGGTCAAATTCAATCGATCGATCGAATTTCTACTGGATCGGTCAAAAAACTATGTTTTTTGACTGATCGCCTCGACCACCACCGGTGGAATTTAACCGATTGATCAACTTTGACCGATCGGTCAAATTCAACCGATCGGTCAAAATTAACCGATCGGTCAACTTTGACCGATCGGTCAAAATTGACCGATCAGTCCATCAATACCGTTACTCAAAGGTTTTCTTTTCTCTTTTATACTCACGACAGGGGGTTGTTACTTTTGCACCAAATCCAAGCCAGCCAGGATGACCTCTAGCTAACTTGGAGGGGGTAACTGTGGATGCAAATTTTAGCAAAGAAGCCTACAGACAGCGGGACCCACCAGCCCTGCCTGGTGGGCCTACCGAGACTACCACGATACCCACCATCCCTGCTTGGTGGGCCCACCGAGACTACCGCGGGACCCACCAGCCCTGCTTGGTGGGCCCACCGAGACTACCGCAGGACCCACCAGCCCTGCCTGGTAGGCCCACCGAGACTACCGCGGGACCCACCAACCCTGCCTGGTGGGCCCACCTAGACTACCACGGGACCCACCAGCCCTGCCTAGTGAGCCCACTGAGACAACGATGGGACCCACCAGCCCTGTCTGTGGAATCCCCAGAGATGACAGTGGGACCCACCAGCCCTGTCTGGAGGATCCCCCGGATACGACAGCAAAAACCGCCATTTACCCCAGATTTCCTCCCAGGAAATCCTATAAATAGCAGAGCCTTCAAATGTAAAAGGATCTATTCCTAAAAACCAAAAACCAGAGCTCTGGAATCCCAGCTTTCCTATCTTCCAAACACCCTCGATCTTCTTCTTGTCTCTGAAGAATTCGAAGAGATCAGTGACACTCGGCCTGTCGAGGTCACTTTGAGCAAAGTGTTAGTGAATTCGGGTTGCTCCCTATAGCACGGAGACGTACACTTCGGCTGAACTCCGAGATCGTATCTTGTGTCAACATTCTCTCTGTTTGCATATCATAAGAGGCAACTCAAAGTCACTAAGACATCGACCTTCAAACCTACTTTCAAATCAACAGATCGACCAACAATCTTCGACTCAACTTCGATTGACTGGTAAGGTGAAGTCTTCGGATCGGCACGAAGATTTTCCCCCACACTTTCTTCAGAGAATCCTTCTCTTGCTCGAGGACTGTGTTCTTCTTGAGAAGGTTTAGCAGCTTGAAGTCAGTAGTTAAGGTTTAATTCGTAGCTAGCGCTTTGTCCCCTTGGGCAATATGCTCCTTGCTAGATTGATACCCCGAGAGCAGCGGATCTTGCCGATTGCTACGGCCTTCTAGATTGCTGCCTTGCGGCCCCAGTCGCTCATAAATATGTCTTCGATTGGTCTCCATAAAGACTCCATGCCGTCTTCAATGAGTACATTATTCGTCAAATCAGCACCAGCCTTCGGAGGATTGGTGCTAGTTTTCATCATCGAACGCGTTGATATTGGCGTGTTAAAGAAGTTAAAGTAGACTTGAAGGAGGACTTGTGGCTCATCACCACAAGTTGAGTAGGAGTCGATAAAGGTGTAGGTAAGACCTCTAATGATATCCTACAAACGGCACCAAAGTTTATAGGGGAAATTTTTGTGCCGTCATGATCGGCAACCCCACCCCACATACTTGATTGAATACGGATGATTTAAAGAGATAGAGATTAGAATATAGAGAGAGATGACACAAGGATTTGTTGTCAAAGTACGATCTCGTGACTTACATCTCCGGGCGAGAGGTGCTACCTGATCGTGTCACCTGATCTTCACTATAGTATGAGTAAATAAGGGGCAAGCATTCTCTTGATAGGCCGAGAGAAGCTTCGTACAATAGGATTGCACAGAGTAACTAGAAGGAAACTAGAAGGAAGAAGAGAGCTCTGGCACCAGCTCTGGAATCTCCTCTTATTTGTTGATTAATCCCCCAGCCCCACCAACCAACCAACTTTCAGTATGCCATATAGGTTCTTATATAGCCTATGTCTATGCTCATATAGCAATGATGAGGTGGTATCGGGCTTGGGACTTCATGCGGATTGTTGTCCGAGCCTTCTAGTTGGGCCGATGTTGGGCTGTTTTTTGGTCCCAATAAGAGGGCCTTTATTTGCAAGTCTTGTAGAGTAGATTCTTGGGCCTGAGCTTGTTTTCTTGGGCTGCTACATGGGCCCATGTGTGCCTAGTTCGGTCCTTTATAATTATTACACCAACAGCAGATTATAAGAGGAGCCAAGTATACCCCCTCCTCCCAATTACATCATAGGTGGTATCTTTATATATTAAAGGGTTGGCTTTAACAACCGTATATATATGGTAAAAAAATAAAGAGTCTCATAGCTAGGAGGGGTCCCACTATTATGGGATCCATATTCATATTACAGATTATAAAAGGAGTCCAAGTGTACCCCCTCTTCCCTGACTATATCATGGGGAGTACATTTATGTGTCAAAGGGGTGACTTTGATACATACATATATATAGCTGAAATATAAAGAGTCACATACCTAGGAGGGGTTTTGTTACTATGGATCCTTATTTATATAGCAGGTTATGAGAGGAGTCCAAGTATTCCCCCCTCCCCCGAACTATATCATACGAGGATACATCTATGTGTCAAAAGGGCGATTTTAATACACATATGCATATGGGTAAAATATAAAAAGACCCATATCTAGAAGGATTCCCACTATTGTAGGATCCATATTTATGTAGCAGATTATGAGAGGAGTCCAAGTGTTTCCCTTTCCTTTCCTGATGATATTTTAGGGGGGTACATCTATGTGTCAGGGGTGACTTTAGCACCTATATATATGTGACCAAAATATAAAAAGTCACATAGGTAGGAGGAGGCCCACTATTATGGGATCCTAATTCATATAGCAAGTTATGAAAGGTGTCCCCTTCGACTATATCATAGGGGGTACATCTCTGTATCAAAGGGGTGACTTTAAATCCTATTTAAATATTGCATAAATATAAAGTTACTTAAAGTTATAAGGAGTTCCTTTATTGAGGAATCCTTATTCATGTAGTAGATTATGAGAAGAGTCCAAGTGTATCCCTAGTCCTCGACACATTATGGGCGGTACATCTATATATCATAGGGGTGACTTTATGAATTTGGCCAAAATATAAAAAGTCTCATAGATATGAGGGGTCCCACTATTATGAGATCCTTATTAATATAGCAGATTATGAGAGAAGTCCAAGCTACAACCAGTTCCGACTATATCAAGTGTCAACGGGGTGACCTTAACACCCTTATGTGTGTCACTAAAATATAAAGAGGCACATAGTTAGGAGGGGTGCCACTATTACAGGATCCTTATTTATATAGCAAATTATAAGAGGAGCTTATATATATTCTAACCCCGCCTAAGTGATGGGGTATATCTATCTATTAAAGAGGCTACTTTATATATATATATGTGTGGCCAAAATTTAAAGAGTCTCAAAACTAAGAGAGGTACCACTATAATGGGATCCGTATTTATGTAGCAGATTATAAGAGGAGTCCAAGTATTCCCCCCCAACTATACCATGGGGGATACATCTATGTATCAAAAGGGTGACTTTAACACCCACATGTATATTGAAAAAATATAGAATACCATAGCTAGGAGGGGTCCTACAATTGTTGGATCTTTATTCTTAAAGCAGTTTATAAGAGAGGTTCAAGATACCCCCTTACCCCCTAACTATATAATGGAGGGTATATCTATGTGTCAAAGGGGTGATTTTAACACCCATATATGTGTAGCAAAAATATAAAGAGTCATATAGGTAGAAGGGGTCCCCTTATTATAGGATCCTTATTCATATAACAGATTATGAGAGGAGTCCAAGTATAACCCCCCCACCTGACTATATCATTGGGGTGTAGATCTTTTATCAAATAGGTGACTTTAACATTCGCATATATGTGGCAAAAATATAATAGATCCCATAACTAAGAGGGGTCCCACTATTGTAGGATCGTTATTTATAAAACATATTATAAGAGAAGTCCAAAATAGGAGTCCAAGTGTACGCCCCCCCTCCCGACGATATAATGTAGGATAAATATATATATTAAAGGGGTGACATTAATACCCGTATATGTATAGCTAAAATATAAATATTCTCTTAGCTAAAAGGGGTATCTTTAATACCTGCATGTGTGTGGCTAAAACATAAAGTCTTATAGCTAGGAAGAATCCTACTATTTTGGGATCCTTATTCTTGTAGCAGATTATAAAAATAGTCTAAGTATATGCCCATTTCCCTAATTACATCATGGGAGGGTATATTTCTTTCTCAGAGTGCTAGCTTTAACACCCGTATGTGTGTGGACAAATTATAAAGAGTACCATAACTAAAAAGGCTCATATTTATTTAGGATACTTATTCATGTTGCAGATTATAAAAGGTGTCCAAGTATAACCCCTCTATATTACACCATGGGGGGTACATCTATATACCCAAGGAGTGACTCTAATACCCATATATGTGGCATAAATATAAAGAGTCTGATACCTTGAACGGGTCCAACTTTTGTGGGATCCTTATTCATATTACAGATTATAAGAGCACTCCTAGATTATATCATTGGGGGGTACATCTATGTATCAAAGAGGTGAGTTGAATGGTTCAGCAGGTAGTCCGAAAGTGATTAAAGATACGACTTATTTGTATGAATGAGATTCATAAAAAGAGAGATATGATCCATTGGTGCTAATCACTTAAAACTAATCACACTTATAATGAGAGTGGACACCTCATTAGGTAAACTGTAGTATCTCTGACTCTAACAGGGATGGTGAATCTATAGCTATTGGAATGTATGATTCCAAGTCAAAGATGCCAGTGCATGAGATGCATTGATGGATCGTGAGTAAACCCAATGACACCTTTATACTGTCATGGTCATATGGATTCTCAATACTTACACAAGTTGACTTGCTCTTAATCCTGAGAGACTAGCGAACTTCGAGCTTTAGCCCAATTACTTTGACTTATCAATCAGTGAGGTCCTAAGGGCCAATACCTGGATATCTTGGGTGACTGAGTTAGGGTAACGGGGAACTCTAGATCTCAGAATGGAATCCACCTTCTTATAAAGGAGACCTTTATATATATCCCCATTAGTTGATCTTAAGTTTGTTCATCGATAAAATTGCGCAGTCCTCATTTGTGAAGAGTTCACTGATAAGAGGGATGATCAAATAGGGAGATCATATATAATGGAGTATAAGATGTAGCACCAACTGGTTAGACAGCTCATTATACGTGAACCGGTGGTGACTACGGATGTATTAAGGTCGAGGGGCAATATCGTAATCTGTAAGACTAGAGATTGTCTTTCTGACCAGGAGTGCAATCATCACCATATAGTGGAATTAGTGATGATTAATCTAAGTTGCAAATATGGCTAAAGAGTCTAGTAGGTATATTTGCATTTAGGTTGAAGCAGCGTTAAAAGACCCTAGGTGATCCCAAATATGGTCCAAAGCGACTCGAGACTAGTATGTGATCATAAGGGAATTATTATTATTAATTATATATATATGATATATATATATAGACTTTAATAATAAGTGAGTATTGATTTAATGACCATGGGGGTGCCCTAGGCACCCGGACGTGTGCCACCATCACTCAGAGTGAGAATTAAGGGGATAAGGTTTGACCGGGTTAAATTCTAACCGCCCCCTTTGTTTATCCGTCCAACACAAAGAGGATAGGGAAGGGGGCTGACCTTGACTTGTTCAAAGGCTTATCCACCCCTCTCCTTATCCGGAAGGGCTTATAAAAGGGATATGGGAGAGAGGGGGTCGGCCATGCATGCCAGTGCAAACCCTAGCCGCCCCCTCCATCTCCTATCTCTTGTTCTATCTCTCTTAGGTGCAATGGTTTGATCTTGGAGATCAACCCTAATCCAAGGGAGCTCTTTATCTCTCTCGGGATTGCAAGGAAGGCTTCCCACTGGGCCGATTCTCAAGCGACACGAGGAACACATGGTTGAAGATTGCAAGGAGGTTGATCGCCAATATGCAGCAATTTTTATTCAAAAATCTGCAACAGAATAGCCCCACCGTTTTAATTGTTTCGGGATATTTATAGATTGGATTGACTCCGTTCTAGTTCGAGGATCTCCGGAATGAAGACGTTTACATGCTCATAAAATTTCAGAGCAATCATAGATCAAAGCAAAAACTATCATCCATTTTACCGACTGGATCTATAAAGGGCAGATCACCCCACGGTAAAATTCTCATCCGATTAACCATGCATGATAAAGGAAGATTAAATTTTTAATCCGATCCCCATCAGTATTTGGGTATTAAAGTCACCCATTCAAAACATAGATGTACCCCCCAATTATGTACACTTTTGGGGGTACTCTAATACTACTCTTATAATTTGAAACATGAATAAAGATCCCCTAATAGTAGGACCCCTTATAGCTATGGAATTGTTTATATTTTGGCTACATATACGGATGTTAAAGTCACCCCTTTGATATTTGTAGATGTACTCTCAAGATATAGTCGGTGAGGATATCCTTGACTCATTTCTTAATCTGCTATATGAGTAAGGATCCCAGAAAAGTGGGACTCTTCCTGGGTATGAGACTTTTTATATTTTAGGTATACATGTGGGTGTTAAATTTACCTCTTTGACACAAAGATATACCCCAACATGATATAATCAGGAGGGTATACTAGACTCCTTTCATAATCTGTTACAGGAATAAGGATCCTATAGTAATGGGACTCCTCATAGCAATAAGATACTTTATATTTTAGCCATTAATATACGAGTGTTAAAATTACCCCTTTGACATATAGATATACTCTATGATGTAGTTAGGGGGAAGAAGGTACATATGGACTCCTCTCATAATCTCTGTTATATGAATAAGAATCCCATAGTAGTAGAACCTCTCGTATCTAAAAGAATCTTTATATTTTGGCCACATGCTTGAAAGTATAAAAGTTATCCCTTTGACACATAGATATACCCACGATAATGTAGTTAGGGGGGTATACTTGTACTTCTCTCATAATCTTCTTTATAAATATGGATCCTATAATAGTAGGATCCCTCTTATGATATTTTTCCATATATGCTGGTGTTAAAGGCACCTCTTTGATACATAGATGTAACCCTCCAATGATGTAGTTGTTGGGGAGGGGTACACTTGGACTCCTCGTATAATCTGTTACATAAATAAGGATCCCATAATAAGGGGACCACTTTTTCCTATGTCACTCTTTATATTTTGGCTATACATATACCAGTATTAAAGTCACCACTTTAACACATAGATGTACCCCCTAATGATATAGCCTTAGGGGTACTTTAGGACTGCTCTTATAACCTGCAACATGAATAAGGATCTCATAATAGTAGGCACCATTATAACTATGTGACTCCTTATATTTTGGCCACATATATGTGGATTTTAATGTCACCTCTTTGATATATAGTTATACCACCCCTTGGTGTAACCGGGGAGATATATTTAGACTCTTTTTATAATCTGCAATATGAATAAGGATCCAAAAACTATAGGACCCCTCTTAGCTAAGGGATTCTTTATATATTGGCCACATAAATATGGGTGTTAAATCCACCTCTTATAACCTCCCATCTTATAATCAGGGGGAAGGCGGAACACTTAGACTCTACTTATAATCTGCTACATGAATAAGGATCCCACAATAATATAGTTGGGGAAGGGGGGTTAAACACTTGGACATTTCATATAATCTATATCATGAATAGCTAGGATCCCATAATAGTGGGACCCCTCCTAGTTATAGAACTCCTTATATTTTACCGATATACATGTGAGTGTTAGAGTCACCCTTTTTATGTATAAATATTCCCTCAGATGATGAGGGGAAGGGAAGGAGGTATACTTGTACCCCTATCACAATCTGCTATATGAATAAGCTTCCAATATTATGAGCACCCTTCTTAAATATAGGACTTTTTATACTTTTGCTATAGGACTCTATATATTTTTGTCACATACATACGAGTATTAAAGTTACCCCTTGACTCATATATATACCCCTCAATGATATAGTTGGGAGGGGAGGGGTACACTTGGATTGCTCTTTTAATATGGTACATGAATAAGGATCCTAAAGTAATCGAACCTTTATTAGCTATGAGACTTTTTATGTATTGGCCATACATATAATGTTGTTAAAGTTATCCCTTTAGCACATAGATGTACTCCCCAATAGTATAGTCGGGGGAAAGGGAGGGGGTATACTTGGACTCCTCTAATAATCTACTATATGATAAAAGATCCCACAATAGAGAACTACTCCTAGTTATAGGACCTTTTATATTTTAGCCGTACACATGCTAGTAGTATAGTCACCCTTTTGATACATAGATCTACCCCCCATGATATAATCGGGAGGGGGTATATTTAGACTCTTCTTATAATCTACTACAAGAATAAGAATCCCATAATAGTGGGACCTCTCCTAGCTATGATACTCTTTATATTTTAGCCATATACATGCAGTTATTAAAATCACCCCTTTGACACATAGATGTACCCCCTATAATGTAGTCGGTGGGGGAGTGGGTACACATGGACTCCTCTCATAATCTGCTATATGAATCAGGATCCTACAATAATAGAACCCCTCATAGATATAGAACTCTTTATATTTTAGTTAAATGTATGTTGGTGTTAAAGTTACCCCTTTGATACATAGATTTACCTCCCATAATGTAGTTGGGGAGGAGTATACTTTAACTTTTCTTATAATCTGCATCATGGATATGGATCCCATAATAGTAAAAAGCCTCGTAGCAATGAGACTCTTTATATTTTTGCCATAGCCATACGAGTGTTAAAATAACCCCTTTAATATATATATATATATATATATATATATATATATATATATATATATATATATATATATATATATATATATATATACCCCTCAATGATATAGAGGGGGGTACACTTGGACTCCTCTCATAATCTGTTATACGAATAAAGATCCCACTATAAAGGAACCCTTTCTAGCTATATAAGTCTTTATATTTTGGTTACTCAGATACGGATGCTAAAGTTACCAATTTGACACATAGATATATCCCTATATGATATAGTCTTGGAGGGAAACTATGGGACTGCTCTTATAATGTACGATATGAATAAGGATCCCACAACAGTAGGATCCCTCCTAGCTATCAGACTCTTTATTTTTTGGCCACACACATATGGGTGTTAAAGTTACCCATTTGACACAAATATACCCCACCATAAAGTATCAAGGGGGGCACACTTGGACTCCTCTAATAATCTGTTATAGGAATATGGATCTAACAATAGTGGTACCTCTCTTAGCAATAGGACTATTTATTTTTTAGCCATACACAAACGGGTGTTAAATTCACCCCTTTAACATATAGATATACCCCCTATTATATAATCGGGGTGAGGGGTACATGAAACTCCTCTAAAAATTTTTTATATGACCCCTCCTAGTTATAGGACTCTTTATAATTTACCCATATACATGCGAGTGTTAAGGTCACCTCTTTGAGACAAAGATGTACCCCACATGAAGTAGTTGGGGGGGAGGGGAGAGAGAGTGGGTATACTTGGAATCTTTTCATAATCTACTATATGAATAAGGATCCCATAATAGTAGAACCACTCCTAGTTATGGGACTCTTTATATTTTTGTTGCATATATATGGGTGTTAAAGTCACCCCTTTGCAATATAGATGTACCCCTTATGATATAGTCGGTGAGGGGTATACTTGAACTTCTATCATAATCTGTAGTATGAATAAAGATCCCATAATAGTGGGATGCCTCATAGCTATGGGACTCTTTATATTTTTGCCACCTGTATACGGGTATTAAAATCACCCCCTTAACACAATAGATGGACCCTTCCTAGCTATAAAACTTTTTTTATTTTGGCCATACATATGTAGGTGTTAAAGTCACCCCTTTACACATAGATATACCTCGCCATAAAGTAGTCAAAGGGGTACACTTGGGCTCATCTAATAATCTGTTATAGAAATAAGGATCTCACGATAGTGATACATCTCTATGCTATTGGACTTTTTATATTTTAACAACACACATGCGGGTGTTAAAGTCACCCCTTTAACACATAGATGTACCCTCACATATTGTAGTCGGGGTGGGGGTACACTGGATTCCTCTAATAATCTACTACATAAATAAGAATACCATAATAGTGGGACTACTTCTAGATATAGGATTCTTTATAATTTAGCCATACATAGGCGGGTGTTAAAGTCATTTGTTTGACACAAAGATATACCTTTATATGATATAGTCGGAGGCGGGGGTACATTGGACTATTCTTATAAACTACTATATGAATAAGGAACCCCAAATAGTAGGACCCCTCCTAGCTATTGGATTATATATATTTGAGTTATTAATATACGGGTGTTAAAGTCTTCCCTTTTATACATAAATAGACCCCTCCATGATGTAGTCGGGGGGATAAGGAGTACACTAAACTCCTATTTTAATCTACTATATGAATAAGGATTCTAGAATAGTAGAACCTCTCCTAGCTATGGGACCTTTTATATTTTAGCCATTAACATACGAGTGTTAAACTTATCACTTTGATACATAGATGTACCCCCCTATGATGTAGTCTAGATGGGGGGTACATTAGACTACTCTCATAATTGACTTTAAAGTAACCACTTTGTTACATATATACCTCCAATAAAGTAGCCGGGATGGGGGTATTCAAGACTGCTCTCAAAGTCTACTATATTTTTACCTCATGCATGCGGGTATTAAACTCACCCCATTGATATATAAATGCACCCCATGATGTAGTCAGGGGTAGAGGGTATATTTGGACGTCTCTCATAATTTGCATCTTGAATAAGGATTCCACGATAGTAGGACCACTCCTAGTATATTTTTTGCACACAGATATTGGTGTTAAAATCACCCATTCGACACATATATATATCCCCTAATTGATGTTGTCAGAGGGGTACACTTAAACTCCTATCAAAATCTATTGTGTGAAAAAAAAATCCCATATTAAGGGGACCCCTTCTAGTTATGTGACTCTTATATTTTGGTAACGCACATATGGGTGTTAAAGTTACCGCTTTAATACATAGATGTACCTTCCTATATTGTAGTCTTGGGGGGTTGGGGTACTCTAAACTGCTCTGATATTCTGCAAATGAATAAGGATCCCATAAAAATGGGACCCATCCTAAATATAAGACTTTATATTTTGGTCATACACATATGGGTATTAAAGTCACCCCTTAGATAAATAAAAATATTCCCCATGATATAGTTGGGGAGGAATGTGTTACACTTGGACTCCTTTCATAATCTATAATATAAATAAGGATCCTACAATGGTAAGAGCCCTCTTAACTATAGAAATCTTTATATTTTGGCCACACATATGGGTGTTAAAGACAACCCTTTGAGACATAAATATACCATCTCATAATGTAATCTAGAGGGAGAAAGTATACTTGGACTCCTCTTATAATCGGTTATATGAATATGGATCCTACAATAGTGAGATCCCTACTAGCTATAAGACATTATGTTTTGGCCACACACATTTAGGTGTTACAGTCAACCCTCCTAGCTATGACTCTTTATATTTTAGTTATATATATGCGGATATTAAAATCACCCTTTTAATACAGAGATATATCTACCATGATGTAATCGGGCGGGGTACAATTGAACTCCTTTCTTGAAATTCTCTCATAATCTACTTTATAAATAAGGATCCCATAATAGTGGGACCTCTTCTAGCAATGTAAACCTTTCTATTATTGCCACACACATACAGGTATTAAAGTCACCCCTTTGACACATAAATGTACCCCCTAATTATATAGTCGGGAGGGTATACTTGGACTTCTTTCATAATCTATTACAAGAATAAGGATCCCATAATAGTGAAACCTCTCTTAGCTATACGGCTCTTTATATTTTGGCTACATATACGGGTATTAGATTCACTCATTCGATATAAAGATGTACCCCTATATGTAGTTGGGATGGCGGGGTACATTAAACTCCTTTAATAATCTACTACATAAATAAGAATCCCAGAATAGTAGAATCCCACTTAGCTATAGGACTCTTTATAATTTAGCCATATATATATGGGTGTTAAAGTCACCTCTTTGATGCTAGATGTACCCTCTCTCCTGTGATATAGTTGAGGAGGTATACTGGACCCTTCTTAAAATCTGCTACGTGAATAAGAATCTCTGAATAATAGGACCCTTCCTAACTATAAGACCCTTTATATTTTAGCCATTAATATATAGGTATTAAAGTCACCCCTTTTATACATAAATATACCCTCATGATATAATTGGGGGGTATACTGGACTGCTCTCATAATCTATTACATGAATAAGGATTCAGAGTTACAGGACCTCTTCTAGCTATGAATAAGGATCCTATAATAGACGGTCCCCTCCTAGCTATGATACTCTTGATATTTTGGTTATATATACGGGTGATAAAGTCACCCCTTTGACATATAGATATACCTTTTATGATATAGTCAGAGGGGGTATATTTCGACCTCTCTTATAATATGCTTCCTGAATAAGGATTCTACAGTCGGACCCCCCTCCTAGCATAATTTTTGTACACATATATGGGTGTTACGGTCACCTCATTGATACATAGATGTACCTCGTAATAATATTATCTGGGAGGCAGGGGTACACTTGGATTCCTCTCGTAATCTATTATATGAATAAAAATCTAGCAATAAAGGGACCCCTTTTAGTTATATGTCTCTTTATACTTTAGTTACACACATGCGGGTATTAAAGCCACTTCTTTGACACATAGATATATCCCCTATGATATAGTCTTCGGGGGTGGGGGTATTCTAGGAGTGCTCTCATAATCTACAATATGAATAAGGATCCCACAAAAGTGGGACCCGTCCAAGGTATTGGACCTTTTATATTTTGGCCATATATGGGTATTAGAGTTACTCCTTGGGCACATAGATGTACCCCCTATGGTGTAATATGGGGGGATTATACTTGGACTCCTCTTATAATCTACAATATGAATAAGTATCCCAAAAAATAGGAGCCCTATTAGTTATGGTACTCTTTATATATATATCACACACATACAGGTGTTAAAGCCAGCCCTTTGAGAAAGAAATGTACCCTCCCATGATGTAATTGGGAAAATAGGGGTATACTTGGACTATTCTTATAATCTGCTACAAGAATAAGGATCCTAAAATAGTGGGATCCTTCCTAGCTATGAGACTTTATGTTTTAGCCACACACATATGGGTATTAAAGATGCCCCTTCTAGATATGAGAATATTTATATTTTAGCTATACACATACAAGTATTAATATTACCCTTTTAACACATATATTTACCCCCCATTATATCATCGGGGGGGGAGGGGTACACTTGGAGTCCTATCTTAGACTTCTTTTAAAATCTGTTTTATAAATAATGATGCTATAATAGTGGGACCCCTCTTAGTTATGGGATCTATTATATTTTTACCATATATATGCGAGTGTTAAAGTCACATATTTGACAAAATATCTATGCCCCAATAATATAGTCGGGGAGGGGGGCCGGTATACTTGGACTCCTCTCAAAATCTGTTACATAAATAAGGATCCCATAATAAGGGGACCCCTTCTACCTATGTGACTCTTTATATTTTTGCTACACACATATGGGTGTTAAAGTCACCCCTTTGACATATAAATATACCCCCCATTATATAGTTGGAGGGGCAAGGGGGTATCTTGGACCTCTCCTATAAACTGTTTTAAAAATAAGGATCCTACAATCGTAGGACCCCTCTTATCTATGGGACTCTATATTTTTTCAATATACATGTGGGCATTAAAGTCACTCTTTTGATACATAGACGTACCCCCCATGATGTAGTTGGGGGGTACACTTGGACTCCTCTTATAATTTGCTACATGAATACGGATCCTATTATAGTGGTACTCCTCTTAGTTATAAGATTCTTTAAATTTTGGCCACACATATATAGGTATTAAAGTTACCCCTTTAATAGATAGATATACCCCCTTTTACTTACGCGGGGTGGGAATACACTTGAGCTCCTCTTATAATTTGCTATATAAATAAGGATCCTGCAATAATGGCACCCCTCCTAACTATATACCTTTTTATATTTTTAGTGACACACATGCGGGTGTTAAAGTTACCCCTTTGACACATGATGTAGTCGGGGCTAGGGCTAGCTTGGATTTCTCTCATAATCTGCTATATTAATAAAGATCCCATACTAGTGGGACCCCTCCTATCTATGAGACTTTTTAAATTTTGGCCAAACACATAAAATCACCCCTATGATACATAGATGTACCCCCTATAATATGTCGGGGGCTAGGAGTACACTTGGACTTTTCTCATAATCTACATATGGATAAGGATCGCTCAATAGAGGGACTCCGTATATATATGAGTAACTTTATATTTTGGCTTTACTCGTATGAGATTTAAAGTCACCCTTTGATACAGAGATATACCCCCCATGATGTAGTCGAATGGGGGGTAGACCAGGACACCACTCATAACTTGCTATATAAATAAGGATCCCAAAATAGTTGGCCTCTTCCTTCCTATGTGACTCTTTATATTTTGGTCACACACATGCAGATACTAAAGTCACACCTGACACATAGATGTACCAAAAATTTCATCGGGGAGGGAAAGGGAAACATTTGGACTCCTCTCATAATCTGCTATATAAATATGGATCGCACAATAGTGGGACCCCTTCTAGATAAGGGTCTTTTTATATTTTACCCATACGTATATTGTATTAAAGTCGCCCTTTTGATACATAGATATACCCTCGTATGATATAGTTCGGGAGGGGGCATACTTGGACTCCTCTTATAACTTGCTACATGAATAAGGATCCATAATAATAGAACCTCTACTAGGTATGTGACTCTTTATATTTTATTCATATACATGTATATATTAAAGTCACCCCTTTGACACATAAATGTAATCCCCATGATATAGTCGGGGGGGAGGGGTACACATTGACTCCTCTTATAATCTGTAATATGAATATAGATCCTATAATAGTGGGACCCCTACTAGCTCTGAGACTCTTTATTTTTTTACCATACATATATGGGTGTTAAAGCCACCCCTTTAATACATAAATATACCCCCTATGATGTAATTGGGAGGAGGGGGTACACTTGGCTCCTCTTATAATCTGCTGTGGGTGGAAAAATAATACAGGACCGGACCAGACACACGTAGGCCCATGCGGCGGCCCAAGATAGCAAGCCCAGGCCCAAGGATCTAGTCTACAAGGCCTATGAATCAAGCCCCCCTTATTGGGACCGAACAATGACCCAATAGGGGCCCAATTAGGAGTCTCGGATAACAGTCCGTATGAAGGCCCAAGCCCGATGCCACCTTATCACGGCTATGTTAGCATAGACTTCAGCTATAAATGGACCTATATAGCATACTGAAAGTTGGTTGGTTGGTGGGGTTGGAGGATTAATCAACAGAAGAGAGGAGCACATCATTTGTGCTAACAAGCACGATATGCTCATTGGGATTATAAAAATATCATCCCTCGGTTCTCTTTGGGTACCCTACGAAGTAACATACTTTCGATCTAGGTTTCAACTTATCTATCTTCCCTTTTAGCACATATGCTGCGCATCCCCATATCCGAAAGTATTGTAGACTAGGCTTATGCCTAGTCCACAACTCCCTAAGAATTTTAGGGACAGACGTAGATGAAACATGATTTAGTATGTAAATCATTGTACTTAAGGTGAATCCCCATAGGAAATAAGGAAAATTAGGATAGCTCATCATAGATCTAACCTTATCAAGTAAAGTCCTATTCCTCTTATCAGACACACCATTCTGTTGAGGCGTACCCGATACGGTCAACTGAGACAATATTCCATTCTGAGCTAGGTAGTTCTTCAACTCAGTAGAGAGGTATTCTCCTTCTCGATCCGATCGAACAATCTTGATATTTTTACCAAGTTGTTTCTCTACCTCAGCCTGAAACTCTTTGAACTTTTCAAAAGCCTCAGACTTTTGATGCAACAGGTAAATATATCCATACCTCGAGTAGTCATCCGTAAACGTGATGAAATACTCGAAACCTCCTCTAGCCCTTATGTTCAAAGGTCCACACACATCAGAATAAATCAATTCCAATAAGTCTTTGGCTCTATATCCCTTAGCAGTAAAGGGCCTCTTGGTCATTTTTTCTTCTAAACATGATTCACAGACTGGTTCATTATCAAACGGAAGCCGAGGCAAAATGCCATCTTTAACCAGTCTATCTATCATGTTCAGATTTATATGACCTAGCCTCATATGCCAAAGTCTTGTTGGATTAATTGAGGAACGTTATCTTTTAAGTGATATTAGACTATTAGAGTTATCATTTTTCATTTCACATATCTCAAGATTACTAGGGGAAATTAGATACAATCCATTCGTTAAACTACCAGAGCATATAAAACACCCATTTCTCTTTATCACAACTTTAGTACCAAATAAAAAGGAATATCCTTTATTTACTAAAGATGAAACTGAAATAAGGTTATGTCTTATAGACGGTACATATAATGCATATGAAAGAATAATAACCGAATTCGGAAAGACTAATCTAACTACTCCCACTACGATGGCTGATACTATCGCATCTGATCCCAGCGATAACTTGACTTCACCATCACTCAGCTGCCGTGTTGCTTGAAACCCCTGCAACGAATTACAGATATGATTAGTTGCCCCGGAATCAATGCACCATGTATATAAAGTATCCTCTAAAAAGCTTACTTCAAGAACGAGTGATTCAGTCATACCTGAGTTCGTTTTCTTCTCTAAGAAGACAGTACGTTCCTCTTCCAGTAACCGCCTTCCCCATAATGGAAAAATTTTCCTTTGATCTTACCTTCCCCATTCTTGCTCACCCTTCTAAAGGTACTAGCCTTAGCCTTAAGAAACTTGGGACCTTGCTTCTTCTTCGTAAACCAGTTCTTTCCCTTGGGCTTAAACTTAGAAGATGAAGCCTTCTCAACGTTATGAGCACTTGGATCAGTCTTCATAATCCCTTCCGCTATCGTCAGAGAGCTCATCAGTTCTCCCAGAGTAAAGATCATCTTGTTCATATTGGCATTAAGCTTAAACTGGTTGAATGAGTCAGGCAGGGATTCTAGGATTATGTCTGTGACGACCAAGATCCAATAGGCCAATAGCCAAAAGCCAAGACTCCTGAGGCTGAGATGCCAAGATGGATGAGGTGAGGTAAGGTACGGTGAGGTGTATAAGGCCACAAGTTAGCCCCACATCGTCTAGAGAGAAAAAGATCCTGAGCTACTTATATAATTTTCCCTCCCAAACATAGAATACGCGTTTTAAAGCCGTGCACCGCTGCGGATTTCGTAAGAACTCCGTAGTTTAGTGTGCTCGGGCGAGAGCAGTACTAGGATGGGTGACCTCCCTGGGAAGTTCTCGTGCGGGCACAGGCAAAGCGGATAATAACTTGTGTGTTTGGGGTGGATGTTACAAAATGGTATCAGAGCCGGTTCTCCTCGGGATGGGGGGGTCTAACCTTACACGAGGACATGTAGCCCTAAGGGGGTGGATTGTGACGACCAAGATCCAATAGGCCAATAGCCAAGAGCCAAGACTCCTGAGGCTGGGATGCCAAGATGGATAAGGTGAGGTAAGGTACGGTGAGGTGTACAAGGCCACGAGTTAGCCCCACATCGCTTGGAGAGAAAGAGATCCTGAGCTACTTATATAATTTCCCCTCCCAAACATAGAAGACGCATTTTAAAGCCATGCGTCACTATGGATTTCGTAAAAACTCTGTAGTTAAGCGTGCTCAGGTGAGAGCAGTACTAGGATGGGTGACCTCCCTGGGAAGTTCTCGTGCGGGCAAAGGCAAAGCGGATAATATCTTGTATGTTTGGGGTGAATGTTACAATGTCTATCTGAGATTCGCAATCAATCTCGGCCCCCAGTATCTCAAGAATGTTCAACGAATCAAACATCTTCAAAAGGTGCTCTCTAATAGGGGTGCCTTCAGACATCTTAGTGCTCATTAGTCGTTTCATGTGCAGACAGTACTAGGATGGGTGAACTCCCTGGGAAGTTCTCGTGCGGGCAAAGGCAAAGCGGACAATATTTTGTATGTTTTGGGCGAATGTTACAATGTCTATCTGAGATTCGCAATCAATCTCGGCCCCCAGTATCTCAAGAATGTTCAACGAATCAAACATCTTCAAAAGGTGCTCTCTAACAGGGGTGCCTTCAGACATCTTAGTGCTCATTAGTCGTTTCATGGCTTGCTGCCTGGCAGGTCGCCCTTGGTCACCAAACATTTCTTTTAGGTTCAGCATTATGTCTTCAGCAGTAGCATATAACTGATGCTGATGTTGTAATACATTTGACATTGAAGTCAAAATGTAGCAACGAGCCATCTCATCATCCCTATTCCACTTCTGGAAGGCTTCCATCTCCTCTTGGGTAACCAAGGGTCCAGGTAAGTTAGGACAGTCTTTGGTAAGGACATATTTGTACCCTTCAGTAGTTAAGACAATGTCTAGATTTCTTTTCCAGTCTACATAATTAGTTCCGGTCAACTTATTCAGGTTTAGGATTATGGCAAGGGGATTGAATGTAGATCCAGTCATTTTTCTCCTATTAAAACCAAATAGAAAATTACTTATTAGGAGATATGGCAATACATAGGTAATTCATCATTTTATTATGGATTCTCCAACCACAATATGAAAAGTATTCAGGATATCAAATCCACAGAGCAAGTATCCTATGGGATATCATGCCATGTGGGTTTGATTGGAAACCATCATGTTCATACTCTAGACATTTCATATCTTATAGACGAAGACTCATGTAACTTCAGTCCCAAGCGTTTCATCAAAACTCCTAGGGGAGTCTCTTGATGAACGTCTTGTCAAGTATTTTACCACCGTCCAAACCCTATGATAATCGCACTGAGCTAGCCCCTCCTAGAAGAGGTGACCCCAAGTACGTCTCATAGGATTTGTCCTATGAAATCCACATCTAGTAACCGATGGGATGAATAACCTCCGACATTGGGGATCACTCCAAGGTGACACGAGGCATCCATTCTACCATACAGTGAACCAATAATGGAGGACCATGGACTTTCTTTATGAAATCCTCTCCCACTTGATGTTTTTATCTTTTCTAAGAATTTTATTTAAATATTGGTTTTAATTGACATGCATAGAATGATGATTCAAGCAAAATTAAAACAAATATTTATTTCTCCTCTCTCATGGTCAGATATATAATTTGCCAGCATGATCTGTTAGCAAACTTCTAGTTCCCGATCTTCCTGCAAGACCTAAGATCTACAAGGGCATGGAGACTACCCTAAACCCTTCTACCGACCGGTCATTTTCGGGGTTTGGGTACTCCTTACATGAGCCTAATCAGAAATTCAAACCAAGACATCATAGAACATAAATAATATATTCAAGCTTTTGCTTAACCATAAGAGAGAGGCAATCAATTTTATCGCACCTGCAAAAAGATTACACAATAGAAATTGCAAGCACACGATGGATTTCATCCATCCGAACCATTTAACATGCAACCTATGCTCGATTCATAATTTTAAGATTATAGGGATCTATCTAAAATTATCGAGAGCGAGAGAAAACACCATCTGATCTTATCAACATGGCACGAACTGACTAGCATGCAACCTATGCTAGATTTTTAAATCAAAATCTTCATGTGGAAGTATTCGATGGTTGTACGGTAGAGAACATATTCCTCACATGGAGCATGTTCCCATAAAACCCGGTACTATCATCTCAATCGATTTAAACATGCATGAGCCATAGCTCTGATACCAATTGATGGGGATCGGATTAAAAATGTAATCTTTCTTTATCATGCATGGTTATTCGGATGAGAATTTTACCATGGGGTGATCAGTTGTTTGTAGATTCAGTCGGTAAAATGGATGACAGTTTTTGCTCCGATCTCTGATTGCTCTGAAATTTTATAAGCACATAAATGCCTATGTTTCGGAGATTCTCGAACTGGAACGAAGTCAATCCGATATATAGATATCTTGAAACAATTAAAATGGAAGGGTTGTTCTACTACAAATTTCTGGACGAAAATTGCTGCACGTTGGCGATTAACCTCCTTACAATCTTCAACCACGTGTTCCTTACGTCGCTCGAGAATCAGCCCAGTGGGAAGCCTTCCTTGCAATCCCGAGGGAGATGGAGAGCTTCCTTGGATTAGGGTTGATCTCCAAGATCAAACCCTCGCACCCGAGAGAGAAAGAATGAGAGATAGGAGATGGAGGGGGTGGCTAGGGTTTGCATAGGCATGCATGGCCGACCCCCTCTCTCCCATATCCCTTTTATAAGCCCTTCCGGATAAGAAGAGGGGTAGATAAGTCTTTGAACAATTCAAGGCCAGCCTCCCTTCTCTGTCCTCTTTGTGTTGGACAGATAAATAAGGGGGCGGTTAGAATTTGACCCGGTCAAACCTTATCCCCTTAATTCTCACTCTGAGTGATAGTGGCACACGTCCGGGGTGCCTAGGGCACCTCTATGGTCATTTAATCCAATACTCACTTATTATTAAAGCCCATATATATATCTCATATATATATATATATATATATATATATATATATATATATATATATATATATATATATATATATATATATATATATATATATATATATATATATATATATATATATATATATATATATATATATATATATATATATATATATATATATATATATATATAATTAATAATAATAATTCTCTCATGATCATATACTAGTCTCAAGTCGCTTTGGACCGTAGTTGGGATCACCTAGGGTCTTCTAACGCGGCTCCAACCTAAATACGAATATACCGACTAAACTTTTTAGCCATATTTGCATCTTAGATTAATCATCACTAATTCCACTATATGGTGATGATTGCACTCCGGGTCAGAAAGACAATCTCTAGTCTTACAGATTACGATATTGCCCCTCCACCTTAATACATCCGTTGTCACCACTGATTCACTTATAGTGAGCTGTCTAACCAATTAGTGCTACATCTTATACTCCATTATACATGATCTCCCTATTTGATCATCCCTCTTGTCAGTGAACTCTTCACAGATGAGGACTACGCAGTTTTACCGATAAACAAACTTGAGATCAACTAATGGGGATATATATAAAGGCCTCCTTTATAGGAGGGTGGATTCCATCTTGAGATCTAAAGTTCCCCGTTACCCTAACTCAGTCACCCAAGATATCCAGGTGTTGGCCCTTAGGACCTTACTGATTGGTAAGTCAAAGTAACTGGGCCAAAGCTCAAAGTTCGCTAGTCTCTCAAGATAAGAGCAAGTAGACTTGTGTAAGTAGTGAGAACCCATATGGCCATGACAGTACAAAGGCGTTATTGGGTTTACTCATGATCCATCAATGCATCTCATGCACTAGCATCTTTGACCTGGAATTATACATTCCAATGGCTAGAGATTCGCCATCCCTGTCGGAGTCAAAGATACTATAGCTTACCTAATGAGGTGTCCACTTTCATTATAAGCTGTGATTAGTTTTAAGTAATTAGTACCAATGGCTCATATCTCTCTTTGTATGAATCTCATCTATACAAATAAGTCGCATCTTTAATCCCTTTCGGACTACCTGCTGAACCATTCATCTTGTGAACATATTATAATGCCATATCTATTAATAAATAACTGAGAAAAAATATAAAACATAATTTGAGGGCATACAACCCTAACAATACATATAGCAAAAATATAAAGAGTCACATAGCTAGAAATGGTCCTTTTATTGTGGCATCCTTATTCATATAATAGATTATGCTAGGAGTCCCAATATACCCCTTATCTACATCATTGAGGGGTACATCTATGTGTCAAAGGGGTGACTTTAACTCACATATATGTGTAGCCAAAATATAAAGAGCCCTTAGCTAGGAGGGGTCCTACTATCAAGGGATCCTTATTAATATAGCAGATTATGAGAGTATTCCAATATAGCCTTTACCGATAACATCATTGGGGGTATATTTGTATATCAAATGGGTGACATTAATGCCTATATATTAATGGTTAAAATATAAAAAGTATCATTGCTAGGAGGAGTCTTATTATTATGGGATCCTTATTTATATAGCAGATTATGTTAAGAGTCTAGTGTACCCCCTCCCCCTATCTATATCATGGTGGGGTATATCTTTGTGTCAAAGGGGTCACTTTAACACCCACTAGTTTGGCTAAAATATAAAGAGTCACATAGCCAGGAGGGGTCCTATTTTTTTGGGATCCTTATGCATCTATCAGATTATGATAGGAGTCCAGTGTACCCTACCAACTACATCATGGGGGGTACATCTATGTATGAAAGGGGGAACCTTAGCACCTATATATATGGCCAAAATATAAAGAGTCCCATAGATAGGACGGGTCTTACTATTATGGGATTCTTATTTATATTGCAAATTAATAATGCCCTAGAGTACCCCCTTAAGTATGCATCATAGGAGGGTATATCTATATATCAAAGGGGTAACTTTAACACCTGCATGTGTGTAGCCAAAATATAAAAGGTTATGTAGCTAAATGGGGTCTTTTTATTGTATAATTTTTATTTATATAATTGATTATAAAAGGAGTCCATGTATACCCCGCTTTACATCATTGGGGGGGCATATTTATGTGTCAAATGAGTGACTTTAAAACCCACATATGTGTGGCAAAAATATAAAGAGCCCTTAGCTAAGCGGGCCCTTACTATTATGGGAGCCTTATTTATATAGCAGATTATAAAAGGAGTCCAAGAGTATGCCCCCTCGACTACATCATTGGGGGGTATAATTCTGTGACAAAAAGGTGCCTTTAATGCCCATATATGTGTCGCTAAAATATAAAGAGTCACATAGCTATAAGGTATCCCACTATTATGTGATCTTTATTTATGTAACAGATTATGAGAGAATTCCAAGTATGCCCCCTCGATATATTATGGGGGGTACATCTATATATCAAAGAGGTGACTTTAAAAATAGCATATGTGTGGCCAAAATATAAAAATTTCATAGATAGGAGATGTCTCATCATTATGGGATCGTTACTCATATACAGATTATGAGAGGAGTCCACGTATACTTCCCTGACTAAGAGGGGTCCTACTATTATGGGATCATTATTTAACTAGCAGATTATGAGAGGAGTCCAAGTATACTTCCCCGACTAAACCATGGGGGTTATATCTATGTGTCAATGGGGCGACTTTAATAACTGTATGTTTGTGGTAAAAATATAAAGAGTCATATGACTAGAAAGGGTCCTACTTTTATGGGATTCTTATTCATGTAACAAATTATAAGAGTTGTCCTAGAGTTGCCCCTCGCAAGACTACTTCATAGGGGTGTACATCTATATGTCAAAGGGGCGATGATAATTAGCTTTTTTCTTTGTCATTGTATTTAGCTATTATCAAACCAATA
Organism: Chamaelirium japonicum; assembly: GCA_947650365.1. NCBI lineage: Eukaryota > Viridiplantae > Streptophyta > Magnoliopsida > Liliales > Melanthiaceae > Chamaelirium > Chamaelirium japonicum. The sequence continues at coordinate 58,459,908 of OX393554.1, read as the reverse complement.
CGTGCATAAATAATCTAAATAGTATAGGGCAAAGTATAGGATCGAACCATACGTAAATGCAATGCCTACAGGAAAAAAGTCACACGTGAAGCTAGAATAATTTTAAGGGTGTTTGGATTTTTATTATTTTAAAAATAATTTATTTTAGAAAGTAAAAGATAATAACTAATGATTCAAATTAATAGTTTAGAAGAATAGAAAATTCCGCCTAGGAGAGGGATTTGTAAACCATTGTATAGAGTTAACTTCTCCTGCAATGTTAGTCTCTTCTTTCCACACTTGAGAGCGAAAGTTTTACCGACCCAAGCGGAAGATTTAGAGTTAAAGTCCACTTTATCTTATTTTATTATATAATATCCTCTCAATCTAATAAAACAGAATCCTTTTTATAGTGAAAAAGTAAGACTAGTTCAATTGCAAAAATTAATAGAATAAAAATTTGATAAGAAAATTATGACATTTGCCATCTTAGTTAATGATTCAATATTGGAGTTTTGAGGTATCACCCGAATCCCAATTGAATGGAAACAGAGGCGAGCTTCATTCTCACTTAATAATTAAAAATTAATTAATAAAGAGGCGTTAACATTAAGCGCAATAGGGAGCAACTTACAAGAGAAAAATTAAAAAATCTTCAAAAGGTGCTCTCTAACTAGGGTGCCTTCAGACATCTTAGTGCTCATTAGTCGTTTCATGGCTTGCTGCCTAGCAAGTCACCCTTGGTTACCAAATATTTCTTTTAGGTTCAGCATTATGTCTCCAGCAGTGGCATATGATTGATGTTGATGTTGTAATACATTTGACATTGAAGCCAAAATGTAGCAACAAACCATCTCATCAGCCTTATTCCACTTCTGGAAGGCTTTCATCTCCTCTAGCCAAGGATCAAGGTAAGTTAGGGCAGTCTTTGGTAAGGACATATTTGTACCTTCAGCAGTTAAGACAATATCTATATTTCTTTTCCAGTCTACATAATTGGTTCTATGGGGGAAAAATCTTCGTGCCAATCCGAAGACTTCACCTCACCAGTCAATTGAAGTTAGATCGAAGATCGTTGGTTAATCTTCAGTTGGTTGGAAGGTAAGCTTGAAGTTTTGGTCACTTTGAGTTAGCGTTTTGGGTATGCAATCAAAGAGAACATTGACACGAGATGTGATATCGGAGTTCAGCCGAAGCCTACGTCTCCGTACTATAGGGAGTAACCCGAATTTACTATCACTTTGTTTGAAGTAACCTCGACAGGCCGAGTGTCACTGAAGTATCTCCGATCTCTTTAAAGGTAAGAAGATCAAGGAGAGTTGGAGGATGGAACACTGGAATTCCAGAGCTCTGGTTTTCTGAAATCAGATATCAAATTATGGAACTGATCTCTGGATCCCTTCTACACTTGAAGACACTGCTATTTATAGGATTTCCTGGAAAGGAATCTGGGGGTAAATGGTGGTTTTTTCTGTCATATCTGGGGATTCTCCAGGCAGGGCTGGTGGGTCCCGCTATCGTCTTCGAGGATTCCCCAGGCAGGGCCGGTGGGTCCCACGGAAGTCTCTGTGGGCCCACCAGTCAGGGCCGGTGGGTCCCATGAAAGTCTCTGTGGGCCCACCGGGCAGGGCCGGTGGGTCCCGCAGAAGTCTCTGTGGGTCCACTGAGCAGGGCCGGTGGGTCCCGTGGAAGTCTCTGTGGGCCCACCGGGCAGGGCTGGTGGGTCCCGCGGAAGTCTCTGTGGGTCCACCGGGCAGGGCCGGTGGGTCCCGCAGAAGTCTCTGTGGACCCACCGAGCAAGGCCGGTGGGTCCTGCGGAAGTCTCTGTGTGCTCACCAGGCAGGGCTAGCGGGTCCCGTGATAATCTCTGTGGGCCCACCAGGCAGGGCTGGCGGGTCCCGCGGTAGTCTCTGTGGGCCCACCAGGTAGGGCTGGCGGGTCCCGTGGTAGTCTTTGTGGGCCCACCAGGCAGGGCTAGTGGGTCCCGCAGTCTCTGGGGCTTTTTGCCAAAATTTGCACCCACAGTTACCCCCTCCAAGTTAGCTAGTGGCAGTGCTTGCTGACTTGGACTTGAGGTGCAAAAACCAAAACCCCCGCCAAGGGTATGTGATATTGAGGCCTTCGTAGGACGCTATTGTCTGCAAAGAAGAAAAACATTTTAATCGATTGATTGTAGTAAATAAGCCAATTTGTCCAAACAACCAAATCTGATCGATCGGTTAAATTTGACCGATCACTTAAATTTGTCCGATCGGTCAAATTTGACCGATCGGTCGAATTCAACCAGTGGAGTTCGGGTCGATCGGCTAAAAAACCCTGTTCTTCACCATATCTAGTAGTAAATTGACCGATCGGTCGAATTTGTTCGATCGGTCAAAATTGTCCGATCGGACAGTTTTGACCGATCGGTTAAATTCAACCGGTTGGGTTTGAGGTGATCGGGCAAAAACCACAGTTTTTTGCCCGTTCTAATAGAAATTCAACCGATCGATCGAATTTGTCCGATCGGTCAAATTTGCCCTATCCGATCGGGTGTTTATTGATTCGGTCATCGGGAGACCCCCTGCCAGGGTCGTGGACTCGATCGTCTGCCTCTAATGCTGATGGATTAGATCGGAGTCTAATGCTGATGGATTAGATCGGCGAGGGGAGGATTGGTAATTGCTCCGAGATCCATTGCTGCTGCAAACTGAAGATGCTGGAACGGGGTGGAGGATGGGTAATTGCCCCTCTACCCATTACTGCTGCAAACTGAAGGGTTGTCGGATTTGGATGTCAATCAGGTTGAGTTGAAGATCAGCAGAAGAAAACCAGTCGTAGCCGTCCATCGTTGCCATATCGAATCATAACCACTCACTCAACCCTGACCGTCTGATCGATGGATCGGATACGGTTGACTGATCGGATGCCTGAAGGATCGGACGCCACCTGCTGGTGGAGATCCGATGATAGTCCGCCAAAGAGATGATCGGAGGGAGATCCGAGGGAGATGATCGGAGGGGTCGTGCTGCCGCCATCGTTTCGCTAGAGATGGCCAAAAGGGGGATCGATTGCCAGTTGCCGATCTTCGATCGGACAAAGTTTGCTGGTCGTCGATCTCCGATCGGGCGCTGATCTCCGATCGGGCGCCACCAACCGCCAAGTTAGCCGTCGCCGTTCTGCTGGAGAAGGGCAGGGAGGATTAGTCGCCAGTTGCCCATCTCTGATCGGGTGCAGATCACTGATCAGGTGCCGAGCTCGGATCGGGCAAAGATCGATGATCGGGAAAAGGTTACTGATCGGACAAAACCAACCGGTTGGGATTTGGTTGATCGGTCGAAAACACACGTTTGATGCCAAATCCAGTAGGTTTTTGGTTGATCGGGTGGAGGACGAAAGGTTATTGTCGGAGGGGCGAGACTGGCCGCCGATCGGGCGAATTTGACCGATCGGGCAAATTCGACCGATCGGAAGCACCGATCGGGTGATTTTGTACTAAATCGAGAGAAAAACCCCTCCTGGCGACCGATCGCTGAAACCTCGACCGGTTGGTTTTGTCCGATCGATCGCTGGCAACCGATCGTCGATCTTTCATCCATGTTAGAATTGGTGAGGTCTACAGCTCGTAAAAAACCTATAGTTTAGCTATGTATGGTTGATAGTATAGGAATGCATATTGGTACATACCTTAGTACGTGTTCTGATTACAGAACAGAGAGCCATGGCTACATGGTAATCCACTTGAGTGGGAGACTCAAGGGATTGGTCCCATGTAACCTAAATACGTTCGCAGCTCTGATTAGGGTTGGTCACCCTATCAGGATAAGCTGTTGGGATGACAGAGCGTGGGTGTCTCCACCACGGTCATTACCAGGCACAGTGTCTGTGGCCGAACGGAACCAACACGGTGCACAGATCGGTGAGCAGACACCGGTGCACTAAATCGTGTTTCTGCTTAGGGTAAAACGGTCCTAAACCCTGAGGAGCCATGTCTGGTGGACTAACCAGTTGTGTGGTGCTTTGGCGCACCAATGTGTGAGGATCCGGATGCAGTGATCCAAAACCACGGTGTACTGGGTTACCCGGCTGGCGTTGCATCAGCATGTCACTCCTGCAGGCTATCCATACCCCTAACGGGAGGTGCGTTCCTTGGTCTGACCTACGTCGTATTAAACCCTGGCCAGGTGGTCATCAGTTCGACTGGTGACGGATCCGGTTACTCAGCAGAGTTATCGGAGGTACGATGTACGTGGTCAACCTAGAAGGAACCGAGTCATATGAGCACTTGAGTCTGACGGTATTCTCCACCGCTCGAGTTGCATCATGGCACCAAGTGGAGGGACAGCGAGTTTACCATACTAAGCGGAGAGCAGGGGTATGAGAGAGAACATAGTAAGTCCGGGGGAATTGGAGTGCAGCCTGCGTCGCACTCTGGGTGGCTATGCAGGTTAACTCGGACTCAGAGGATCGATGGTACACTCGGGTAGTGTGTCGATCGAGTCTGAGTTGGAAGCCATGAACCCTGGTCCCTGAAGGTTCCACCTTATCGACATTATGTACGGTTCTTATACCATCTCGTCGAAACACAGAACGTAGTTAGAGGAAGCGAGAAGTCCAAGCCTACGCTCCGTGAGTGCTTCGCACTAGTGCACGGTAGATGCGTAGCTACGTGTGTGCACTAAGGGGAAACCCTAGGTTAGTGCAGAGACGCATGTAGCAATTCCTTGTCATAAGTGGACTTTGCCACATGGGTGCGATGCACCGAGACATGTTGCGAGTTGACTAATTGACTTCACTAGGGGAACCCTAAGGGAACCTCAGAGAATAGTGAAATCACTGGTGCACTTCACTTATGTGTGCCTTGCAAAGTCTCGTACACGAGGAACGGCCAACTAGTGTCATAATGGCGTTTTGGTCATACCATGCGTCACTATGCACTAAGGGGGCCGGCCCTAAGTGTTGAGAGACTGGTCAAGGCCGGCCCTATTAATTTCAGGAGGTTGTTGCCTCCGATGAAAGGGCCGGTCATGAGGCGCAGAAAACAGGCTGATTTTGACCGTTTTCGAAAATAAGGAAAGGATAGAGATAAAAGAAGAGATATATAGGGAGAGGTTTGAATCAGTCAATCCTATCCGCTAGGCTTATCCATAAGGATAAGGCCAACCCTATATAAGGCATAGGGAGAGAGGGGGGGACAAAATTAATGAGCCATGCAAGCCCTAGGGCCGGCCCAAGCCATGGGGGAAACCCTAGCCACTCCCCTCTCCTCTCTTCGTATCTCCTCTCTTGTCTCTCTCTCCCTCGCTTGCGCCATTGGATGGCGACTCGTCTTCCTCACGTGGTGTTTCATAGAAGGAGAAGGCTCGTCGTATGGAGGCACTCAAAGATCCATCGACGAGGTGCCGTGCATCGTGTGAGATCGGGTGAACTAGAAGACGTCTCCCGCAACTTTTTGCTGTCCAGAATCTGTACAGAAAATCAGCGTTGTTTCTATGATTCCGGGAGCTACAGAAGTCTAAACGACGTGAAACTTGTTGTAAAAGTTGCTTCTCGAAGTTGGCTACCTGTAGTCCAAATTTCATCCCAATCGGAGTTCGGAGCAGAAAGTTATGGCCGTCGAACCAAAGCTATGTCGAGCAGATCCGTAGCCCGTCTCCATCAACAAAGAAGAAATTTGTCGCGGTGAAAGATTCCGCACGCAGGTATGATCTCTAACAAGTAGATCTAACATAATTAGAACATGCATACATGCTAGATTGTTTTTTCGCGTTAGATCATCGTTAGGGGTTCGCGTAGTTGCCATGCTAGATTCATACACGCATATGTAGATCATTTCGATGAAAATTTTGATATGTAACGCACACCGCTCACGGTCCTCGGACCTATTCTTTGCTTCCGCTATGGGCCTCTACCATAGATTTATTTCCAACAATCCGGACATCCACCGTCTGGGTCGGAGGAGGGGGAGTTGGCGATTTGTGGCTATCGGTTGCCGCTCGGTGTAGAGATCATCGATCGGTTACCAGTTGTCGATCGGTTGTCAGGGAGTTGTGACCGATCGGGGATAAGATCGGGAGGGGAAGAGCTTCATCGCTTCGTGGTCTTCGGTAGGAGAGAAGGAGAGCTTCATCCCCCGTGAAATCACGGGCTCTTACTGTGATTTCACGGGGCTCTGCTGCCTTGATTTGAGGGTATTGATTCTAGCCGTCGATCAGGTCAACGGGTCCATTACTGATTGCCACGTAGGAGGCTGAGTGATGATGCACAATGTCATCGTTGCTTTGATTGATGGCACAAATTGTGGCCGTTGATTCACACATTTGATGTTTGCTCTAGAGAGCAAAAGTTGGCAACCCACATGAAGGCCATGTAAATATTTCGTGTATATACCACGCGTGCACCCAACCCGGCATGCTATGGTCGTTTGATTTGAATGATTTTTGATCAAACACCATACAACCAAAAGGCATTTCAAATGGACTGAATACCCAGATCGGTCCAAGTAGGATTTCCTCTTTCTAGTTGGAGGAATCTTCTGTACTGAAATTGGGTCCCGCTACCAATGCGAATCCCGCTCGTTGATGACATGCTACCGGGATTGTGGAATTAATAGACCAAGCTCCCGTCATTTGCGAGCGTGGACAATGTCTGTTAATGTAGCGCTCCTAGATGTTGTGATAAGATCCCTATCACAGTTGATTGTCGCTTATGAGTGCGATTCATCGATAATGCAATTCGATCCATTGTAATTGAGTCACTTCTAGAAGACGCTTGGACAAACATGGGAGACCCCCGGCCATGGGCCAACCAATCGGTTTCTGGTAACGGGTAACAATCTAGGGGATCGATATATTTGTTGTACTTCGAAGAAGTGGCGACGAGTTTTGGCCAACCAGTCGTGACGATCAGTTATTGTCGAAGGGTTGACGGTAGTCGAAAGATCGACCATCGATCGACCATTCGTAGCACTGAACGTCATGTTGTGATCGTAAGCCCTCTCACAGTAGTTGGTGCCTGCTAACTTAGGAAAGCAATTGAATGTTTGGGTGTTCTGAATAAAATTCGAATGTCTTGCTACTGAATAGTGTTGAGGCCATGAGCGAAGACTTCGATTGAATGCCGAGACTCGGGTCTCGGACTTTGCTGCCACGTGCCAAGGTTGCAAGCTTGGACTTTCGATCAAATGCCAAGATGTCAGTCTCAGACTTTGCTGCCAAATACTAGGACTAAGTTTGGACTTTGTTCGAATGCTGCGGTTCATGCCTTAAACTTTTCCCTTGAATGGTTGATAAGTCTTCGCCTGTAAGTTTTTGAACCTTCAGGCACATTGTAGTGCCAAAAGTTGTTGGGGGATTGTTTCTCCCATCTCCTCAGTTGACAGAAGTTGGGCCGCAACGTTCTTCAACTAATTTGGAGCGTTGAGCATATGTCTTTGTATGTTGATAGACCGGGACGAGTCACGATGGTCATGTCAACAGTGGGCATGGAACATGCGCTTTTGTCTGCCTTTGGGGTACGGAACGTGATGTCTTTGCTCACTAGTAGGTTGGGGCGAACGCCTCGACAACCATACTAGCTGCAGGACACTAGGCACGTACCTTTGTCAATCGGCTTATGGATCTTAGGACGATCTGCAATGTCGGAAGATGTTTGAGGGTTGGCCGGAAGATCACGTGACTTCTGGGCAATAGTCGTCTCGTCGTTGATGCTGGCTATGAAAGATTGTAGATTCACCCCCTCATCGGTGGTGGCTTTCTAGAACGCGTCTTCCCTGAGCATGAGAGCGCGCGATGCTCTCTTATATGAGTGTCGAGTGGTAGAAGTCTTCTGTAGTGACTTGGTAAGTTGAAGGATGTTCTGCCTCTGGAGTGATGTTGGCTGAATGCTGCATAACGCATTGGATCTTGATCTTCATGTCGAGATGTGTTGGGGCTAAGAGCTTAGGCTTTGCTAGGGTGCCGAGATTAGGTCTCGGATTTTGGACTTGCTGAGTGCCGAGGCGATGGTCGCCTCGGACTTTGTCTGCGAGCACTGGAGCTCTCTCTCCAAGCTTGTTAGGTGCCAAGACGGTGCAGAGCACCTCAAACTTTTTATTTGAGTGTCGAGGCTTCTCCTTGGACTTTGCCGCATGCCGCGGCAGCGAAGGTGCCTCGGACTATGTATTTGAGTGTCAAGGCAATAAACTCGGACTTTTTGCCTGCCGAGGTCGGGAAACCTGACTCGGAATTTGTCTTTAAATACTGAGGTTGCCTCCTCGGGCTGAGTTGATGTCGATGTCTCGGTCTTTGGAAGGTGCCGAGGTGGCGAAGCCTACCTCAGACTTTATTTTTAAACATCGAGGCTATCTCCTTGGTCCGAGACGATGTCGGTGTCTTGGGATTTGTAGGGTGCCGAGGTGGCAGAGCCTACCTCGGACTGTCTTCGAATGCCAAGGCTGTCAAATTGGGCTTGTTTGAATGATGAAGGTTAGAATTTAGAGTATTTAGCGTAGTGTCTTTGTATCGATCGATTTAGGCGAGGTGCCATTTCAGTCGAACATGCATGGGGGCACGTAGCTTTGTACCGTTATAGGTTAGTCGGTCATGTCGCAATGTGAACCGATCTAACTGTGGTGAGGCACGGACGTATGTGTCCTTACGTGACAATGGGAGCGTGTGCAACACTAATGATTCGGAGTACTCAGGGTAGTGCCTTTGTATCGGCCGACTTAGGCAAAGCGCCGTTTCAGTCGAACCTATATCTCAAGCACGTAGCTTTGTACTGTTGCAGGTTAGTCGGTCGTGTCGCAACGCGAACCGATCTAACTGTGGTGAGTCACGGGCGTATGTGTCCTTACGTGACAATGGGAGTGTGTGCAACACCAATGATTCAGAGTACTCAGCGTAGTGCCTTTGTATCGGCCGACTTAGGCAAAGCACTGTTTCAGTCGAACCTACGTCTCAGGCACGTAGCTTTGTATAGTTGCACGTTAGTCGGTCATGTCACAACGCGAACCGATCTAACTATGGTGAGGCACGGGTGCATGTGTCCTTACGTGACAACGGGAGCATGTGCAACACCAATGATTCGGAGTACTCAGCGTAGTGCCTTTGTATCGATCGACTTAGGCGAAGTGTCGTTTCAGTCATACCTATGTCGGGGCACGTAGCTTTGTATCATTGTAGTTGATCGACCTTGGAGCCTTGGTTGGATAGAATTTGAAATGAAATTTGAAAAGGCGACGACCGCTCTGAACTATGTATTCGAGTGCCAAGATTATCTCCTTGGACTTTGTCGCATATCGAGGCGGCGAGTGCGCTTCGAACTTTGCATTCGAGTACCAAGGCTGTCTCCTTGGACTTCATCGAATGCCGAGGCAGCGAGTGCGTCTCGGACTTTGTATTCGAACGCCAAGACTGTCTCCTTGAACTTCGTCGAATGCCGAGGCAATGAGTGCATCTCGGACTTTGTATTCGAGTGCCAAGATTATCTCCTTGGACTTCGCCGAATGTCGAGGTAGCGAGTGTATCTCGGACTTTGTATTCGAGCTCCAAGGCTGTCTCCTTGGACTTCGTCGAATACCGAGGCAATGAGTGCATCTCGGACTTTGTATTCGAGTGCCAAGGTTGTCTCCTTGGACTTCATCGAATGCCAAGGCAACGAGTACGTCTCGGACTTTGTGGATATGTAACACATACCTTTGCCTATCACCTCGTTGTAGTCTTCATGTGAGCCCTTTCGTTTCGAACATCACCCCCAATATAGGGATTGGAGGAGAGTCAGAATTGAAAGGCTTAGAATATCGACGGGAGGTGTAGACGATGGATTGTCTAGAAAGAGCGGGTTGTTGGATTGAAGTTGAGCCGCCTGTTAGGTTTGATGTGGTCTACAGCTCGTAAAACCCTAGGTTTGGCTGTATATGGTTGATAGTTTATTTAGGATTGTATAAAGGTACGTATTATTATACATGTTCTATTTAAAGAACTTAAGGAGCCATGGCTATATAGTAGTCCATCTGAGTGGGAGACTCAGTGGATCGGTCCTATGAGCCTAAATCGTTCACAGCTCTGATTTGGGTTGGTCGCCCTATCAGGATAAGCTGTTGGAATGACAGAGCATGAGAATCTCCATAATGGTCATTACCAGGCACAATGTCTGTGGCCGAACAGAACCAACACGGTGCACAGATCGGTGAGCAGACACCGGTGCACATAGCCGTGTTTCTGCTTAGGGTAATCGGTCCTAAACCCTGAGGAACCGTGACCGGTGGACTAACCAGTTGCGTGTAACTTTGGTTCACCAACGTGTGAGGGATCTAACCACGACCCAATACCACGGTGCGCTGGGTTACCGGGCTGACGTTGCATCGGTACGCCACTCTTGCAGGCCATCCACATCCTTATCGGTAGGTGCGTTCCTTGGTATGACATACACCGCACTAAACCCAGGCCTGGTGGTCAGCAGTTGAGCTGTTGACTGGATCTGGTTGCTTGGACAAAGCGATCGGAGGTGCGATGTAATAGTCAACCTGGAAGGAACCTAGTCATATGGTCACTCGAGTCTGACGGTGCTCTCCACCGCTCGAGTTGACTCATGGCACCAAGTGGAGGGACATTGTATTACCAATACTAAGCGGAGAACAGGGGTATGCGAGAGAGCTTAATAAGTCTGGGAGAATTGGAGTGCAGCCTGCGTCGCACTCTGGGTGGCCACGCAGGTTAACCGGGACCCAGAGGATTGACAGGGACACTCGGGTAGTGTGTCGATCGGGTTCGGTTGGAAGCCATGAATCCTAGTCCCTGAAGGTTCCACCCTATCCACGATCATTACGGATCAATACTTTTTCCTTGTCTCACAGCATATTATGAGTTGAAGAAATAATGCCTAATCGTCCTGTGTTCCGTGAGTGCATCGCACTGGAGCATGGTGGTAGCACAGGACTAAGTGTGTTCACTAGGGGGCAACCCCAGAGTAGTGTAGAGACATACGATGTTGCCATTATACCATGAGGAGTCCATTCCGTGTGTGCGTGTTGCACTAGAACGCAGAATGCGAGTTTAGTAATTTTTACTATGGGGCACCCCACCTTTTACTAAGGGCACCCTAGTAAATAGCAAAAATACTATTCATCATCCCATGGTGTATTGACTTGTTGCTGATACCGATGAGGTGCCCTAAGTGTTAGGGTGCATTATCGTGCACGTAGATGGGCCATACATTGTCCCGCATGAGGTGAACGACCACTAGATGCATGGGGGCATTTTGGTCATTACAAAATGTCTCGCATGCCCTAGTGGCCGCCATCCTCACTAGGGCTAGCATGCATGGCCATCAAACTTATAATTAAGGGATTAATTCAGATTTGAATTATTTTGAATCATCTCCTTAATTGCAACAATTCTAATATGGCAACTAGTATTAAAAAGGGGCATTGAATTTGAGAGTAATGAGAGGGAGAGAGAGAGAGGAACGGTTTCAAATGACAAGAGAGAGTGAGGGGCACGATTTTCAGATCTGAAATGGTGCATCCTTCTCATATTTTCTGATGAAGAACCAAAGCCCCTTCGCTTATGGTTCGGATTTTTGTCATCTCTCTCTCTCGGGTTCATCTCTTCTCTCTCCCTCATCTTCTTCTCCAAGTGTGTGTGTGAGATTGATGGAGATCGCTTGCACTCTGAGGTACTCAGAGATTAGAGTGCAAGGATCCGGGATGATATGTGAGATCGGGTGAATCCGATGAGATTCATTTCTCTCTTGCATGAGGATCCGGCTCGAGATTGCTGCCCAGATTTTACGGGCAGATCTGCATTGTTTTGATCACTGAAGGAGCTATAGAAGTCCAAATGACTTCAAACCAGTTGCAAACTCTTGACGTTGAAGTCTTCTTTCCGGCAAATCAAGTTTCGCTCCGTTCCGATGTTGGGATAGAAAGTTATGGCCTTTGCACTGAAAGGTGTTTGTGCAGATCCGAATTTGTCTTCATCAATATTGAAGCAATTCTTCGCGGTGTTAAATCCCGCACGAAGGTATAACCTACTAACCCCTAGATCTATCATAATGCATACATATGAGATATGTCAATCATTTCGATAGATGACTATAGGGGTTCGATTCGTATTTGTTTTATCATTTACGCATATGATTAATATGAATGAAAAATTTTAAAATGTACCGCACACTGAAACGATCCTCGGGATCAACTCCACCTTCCGCTACGCCTCCGATATCATTCCAACACCGCCAACTCATTGAGCGAGCCTCGGGTCGAAACTGATGTCATTGTGAGTAACTTCCCTCTGGATGATCCTGATAGAGTCTTCGCCATTCAGTGAAAGCGGAGGAAGTAACCAGATCGCTAATGTCCAATCGGTTGTCCGCTCAACCGAGGGAGCTGGAAAGTTTGGTTATCTAGATCGGTTGTCTGCTCAACTGATCTGATACTTGTTATAGAGCAAACTGAGCTTTTTGAACGTATCCCACAGACGGCGCCAAACTGTGGGGGAAAAATCTTCGTGCAATCCGAAGACTTCACCTCACCAGTCAATTGAAGTTAGATTGAAGATCGTTGGTCGATCTTCTGTTGGTTGGAAGGTAAGCTTGAAGTTTTGGTCACTTTGAGTTAGCGTTTTGGGTATGTAATCAAAGAGAACATTGACACGAGATGTGCTATCGGAGTTCAGCCGACGCCTACGTCTCCGTGCTATAGGGAGCAACCCGAATTTACTATCACTTTGTTTGAAGTAACCTCGACAAGCCGAGTGTCACTGAAGTATCTCCGATCTCTTTAAAAGTAAGAAGATCAAGGAGAGTTAGAGGAAGGAACACTGGAATTCCAGAGCTCTGGTTTTTTGAAATCAGATATTAAATTATGGTACTGATCTCTGGATCCCTTCTACACTTGAAGACACTGCTATTTATAGGATTTCCTGGAAAGGAATCTGGGGGTAAATGGCGGTTTTTGCTGTGATATCTAGGGATTCTCCAGGCAGGACTGGTGGGTCCCGCCATCATCTCCGAGGATTCCCCAGACAGGGCCGGTGGGTCCCGCGGAAGTCTCTGTGGGCCCACCAGGCAGGGCCGGTGGGTCCCGTGGAAGTCTCTGTGGGCCCACCGGGCAGGGCCGGTAGGTCCCGCGGAAGTCTCTGTGGGTCCACCGGGCAGGGCCGGTGGGTCTCGTGGAAGTCTCTGTGGGCCCACCGGGCAGGGCCGGTGGGTCCCGCGGAAGTCTCTGTGGGTCCACCGGGCAGGGCCGATGGGTCCCGCGGAAGTCTCTGTGGACCCACCGGGCAGGGCCGGTGGGTCCTGCGGAAGTCTCTGCGTGCTCACCAGGCAGGGCTCATGGGTCCCGCGATAGTCTCTGTGGGCCCACCAAGCAGGGCTGGCGGGTCCGGCGGTAGTCTCTGTGGGCCACCAGGTAGGGCTGGCGGGTCCCGCAGTAGTCTCTGTGTGCCCACCAGGCAGGGCTAGTGGGTCCCGCAGTCTCTGGGGCTTCTTGCCAAAATTTGCACCCACAGGTTCCGGTCAACTTATTCTAGTTCAGGTTTATGGTAAGGGGATTGAATGTAGATCCAATCATTTTTCCTATTAAAGTCAAATAGAAAATTACTTATTAGGAGATATGGCAATACATAGGCAATTCATCATTTTATTATGGATTCTCCAACCACAATGTGAAAAGCATTCAGGATATCAAATCCACAGAGCAAGTATCCTAGGGGATATCATGCCCTGTGGGTTTGATTGGAAACCATCATGTTTATACTCTAGATATCTCATGTCTTATGGACTATGACTCCTGTGACTTCAATCCCAAGCGTTTCATTAAAACTCCTAGAGGAGTCTCTTGATGAATGTCTTGTCAAGTGTTTTACCACCGTCCAAACCCTACGATAATCGCATTGTGCTAGCGCCTCCTAGGGGAAGTGACCTCAAGTACGTCTTATAAGATTTGTCCTATGAAATCCACATCTAATAACCAGTGGAATGAATACCCCCCCAATATTAGGGATCACTCCAAGGTGACACGAGGTATCCATTTCACCTTATAGTGGACCAATAGTGGAGGACCATGAACTTCCTTTATGAAATCCTCTCCCACTTGATGTTTTTATCTTTTCTGATAACTTTATTTAAATATTGGTTTTAATTAACATTTATAGAATGATGATTTAAGCAAAACTAAAACAAATATTTATTCCTCCTCTCTCATGGTCAGATATATAATTTGCCAGCATGATCTGTTATCAAACTTTCGACTCCCGATCTTCCTGCAAAACCTAAAATCTACAAGGGCATGGAGATTAACCTAAACCCCTCTGTCGACCGGTCATTTTTGGGGTTTGGGTTCTTCTTACATAAGCCCAATCAGAAATTAAAACCAAGACATCACAGAACATAAATATTATATTCAAGCTTTTGCTTGACCATGAGAGAGAGGTAAGCAATTTCAGCGCACCTGCAAAAAGATTACACAATAGAAATTGCAAGCACACGATGGATTTTATCCATCTGAACCATCAAGCATGCAACCTACACTCGATTCATAATTTTTAGATTATAGCGATCTATCTAAAATTATTGAGAGCAAGAGAAAACACTATCGTTGATCTTATCAACATGACACGAACCGACTAGCATGCAACCTACGCTAGATTTTTAAATCAAAATCTTCATGTGGAGGTGTTCAATGGTTGCACGGTAGAGAATATATTCCTCGCACGGAGCATATTTCCATATAACCTGGCACTATCATCTCAACCGATTAGAACATGTATGAGCTATAGCTCTGATACCAATTGATGGGGATCGGATTAAAATTTTAATCTTCCTTGATCATGCATGGTTATTCGGATAAGAATTTTACCGTGGAGTGATCAGCCCTTTGTAGATCCAGTTGGTAAAAAAAATAACAGTTTTTGCTCCAATCTCTGATTGCTTTGAAATTTTATGAGCACATGAAAGCCTTCGTTTTGAAGATCCTCGAACTGGAACGGAGTCAATCCGATTTGTAGATCTCCTGAAACAATTAAAATAGTGGGACTGTTCTGCTGTAGATTTCTGGACGAAAAATTGCTGCACGTTGGCGATCAACCTCCTTACAATCTTCAACCACATGTTCCTCATGTCGCTCGAGAATTGGCCCAATGGGAAGTCATCATTGTAATCCTGAGGGAGATGGAGAGCTTCCTTGGATTAGGGTTGATCTCCAAGATCAAACCCTCGCACCCGAGAGAGAGTGAGAGAGAACGAGAGATAAGAGATGGAGAGGGCGGCTAGGGTTTGCACAGGCATGCATGGCGACCCCCTCTCTCCCATATCCCTTTTATAAGCCCTTCCAAATAAGAAGAGGGGTGGATAAGCCTTTGAACAAGTCAAGGCCAGCCCCCCTTCCCTATCCACTTTGTGTTGGATGGATAAACAAAAGGGCGGTTAGAATTTGACCCGGTCAAACCTTATCCCCTTAATTCTCACTCTGAGTGATGGTGGCACACGTCCTGGGTGCCTAGAGCACCCCTATGGTCATTAAATCCAATACTCACTTATTATTAAAGCCTATATATATATCTCATATATATATAATTAATAATAATAATTCCCTCATGATCACATACTAGTCTCGAGTCGCTTTGGACCGTAGTTGGGATCACCTAGGGTCTTCTAACGCGGCTCTAATCTAAATACGAATATACCGACTAAACTCTTTAGCCATATTTGCATCTTAGATTAATCATCACTAATTCTACTATATGGTGATGATTGCACTCCGGGTCAGAAAGACAATCTCTAGTCTTACATATTACAATATTGCCCCTCCACCTTAATACATCCGTAGTCACCACCGGTTCACTTATAGTGAGCTGTCTAACCAATTAGTGCTATATTTTATACTCTATTATACATAATCTTCCTATTTGATTATCCCTCTTGTCAGTGAACTCTTCACAGATGAGGACTGCGCAATTTTACCGATGAACAAACTTGAGATCAACTAATGGGGATATATATAAAGGTCTCTTTTATAAGAGGGTGGATTCCATCTTGAGATCTAGAGCTCCCCGTTACCTTAACTCAGTCACCCAAGATATCCAGGTGTTGGCCCTTAGGACCTCATTGATTGATAAGTCAAAGTAACTAGGCCAAAACTCGAAGTTCGCTAGTCTCTTAGGATTAAGAGCAAGTCGACTTGTGTAAGTAGTGAGAACCCATATGACAATGACAGTACAAAGGTGTCATTGGATTTACTCACGATCCATCAATGCATCTCATGCACTAGCATCTTTGACCTAGAATCATACATTACAATGGCTAGAGATTCATCATCCCTATCGGAGTCAAAGATACTACAGTTTACCTAATAAGGTGTCCACCCTCATTATAAGCTGTGATTAGTGCCAATGGCTCATATCTCTCTTTGTATGAATCTCATCCATACAAATAAGTCACATCTTTAATCACTTGCGGACTACCTGTTGAACCATTCATCTCATGAACATATTATAATACCATATCGATTAATAAATAATTGAGGAAAAACATAAAACATTGTTTGAGGGCATACAACCCTAACAAAGGCTACCCGTCCCAAACCCAATCCGGCGCCAACCATGCCAGCCCTAGGTGGGGAGGTTAGGGGTGTGCATCGGTTCGAAACCAACCTACTTAGGTAAAACCCAAACCGATCCAACCTGGGTCGATTTTGAGGATTTTCAATCTGATCCAAACCGAACTAAGATTGGAATCCAATCCAATCCAATTAAAGTCGGTTTGGATTAGATTGGATGGTCGATTTAGGCTTTGGACCTTGTTCTTATTGAGGTTCCCCCTAGGCCTGCAATCTGGCCCTTTAGAAAGGGTACCCTGCACGGCCCAGCCCTCTAAAGCCTTGCCTGCCAAGGGCCTGAGGGTCGGGCCGGGCCAAGTTTTCATAAGCCCTCCAAGATGAGGGCCGAGCCAAGGAAACTTATAGCCTGACCCTGCTAGGCTTTACCCTCCATATACATAAATTTTATAATATATATAATACTTATTAAGGGGCTAAATCAATGGCCAAGTGGAACTAATCAGCAATTAATCACTCACTATAACCCTATAGGAATTGGAGTTATCAAGTTTGAATATATTAGTATTAGAAGTATTATATAACACCCTTAAGACTTATAATACTTTTTAAGCTGTATTATCAGTCTCAAGCATAAAAGCCTAAAGGCACTGATATAAGAGTAGTTTAGGAAGAAGAAAAAAAGTTTTAACCCTTCTTTATTGACCTAACTGAAGAAATAGATATGTTGATGATCCTTATCTTAGTGATATCAAGTTGGTCCTTGATCGGCCCTAACCCAGCCTTGGTCCTTGAAGGATCGAGATAGGGCCCATCATTTTCTAGCCCTGAGGTCTAGGGCAGGGCTAGGGCCTACCTCCTAAAACAAAGGGCCGGGTCTGATTTGACCCCAATCCTGCCCTGGTCCTGCCCTTTGATAGGCCTACTTCCGCCCCCCCCCCCCCCCCCCCCCCCCCTCCCCACCCCGTTCTATTTGGACCTAGTTCAAACTTAAAAAATAATAATTGTTATCAAATCAATAGGTCTACATAAGATTTTTAACTGATTTTGAGTTATCCTACAATATTGCAATGGTTGTTGATAGCAAGGGTTTATGAGGACACATGATACATTTAATAAAATATTATATATATATATATATATATATATATATATATATATATATATATATATATATATATATATATATATATATATATATATATATATATATATATATATGTCAGTTCGGTTCGGTATCGATCAGTTTTGAATTTACAAATCCATCAACCGATCCAATCATGTCGGATTTTTAAAAACCCAATCCGATGCGATCCATTGAGTGTGTCAAAACTGATCAAATTTGGTCGGCTTGGTTTAGTTTGATCAGTTTGGTTTGGATCCTACACATCCCTAGGAGAGGTAGGCTTCCACATGGAACCAAAGACTTCATTTTTAAAGTATTTTATAGATTAGAGAACGACCAACCACCAAGGAAGATGGTTCTTAACTTTGAACGGGGCTTGGGGTTGAACCCAATTGGTCATATGAAATGATAGACGGGTGACGGGTCGAATTCCAATTGGTTTTTTTTTTTTGGCAAGAACTACGGGGGTTCTATTCATGGCGCCCCAGCCCGAAAATCAGGATCCAGATTACATATATTAAGCGAGTCCATTTCCGATTGGATAAGGGCGGCGATACAAGGAGGGGTAGTGACAGACGAAAAGGAAACTTTACCCTGGAGAGCAACCTTGGCCAATTGGTCCGCACATCTGTTTAAGTTTCTCCGAACGTGAGAGAATACGCACCGGGAGAAACCCTTAGCTAACATCCTGCAGTCAGATACTATGCTCTGTATCCGCCATGGAGGAGATAAATCCCCGTCCGACAGGAGGTGGATGAGGACCTGATTGTCCCCCTCCACAATGACATTGGAAGCAGCAACTCTCTTTAGAGCTTGCAACCCATGTAAGATCGCCCTAGCCTCAATCTCCAAAGCTTCATGGGTGAGGGAAAAGGCACCCGCGGAGTACACGTGAGCTCCCGAGTTATCCCGAATGATAATACCAGTGGCCGCCAGATGACGGTCCAAGGCCCCGTCCACATTAACTTTTAGTGTACCCGGATCCGGCGGAAGCCAATGGGTGGGATGCATCTTCAGATCTATGTGGTGGGCCGATCGGAGCTGCTGGAATAGCACATTTGAAGCGGTGAGGATATCGTGAGGGTTCGGAGGCGCTCTATCAAAGGTCCACCGGTTCCTAGCTTTCCAGATGTTCCACAGCAGGAGAGAACCATAGCTGAAAGCTAATTCATGTGAGGCCTCCATCTGAAATAGGAGCTCGACCCATTGTGAGAGAGATTTGTTGCAGCTTTCGATATTAATGTGAAGGTGTGATCCGAACCACACTGCCCGGGCGAAGGAACATTGGAAAAGAATGTGCTCTATTGACTCCTCTGCAGTAGCACATAACGTGCAAGTATTATCAATATAAGGTAGACGGATGGCCAGGTTAGTAAGGGTTGGAATGCACCCCCTGAGGGCTCGCCAAACGAACATGATCGCCTTCGGGAGACAGCACTTAGATTTCCAAAGCCTTTTCCAGTCAAACTTGAAGAGCTGGCTCGAGGAGGAAGCTTCGTTGCTACGGGAAAAGATAGCCCAATAGGCTGATTTCAGGTTGAACTGGCCTGAGGAGGACGGTGTCCAGATGAGGTGATCGGGTGCCGGCTCTGCTGCTAGATGAATACTTTGGATGGCACTCACTTCCAGCGATCCCAGTCCACACTCCAAGAGTTTGTCAGTGAGCCAATTACGGGAGACGAGATCAATGAACGCAGCGACCGAAAGCTTAAATTCCTCAGGCACTTCACTCCGGATGGCAAACCCCGGTAACCCGGGGATCCACTGGTCGCCCACCAGGTTTACTGTCCGCCCATCACCCACATTCCAGCATATGAGTGGACGGATTAGATCGCGCCCCTTGAGTAGGCTCTGCCAAACTGGAGATGAGCCCTTAGTAGCATTGAGGGTCCCAAATTTGGACTCTACTCCATACTTCTTCGATAGTATCTGGACCCATAGGCGATCTGGATTTGTTATGAAGGTCCATGCTAACTTCATGATCAGAGCTTGGTTGACCTTAGCAAGGTCTCGGATGCCCAAGCCCCCTTCAGATTTGGGCTGGAACATTTTGTTCCATCCGAGTAGGTAGAGATGGCGTTTATTGGGGTCAAAACCCCACCAGAAATCTCTCTGAATGGCATGCAGCTTGTCGATGACTGCTTGCGGTATGAGCACAGAGGATATGAAATAATTCGGGATGGGAGAAAGGGACGACTTCAGGAGGATAATCCTACCCGCATGCGAGAGAGTCTTAGCCTTCCATCCTTTGAGTTTGGATTTGAATCTGTCTACAAGGAAGGAGAAAGCTTTGTTTTTAGACCTGCCATAGAAGAGGGGAGAACCCAGATACAGCTCTTGTTGGGACATAATTATAACTCCTAAGCTGGAGGCAATAGCTGCTTGACGGTTTCTGGCAACGTTGCGGGAGAAGGTGATCCTGGATTTGGTGAAGTTGACAAGCTGTCCCGACCAATCGCAGTACTGATGCAGAATATTATTGATAGAGTTTATCTCCTGGTCTGTAGCTCTACCAAAGATGAAAATATCGTCAGCATAAAGAAGGTGAGAGACAGTGAGTCCTTGCTTACCAATACGAATGCTGTGGATGATTTTGCGATGTTCAGCGTCCTGGATCAGACGGGAGAGGGCTTCGGAGACCAGAAGAAAGAAGTATGGGGAGAGAGGGCAACCTTGTCGCAACCCCCGATAGGCTGTGATATTCCCTTCCGGTGCTCCATTAATTAGAACTGAGTAAGATACTCCCGAAATACAAGCGTAGATTAGCGATCTGAAGCCCCTGGAGAATCCCAGCGCATTCAAGACTTGCAATAGAAAGGGACACTCCACTCGGTCGTACGCCTTAGCCATGTCCAGCTTGAGGGCAACGTAACCCCTACTGCCTGTGGTTTTCTTGATGTGGGCTAGAACTTCATGAGCAATAATATTGTTGTCGATGATGTTCCGACCTGCAACGAAAGCGCTCTGGGTTGTGGAGATACAGCGGGGAAGAACCACTTTGAGCCTGTTAGCAATAATTTTGGCACAGACTTTGTAGAAAACGTTGCATAGACTGATGGGTCGGAAATTACTGGAGCCTGAGCTGCTGTCTTCTTGGGGATGAGGGCTAAGAAAGTTGCATTAAGGTGAGTCGGGAGGGCTTTAGTGATGAAGAAGTTACAAACAGCCTTAATCATATCAGTGCCTACGACCGCCCACCCTTTCTTGAAGAAGCCCGTCGTTAGCCCGTCCGACCCCGGAGCCTTAAGATTGTTCATGCCGAACACGACTCGCTTAATCTCCTCTGCATCGGGAATTGCTATCAGCGTGTCGTTCTCCTCGCAAGAAATCACTTCTTCAAAGCCGTAGTTAGGGAGATCGGCAGTCGTAGGAGTAGTAGAACCAAAGAGATCTTTAAAGTACCTAACAAAAGCCCCCGAAATATCAGCCGGATTAGAGGACCATGTATTTTGGAGGGTCATGATACCCGAGATACGATTACGCCTTCTCCGATTGAGAACCGCCACATGGTGGAACTTGGCGTTCCTGTCTCCACCCGTAAGCCATTGATTTTTCGATCATTGCCTCCAATAAGACGCCTCAAGTTCAAGGAGGTACTGGTGCTTTTGCCGGAGTCTATTTTCTGCCGCTAGTCTCTCCTTCGAGGGATCCAACCTTTGAATGCGGGCTATGTTCGATTCAACCATGTCCAGCTTGGTCTTGATGGCACCAAAAGTCCTCCTGCTCCAATCTAGCAGAGCCTTTTTAACCTCCTTGCAGTTCCTGTCAAAATCGATGAGATTTGAGTTTGGGGGCAGAGTGCACCAAGCATCTTTGATTATCTGAATAAACTCCGGATCCAAACTCCAGAATTCTTCGAACCGGAAGATTTTCTCTTTCTTTTTCCCATGCGTCGGGTGAAGGTCCAGGAGGATTGGAGAATGATCGCTTTCAATTCTTGGTAGGTGCCAGACTCCGGCCCGAGGGTATCTGAGTCTCCACTCAGTGTTGACCATGACCCTATCCAATCTCTCCCGGATGTAGTTAGGATGATCCCGATAGTTAGCCCAGGTGAAGGCTGGCCCATGGAACCCGAGGTCTATAAGACCTAGATTGTTGGAGAAATCTTTCAAATTTTTGCAGATGTCTGGAGTGACTGGAGATCCGCCTTCTCGATCAGATGACGAGAGCAGATCATTGAAATCGCCAAGAATACAGAAAGGGAGATTTAGTGGGGCCACTGCTTGGTGGACCCTATCCCAAACCACCGGGCGGAATTGCCTCTGAGGATGCCCGTAGAAACCGGTAAGCGTCCAGGTGTGGGATTGCTGATTGACTTCCGCAATAATAAAATGCTCGCAACTATTGATCACTTTGATTGGAATGTGGTTTAGCCAAGCCAGGCAGAGGCCCCCAGCTTGACCAACAGCTGGGACATCAAAGTAATATCCGAAATTTAGGAATTCCTGAATAGCTTGCATCTTGCTGAGAGAACACTTGGTTTCGGACAGGAACAAGACATCTGGCTTGGACCTACCGAGGAGATTCTTCAGGCTTTGGATTGCAGGGGAGCTCCCCAGACCCCTGCAATTCCAGCTTAGCAGCTTCATTGGACCAGTGGCAATGCCGCTTCGGCCATTGCCACCGTTGGATAGGTATCTTGGTGAGGGCTGTTACCTTCAGAGGAGGACATAGCTTTGAGTTTTTTATTTGGAGCAGGGGGGCCCACCTTAGTAGCCTCCGTCTCCGGGGATCTGCATCTTTTAGTGGCGGGCTTACCATCCGGGTGGGGACGTTGCTTGGCTGGGCCCCTCTTCCAGTTTTGACTAGGTCGGATCCGGGCCCTGCATGAAATCTGGGATTCCTTCCTACCCAAATGTGAGTGATCGGCACCTTCCAATTGGGGGACGTCCTCCGGAAGGAAAGATAAGATCTCCTTGCCTTTATCAACACCAGCAAATCCGGGAGCCTTAGGGTCAGCAGCACGATCCAGCCCGTTAGGGAACCTACCAAATCCGTCCTTCTTGCCTAGTCGGCCCGCAGGGGTTGCCACGTCAGCCCTTGAACCCTCGTCAAGCTTGGTCGGGGAAGAAGCTTCACCGGCTGGATGGGAGAAGGAAGACGATCTGTTGGCCGTCGGGGAAAGTCCTCCATCTGACTCTTCTCCCGAGAGGGTGGAGTTCTGGACGAAAGTACGTTTGGGACGGCGAGCGGTTGGGGCCGATAGGGATTCTTTGTACCTTGAAGTCAAGATGGCCTCCAACTCCCGGCGAGATTGTTCTTCAATGTTGTCTTTCCCCAGATGAAAGAGAGCTCCGTCTCTCATAGAACAGCTGCGGCTGGTGTGCCCCAACAGACCACAGGTATCGCAGTACCGAGGGAGCCTCTCATATTTCAGCCAGATCTCAATGGCTCTCCCATCGTTCTTGAGATCTACTATAACTTTCTCGATTAGGGGTTTATGAACATTAATGCGAACCTTGAACCTCGCAAAAGCACTCCATTGTTTCTCCACCCCTTCCTCTAAAGGTCTGATAGTTCCAATTTCTTTGGCTATGATTTGCACTGACTCCCTAGTCATGTATCCCCTTGGGATCTTGAATGCTTGGACCTAGATCTCAATCTCGTCAAAGGAGTACTCATGAGGTTGGAGATGATGAGAGCATCTCGATAGAACCACTACATCTCTGTTGAAACACCACGGGCCCTGCCTCCACACTTTCTCCATGATTTGCGGGGAATCAAACTCTAGGAGGTAGGAGGAATCGAAAAATTCCGATACCTTAACCTTCCCCATTGCCGATCACGCTTTTTGCAAGGATTCTTTGAGGAAAGCGGACTTGATAGGCTTATCTGATAGAACCTTGCCCATGAGCGAGGCTTCTACAGCCCCATCCTTTCTCTTTTCTGATTCTCCGAACACGGCCGAGCCTGCGATCTTTGTATCCTTGAATTTTTGAAGTAGTTCCACGAGATCCAGCGTTGCCATGGATGGATACCCGAGGGGGGGATGGAGCAGGGTATGGCAGGAGAGGGCAGGAAGGGGCGGGGCGAGGGGGGGGGGGGAAGAAGACTCGAACCCGGAGCCGAGGGGGAGGGAAAGGGGAGAGCTCGCTCCGAAGGAGCGAGGGAAAAAAGTTGTAATTGTAAGTGATACGTCCCTGGAATAAGATCCATTTTACGTTGAGGATATAAAAAAGTTTCATTTCACATTCAGTCCCTAAACAAGTTATAAAAAATCCTTTGTTACTCTTTTTAGACCAAATAGTTCCTCTTCAGTCCGAATTTCACTCTTTTGAACTAAATTGTTACTTTTTCTATGCAAGATAAGAAGGGGAAAAGTAACAAATATCCAAAAAAAAGTAACAATTTAGTCCAAAAGAGTAAGAATTCGGATCAATATAAAAAGAGTAACAAATCTAATAGTATAATACTAAAATAGAAGCCTCTCTCTCGTGTTGTGACACGTGGACCTCTTTTAAAGAGCCAGAATCCTTCTTCCATGTGTGAACACAACTCTTTTTTAAATCCATTTAAAAACCTACCACAAAGATAATAAATTGACATTCAATGGCTTTTAATGGTCATTTGATGTTAATCTCTCTCTCTCTAACAAGTGAATCACACTCACTTTAGATTTTACACTTTTTTGAACAATTGCAATGTCGTCTTTGCCAAATGGCGTGCATCAAGCACATTCGGGCATTGCCTAGGTTTCTTACTAGTAACTTATTATAAAACGTGTAACTTATCCAGGAACATAATTCTAATAACAAACAGTTTTTGCCTTTAACATTAAAATAAAAGGTTTCAGAGACTTATCGCTAATTTGCCCATTGTATCAACTCCAAACTTGATCGATTAAAATGGATGGTTGGATTGTTGCGATCAATTCGTGCCCCCCAAACTTTGGTGACACCAAACCATCACTCCACCGACATTTTGGCAAATACCTACCTTTACTCCAATGACTTCCACACGTCGATGAGTTCGGTAATAATTATGGGGGATGAGTGACTAATTATTAGATATTATTCATGTGCCCATCACATGAAAAGAGGTTTATATACAATTAGCATGTCTATTTGAACTTTTTGAAATTGTAGTATAAAGCAAACCTCAAGTTACTGTAGTTCTACCGTAATATGGGGGGATTAGATGATGACCATTCGATGCCCTAGTTACTCTAGTGCTACAAAACCTTTTTTTTTTTTGGGGTACTTTTGACACATCTCTCTCTCTCTCTCTCTCTCTCTCTCTCTCTCTCTCTCTCTCTCTCTCTCACACACACACACACACACACACATTGTGTGTGTTTTCTTTTTTTGAAGGAACCATCATGACGGTCACATCACCTATTAGTATATTGGCACAAGATAGATCAAGAATCGAAACTTGCCATAGTAGCTGAAGAAATACCCTGA
Source organism: Chamaelirium japonicum (assembly GCA_947650365.1). NCBI lineage: Eukaryota > Viridiplantae > Streptophyta > Magnoliopsida > Liliales > Melanthiaceae > Chamaelirium > Chamaelirium japonicum. The sequence continues at coordinate 58,434,884 of OX393554.1, read as the reverse complement.
TTTTTAATAACCCCACATGTAGGAAAGCTCGTCACTGAGGCAAGAGAGAAACCTGCAACTACATAGTAGGAGGAAATATGGCGTAGCACTTGGAGACTCACTTCTAGGGTTCTAGGAAGTTTTTTTATATTTGATTCTCTCTCCTTTTTTCTTCTCCCAAGCATCGCCTAGGGTTCCCACCATAGTAACCCACATTTGCTCTCTCTCTCTCTCTCTCTCTCTCTCTCTCTCTCTCTCTCTCTCTCTCTCTCTCTATATATATATATATATATATATATATATATATATATATATATATATATATATATATATATATATATATATATATATATATATATATATATATATATATATATATATATATATATATAGGCGTAGCACTTGGAGACTCACTTTTAGGGTTCCAGAAAGTTTTTTTATATTTGCTCTCTCTCTCTCTCTCTCTCTCTCTCTCTCTCTCTCTCTCTCTCTCTCTCTCTCTCTCTCTCTCTCTCTCTCTCTCTCTGAAATTACCTTCAAAATGAGGGGAGGGGCTTGGCTTGTAAACAATAAAAAAGTTGCAACAATAAAAGCTTCTCCTACCCTACTTGAAAGGCACAAAGAAATTAAAGAGACCCCAAGGCATGATGACTTAGGGATCTAGGTCTCTCCAAATCATGGATATAAGCAAGTACGATCTTGGTATCCTCCACCTCTTTGGACAGAGAGATACTGATAGTTGAGGCTATTTTCAAGATGGTGCTATCCTCTAACCTATTAAGCATAAGGCCCTACTCATACTCACAATTGAGGGTTAACAGTTGCCCTCTAAGCTTCTGAAGAATTGGATTCAATTCGCCATATGTATGAATAAACTGTTTAGCTTGTGCTCCTCCAGACCAGCTTTGGCTGAGGCCTATGCACTATTGGAAGGGCAACAAGATGCTTTTCATCATCTTCCTCTCTGTCCTATGAAGTTGAGTCATCATCCCTCATTGAGCGTCACTCAGACTCTGTTGCTTCAATAATAAGCCGCTTGGGGGGAGCTTGAGACATTGATGCCACCAACCCTAATGTCTCAATCAAACTATGTCTCTAACACTGTTTGCTCCACCAATACATTTCCAAAGGCCCATCTCAGAGAGCTTCTACAGGGCCCACAACAAGACCAAAATCCATGGGTTGGATAGACCCCACATCTATCTCCCCTACACCTGCAAGAGCTAAAAATCGAGACTCGCTTGGTCTAGCCTCGTTTGTACTCGTCTCGAATTTTATAAGTTTAGATGGGACGTCTTGGAAACGCTTGGAAGTGAGCTTTGGCACCCATTTAGACTTAGGGATGACTGAAGACTTTGAGGCTTGGACTGAAGCATTAGTTGAGCAATGCATTGTTGAATGCCTAAGGACCTTGCAAGATTAACATTTTTGCAGCTTCCGTTCATACTTGAGGGGTTAAGTGATCAACACGTAGTGTCTTTATCACCCCATCTGCTTTACGCTTCTTACCACAAATTTGTGCTATATCTGGGAGAATTTCTTCCACCCCATTTTCCACATAGCAACGTGTGAAAGATAAACAACTCCGTGCCGCTGTTTTATGATCAACGTAGAGTGGTTTACCCACTATACTCGCAACTCAATTAATGGAGCATTTAATCCAACACTCTACTGGGAAGTCCTCCTTTCTATTCCAGACAAGAATTTTGTCGAGAATATTACGCTCACACTTCATACCCTATACAAAACACTTTAGCACCACTAGGCACGCCTCAAAGTACCAACGTCCTCTTTTAATCACCTTTAAACAATCCTCCTCCGTCTTGAACTTGAAAAGAAAATGACTATTCTGACAGAAGAACATATCCCATGTCCTTTTGTATTCCACACTTTCTTCATAATACTTTTGAATTTGATAAAGTACGATTTTCTCGTAAGAACATACCTAATCAATGCATGTGCAAAAGCCTCTAGGTTTTTCTGGACTTCATTAGCAGAGCATACAATAATGCAAACACCATCTTTAATTTCGAACGCGATATATTCCAGAGAAAGATCAAGGTTTGATGGAACACCACCGCACATACTGTTCCAAGCTCTGCTTGGAGCAAATCTCTGAGCAGTGACCTCCTACAACAACATTTGGCTCAACATCACTTCTAAGCACTTGGTGAGCCTCCTGCTCCATCGAGTGATGGAGGGGTGGGAATCCACCATCCTCCATCCTACTTGCATATTTTTGATCGAGTGGGATTGAGATCCACCACATGCACGATAACCTACACCATGACTGCCAAACCAGCTACCGATCCTCAGAGGCTAGATCTAGATATGGATCCACAGCCTACGAACGAAGCTCCGACTCTTGAGAGAACATGATCCATGAAAGCCATGGAGATGTAGCTGAGGGATGGAGAAAACCCTCTCCCCACCATCCCCATCGACGACCTCCATGGTTAACGAACTGCCATGGACGTCAAAGCACGAGAGGGGGGAGGTAGATCCCTTCTAGGGGAAAACAACCCCAGTCAACCTCTCACCCATGGATAGGAGAACCATCGATGAGAAGGGGTCGGGTGGATCATCCCGTCAAGAAGAACCCTAGCCACCGAAGGGATAGCTGCTAGAGGAAAGGATGAGGCCGGTGGGGAGGGATGGGGAAGCCCTAGCCACCGAAGAGGATTTAGGTATCCATCTTCAAGTGAGTTTTGGAAAAAAATTTAACTCTCTCATCTCCTACGCATCGCCCGAAGACCCCACTTGGGTCGGGTAAAACCGAGAACCGACCCAACCCAACCTAAGTGGGTCAAGTATTTTAACTAAACGGGTTGGTTCGGTTCTAAGCTTTGTGGACCCGACTAAATATTGTTCGGTTCCGGGTTGGGGGTCGGATAGACGCAACCCAACCCGAGAACCAAACTCATATATAATAGGCCACATATATATGTCACGGGTTGGACTTTTGCGCTACATCATACCAGCACCCAAGTAAACATTAGTTGTTTGCTAACATTGAGCCAACTATCAAGAGAACTCAATAGGTGGCTAAAGCGAAAAGCCTAACGTGGACCTCCAGCTAGCTAGTAAATAGCCGATGACTATAATTTTTTTAGACCAACTACAAACCCGAAAATCGACCCGAACCAACCCAACCTTAGTATGACTTGGGTTGGTTCGGTTCTATGCCCAAGACGGGTTGGTTCGGTTCTATGCCCAAGACGGATTGGTTCGGATTTCAATATGGTAGAACCGAACTAGTTAGTTCGGTTCGGTTTCGGGTTTGCTCAAACCCGAACCAACCCGATCCGAGTTGCACCCCTACTGTTTACCCCGATAGGTTTTATCTATTCTTCCACATAGAATGACATGTCGGGATCACAGTCGTCCATCTCGCCCATTCCTGATCAGTGAATCACCCTCAACTAGGGCCGGCCGGCAAAGAACTTGACGATTGAATGCAAGAAAGCGATAAAAGCTGTTAGTATGAGTGGCATTGCTCAAATAAAGAAGGGGTAGAGAGGGATGGAGGTGTGACACGAAAGAAAATCTTTGAACGAATCACGTGTGGAGGGAGAGAGAGACCAAAATCTGAAGTGAATCTTGGGACATATCTTTCTTTAATGCAAGATACGGTGGGGCCAACAGGATTTCATACAAGTTGACGAAAACGAAGGCACCAGCTGATGCCAGGTCAGAGAGATTGACATGATATCCCACGAGATCATGAGACGGGATTGGGTCGGCCACCACCTCCATTTCCTATCCTCTCTCTCTCTCTCTCTCTCTCACAAACATTACACTGTCCACGCGGAACCACCACATCAAGCTGTCCCGCACCCTCCCCAGATCTTTCATCAACCAGTTAAAACATTTGCTAGCATTGCTTAACCAAGCTCGCGAGTCACGTTAAAGGTATGGTGTCGTTGAGGAGTAGGACTGCAAAAAAGCCGAGCCGAGCTTTGGCTTGTTCAGTTGTTTGAACTTGCTGGTTTAATAGCATAAATTTTAGGCTTGGGCTCGGCTTGTTTAATAATCAAACTAAGCTGATCCGAGCTGAGCTTTAGTCTGCTTGAGCTTGGTTTGTTTATTTGATGAATCTAAACTTCAGATTAGGTTTTACTCAGTTGTAATCGAAATGTCTCTTATTGAGCTTGTTCGATCACGAACTCTAAATTCAGTTAAAAACATATATACATAGGTTAGGTCTAGGGATGACAACGGGTCGGCTTTGGGACGAGTCGGCCCTATCCCAACCCGCCCCATTATATTTTATCACGGTCCCATATCCGTTTCAAACCCGTGTTGGGTTTTGAGGATAATTTCCAAACCCGTCCCAATTAATATTGGAAAAACTCGTGCCCGCCCCGCCTCGCCCCGTTTATGCATTGCGGGCGGGTCGGATCGGCTACCTAAAAAATTACATATTTAGCTTCTTTGGCCCATCTAGTCGTAGCTCTACATAGAGAAAAGTACAAAGCAAATGTTCCTCCTATATTACGATCACATAGTTATAAGCACAAATCAACTTATTATATAATTTTGAGAATCAACATATCAAAGAATATTTAGGATATATGAATATATAATAGGTTATGTACTCGGGTCGGGTCGGGACGGGACGGATTGGAGTAAAATCTGAACCCGATCCAAACCCGATCGGGTTTTAAATTCAAATTCCAAATCCGACCCAAACCTATTTTTGAGCATCCCAAACCTGTCCCAATCGGGTCGGGTCGGGTAACCCGGTAAACCCGGATAATTGCCATCCCTAGTTAGGTCTATTCAACCCATCATGAGCCTACTCATGAGCTTTGATTTGCTTGATATTGGCTCTTTTATTAAACAAGTCTAAACTTTAGGCTTGGACTTGGCTTGACTACTAACCTAACAAACTCGAACTCAAACTTAAACAAGATTTTATTGAGTTGTTTGCGAGCGGCTCATAAACAGCTTGGTTCATTTGGAGAGCCAAACCGAGAGAGAGAGAGAGAGAGAGAGAGAGAGAGAGAGAGAGAGAGAGGGGGGTGGGGGGTGGTCCCAAGTCCCAACCCTATTGCTTGCTATCCACTTCAAGGCATGACTCACGAGTGAGAATTCCTTTGTGGGGGAGATTTGGAGGAGATTTGGAAGGATCTTTGCAACCTAATAGGTTTGAATTTGATGGGATCCTCTCCCCCCTCTCTTTCCCTTATAAAGAAAAGGAAAACCAAGCGACATCAACCACCTCTTCACCCCACCTCCTCTCTCCTTCTCCTCCTCCTTGTTGTGCGAGTTCCACCATGGCTGTTGCAGCAGAGGCACCGTTCCATGTCCTTGCCGTGGATGACAGCCTCATGGACCGGAAGCTGATCGAAAGACTCCTCAAGACCTCATCTTTCCAAGGTTTGGGGGATCCCTGCTCTAAAAGGAGAAGAACCCATCTCTTTTTCCTTGATTCCTAATGGGTTTCATTCCTTTTTGGTGTTTCAGTCACTACCGTGGATTCAGGGAGCAAGGCTCTGGAGTTTCTGGGGTTCCAGAATGATGGTCAAGCAGACCCACCTTCCGAGGCCTTTGATCAGCATGTGAGCCGGATAAAAAACCCCACATCTGCTTCTTGATTCCTGTTGGTTTTCTTGTGATTGACGAGATTGGGATGTGTTTGGGTCCTCTTGGGTTGCAGGAGATTGCGGTCAGTCTGATAATCACAGACTACTCGATGCCCGGGATGACGGGCTATGATCTGCTCAAGAAAATTAAGGTGGCTTTCTTTGGGTGGTTCTTGTTTTGATTTGGGTGTAGAAATAGAATTATAAGATTTTTTTTGTTGTTGTTGGTGAATCAGGAGTCATCATCTCTGCGAGATATTCCGGTGGTGATCATGTCAGCTGAGAATGTGCCTTCCCGGATCGACAGGTGCCTTCCTCTTCTGTCTTTTTTTTTTCTTTTGATCTGTTCTTACCCAAACTTGCCCATTTACAATTTTGATCTGATATAACCAGATGGCTACAATTTACCAAAATTTTAGAGAATTTCTTTGATGCAACAACCCAAAATCAAATGGATGTGGTGTTGATTTTCTTTGTCAATACTATCTCGTGGATGCCGAGAAGTTGCCTTAGATGACTCTTTTGAGTCTATGTTTGCTTGAGACATTCATGGGCAAGGAAAAGAATGTTTCGGAAAATTAAATGTCTCGTGTTCTTTTCAGATTGGCAAATCCATCTAAATTTTCGGTGGACCAAATAGATCTCGACGAATAATGTCTCGTCCTCAGTGGACAATCAATGTCGGATCAATTTTGGTGAGGCTCTAATGTGCCACCAATCTAGTATAAAAAGAAATCGTGGTAAACCATTTATCCAAGACATTGGACAAACGAACGTGACACAAAGTGAGATTACACGGATAAATCAATGTCCAATCTAATTTACTCACCAAAAGAACGGAACCTTATTACACAATCGATACAAATAACTACAACCATCAAGCCTTACCCAATCAATGTATATCGAGTTAGGATTCATTTCGAAGTTTGAGCCGGTTTTTCTACGATTGCATGTCAACCTAACACCAGCCCGGAGCCTTTTTAATCCACGTCTTAGTAATGACACTGTTGGTTTTACGCACATAGACAACCATCTAAGCTATAATGTTCAACGAACCCCGTATTACTCTTGTGCTACAGCAATTGCGGGAATTGGATTTGGATTTTGGACCATCTGATCTATATAACCTAAGCCAACGAAGGAAACTAGATTTCGACCGCCCGATGTACAAAAGGGTTACCAAGGGTCTCTTCTTTTGGTTTTCAGGGAAACCTAAGTTAGGGAACAATTTCTACAGACACTCATTTCTGCAGGAATTCGTTCCGCTCCATTTTAGTTTCCATTGCTTTTTTGAGAAGGAAAATGATGGTTGGAAACCAAATAGCGTGGAAATGTATATTAGAAAGGGTTAGGGTTCATATTGAAGGTCAATATGTGGAAGGAGGAACGTGATGGAGCAGAACTCGCACGGGTAGCGACGTCGACTACAGGCAACGATGTTGACACAATGATCAGTCGGACATCGACGAAGCATAACTCATATACCAGTCAAGGGTCTAGTCAGAGTCGTAGAAAACATCGACTGGGACGACCGAGTGGAACTCGACAGAGCAGAACTCACACTGGTCGTCATAGTCGAGGGTCTGGTTAGAAGCGTAACGGACATTGAGGTGGAACTCGATGAAGCAGAATTCACACTGGTCGTGTTGGTAGATCGAAGGAGACTGACCGGAGATCGCAAAGAAAGGAGGGAGCTCGGGTGAAAATCACCTTCCCACGACCTAGGGTTTCTTTTTTGGGAAAGAAACCTGATTTCCCCTCTTTTTAGCTCAGACACTATTTCCCTGCTGGGCAGGGAAACTAATGCACCCGGAAAATGATTTCCACAGGATAAATTGACAAAAGGATTGGAAAATCAGCCATGGAAATGGGTTTCCACGGCCCGTTTCCGTGCAAAAGTACATATCCTAAACTGTTAGAATTGGATTTGGACCATCCCATCTATTGAATCTAAAGCCAATATCAAGAATTTGATCTGTTCGCCTGATCTATAGAATCTTAACGGATAATTATCGGCAACTCTTCTCGGTGGTGGCCTCGCCCCTTCTTCCATCTCCCCCCGCTCTATTCATGGGAATTGCCTGGGATTCACACTAGTACTAAATACAACACACCCAAGAAAGCAACTTGGATATCACACACACTTATACCCACCTGTGTCAAAAAAATGAAAAACTAGTTAGTTGATGAGCTTAAGGAATGGAAATTAACTAGTTATAAAGTTCGAGAGCTGATCATATTCAGGTCCTTCGAAAACCGCCGAGCAGTTTTATCCTGCTTTCTCTTCCTTCAGTAAAGAAACATCGATAAGCCCTTCTGCAATTCAGTGATAAACCCCTAAATCCCATCCAAAGATGGGAAGCCACCAATGTGTGTGTACTCTTCCTTCAAAATAATTTCTATGTTGGAGTTGGTCTGATGGGTGTGCTTGCAAATTCCAGATGCTTGGAAGAAGGAGCAGAGGAATTCTTTCTTAAACCAGTACAGCTATCAGATATGAACAAGCTCAGGCCCCACATACTGAAAGGCAAGTCCAAAGAGCAGCAGCAAAGCCAGAGGACCATCAACAGCAGCAGCAGCAGCCATAGCAACAAAAGGAAGGCCATGGATGATGCAACTCCACCTGAGAGGACAAGGCCTAGATTCAACAGCAACCTGACAATAGGTTGATACTATATAAAGTTTCATTTCCATTTTTTTTTTTCCCTAGACCCTAACACTACAGTCCATTTTTTGTTGTGCTCAGACACCAGACACCTGTATATGTAAGCACTGGATAATGAACATGATGAGTTTCTTTGGAGATCAGTATAAACACCTTACCCTTTTTTTAGTGATTCAACGAGGAATCATGAAGTCTGTTAAAGATGGGATCGGATTTGTGCTGATAATGATCGGATCGCATATAGCTTGATTTCCTCCTAAGTTCCTCTCGGCCAACAATTTTCAATACTACTGCCTCTCATTGTACTTGTGTATAAATCAGTAGAAAAGAGTATCCAAAAAGGAAAAGGCAAGGAATAGAAGGAGGGAATCCTTTTCTATTCCAAAAAGTGTTTGGTTCACCATGTGAATGAGGGAGGACTCCTAGGTAATTCAAACAGTGACAAGACTTACAACAACAATCGTAGGTGGCTGAAACCTTAAATCATGGTCGAAAATCGCAGGTGACTAGAACCCTAGATCCAACAAAAAATTGCTGCTGGTCGGAGCTCTAAGATCCTTGTCGACGAAGGTGATCGGAGCCCTAAACTGTGGTTGGAGCGTGTAATTGGAGCCCTAGAAACACGACAACCATAGGCCACCGTCGCAAGTGGGGAAGCAGTCGGCAATGAGTATCGGAGGGTGGGGTTGGGTGAGCATCGGGTGATAGGAGAAGAGAGGAGAAACTCCAATTCTTTTTAGGCTACATTTGTAATAACGTACCACCTACCACCGTTGTTTTGGGCGGTTAGCAGTGGTTCCGCTCCTAGTGAGCATTAACTCGGGCGTTCTATGCTAGGTGTGGCGCTCTCGCTCATAGTGTGGCCACTTCTTGGGGCCAGGTGGGCCCTTTCCATCACGAGGTGTGGAACTTCTGCTTATGGTGTAGCGGCTTCCTTTGGGCCTTTCTCCTGTGGCTGTACACAGTGCGGTGACTCTTGGGACTAGCTAGGGCCCCACTATGTAACCCCCCCCCCCCCCCCTTTCTGTTAATAGGCCAATTAGACTTACACGCCTAAAAAGACATCAATTAGAGCTACCCCCAACTTTTGCTTGACCCCCCAAAATATTTGTGTACTAATAACACGAAATTGGGCGTATCATTAGGGGGGTAAGTCTAATTGGCCTATTAACACAGGGGGGTAAGTCAAATTGACACAAAAAAAAACATTTGCAACGCATATGGGGAAGGGTAAGACCGACCTAGAGCCAATTGCTCCCAAACTTGGGAGGCTTCCTTCTCCTAACTACAGAAATGCTTCCCGGGTGGCGAGCTTCATGTGCGGCTAATTACCTCAGGCTAGGCATCGAACCCTGATCTATCTGGTCCCCATGCACTTACATGAGATCCATGAACCGGTAGGTCGATACAATAAGGGTGTGTTTGGCAATGGTTTTGGAGGCCTAGTTTTGCGTCAAAATTAGTTCCGCTTGCCAAACTGGTTTTGGTATAAGAATTTAGTGCGTTTGGGATTCGATTAGAAAATTGGTTTTCCAAAATCAAAACCAGAAAATTATCAAAACCCAAAAGCAGAAATTTTCTGCTTTTGGATTCTTCTTTTGGGTTCTTGAGGCAGGAAGGTAAAACAATAATTAAAAAAAATTATTGTGAATAACATATATGTTGTAGAGAGAAACTATTGTAAAGAGAAAAACTTAAAACTGGGAGAATATATACATATCATATTGTAGAGAGAGAAATTATTATAGAGAGAATACTTTAGAGAAAATATATGATAGATATAAAAATATTATAGAGAGGGAAAATTATAAAGAGAAGAATATAAATAGAGTATTAAAAAATATTATAGAGAGGAAATATTATAGAGAGAAAATATTGTAGAAAAAGAATATATTATAGAGAGAAAAAATGTTATAGAAAGAGAATATTTTAGAGAGAGAAAATATTATAGAAAGATAATATTTTAGAAAGAGAATATGTTATAGAGAGTACTTTAAATAGAAAATATTGTAGAGAGAGAAAAAAACATAGAGAGGAGCAAAATATTAATAATAGAGAGAGAAGATATCATAGAGAGAAAATATAATAGAAATAAAATATTTTAGAGAGAGAAAATATTATAAAAAGAGAATATTTTAGAGAGAGAAATGTTATAGAGCTGAAACTTAATAGAAATAGGATCTTTTAGAGAGAGACAATATTGTAGAAAGAGAATATTTTAGAGAGAGAAAATATTATAGAGAGAGAATATTTAAGAAAGAAAAAATATTATAGAGAGAAAAAATATTATAGGAAGAGAATATTTTATAGAGATAAAACAATATAGAAAGAGAATATTTTAGAGAGAGAATATACCGACACTGAGCAGTCCTCGCGATCTGGTCTTGTCACTGCGCCTCACCTCATTGTAGGCCTTGCAGCCCATAGTGCTCGCAGTGTTCTGCCTCTTCTTGCAAGTCTTGAAGAAATTCCAAGAGGCACAGAGCTGTCTTGTCTTGTTTTGAAAAAATCAACATACAAAAAAAAAAATAATAAGGCCAGATCTGTGGGCACCCATGCTCTTGTTTATCGCGCTCTGCACTGTGCACTTATGCCGTGTCACTTACGCCTGACCCTTCGACGCCATCAGCCGTCGCTCTGCCTTATGGGTGCTCTCTGCTCTGCCAATGCTACCAGTCCTACTGTGGCCCCTCCTGGCACTTCAGCTACCCCTCCAGGCCGAGTCCCTTCGTCACGATGCCTTGAGGGTGCTCTCGACTTTGCCAGTGTTGCCTATCCTACTGCGGCCTTCCCTGGCACTTCAGCTCTCCCTCCCCTCGACCGACTTGAGTAGCAAGTTGAGCAATCTTTTCTGCAGCGGTCTGTCTCCAACTCCTCTAGTGTTTTTGCTCTCTCTGCCATGTCGAGTACCTCTGGCACCTGAATTCTGGACTCTGGGGCGTCGCACCACATGACACCACGCTTATGTGCTCACCACCTGTAGCCCTACAGTGCATATCCCTCTAATTCACACTGCTGATGGCTCTCTCTTGACCATCACACAGTCTGGCTCCATCACTACTATTTCAAATCCTACAGGATGACTCCCTGTTCCCTCTATTTTGCATGCCCCTCAGCTTTGCATGAACCTTATTTCCATTGGTCACCTCTGTGATTCTGGACTAACTGTCTCTTCTACCTCTTCTTCTTATGATGTGCAGGATCCACGTACTGGTTAGATGTTTAGCATTGCTCATAAGAGAGGCGGGGTATACCATATAGAGTACCTTCACCTACCCACCTTCCCTATCTTGGACTTATGTGGTGTTGTCACCTCTGCTACTGACCTTTGGCACCAACGGCTAGGTCATATGTCGAAGTCTAGACTTAAAAGTCTCTTCCAATCTGGAGTATTAGGTTGAGTCTCTTTCACTTCTCTCTTTGTTTGTACGGGCTGTAAGTTAGCCAAGCACTCAGCCCTTCCTCTCTCTCCTAGTTTTTCTACGTCTATTTATCCATTTGATTTAGTACATTATGACATTTGGGGTCTATCTCCTTTTCCCTCCATGGCTGGATTTCATTATTATGTCAGTTTCATAGATGGTTACTCTCACTATACGTGGGTTTATCTCCTTTGTCACCGATCCAAGATACCCCAAATTTACCAGACTTTTACATCTATAATCCACACTCAGTTCCATTCTCGCATCAAGACCTTCCGGTCTGATTGTGCCCGTGAGTACATCTCCTGTACGATGCGTTCTATTCTTCAGTCCAATGGGACCCTCTTCCAACAATCGTGTCCTCATACTCATGAGCAGAATGGAGTTGCTGAGAGGAAGTATCGTCATATCCTAGAAACAGGTTATGCTGAGCTTCTCTCTTCATCAGTTCCTCGCACCTTCTAGACCAAGGCCATTCTGACCTCGGTCAATCTCATCAACATCACTCCATCATCTGTCCTCTTTGGTGTCTCCCCCACGAGCGTCTCTACTCCACCCCACCAGACTACAGCATGCTTCGTACGTTTAGGTGCATATGCTTTGTTTTCCTTCCACCTCATGAGTGCAACAAGCTATCGGCCAAGTCTGCTAAGTATATTCTTTTGGGGATTAGTTCTAAGCACAAGGGCTATCAGTGTTATGACCCCTTGGCTCGTTGTCTTCGCATCGCTCGTCAACTTTCCTTTGTAGAGGATATTCCCTACTACTCTTCTAAGTCTCTGGATCTCACCTTCCTTGATGTTACTACAGCTTCTGCATCAGTGACTCCTCCTTTTGCTTCACCCTCTACTTCTACTACTCCTTCTACAGCCCTGTCCTTGAGCCCTTAGCTCCTACTCCTATTGTATCTCCACTGTGCTTGAGTCCTCCTTCTAGCTTTAGTCCTTCTCCTCTCTCCTCCTCGGGTAGTGTTTATTTTATGTCACCTTCTTTACCTGTCTCGCCTACTTTTGGGAATGACTTTACTGGTACCCCGCCTATCTCGAACAGTCCGTCTTTACCAGATATGGATCCTAGCACTCCTCTCTATCCCCAGCATGAGCGTCACCCACCCTGAGCATTTTCTCTACTCTTGACCACTTTGGCTTTGCAACAGTCATTGCTTACTTGCCTCAGTTTTCTACCTACTTTACCACCCTTCATATCCACCGAGAGCCTAGATCCTACCGAGAGGCACTGTAGTACCTCAAGTGGTGGCAGGATATAGCAGAGGAATTTTAGGCTTTTGAGCAGACTTAGACGTGGGACGTCGTTCCTTTACTAGCTGGTGTTGCATCCATCAGTTACAAGTTGATCTACAAGGTTAAGCATTGAGCTGATGGTTCCATTAATTTATAAAAGGCTCGTCTTGTTGCCAAGAGATTCACTCAGGGATACATGATTGACTATAATAAGATTTTTGCTCTAGTGGCTCAGATAACCACCATTCGAACAATTCTAGCTATTACAGCTGCTCGACACTAGTCTCTTCTTTAGATAGATATGAAGAATGCCTTTCTCCATGGTGATCTCTCTGAAGTGGTTTACATACAGCCTCCTCCTGGTTTCAGTACTCCTCCTAAGCATGTTTGTCATCTTCATTATGTCACTTATGGGCTCAAATAGGCCCCTCGAGCCTGGTTTGAGCGCTTTTATCCGGCAGCTACTGAGATCAATTTTGTTAGAAGCTCCTAGGATCACTCCATGTTTGTGAGATCTTCTTCACAGGGTCGAGCCATTATTCTTTTCTATGTTGATGACATAATCCTCACGGGTGATGACTCAGGTGCTATAACATCTCTTCAATAGCATATTCGAAGTCAGTTTCAGATGAAGGATCTTGGTCCTCTGCGTTACTTTCTAGGGATGAAGGTTGCTCAGGGTAAGCGAGGGATTATGCTCTCCCAACAAAAGTATACTACCGATATTCTTAGTCGAACTGCTCTTTCTGATACTCGGACTATTGACACACCGCTCAAGCTTCATGTGAAGCTCTGCCCTACAGATAGAGAACCCCTTTTCGATCCTACCAAATATATAAAGATCGTTGGTCAGTTGGTCTACCTCTGCATCTTCTGGCTTGATATTACTTATGTTGTCAGTATTCTTAGTCAGTTTGTGGATGCACCTCACTCTGTTCATTATATTGCTCTTCTACAGACTCTTTGGTATCTTCGAGGTACCATCACTCGGTCGCTCCTTTTCTCCTCGACCTCCACTCTTTTTCTTCGTGCCTACTCTAATGCTGATTGGGCTGGTAACCCGACTATTCGTTAGTCGACTACCGGATATTGTTTATTTCTTGGTAACTCTCTTATCTTCTAGAAGAGCAAGAAGCAGAAGGTTGTTTCTCTTTCTAGTACTAAGGTAGAGTTCAGGGCCACAACCACTACCACTAAGAAGATTGTTCACCTACGACAGCTCCTTGGAGATCTAGGTGTTGAGATTTTTGGACCTTTAGGGTTTTGGACACGCCATCCATCGATCTATTTTGCATTCAGCATATCCATACAAGTTGGGTAACTAACTCCACTACACATTGATAAGGTGGAACTTTTAGGGTTGGGGATTCCTAACTCTAATCGGTTCCTGAATGACTTAACCTAATATGACCTACAGGCTGCACTCCAGTAATCTCAAACTTACCTTACTCCCTCGTAACCCTGGTCTCCACTATAATATGGTAATCTTTAGTCCCTTTAATATTGGTGTCATGACTTTGACTAGGGAGTTGGGAGCACCTTCAAACTCGATTGGTCACTTGTCTCAGTTCAATGACTTGTCGACCATAACACCACTCTCTGATGCTATGCCTAGCACCCAGACCGTCACCAATCTAACTATGACCACCAGGCCTGGGTTTAATATGTTGATAGTCTAACTCATCAAAATGCACTCATCCATCTCTAGATGTTGGATAGTCTGTAGGAATTGCATGCCACTACAATGCCAGCCAAGTAACCCAATGTACAGTGGTATTAGATTATGGTTGGTCCGCACACGTTGACATATTAAAGCACCACACAACTAGTTAACTTAGTGGGCACGATTTCTCAGGCCGGGTTAAGCACAGATTACCTACAGTGGTAAAATGGTTTTTGCACCAATATCTGATCCACTGATCCGAGCACCGTCGTAGTTCCTGTTTAACATGATCATCGTGCTTTGTTAGGTGAATTGAGATTGAACATCCTCGTGGTGAAGACTTCACCATATCCCTCGACCTGCCAACAACCTATTCTCGGTGAAACAACCTGTATCGCCAAAATTATGAACTCGATCTAGGTCTATATAGGACTGGTTCACTGGGTCTCACTACAAAAAAGACATATTTTGCCGACAGAATATTTTATTACTGTCGGTAATAATAAACTTTTTACTGACGGTAATAATAAAATCCGTCGGTATAATAACTTTGAATTTTTAATTAGTTTTCTCATTTTAATTACCAACAGTAAAATAAATTATGTTAGCATAATATATTTACCGATGGAATATATATATATATATATATATATATATATATATATATATATATATATATATTACCGACGGTAATAAATATACTTGTCGATATTATAAATTAATATATATAATAGTATTTGATATTATTTTTACCGATGGATATTTAAGATCCGTCGATAAAAACCCTATGATTTATAACAGAAACCGATCCCCCTTTTCTCTGGTCTCTCTCAAATTGAGTCTCAGCCTCCCCTCCCCTGCCCTCCCGTGTGCCTCCGACCGGCGCACCTCCGGCCTCCCCTCCCCTCCCTTGCACCTTTGGCCTCTGTTCCTCCTCTGGTGATTCATCCTCCTCCTCCAGCTGAGATATCCTCCTCCTCTGGTGAGTTCTTCTCCTCCTTCTCCTCCGTCTCATCCCTCTCTAATTTGTTCCAATTCGCACCCTAAAGTTTGAAATGTTAGCACAATACCCCTTTTGTCAACTATTTTGTTCTAAATCGCACCCTAAAGTTTGAGATGTTAGCACACTACCCCTTTTCTCAACTATTTTTTTATAAATCGCACCCTAAAGTTTGAAATGTTAGCACAATACCACTTTTGTCAACTGCGTAATTTCTGATTTGATCATTTTTATCTAGGGCTGATTTTCGGATGGATCAGATCGGAATAGAGGTGTTCGAAAAATTTCAAAAAATTTTCGGAATCCCTAATGGTATTCTGATTCCGATTACGAAATTTTGAAATTTCAAAATCCAATTCCGATTCGGAATTATCAGAATTTTTCAGAATGTTACATTTTCGGAAATTAGGTTTAGGTTTAGAGTTTAGGTTAGGTTTAGGTTTAGAGTTTCGGAGTCCCAAATGGTATTCTGATTCCGATTCCGAAATTTTGAAATTTCAAAATCCAATTCCGATTCAGAATTATCGGCATTTTTTGGAATGTTACATTTTTGGAAATTAGGTTTAGGTTAAGTTTAGGTTTAGGGTTTCAGAATCCCAAATGGTATTCTGATTCCGATTCTGAAATTTCAGAATTTCAAAATCCAATTCCGATTCAGAATTATCAGAATTTTTCGGAATGTTATATTTTCGAAAATTAGGTTTAGGTTTAGGGTTTAGGTTAGGTTAAGGTTTAGGGTTTCAGAATCCCAAATGGTATTCTGATTCCGATTTTGAAATTTTGGAATTTCAAAATCCAATTCCGATTCGAAAATATCAGAATTTTTCAGAATGTTACATTTTTGAAAATTAGGTTTAGGGTTTAGGTTAGATTTTGGGTTTAGGTTTGGTTTAAGTTTAGGGTTTTGGAATCCCAAATGGTATTCTGATTCCGATTCCAATTCCAAAAATATCGGAATTTCAAAATCCAATTCCGAGTCAGAATTATCAGAATTTTTTGGAATGTTATATTTTTTTGAAATTAGGTTTAAGGTTTAGGTTTAGTGTTTCAGAATCCCAAATGTTATTCTAATTCTGATTCCAAAATTTTAGAATTTCAAAATCCAATTCCAATTCGTAATTATCGAAAATTTTCAGAATGTTATATTTTCGAAAATTAGGTTTAGGTTTACGGTTTCGGAATCCCAAATGGTATTCTGATTCCGATTCCAAAATTTTGCAATTGCAAAATCCAATTCCGATTCGGAATTATCAGAATTTTTCAGAATGTCATATTTTTGGAAATTAGATTTAGGGTTTAGGTTAGATTTAGGTTTAGGGTTTCGGAATCCCAAATGGTATTCTGATTCCGATTCTGAAATTTCAGAATTTCAAAATCCAATTCCGATTCGGAATTATCAGAATTTTTTGGAATGTTACATTTTCAAAAATTAGGTTTAGGTTTAGGGTTTCAGAATCCCAAATGGTATTCTAATTCTGATTCTGAAATTTTGGAATTTCAAAATCCAATTCCGATTCGGAATTATTGGAATTTTTCGGAATGTTACATTTTTGGAAATTAGGTTTAGGGTTTAGGTTAGGTTTAGGGTTTAGGCCGGGTTTATGTCAAACTTCCCCATATGACAAATTAGGTTTAGTTTCTTAACTGTTTTGCAATATTAGCTGCAAGACACCATAATTAGCTTTATTAGCTAAGGTCCCCATATTAGCTAAGGTGCAATATTAGGTATAGGTTTAGAGTTTAGGGTTTAGGTTTAATATTAGCTAAGGTGCAATATTAGGTACCCATAGTTTGCTATATTAGGTTAGGTTTAGGGTTTAGGATTAGGGTTAGCTTTATTGTTTAAGTCTAGGTTTAGGGTTTAGGTTAGGTTCAGGGTTTATGTCGAACATCCCCATATGACAAATTAGGTATAGGTCCTTAACTAATTTGCATGCAATATTAGCCACAAGATATCATAACTTATAATTTTCAAATGCTTAGACTCTGAATTAGTCAATCGGAGGGTAAAATCTTAAAATATCTATTAAATACTTGCTCGCAAGTCTGAAATACGAAAAACCATCCAAGTTTGAATTATCGAATATGATCCGATTGAATCCAAACCAACTTCATAATTCAAAATATGAAAACTTATGATTTTCAAACACTTAAACTCTAAATAAGTCAATCAGAGGGTAAAATCTTAAAATATCAAATAAATACTTGCTCGCAAGTCCGAAATAGGAAAAACCATCAAAGTCCAAATTATCGAATGTGATCCGATAATGATTCGATCGAATCCAAACCAACTTCATAATCCGAAACACGCTAACTTATGATTTCCCAACGCTTAGACTATAAATTAATCAATCGGATGATAAAATATTAAAATATCTGCTAACTACTGCTTGCAAGTTCGAAATATAAAAAACCATCTATGTCCGAATTATTAGATGCGATCCAATGATGATCCGATCGAATCCAAACCAACTTCAAAATCCGAAACACGTTAATTTATGATTTTCAAATGCTTAGACTCTAAATTAGTCAATCGGAGGGTAAAATCTTAAAATATCTACTAAATACTTGTTTGCAAGTCCGAAATATGAAAAACATCTAAGTCTGAATTATCGGATGCGATCCGATAACGATCCGATCGAATCCAAACCAACTTTCAAATCCGAAACATGCATGCTAATTTATGATTTTCGAATGCTTAGACTCTAAATTAGTCAATCGGAGGATAAAATATTAAAATATCTACTAAATACTTGCTCGTAGATCCAAAATATGAAAAATTATCCAAGTACAAACTATCGGATGCGATCCAATAACGATCTGATCGAATTCAAACCAACTTTATAATCCGAAACACGCTAACTTATGATTTCAAACGCTTAAACTCTAAATTAGTCAATCAGAGGGTAAAATATTAAAATATATACTAAATACTTGCTCGCAAGTTCGAAATACGAAAAACCATACAAATCTGAATTATCGGATGTGATCCGATAATGATTCGATCGAATCCAAACCAACTTCAAAATCTAAAACTTGCTAACTTATGATTTTCCAACGCTTAGACTCTAAATTAGTCAATCGGAAAGTAAAATATGAAAATATCTACTAAATACTTACTTGCAAGACCGAAATACAAAAAACCATCCAAGTCCAAATTATCGGATGTGATCTGATGACGATCCAATCGAATCCAAACCAACTTCAAAATCCAAAATACTTTATTTTTCAAACTCTTAGACTCTAAATTAGTCAATCGGAGGGTAAAATATTAAAATATCTACTAAATACTAACTCGCAAGTCCGAAATATAAAAAATCATCAAAGTTTAAATTATCGGATGCGATCCGATAATGATCCGATCGAATCCAAACTAACTTTATAATCCGAAACACGCTAACTTATGATTTTTCAATACTTAAACTATAAATTAGTTAATCGGAAGGTAAAATATTAAAATATCTATTAAATACTTGCTCGCAAATCCAAAATATAAAATACCATCTAAGTCCGAATTATCGGATGCGATCCGATGCTGATTCGATCAAATTCAAACCAACATTAAAATTTGAAACATGCTATTTTATGATTTTCAAAAGCTTAGACTCTAAATTAGTCAATCGGATAATAAAATATTAAACTATCTACTAAATAATTGCTCATAAGTTCAAAATATGAAAAACCATCCAAATCCGAATTATTGGATGTGATCCGATAATGATCCGATCGAATCCAAACCAACTTCATAATCCGAAAAACGCTAACTTTTGATTTTCCAACGCTTAGACTCTAAATTAGTCAATCGAAGAGTAAAATTTTAAAATATCTACTAAATACTTGCTTGCAAATCCAAAATATGAAAAACCATCCAAGTCTGATTTATCAGATATGATCCGACAACGATCCAATCGAATCCAAATAAACTTCATAATCCGAAACACGCTGAATTATGGTTTTCAAACACTTAGCCTCTAAATTAGTCAATTAGAGGGTAAAATCTTTAAATATCTACTAAATACTTACTCGCAAGTCTGAAATATGAAAAACCATCCAAATCCGAATTATCGGATGCAATATGATGACAATCCGATCGAATCCAAACTAACTTCAAAATCGAAAACATGTTAATTTATGATTTTCAAATGATTAGACTCTAAATTAGTCAATCGGAGGGTAAAATATTAAAATATCTATTAAATACTTGCTCGTAAGTCCGAAATACGAAAAACCATCCAAGTTCAAATTATCGAATGCGATCTAATAACGATCCGATTGAATCTAAACCAACATCATAATTTGAAACACGCTAACTTGAGGGTAAAATCTTAAAATATCTACGAAATACTTGCTCGCAAGTCCAAAATATGAAAAACCATACAAGTTCAAATTATCGGATATGATCCAATAATGATCTGATTGAATCCAAACCAAGTTTAAAATCTGAAAGAAGATAACATATGATTTTCAAACGCTTAGACTCTAAATTAGTCAATTGAAGGGTAAACTCTTAAAATATCTACTAAATAATTGCTCGTAAGTTTGAAATACGAAAAACCATCCAAGTATGAATTATCGGATGTGATCTGATAATGATACGATCGAATCCAAACCAAGTTAAAAAACCGAAAGACGATAACTTATTATTTTTAAACACTTACACTCTAAATTAATCAATCGAAGGGTAAAATCTTAAAATATCTACTAATTACTTGCTCGCAAGTCCGAAATATGAAAAACTATCCAAGTACGAATTATCGGATGTGATCTGGTAATGATTCGATCGAATCCAAACCAAGTTCAAAATCCAAAAGACGATAACTTATGATTTTGAAACGCTTAGACTCTAAATTAATTAATCGGAGGGTAAAATCTTAAAATATCTATTAAACACTTACTTGTAAGTCTAAAATATGAAAAACCATCGAAGTACGAATAATTGGATGTGATCCGATAATGATTCGATCGAATCCAAATCAAGTTCAAGATCCGAAAGATGATAATTTATGATTTTCAAATACTTAGACTCTAATTTGGTCAATCGAATTGTCAAATCTTAAAATATCTACTAGATACTTGCTCGCAAGTCCGAAATACGAAAAACCATCCAAATATGAATTTTCGGATACGATCTGTTAACGATCCGATCGAATCCAAACCAAGTTCAAAATCTGAAAGCCGAAAACTTATGATTTGCACGATCCGATAACGATAACGATCTGATCGATTCGATAACAATCAGATCCGAAAAGGATCCAATAACGGTCTGATCGAATCCAAAACAAATTGAATATCCGATTGAATCCAAACCAAGTTTAATATTTTTAAATTCTTTTTATATTAGGGCAAATTTCACTTGTCGACCCAAAATTATATGCTAATTATTAAGTCACCCCCTTTTAATCATTATTAGACTTACCCCCCAATTTGACTTACACCCCGAAATTACTATATGATAATTAGCCAGAATAGGGGATAGGCCTGATTAATATTATTTAGTTATGGGGGTGTATGCTTAAATATCATATTGTACATGGGAGTATGACTCTAATTTTTAGGGGGGGTAAGTCTAATATCGATTAAAATGGGGATGACTTACCAATTAGTATATAATTTTTTTTTTTTTTTGGGGGGGGGGGGGTAAGTTAAATTTATCTTTTATATTAATTATATATCTAAATTATTTTTTTAACAAACACATGTTAATTGCAGGATGTGCGGGGTCAAGGGATGAGAGCACCAGCGTTGGTGCCGGGCGGTGTTAGGGGTGGTTGAGTTAGGGCATGCAGCTTCTCAATTTTTGATTGTGTAAAAATAATTTTGTAATATTTTAAATAAAATATTAATATTATGATATATTTTAGTATATTATAATTACCTGTGATTGTCCAGTACTGTGGTAATATTATGATATTGTGGTAATTTTGTATATTGTGGTATATGTGTATTGTTGTAAATCATAGGAATTAAATAACAAGATTTTAGTAATTTTTTTTAAAAAAATTAAGTTTTATTACCGACGGATATTATATATTCCGTCGATAGTAATAATTTTCTTAATAATATATATTTAACTTTACCCGACGGTACAAAATTGTCGTCGGTAATAAGCTTATCTTTACCGATGGAAACATGGTCCACCGTTGGCAATATATATTTTTTATACCGACGTCGATATTTTTTCGGTCGGTATATATATATATATATATATATATATATATATATATATATATATATATATATATATATAGAGAGAGAGAGAGAGAGAGAGAGAGAGGGCTGTTACGTTGAGCTATGAGCTGCGGTAGGAGAAAATGAGCTGCGGGTATTTTGACCCCCCTAGAAGTTTTGGAATTTGATGAAATTTGCTGAGGGTGTTGTCTAGGGTAAGATGATCATCCGCACCAATTTTCATCAAATTCCAAAACTTCTAGGGGGGTCAAATGGTCGAAGCAAAATCTGCAGATTTTAACGATGATTGCGGACAGCAGATTTTGCGTCGACCATTTGACCCCCCTAGAAGTTTTGGAATTTGATGAAAATTGGTGAGGATGATCATCTTACCCTAGACAACACCCTCACCAAATTTCATCAAATTCCAAAACTCCTACGGGGGTCAAAATACCCGCAGCTCACTTTCTAAACCGGCAGCTCACAGCTCACTTTAACATTCCTATATATATATATATATATATATATATATATAGGGGACGGGGAGCCTGGACCTCAGGTGCAGCGTCAACGCTGCATCGGAGCCTTTGCGCGCGCCACGTGTCCACGGAATCGGCGTGAGATCCGGCCGTCCGGATTTTAAAACTGCGGGACGAACCTCAGCCGTCCGATTGACTCGATCGAACGGGAGATCCGGCAGTCCGGATATGAAATTTGCGGGATCTCGCGTAGCCGTCCGATTGGCTTGACCCGGCCGTCTGATGCGTGCAGCGCACCCCCGCCCGGTGTTTCAATTGGGCCGGGTGATTCCCAGTCGTTCGATCGAGGGAATCGAACGGACAATAACGTTTTTCGCTGTTATTGTAGCCGCTACAGTAACAGCGAAAAACGTTTTTGTCCGTTCGATTCCCTCGATCGAACGGATGGGAATCACCCGGCCCAATTGAAACACCGGGCGGGGGTGCGCTGCACGCATCAGACGGCGGGCGGAGGTGTGCTGCACGCATCAGACGACCGGGTCAAGCAATCGGACGGCTACGCGAGATCCCGCGTAATTTAGATCCGGATGGCCGGATCTCTCGTTCGATCGAGTTAATCGGACGGCTGAGGTTCATCCCGCGATTTTAAAATCCGGACGGCCGGATCTCACACCGATTCCGTGGACACGTGGCGCACGCAGAGGCTTCGGTGCAGCGTTGACGCTGCACCTGAGGTCCAGGCTATATATATATATATATATATATATATATATATATATATATATATATATATATATATATATATATATATATATATATATATTTGCTGACAGACCATTTTTATCCGTTAGTAATAATATATAATAATTTTTAAAAATAATTATATATTATTGACGGCTTATAATTATCCGTTGGGAAATATATTTATTACCGACGGAATTATCAGACCATCGCTCTTTCTTTTTCAACACCATTTTTTCCAACAACCAGCAATAGAAACTATGTCCGTCGCAATAAAGGTTTACCGACGAAAATGTACTTTTTACCGACGGATATAGTCCGTCGGTAAAAAGTATTTTTTTTTGTAGTGTCTCCCAAGGATGGACCCACCATGCATCGTGTTCCCTTGGGTCCTTATTATATATAGATTATACATACCATTTTAGTTATTCATTAACCAAAACCATTATTCACTAATACAATATAGAAAATCCATGCTAGCACCAGCACAAAAGAAAAGTCGTTTCCAAATAAATGCCAAAGTCGAAGCCTAAAGCAAGCCAAAGCAGAGCCTAGGCAGCTCCAAAGGAAGATCGGAGGGGGAAACGACTCCAAGTCCTCTCTCTCTCTCTCTCTCTCTCTCTCTCCAAACCCTAAGCCATTGTAACACCACTTGGGCATTCCATCTGAAACTCTGAAACTCTCCCAGAAGAAGATCCTCGAAGGAGATAGAGGATTAGAGGATCGAAGGCAATTCTTTCCACAATCCCTTGATCTTACTCAACTACGCTCCCGACCTCGGACCATGACTTGTAATCTCGTACGATTCTAGAGAAATAAGAACAACAACATGTCATCGCCGCGTAAACTTTTTTGCACCTACAGCCACAAGGCCGTACACATGTCGACACCTCCGGTCTCTTAGCTCCTATAAAAGCCCACCGAGGCCTCTGTACAATATGTTCGAATCCTGCAAGTCTAGCCATACCTTAGATCTCTCTTTACTAGCTTGCCCTATACCCATGTTTTGAGTTTGACTTAGGCACAAGAGGGCGGAGTTGGGTGTCTCTGACCTTTATCTTTTCTTGTATATCTTGCCGCACGCAACCTACGTACCTCAACCTTGTCAATGAAGAAGAAGGTCGGAGTCACTGCAGCAGTTAACCCTTCAGTGGGCTACCTGATCGACTAGTGGGAATCAAAGGTGGAGACCGATCCCCCCCTTGAAAAAATAGTTGAGATGATTTTCCGTAACCAAACAACTAATTGGTGTTTCTACACATATACCAATGCAACTGCTTTTTAAAACTATATAAAGACAATTAATGCTTCGTCGTGCAATTTTCTTTTTAAAACACATGAAGAATAATAATAGACAATATATAAATTCACATAAATACAAATATGTCATGAAAAAAAAATTCAAAATAAATTATAATTGATACTCTGTTTCTTTGGAATTGATATTCAAGAATTTTGTTAAGCATAAAATACTACATATTGTAAGATTTTTCTTTCACTAATGCCTGATTTGTTATTTCTTACTTTTTTATATTTTTTGTGACAATTCAAAAGCAAATTGCAATAAAAAAACCTAACCTTTTGAATTGATACTCTAATTTTGTGAATTTATACTCTTGAATTTTGCTAAGCATAAAATGATTCATAGTGTAATTTTTTTTTAATAACATCCATATTATCACATCTGGGTTAAAAAATTAGGATGGACAAATACAAACAATGAAAACAAAACTAATACATGGAATGAAAAATGATTAGTTTCTTGTAACAAACAATCAATTTAAAAAATAACTTGTAGAACTCGAAATAAAAATTTATGCATCCATAAATAGAGTAAAAGAGAAGGAAACACATACATAAATAAAGATTTGATGCCATCATTAACTACATGGGTACGAACAGATGGACCTTGATTATGCCATGACAAGTCAAAAGGGGTGGCTTAAATAATAGAAGCCACACTTACACAAACAAACAAAAAAAGTCTCTGAGACTTGGTTTTTTATTTTTGGAAAGGGACTTTCTTATTAGACTTCTTAACAAAAAAAAGACTTGGCTCCAACAGGTGCTGATGACGGGCTCCAAAGGCTAATGTGGCAATCGATGATTTCCGTTTTATTAAAAAAAACGGTTTACTTCATGATAATGTGTATGGTCCAATATTTGATTGCCACGTTAGGTGTTGGAGCCAAGTATTTTTTTGGATTATTTTGACTTTGCCCCCAAATTTTGCCTTGAATTTGACTTTACCCCCTATATTTTCATTAATTAGACTTTTGCCCCCAAAACTAAGTTCCGTCAGCTCACCATCTAAGAGAAAGGGTCAGAGGGTGAGCTGACGGAAACGAAATAAAGTTTTGGGGTTGAGCTGATGGAATATTTAGTTTTTGGGGGTAAAGTCTAATTAATGAAAATATGGGGGGTAAAGTCTAATTCAAGGAAGAATTTGGGGGCAAAGTCAAAATAACCCTTATAGTCATAGAGGATTTGACGAGAATTCCAACGCAATTGGAATCGTAGGATTCTGTCGTGAATCGGAGAAGTTGTGATTTTTAAAATACGGTAAAAAAATTGTTTTTTCAATGTATGGTATGATTCGTAAATTGATAAGTTTTGAATAATTTTGCCGGTTGTAGCTTTTTGTTAGAGGCTTAGGCGGGAGCATTTTTTATTGCCTGATTGATTTGCTGCACTTACTTATGGCCCAATCGTGGTCTACCACTGAAATCAAAAGAAAGGACATAATGGAGACTACACTTGATACCAGACTGCAATTGCCCACTATGCCCTTTCTTTCGGACGACATGGCATACTATGATTGGGTTGTAAGCAAGTTCAATAAATAAATCGGGCAGCAAAAATGCTCTGGTTCTAGGCACATTACCCCTTTTGTTTGGGTTTTGAATAGCTCGGAATAATTGTTTGGGTGATGATAGGTCAACAGTAGTGGCTGAAATAATTGAAGCTGCATATGTTTGTTTCAGGAGAGGCAGAGGTCAATAAGGATCACACTCCCTCCTTCCTCCTTTCTCCTTCCTTCTCCTCTTCCTCCTCCTCCGCCCTTCATCCTTCCTTCTCCTTCCTCTGACTCCTTCATTTTCTTCCTTTCCCCTTCCTTCTCCTCTTCCTCCTCCTTCCTCTTACTCCTCCTTCATTTTCCTCCTTTCCTCCTTCCTCTTCCTCCTCCCCATCTTCTTCCCCGTTTGAATATTAACCCAATCCAGAGGTATCGGTGGATACATATCGAAATTATCATTGCAATGTCAGTGGATATATACCGACATTGCCATTGCAATGTCGGTATGTGACCGCCGATACCGGTATCACTGATGTCAATTTTGATGGGTTCCAATTAGAATTGTAATGGCAATGTTGGTATATATCCACCGACATTGAAATGATAATATCGGTTTGTATCCATCAACACCTCTAGGTTGAATTAGGGTTCAGACAGGAAAAAAATGGAGGAGGGAGGACATGGAGAAGGAATGATGAACGGGGGAAGAAGAAGAGGAGGGAGGAGGAGGAGGGAGGGAGGAGGGAGGAGGAGGATAAGGAGGTGGCTAGGGGCTGCTTCAAAAAAAAAAAGAGACGACAGAGGACACTGAGGCGGCGACCGAGATGGAGCATGTTTGAAGCGGTCATAGATGGACGACGGCAATAGCATCGCGAGAATGGGGGTATTTTGGAGTTCTCATTGGTGCGAAGAATAGAAGGCTGGTATGAATCGGGCGTGAAAGATTCAGTGCCATCAGTGGTGCCAAGAATAGAAGTCTAGTACGAACAGACGGACCTTGATCATAGGCATCACAAGTCAAAAGGGGTGGCTGAAATAATTGAAGCCACACTTGCAAAAACAAAAAGTCTCTCAGACTTGGTTTTTGTTATGAAACGGTGGTTGCATCGGATATGGATGCCCACCGGATAGAGACCCCTATCTTCATGGGATAGGAGATTTCCCTGTCTCTATCCCACCCTCCAATTATGCTTATATATAAGGGGGTAAATGAATAATAGAATGACTGATTTCCCAACACGTTATCAGCACCGAGTTCTCGAGCCGAGCCGAGAAAGATCCCGTAGCAAAGAGGAGAGAGAGAAGAGAGATCGGAGTTGCAAATCCCGGCCGACCGACCCCATCGTAGAAGAGAGATCAGAGAGAGAAGAGGTTCTGCTCCGACCCATTGCAACGGCGACATCGAGCCCTGTCCGACCAAACAAGGTACGCCTGAAACCCGACGTCGAGCAATGGCTGCACAGCAGGTCCGGCGACCTCTCGACCAGCGACCGGCGGCAGTAGACCGCACGACCGGCGGCTGCGTTCGCACGCCTGCCGGCGGCTGCACCCGCGTGCAACACTGGTGGCTGCACCCGCATGCAACACCGACGGCCGCACCCGCGTGCACCATCGGCGGCTGCATTCGATCGCTCGACGCGGGCTGCGTCCATAACCGGCGGCGACGTCCGGTAGCAGCCTGCATTCACGGGCAGTGGCAGCAAGCTGCGCTCATCGGCAATGGATGTAGGCAGTGCGTGCGAGCGGCGAAAATCTGCTCCCGCGAGCGGTTGCGGGCGACGCGCGAGCGGCGCCGACGAGTGCACTTGGACCGGCCCGTTTTAGGGTTTTCCTATGTTTTCTTTTTGGAGAAGATGAACAGTGTTCATCTTATTGGGTTTTATTTTAAAACCCGATTATAACCAGACCCGACTGCTACACAGCATACCCGACCCGACTGCTATACAGCAGACCCGACCCGACTGTTTAATATAACAGACCCGACCTGGATTTATACAGTTTCGACTGCATTATGCATGCTCGGCCCGACTGCATATTGCAGATCTGACCCGTCCATCCTTGTACGCATTCACATATAGTTGACTACCTAATTTAATATGAACCGTTCATTTTAATTCTGTTTTGTAAGTCCGATTTAAAGCCAAACATTCGATCCATATATAGATTTTGGGTATCCAAACTGTTCCGGAAGCATCGGTACGGTCAGTTTTTGTTATTTCATATACACTGTTTATGTATTTAACTGTTTAGCCCCTAAGGGACCAATATATAATAGCTGTTTTACAAATAAAGACAAAATCATCCTTAATTGTAACAGACTTTATATGGTACATATATCTTGTGTTTTCTTACATGTTCCATGTGCATCATATGTCATTTTCTGCATTAGTTGTATTTAAGCAATTAGTACCTTTTTAGAAAAGCTTGGCAAGGCACATGACGGTTCCATAGAACCCGCTCTACCTTGGCAAGTGGTTTCTGAAAGAACTCCATTAATACTCAGTATTAATAGTCTTTGTTCATTATATGTCAATTGTTTTCTATAATATATCTCTATATGCACATGTGATGAATATGGTAATCATAGTAATTAATGAATATATGAACATGCGTGTATACATGAATATATGACTATGGTTAAGATAGATCTGAAGAATGAATATATGAGCATAATAGATCCTGTAGATCTCTGAAAAGCACTCAAAGAACGCTACGATCACCAGAAGATGATCCCTTTGCCTACAGCAAAGAGCAAATCGATAATATCATTCTACAACAACAATATAGAGGGATGAAGTACCAGAAGTACTCAGAACTCATAAAAGTTCTCCTTATCGTTGAAAAAACATAATACCCTACCAGTAAAGAATCAAAATTCTAGACCTACTGGATCATTGGCATTGCCAGAAGCAAACGTCAATGATTTCTACCAAGGTAGGGGTAGAGGCAGAGGAAGGAGAGATATAAGACACGGTAGCGAAGGACGCAATAACTACCCTAGAAGAGGTAGAGACCACCCTGGAAGAGGTGGACACCAATATCATCCTGGAAGTGATGATAATTAGGGTCCTAGGAAGGACATTGGTCCAGAAACTGCTATGCCAGTAAACATGAGAAAACAATGAGTAGCCTGAAGATTACCAGAAGCAAACTGATGCCCTGAAGACATCGTACCTGGAAAGTTCATATTACTTCGATGAGTTAGACGTTGGCACATTAAATCCCTGAACCTTGGGATCTCTGAAGATTTTAGTTTTTTTTTATATATTCCGTGAGACATTGCTAAGTAGTCTTTATTTCCTGTCAGACATTGCTAAGTAGTTTTTATTCTGTCAGATGTTGCTCAGTAGTTTTCATCATGTCGGACTTTACTTAGTAGTTTTTATTCTGTCAGACATTACTAAGTAGCTTTTATATTCTGTTGGATATTATAAATTTATATTATCGTTTTATTTAATATAGTTAGAAATTATGTTAGTAAGTTTTATCATTGATAATTCTCTTTTGGTAATTATTGACTTATCTAATTTATCATTTATGAACGATGACCAACTTCAAAGAGATTTGCCTGATAGATAGTGCAATAACACATACCATACTGAAACATAGAAAATTCTTTACAAATCTTGAATATAATTTACGTATGGTTAATACAGTGGCTGGCCCTACTGATATGGTTACAGGGTCCGAAAGAGCTTATATTCTTTTACCTAATGGTACTCATTTGCTAATTAAGGATGCTCTATACTCAGAAAATTTCAGAAGAAATTTATTGAGTTTCAAAGACATCCGAGCAAATGAATTTCATTTAGAAACTACAAATGAAGGCAATCTAGAATACCTCTATATCACATCTATGAACGGAGAGCATATTTCCATACTAGAAAAATGCTCAACCCTATCTTTAGGGTTATACTTTACCCATATTGGGGTTATGAAATCCTATGCCACTCACTTGAACCAGAAGTTCACAAATCCTGTAGATTTGGTCCTTTGGCATGATAGATTAGGTCACCCAGGGTCTGGTATGTTTAGAAATATCATTTACAATTCCTATGGTCATCCTCTTAACAATCGAAGTTTGACTTTTTCAAATGACCATTTTTGTGACCCTTGTTCCCAAGGGAAGTTAATCACTAGACATTCTTTCCAGAAATAGAGACAGAATCACCTACCTTCCTGCAGAGGGTTCAAGATGATATCTGTGGTCCTATACACCCTCCTAGTAGTCCATTTAGATATTTTATGGTCCTAATTGATGCATCTACTAGATGGTCATACGTGAGCCTACTCTCCATTAGAAATTTAGCATTTTCTAGATTATTATCCCAGATAATCAAACTCAGAGCTAGTTTTCCTGATAACACAATCAAATCTATCCGATTGGATAATGCAGCTGAATTTTCTTCTAAAATCTTTAATGATTTTTGTACATCCATCGAAATAGAAGTTGAACATTCTGTCCCCCATGTTCATACCTAGAATGGTCTAGCTGAAGCTTTTGTCAAGCACTTGCAATTAATAGCTAGGCCATTACTCTTACAATCCAGACTTCCAATTTCTGCATGGGGGCATGCTATCTTGCATGATGCTAATCTTATTAGACTCAGACCTACTTCATACCAAAATTTTTCTCCTGCACAACTTGTGTCAGGTATTCAGCCCAATATATCTTATCTTAGAAAGTTTGGATGTGCTGTGCAGGTCTCTATTCCCCCTCTAAATAGAACTAAGATGGGTCCCCAAAGTAGATTGGGAATTTATATAGGTTTTGACTCACCTTCAATTATACGATTCTTAGAACCCTTAACCGGTGATATATTTCTGCTAGATTTGCAGATTGTCATTTCGATGAGACAGTCTTCCCGCCGTTAGGGGGAGATAAAGAAGTTTCTAGGCAACGACCTATTCCCGAAGAACAGCGTGAATTATCGTGGAATACTTCCAGTGTGTCTTATCTAGATCCTAGATCCCCCCAATACGAGGTAGAAGTAAAAAGGATTTTGTATTTGCAAGATATTGTAAATCAATTACCCGATGCCTTCAATGATGCAATCAATGTAACTAAGTCGTATGTTCCAGCCAAGAATGTACCTGCAAGAATTAATATTCCAACTCCCACTAATGAAACTGCTGCACATCAGAAACGTGGCAGACCTATAGGTTCCAAAGATTCAGTTCCCCGGAAGAGAAAGTTGAATGAAAAATCATGCCCTAAAACTCCAGAAGAAGCTAAGGTTCCAAAAGAACCTGGTCATAATGCTCCTGAAGAGATTATGGATCATATTTTTCCAAAAGAAAATATTTCCCAACGGTCAAATTTTTCTCGAACTCTTGAAGAGGTTCCTGCAGAGATTATGGATAAGGTACCGGTACCAAATAATGAGAGCTCAATATTCCATATGAGGGGTGAAATTTGGAACCGAAAGGAAAGTCATCGATGACATATTTGCATACAAAGTAGCTACTGAAATAACAAAGGGCGGTGATGAAGATAATAAACCACGTAGTATATATGAATATCGATATAGAACTGATTGGCCAAAATAGAGAGAAGCTATTCAAGCTGAACTTGAATCTCTCAAGAAACATGGAGTATTTGGACCTATAGTACAAACACCAAATAACGTAAATCCTATAGGTTTCAAATGGGTGTTTGTAAGAAAAAAAAATAAAAATAATAAAATCGCTAGATATAAGGCAAGGCTTGTAGCCCAAAGATTCCTGCAGAAACCCGAGATTGATTATGAAGAGACCTATTCCCCTGTTATGGATATAGTTATGTTTAGATATCTCATTAGTCTCACAGTTTCTGAAAAACTAGAGATGAGGCTAATGGATGTCGTAATGACATACCTATACGGGAACCTAGACACAGATATTTATATGAAAATCCTAGAAGTATTCAAGTTGCCTGAAGCAACATCAAAAGTCCAAGAAGCATTCAAGTTGCCTGAAGCAACATCAAAGAGTGTGCACTCGATAAAACTAAAATGAGCATTGTACAGCCTGAAGCAATCTGGAAGGAATGTGGTATAATCGTCTTAGTGAATACTTGTCTAGGGAAGGTTACAAGAATGATTCCATATGCCCATGCATTTTCATAAAGAAATCAGAAAATAGATTTACAATAATTGCAGTTTATGTGGATGACATAAACTTGATTGGGACTCCTTAAGAGCTCAAGAAAACTTCTGATTATCTAAAAAGGGAGTTTGAAATGAAAGAACTTGGTGATATTAAGTTTTGTATCGGCCTGCAGATCGAGCGTAGCTCTAGTGGGATTTTAGTACATCAATCTTTATATACTGAAAATTTATTAAAGAAATTTAATATGGATAAATGTCACCCACTAAGCACTCCCATGATAGTTAGACCTCTTGATATTCATAAAGATCCATTTAGACCTAAAGAGGAACATGAAGCTATTCTTGGTTCTGAAAAACCATATTTAAGTATTATTGGTGCTTTATTATATTTAGCTCAATGTACTAGACCAGATATATGTTTTTCTGTCAATCTATTGGCTAGATATAGTTCAGAACCAACTCTTAGGCATTGGAATGGAATAAAACAAATATTTAGATATTTGTGAGGAACCACTGATATGGGATTGTTTTATTTTTGTGGTACTCCTCACTTGATTGGTTATGCAGATTCAGGTTTTCTCTCTGACCCTTATAAGGGTCGATCCCAAACAGGGTATGTATTTTTGAATAACAATGCAGCTATTTCTTGGAGATCGACCAAACAAACACTTGTGGCCACATCATCGAACCATGTTGAAATATTAGCTCTGCATGAAGCAAGTAGAGAATGTATATGGTTGAGGTCGCTTGTGCAGCATATCAGAAGCAGTTGCCAGTTGGCATCAGTTACCAAAGAGCCGACAGTTATCCACAAAGATAATGCCGCATGTATTGCTCAAATTCAAGCTGGCTTTATCAAGGGAGATCGGACAAAGCACATCTCACCAAAGTTTTTCTACACCCATGAGCTTCAGAAGCAAAGAGAGATTGAAGTCAAGCAAGTACGGTCAAACGACAACCTTGCTGATCTCTTCACCAAAGCTTTGCCCAAGTCTACTTTCCAGAAGATGGTGTACGGCATCGGACTGTGACGGCTCAATCACCAAAGAAATTGATGTAATAAGGAGGAGATATAATCAGTGCGAGCGATGTAATCAGGAGAAGATATAATCAGGGGGAGAGATATAATAATGGTAATATAATTATTAGGCGGAGGGCATCCTGAAGATGCAAATTTATACGCGCTGTACTCTTTTTCCTTTGGTAGGGTTTTCCCACAGGGTTTTCCTATCAAAGGTTTTAACGAGGCAGCATTATGCGTACCCACCAGAGTTCCTGAAGAACTTGTTCCTAAAGAACTAAGGTTGTACTCTTTTTCCTTTGATAGGATTTTTCCCACTGGATTTTTCCATCAAAGGTTTTAATAAGGCAATCATTGATAAATGGTTGTCATCCAAGAGGGAGTGTTATGAAACGGTGGTTGCATCGGATATGGATGCCTACCGGATAGAGACCCCTATCTTCATGGGATAGGAGATTTCCCCGTCTTTATCCCAACCTCCAATTATGCCTATATATAGGGGGGTAAATGAATAATAGAATGACTGATTTCCCAACAGTTTTTTTATTTTTGGAAATGGACTTTCTTATTAGACTTCTTAAAAAAAAAAAAAAAAGACTTGGCTCCAACCATTGTTGAAGAACGACTCCAACGGCTAATGTGGCAATCGATGATTTCCCTTGTTTAAAAAAAACATTTTGCTTCATGATAATATGTATGCTCCAATATTTGATTGCCATGACAGGTGTTGGAGCCAAGTATTTTTTGGATTATTTTGACTTTGCCCCCCAAATTTTGCCTTGAATTAGACTTTACCTCCCCATATTTTCATTAATTAGACTTTACCCCCCAAAACTAACTGTTTTGTCCACTCACCATCTAAGAGAAAGGTGAGCTGACGGAAAAGAAATAAAGTTTTGGGGGGTAAGCTGACGGAATAGTTAGTTTTTGACGGAATAGTTAGTTTTTGGGGGTAAAATCTATGTACAGTCGGGTCAGGTTGTAGATGTATTGATGTACATATATACTGGGCTTGAGTTCCTCAATAAATTCATTTCATTCTCTCCAAACCCTAACCTCTATCTTCTAACATGGTATCAGAGCTCCAGGTTCTCTCGCGGCGACGGTGACAACGACGGCAACGAAGGCGATCTTCTCCAGTAGCCCCCTTCCTCCGGCCCTTGATCTCCTTCCTCGACTTCCTCCGGCCACCCCTCAGCCCCCCTGCCTCCTCCGACCACCCCGCAGCCCCCTTGCCTCCTCCGACCACCCCACAGCCCCTCTGCCCTCTTCCGGCCACCCCGTAGCCCCCTATGTCCTCCTCCGACTACCCCATAGCCCCCTGTCTTCCTCCGGCCACCTCGCAGCCCCCCCTGCCTCCTCCGACCACCCCGCAACCCCCTACCTCCTCCGACTACCCCGCAGCCCACCTGCTCACTTCCGGCCACCCCGTAGTCTGCCTTTCTCCGACTACCCCGCAGCACCCCCTGCCTCCTCTGACCACCTCACAGCTCCTCGCACCACCCCGCAGCCCCCCCTCCGACCACCCCGCAGCCCCCCTGCCCCCCTTCTTCGACCACCCCACGGCCCCCCTACCCCCCAACCTCCTTCAATCACCACACAGCCCCCCTGCCCTCCTTCGACCACCTCGCAGCCCCCTCTCCGGTCACCCCGCAGCCCCCCCCTCTAGTTCCGGACTCACCTTTCTTCTCCGATCTCTCCCTTGATACGTTTTCATGATGTCTACTCTTGCGCCTTCCGTTGTTGCAATTTCTTTATCGCTGAACGCGGTCACCTTTCAGTTAACCTCGGCCAGCGACTGGCCTAATTGGTCACTCATCGTCGAGGCCGCGCTCTCCAGTCATGATCTATAGAGTCATATCACCGGTCATGAACCACCACCGGCTCTCTCCTCGGTCACCAGCGGTGCGTCGTCTGCCGCTACAGTCCTCACGGCCGCTGCCACGATCGCCCTCACGTGGTGTCGCCACGACCAGGCCATCTGGGCCTATCTCCTAGACTCTATTGCTCGTCTTCTCCTTGCTTCCATCAGCCACCTGCCTACAGCATGTACGATGTGGGAGTATCTCCGGGACCGGTTTCTTCCACACCGCAATCCACACCGGCATTAACTGACCTGTAACTCTCAGTCCGCTCGTCAGGGAGAGCATACTATTTAGGATTTCTTCAGCTTGATGAGCGCCTATTGGCATGAGCTAGACTCTTTGATGCCTAGTGGTGTGCTTGCCTACGCTCTAGGGACTTCCAGCGCTACCTTGACGAGGACCACCTCCACAAGTTTCTGGCTGGGCTTCTACCAGACTTCGCTCTTATTGGTTCTCAGCTTCTACACCGAGAGCCTCTCCCCCGGCTAGAGAATGCCCTACTAGCTTTGGTCGATGAGGAGACCCATCTTCAAACCCAGGGAACTCGTCCTCCTCCACCTGCTCCAGGCCATGACAGCGTCCTGGCCGCCAGCTTCCTCGATGGGCTTGTCATCTGCCACTACTGCAAGGAGCCCGGTCACATGAAGCATGACTGCCCCACACGTCCCTCTCGCAACCCCCATTGGGGTCTGGACGAGAGTGCACCACGCTGGGCTCCTGCTCCTAAGGACGATCCACACAGTGGTCGAGGTGAACGGAGTCGTGGATGTGGTCAGTCCTCCTTCCGCAACTTTAGTGGTACTACTGCTGCTGTAGAGACTCCGGTATCCCCCGTAACTACTACCGTGCCCCCTTCGACTGAGCCAGACCATCTCCAACGTCTCGAGGATCTCCTCCTTCGCCACCTAGCCTCCACCGGCTCCTCGACTGCACACGGCTTGTCTGCCACCTCTGGTACTACTGCTCCATGGATTTTCGATTCAGGTGCCTCCTGTCACCTCACCTGTGACTCTGCTGTGCTTACTGACTGTTCTTCTACTCCCACCCACTTGGAGGTCCGCACTGCAGATGGGACTCTCGTTCATATTCCGCAGTATGGATCCATCACCACTACCTCTGATCCTTCTGGTCGCTTGGCCCTTACATATGTCCATCATGCCCCCCGTCTTAATATTAATTGATTTCTATCAGCTCTCTTTGTGACTTTGGACTGACTGTCAGCTTCACCCCTTTTGTTTGTATTGTGTAGGATTCACGGACGGGTCAGAGGATTGGGATTGGTCGTAGGGCAAGAGGACTTTACCAGCTGGACCATCTCTATGTCTCTTATGTTCCTGTTGTGTCTGTCATGTAAGTTACTTCTAATGCCGACCTGTGGCACAGAAGGTTAAGTCATTTATCCAGTGATCAAATCAAAAGCGTTTTTCGTTCGGGCACTTTGGGTCGTGTATCCTTCTCCCCTCTCTCTGTTTGTATGGGTTGTAGATTGGCAAAGCATCTAGCTCTTCCCTTTTCTGCTACTGATTTCTGATCTGTCACTTTATTTGATTTAGTGTATTCTAATATTTGGGGTCCTGTGCCTGTTGCATCTATTTCTGGTTTCATGTATTATATGTGTTTTATCGATGACTACTCTCGATGATCTTGGGTTTATTTTATGCATCACCGGTCTGAATTCCCTCACATTTATCGGAGATTCACCACTATGATACATACTTAGTTTAGTCAAGGCATCAAGACCTTTCGGTCTCATTATGCCAAAGAGTATCTCTCTTTTGATATGCGTGAGATTCTTCAATCTCACGGTACTCTTCACCAACAGTCTTGTCCCCATACCCATGAGCAGAACGGAGTTGCCGAACATAAACATCGTCATGTCCTTGAGACAGTATGAGCTTTGCTTTTCTCTGCTTCTGTTCCCCACTCCTACTGGGCTGAAGCTGTCACGACGACTGTCCACCTCATCAATATCACTCCGTCCTCTGCTTTCTCTGGTGCTACTCCGTATGAGCGCATACACTCTAGTCTACCTAACTATTCTCTTTTTTGCACATTTGGCTGCACGTGCTTCATTCTCCTTCCTCCCCATGAGCGCACCAAATTATCTACTAGGTTTGTTAGGTATGTTTACTTGGGGCTCAGTCGAGAGCACAAGGGATATCGGTGCTACGATCCCTTGGCTCGCCGGATCCGTGTCTCTCATCACATCTCTTTTATTGAAGATGTTCCGTACTTTTCTTCTATGTCTTGGAATCTTTCCTTGCCACCTATGTCACCCTTCACACCTCCACCACCTCTCCACATCCCCGTTCTACCGTTGTACCCTACTCCCACACCCACACCTCCCCCACCTCCACCTTCCATACCCCTATCTCCTTCGCCACCTCCACCACCACCATCTGTCACGCGTTACGTTCATCACTCTATCGTTTCTCCCCCCAAATCAGTTCCCACTGGTACCTCCTCTCCACCTGCAGCTGCTCCCTCCTCCCCGGTCGAGGATCTTGGCCCTGTTTGACGCTACCCTACGCACGAACATCACCCTCCTGACAAATATGACTACTCTCCTGACAGGTTTGGCTATTCTGCGTTTACTCTTACTTTTCCTAACACTTCTAGACACTCCATTGTTTCCTCCTACTCTCTGTCCTACCAGGCTTTTCTTATAGCTCTTCACACCCACCAGAGCCCTAGTCATACCATGAGGTAGTTGCATGTACACCCAGAGTGGCGACTGACCATAACAGTCGAGCATGAGGCTTTTCAGCGGACTCAGACGTGGAACTTGGTTCTGTGCCCCACTGGCATGGTGCCTATTACCTGCAAATGGATCTATAAGGTCAAGACTCAACCTGATGTTCCATTGAGCGGCACAAGGTGTGCCTTGTTGCTCGTGGTTTCTCCTAGGAGTATGGGATTGATTACGAGAAGATGTATGCTATAGTTGCTCGGATGACCACCATTCGCACCCTCCTAGCTGTGGTAACTGATCAAGGGTGACCTCTTCATCAGATGGATGTGACCAACGTCTTTCTTCTTGGTGATCTCTTAGAGGAGAAATACATGGCTCATTCACTGGGTGTCCCTGCTCCTTCAAGTCACGTCTGTCATTTGCGCCGAGCCATCTATGGGCTCAAGCAGGCCCATCGTGGTTGGTTTGAGCGATTCCACAGTGCAGTCCTGGTTGCCGGATTTGTTGAGCGCCACTCTGATTATGCCCTATTCACTCGCTCCTTCAGCCAGGGTATTACAGTTCTCATTCTCTATGTGGATGACATGATCATCACTAGGAACGATAGTGCTACCATAGCGTCACCTCCATAGTCAGTTCGAGATGAAGGATCTGGGCCCTCTTCGTTACTTTCTGGGTCTTGAGATTACCTGATCAGCTCGTGGATTGTTGATCTCCCAGCAAAAGTACATCTCTGACATCTTTGTCGATGTTGCTCTCACTAACTCTCGCACTGCTGACACACCCATGGAGCTTAATTTGAAGCTCCTTTCTACATATAGTGAGCCTCTCCAGGATGTCTCCCGCTACTAGAGGTTGGTTGGGATGTTAGTTTACCTCACCATGATCCGGCCCGATATTGCCCATGCTATTAGCATTGTCAGTCAGTTTATTCAGGCTCCTCGCTCTATTCACTATGCAGCGATCCTTCGGATTATCTGCTACCTCCGAGGCACTATCACCCGCTCACTACTTTTTCCTTCCACTTCTCTGTTGGTGCTGCATGCCTACTCCGATGCAGATTGAGCAGGAGATATAGCCACTCGTCATTTTACTACCGACTACTATGTGTTCCTCGGTGATTCTCTTATTTCATGGCGCAGTAAGAAACAGGAGTCTGTTGCTCGCTCTAGCACCGAAGCTGAATACAGGGCTATGGCTTTCACAACCGCAGAGATTGTATGGCTTCATCGCCTTCTACTCGACCTGGGAGTTGTGATATCCGAGCCCACGCCTTTCTTCTATGATAACCGGAGTGCCATTCAGATTGCTAGCAACCCGGTTTTCCACAAGCGGACAAAGCATAACGCGGTTGACTGTCACTATGTTCACCAGGAGTTTCTCGACCACACCATCTCCTTTCCCTTCATTCCATCATCGGAGTAGACTGTTGATTTTCTCACAAAGTCCCTTACAATTGCCCGCTTCCGGTATTTTATCAGCAAACTCTCGGTATATGATCCACCATGAGTTTGAGGGGGAGTGTTAATGTATAGAAATGGGTCGGGTTCTATGTACAGTCGGGTCGAGTTGTAGATGTATTGATGTACATATGTACTGGGCTTGAGTCCCTCAATAGATTCATTCCATTCTCTCTAAACCCTAGCATCCATCTTCTAGCACTCATCATCTTGTTCTCCTCTCGATCTATCAGTGCGCAGAGATGGCAATGATACTGGAGCCATTCGTCGCTAAGCTTTTCGATATAGTATTAGCCTTGGTCAAGGATGAGGTGGACATGCTCTTGGGTGTCCCTGATGAGATCAAGAAGCTCGGTTACACGCTCAGTGACATCCGTAGAGGAAATACGATCGCGAAGAAAGATAGGGAACAAAAAAACCATAGAGCTAATGTGGTCGAGAAGAAAATGCTCCCCCATGCTTGAAGATATTGAGGAACTCTGAAGGTTTATGGGAGCATTTCTCTGAAAACACCAGAGAATTTCGGCTCAATCATGAATAATGCCTTTAATTAGATCCGAGAGCACTTGAAGAACCTTCATGGATGAAATAGAATATGTGGAGAAGAAGTTTGGGGAGACTCTATACCAATCTTTACTCCAGTCAAATCTTCAATCCTCTCATAAAAATAAAAACGAGGAGAGAAAGAAGAATCGCAGCCCTTACCCTGGCTTCTACTCAAATCGAATCCAAAGTGAAGCAAAGCAAAACAAAATCCAAAGTCGAAGCTGAAGCTGAAACAAAGCCGAAGCAAAGCATCTACTAGAGATGGAAAATGTGATGAACAAAAGCAAAGCAACTCAGGTCCTAGCCAATATTGTGCAAAGCCTAGAAGGGTCAAAAGTACTGCAAGTCTCCATTCGTAAAAAGTTCAAGCACCAGCAACAAAGAAAAGTCGTTTCCAAATCAAATCCAAAGCCGAAGCCTAAAGCAAGCCAAAGCAGAGCCGAGGCAACTCCAAAGGAAGATCGGAGGGGAAAAGGACTCCAAGTCCTCCTCTCTCTCTCTCTCTCTCTCTCTCTCTCTCTCTCTCTCTCTCTCTCTCTCTCTCTCTCTCTCTCTCTCCAAACCCTAAGCCATTATAACACCTCTTAGGCATTCCATTTGAAACTCTCCTGGAAGAAGATCCCTGAAGGAGATAGAGGATTAGAGGATCGAAGGCGATTCTTTCTATAGTCCTCTGATCTCACTCAACCACGCTCCCGACCTCGGACCACGGCTTCTAATCTCGTACAATTCTAATGAAATAAGAACATCGTCACATTATCGCCATGCAAACTTTTTTGCGCTTACAGCCACATGGCGGG
Organism: Chamaelirium japonicum; assembly: GCA_947650365.1. NCBI lineage: Eukaryota > Viridiplantae > Streptophyta > Magnoliopsida > Liliales > Melanthiaceae > Chamaelirium > Chamaelirium japonicum. Next base: position 58,394,668 of record OX393554.1, on the reverse strand, counting down.
ACACATGCTGACACCTCCAGCCTCTTAGCTCCTATAAAATCCCATCGATGCGTCTGTACAATGGGTTCGAATCCTACAAGTCTAGCCATACCTTAGCTCTCTCTTTACTAACCAGCCCTATACCCATGTTTTGGGTTTGACTTATGCATCAAAGGGTGGAGTTAGGTGTCTCTGACATTTTTCTTGTCTTGTATATATATCTTGCCGCACACAGCCTATATGCCTCCATCTCGTCGATGAAGAAGAAGGTCAGAGCCACCGGAGCAGCTAACCCTCCAATGCGATACATGATCGACTAATGGAAATCAAAGGTGGAGACTGGTTTCCCTCCTGAAAAAATAGTTGACACGATTTTCCATAATCGTACAACTAATTGGTGTTTCTCCACATATACTAATGCAACTGCTTTTTAAAATTATATAAAGACAAGTAATGCTTCGTCGTGCAATTTGTTTTTTAAAACTTATGAAGAAGAATAATAGGCAATATTTAAATTCACATAAATACAAATATGTCATGAAAAAAAAATCCAAAATAAATTATAATTGATACTCTATTTTTTTGAATTGATATTATAGAATTTTGTTAAGCATAAAATACTACATATTGTAAGATTTTTCTTTCACTAATGCTTGGTTTGTTATTTCTTACCTTTTTACATTTTTTGTAACAATTCAAAAGCAAATTGCAATAAAAAAACCTAACCTTTTAAATTGATACTCTACTTTTGTGAATTTATACTCATGAATTTTGCTAAGCATAAAATGATTCATCGTGTAATTTTTTTTTAATAACATCCATATTATCACATCAGGTAAAAAAATAGGATGGACAAACACAAACAATGAAAACAAAATTGATACATGGAACAAAAGATGATTAGTTTCTCGTAATAAACAATCAATCTAAAAAACGACTTGCAGAACTCGAAATAAAAAATATGCATCCATAAATAGAGTAAAAGAGGAGGAAACACGTACATATTTGGAACAAATGATTAGTAAAAAAAAACCCGACTCGGCCCTGTTTACACCCCTATTGCTACTTTCACTCTGAAATTTTTACACACATTGTTGTCCACACTTAGATTACAACAGTCCGGTTGGGACTAGGGTTTGAAATCTCGATCGATACCGATACATACCAGCCGGTACATACCAGTTTTGCTTGGTTCGAGACCGGTACTGCACCTGATCCCTATACCTGACCCGTACCGGCCGATACCAGTTCGTATCGGTCGGTTCAGGCCGGTACCGACCGGTACAGACATTTTTTTTTTTTTTAGGGGGGGGTGCGGGGGGGGGAGGGTTTTCTCAACCTATAACAGTTTGTATCAGCCGGTACATACAGGTTCGGGGCCGACTGATATCGCAGTTTTGAACCTGAGTTGGGACCAAGTGCGATTTACTAGTCGGAGCTTGGTGCAATGGATGGTTGTAACTTGAGTCTATATTAAAATTATGTACATAAATATGGCTGAATATTGTTTCATATGGAAAACAAGGTCTGTTTAGTATTTTAATTATGATTGGCTTCGATGAAGTCATAGAGGATTTGACAAGGATTCCAACGCAATTGGCATCGTCGGATTCCGTCGTGAATCGGAGAAGTTATGATATTTAAAACATGGTAATTTTTTTTTTCTTTCAATGTATGTTTGATCCGTAAATTTGATAGGTTTTGAATAATTTTGCCAATTGTAGCCTTTTGTTGGAGAGGGGCTCTAGGCGAGATCATTTTTTGCTGCCTGAATGATTTGTTGCACTTAATTATGGACCAATCGTGGTCTACCATATAAATCAAAAGAAAGGACATAATGGAGACTACACTTGGTACCAGACTGCAATTGCCCACTATGCCCTTTCTTTAGGACGACATGGCAAACTACAATTGGGTTGTAAGCAAGTGCAGTAAATAAATCGGGCAACACAAATGCTCTGGTTCTAGGCGCATTACCCCTTTTGTTTGGGTTTTGAACAGCCCGTAATAATTGTTTGGGTGATCACAAGTCAAAAGTAGTGGCTGAAATAATTGAAGCTGCATATGTTTGTTTCAGGAGAGGCGGAGGTCGATAAGGGTCACACTCCCTCCTTCCTCCCTCCTTCTCCTCTTCCTCCTCCTCCCTCCTTCCTCCTTCCTTCTCCTCCTTTTCCCTCCTTCCTCCTCTCTTCTCCTTTTCCTCCTCCTTCCTCTTACTCCTACATTTTCTTCCTTTCCCCTTCCTTTTCCTCTTCCTCCTTCTTCCTCTTACTCCTCCTTCAATTTCCTCCTTTCCTCCTTCCTTTTCCTCCTCCCCATCTTCTTCCCCGTTTGAATACTAACCCAATCGAGAGGTATCGGTGGATACAGGACGATATTGTCATTGCAATATCAGTGGATATATACCGACATTGCCATTGCAATGTCGGTATGTGGCCACCGACACTGGTATCACTGATGTCAATTTTGATGGGTTCCAACTAGAATTGCAATGGCAATGTCGGTATATATCCACCGACGTTGAAATGATAATATATGTTTGAATCCACTGACACCTCCAAGTTAGGTTAATTAGGGTTCTGATAGAAACGAAAAGGAGGAGGATGAGAGATGGGGGTATTTTGGAGTTATCATTGGTGCCAAGAATAGAAGGCTTGTGGGAATCGTGAAAGAGTCGGTGCCATCATTGACTACATTGTTAGGAACAGACGGACCTTGATTATGGGATGACAAGTCAAAAGGGGTGGCTGAAATAATTGAAGCCATGCTTGCAAAAACATAAAAGTCTATCAGACTTCGTTTTTATATTTTTGGAAAGGGACTTTCTTATTAGACTTCTTTAAAATAATAAAAAAAAAAGGACTTGGCACCAACAGGTGTTGAAGAACGGGCTCCAACGGCGAGTACGATTTTGTTCCAACCTCTTTAAAGTGGTTGGATGTCGGCTAATGTGGCAATCGATGATTTCCGTTTTTTAAAAAAAACGGTTTATTACATGATAATTTGTATGGTCCGATATTTGATTACCACGTCAGGTGCTGGAACCAAGTATTTTTTTGGATTATTTTGACTTTGCCCCCTAACTTTTGCCTTGAATTAGACTTTAACCCCCACTTTTCATTAATTAGACTTTAACACCCCCCCAAACTAACTGTTCCGTCAGCTCCCCATTGGTGAGCTGACGGAAAAGAAATAAAGTATGGATTATTTTGACTTTGCCCCACAACTTTTGCCTTGAATTAGACTTTACCCCCCATATTTCATTACTTAAACTTTACCCCCCAAAACTAACTGTTCTGTCAGCTCACCCCCTAAAAATTTATTTCTTTTCCATCAGCTCACTCTTTCTCTTAGATGGTGAGCTGACGGAACAGTTAGTTTTGGGGGGTAAAGTCTAATTAATAAAACTATGGGGGGGTAAAGTCTAATTCAAGGGCAAATTTGGGGGTCAAAGTCAAAATAACCCATAAAGTTTTGGGGGAGGGGGGAGTGAGGGGACGGAATAGTTGGTTTTTGGGGGTAAAGTCTAATTATTGAAAAATGGGGGGTAAAGTCTAATCCAAGGCAAAATTTGGGGGGCAAAGTCAAAATAACCCTTTTTTAAAAAAGAAAGAAAGAAAGTTTGTTTGTGAGCCGTGAAGATAGAGAGAAGAGAGATCGGTAGCTACATTAACTTCTCTTGCTTTCTCATCACCTTGCTCTCGATCCTCTCTATCAGCGCTCAGAGATGGCGATGATACTGGAGCCATTCGTCGCTAAGCTTCTCGATATGGTGTTCGCCTTGGTCAAGGACGAGGTAGACATGTTCTTGGGTGTCCCCGATGAGATCCAGAAGCTCGGTTGCACGCTCAGCGACATCCGTTCAGTCCTTGCACATGCAGAGGAGAAGAGGATGGGAGCTGAACAGATCGACAAATGGATCCTGGATCTCAAGGATGTCATGTACGATGCCGACGACATTCTCGACGAACTCAAGTTCGCCGCTGCCGACGAGAAATGCAGCGAGGTCCAGCCCGGGAAGAAGCCTCGGTCGTCTCCTCCTCTTTATACATCATCATCATCATCATCATCATTACCATCATCATCATCATCATCATCACCACTATATGGTCCATATCCCTCCTCTCACTTTCGTAACACTGTGTCCATCAACGAGATCGGCCAACAGATTAGAAGCCTCAATCGTAGGCTTGACGAGATCTCGGCCCGGAAATCCAGACTCAATCTCTACACACTCCCTCTCCGGCGGGAAGACACCCGGGCGAGTGGATTAAGTAGTGGGATGATCAGTAAGCATACATCCTATCTGATGGAGCCTGATATCGTGGGGACCAGGATCGATGAGGACACGCAAGTTGTAGTTGAATGGCTAACCAGAGAAGACCCAAACCAGCAGCCGCTTCTTGTGTACGGCATCACGGGGATGGGAGGGATAGGCAAGACCACGCTGGCTCAGAAGATCTACAACGATCAGAGGATCATCAGTCACTTCTCGACGAACAGGATGTGGGTGTGTGTGTCCCAAGATTTTGGGGAGGACAAGTTGTTGAAGGACATCATCAGCTCGGCCGGGGGCGACTATGGTAGGGCTGAGTGCCGGACTCTCCTAGAGCCCATCCTCGAGCGCAGTGTGAGAGGGAAGAAGTTCTTGCTCGTGCTCGACGATGTCTGGGATGCGAAGGTATGGGGTGATTTGCTTCGGAAACCCTTGTGGAGTGGTGGCTTCGGCAGCAGGATCCTTGTCACTACCAGAAATGAAGAGGTGGCGAATCGGATGAAGGCCGTGGATACCCTTACTGTGGGGTTGTTGCCTCCTGAAGATGGCTGGGCACTGCTTCGCCGGGTGGTGGTGTTGCCTTTACCAGAGCAGGAGCGAGAGATCGAAGACCTCAAGGACATCGGGATGGCGATTGTTAAGAAATGCGGCCGCCTCCCCCTAGCCATCAAGGTTGTCGGAGGGGCAATTCTATGCAAAAAGAAGAGGCCGACAGTTCGGAGTGCGTGGATGGAGGTTCTTAGCAGCAGCGCATGGTCGGTGACCGGGCTCCCCCGAGGGATTCATGAAGCGCTGTACTTGAGCTACGAGGCGCTGCCACCCCATCTGAAGCAATGCTTTCTATTGTGTTCATTGTTTCCCGAGGATTATGAAATACACAAGGAAAGCCTTGTTAGGCTTTGGATCGCTGAAGGATTTGTGAAGGCTGAAGGTAGGAGCAGTGCATTGATGGAAGATTTGGGTGAAGATTATTACTGGGAGTTGGTTTCAAGAAATCTTCTGCAGCCACTTCATGGAAGACATCAGAAGGAGCGTTGCAGAATGCATGATCTTGTGCGCTCTCTCTCGCAATTCCTGACTCGCGACGAGGGTGTGGTCGTCACTAAAGAAGCACAAGGATTAATCGGTGAAGGCACCAACTTGACGAAGCCTCGACATTTATCGATAATCAGGGAGCACGCCGGTATTGTAAATATCCCTGATGGCTTCGGGTCGCTAAGGACGGTACTGATGTTCAGGGACTACCGTAGTACCCATGTTTTTGATTGGGTTGATACTTTCGAAAAGATTCGCCGTTTACGGGTACTAGATCTCTCCGATTCACCCTCGATCACCAGGTTGCCGCATTCCGTAGGTAATCTGGTACACCTAAGATATATAAATCTTGCATATGCTGAAATCAGTTTTATACCTGAATCCATAGGGAACCTCAAAAACCTGCAGTTCTTGATCCTCAGGCATTGTTCTTCTCTGCGTTGCCTTCCAAAGGGTGTCGAGAATTTGCAAGAACTGAGGTGCCTCGATGTTAGGTTTACACTGCTGGACGGCATACCGGTGGGAGTAGGAAGAATGCGGCAACTTAACACGCTATGTGGATTTAGATTGCATCCAAACAGCAGCTCCGAAGGGTGGTGCACACTGGAAGAGCTGAGACCTCTCACCCAGCTCCGAGAACTCACAATAGAGAATTTGGAATACGCATCCAGCTGCAGCCCGAGGAAAGGAAGAGGAGAAGGAGGTGTACTCGTGGACAAGCCCAATCTTAGATCCATCGAGCTGGGATCGACATACGTAGCAAATGATGACGACGAGGTTAAGAGATTGGAGGAGGTATTTGAGAAGCTCTGCCCTCCATCTTGTGTGGAAACATTAAGCTTCTATGGTTATTATGGTCGCAGGTTCCCTATCTGGATGACAATATCAGTTCTTTCAAACTTGACACAACTGACACTATGTATATGCCCATACTGTGAGCAACTTCCACCATTGGGGCTGCTACCCCATCTGGATTACCTTCGTATCGAAGATGCAGATGCAGTCGTAAGCATCGGACGTGAATTCCTGTGTAACAGCGGTGGTGGTGGAGGAGGAGGGGCTACAACAGCAATACATCCCTCCTCATTCCCCAAGTTGAAGAAGTTAGAGATGAAAGGCATGGTTAATTGGGAGGAATGGCAATGGGAGGAAGGAGAAGTAGCAATGCCACTTCTAGAATATTTGGGGCTTTATCATTGTCCCAAGCTAAGGTCTCTACCCCGAGGTCTCCTACGCCACGCTACTGCCTTGACAAGTTTACATATCTCTGCTGCCGACAGCCTGAGAGCAGTGGAGAACCTCCGCTCGCTCAGGCGCTTGAGATTGACCAAGAACCCCAAAGTGGAGAGCATATCAGGGCTCCCTGCGCTGCTAGAACTTGAGGTTGAAGACTGCCTGAGGTTGCGGGAGGTGTACAATCTTGGTAATGCAATGCGAGTTGTGAAGCTGCTTGATACGGAAATGGAGTCTCTCCCAGATTGGTTAATATCAGACAGGAGGATAGAAATAGCAGAATCCGGGGAACTGCACATCACCTGCAGTGACAAACTGTGTGCAATAATCCGACTACAGGGAGAGCAAGCTGGGATCCAACACACGAGAGGCGGCAACGACAGGGAAATAGTCTTTCACCGGCCATACCATCTGGATATCCGAGTAAGTACTATTCTCTCTGTTAACGTACATGAAACCAACCCGTATCTTATTATCTCGATTCTCCCTCCATATTGATTTCTTATTGGTTTGTATTGTATATCATCATTTCAGAAACCACGCACAATCTACGTCTCCAAGCCTCCTTCTATATAGATCTTAGCGCCGTATGATTGGGATGATGCTGGAGCGGCATCGCAGCGTACCGATGGAGAGCTGCTGCACATGGTGTTGGAGCTTAAGCAGACGGCAAGAGTCTGTGCTTCTGTGGATGCAGATCCGCATAATAGAGGTGGCTATCTCTGTTCCATTCCATGGATGGTCCCCCATTTGTTTGTTCTCTCTTTACCCAAAGGTTTGGGAAGAGGGTCTAATTGATGGCAGTCTATTAAGCTCACTATCTCAAACTGAAGAGGGTCTGATGGATGCAAAATAGAACTGCCACTTTCTCCCATTGCCGCCTGTCGAAGCAATCCTAAGCCAGTCACGACCGTCGTCGTCCACCATCGTTAGTCTCATTGGTCACCACAGCCACCACCGCTACCGGCCACCATCAGGCCGGTACGGAACAATACCGACATGTTATTTTTTTTTTGAGGGGGGGGGGTGGGGGGGGGGGGGGGGGGGGGGGGGTTCCTCAATCGATATCGGTCCATATCGGTCGGTACATACAGGTTCGGGGCCGACTGATACCGCAGTTTTGAACCTGAGTTGGGACCGAGTGCGATTTACTAGTCGGAGCTGTATGGTTGTGACTTGAGTCTGTACTAAAATTATGTACATAAATATGGTTGAATATTTTTGTCATATGATAAACAAGGTTTGTTTAGTATTTTAATTATGATTGGCTTCGATGAAGTCATAGAGCATTTGACGAGGATTCCAACCCAACTGGAATCGTCGGATTCCGTCGTGAATCGGAGAAGTTATGATTTTTAAAACACGGTAAAAAAAATATTTTTTCAATGTATGTTATGATCCGTAAATTTAATAAGTTTTGAATAATTTTGCCAGGTGTAGCCTTGTGTTCGATAGAGGCTCTAGGTGAGAGCATTTTTTGTTGCTTGATTGATTTGTTGTACTTACTTATGGCCCAATCATGGTCTACCACGTAAATCAAAAGAAAGGACATAATGGAGACTACACTTGGTACCAGACTGCAATTGCCCACTATGCCCTTTCCTTCGGACGACATAGTAGACTACGATTGGGCTGTAAGCAAGTGTAGTAAATCAATCGGGCAGCAAAAATGCTCTGGTTCTAGGCACATTACCCCTTTTGTTTGGGTTTTGAACAACTCGGAATAATTGTTTGGGTGATGACAAGTCAAAAGTAGCGGCTGAAATAATTGAAGATGCATATGTTTGTTTCAGGAGAGGCGGAGGTCGATAAAGATTATACTCCCTCCTCCCTCCTTCTTTCTCCTCTTCCTCCTCCTCCCTCCTTCCTCCTTCCTTCTCCTCCTCTTCCCTCCTTCCTCCTCCCTTCTCATTTTCCTCCTCCTTCCTTTTACTCCTTCATTTTCTTCCTTTCCCCTTCCTTCTCCTCTTCCTCCTCCTTCCTCTTACTCCTTCATTTTCCTCCTTTCCTCCTTCCTCTTCCTCCTCCCACACTACACTAATACTGTTGAAAAAGGACGGGCAATGATCGTTGTTTTTCAGTATGTCGTTTTTTAGTCTATCGTTTTTTAATGACCGTCATTTATTAAAAGATAAACTTTGCCCGTCGTTTATTTATGTTGTAAATTCCTCAAATTGGTGTAGTGGCATCTTCTTCCCCGTTTGAATATTAACCCAATCCAGAGGTATCGATGGATATAGGCCGAAATTGTCATTGCAATGTCAGTGGATATATACCGACATTGCCATTGCAATGTCGGTATGTGGCCACCGACCCCGGTATCACTGATGTCAATTTTGATGGGTTCCAACTAGAATTGTAATGGCAATGTCTGTATATATCCACCGACATTGAAATGGTAATATCGGTTTGTATCCACAGACACCACCAGGTTGGGTTAGGGTTCAGACGGGAAAGAAAATGAGGAGGAGGAGGAGGAGGAGGAGGGAGGATGTGGAGAAGGAATGATGAAGGGGGAAGAAGAAGAGGAGGAAGGAGGGAGGAGGGAGGAGGGAGGAGGAGGATGAGGAGGTGGCTAGGGGCGGCTTAAAAAAAAAAACAAGAGACGACGGAGGATGCTGAGGCGGTGGCCGAGATAGAGCACGTTTGAAGCGGTTGGAGATGGATGACCGCAATAGCATCGCGAGAATGGGGGTATTTTTTATAGTTATCATTGGTGCCTAGAATAGAAGGCTGGTAGGAATTGGGCGTGAAAGACTCGGTGCCATCATTAACTACATGGTTACGAAACAGATGGATCTTGATTATGGGATGATAAGTAAGCCACACTTTGTCAAAAAAAAAAAAAATCTCTCAAACTTGGTTTTTTAATTTTTGGAAAGGAACTTTCTTATTAGACTTCTTAAAAAAAAAAAAAAAAAAGACTTGGCTCCAACCGGCGTTGAAGAACGAGCTCCTACGGCTAATGCGGCAATCCATGATTTCCGTTTTATTAAATAAACAGTTTACTCCATGATAATGTGTATGGTCCGATATTTGCTTACCACGTCAGGTGTTGGAGCCAAGTTTTTTTTTGGATTATTTTGACTTTGCCCCCAAAATTTTGCCTTGAATTAGATTTTACCACCCATTTTTTATTAATTAAACTTTACCCCCCAAAACTAACTGTTCCGTCAGCTCACCATCTAAGAGATATGGTGAGCTGACGGAAAAGAAATAAAGTTTTGGGGGGTAAGCTGACAGAATAGTTAGTTTTTTAGGCTGAAGTCTAATTAATGAAATTTTGAGTAAAGTCAAATTCAAGGTAAATTTGGGGGTCAAAGTCAAAATATTCCTTTTTAAAAAAAAAGTAAAGAAAGAAAGTCTCTGTCTGTGGGCCGTGAAGATAGAGAGAAGAGATAGATCGGTAGCTACATTACCTTCTCTTGCTTTCTCATCATCTTGTTCTCCTCTTGATCTATCAGCGCGCAGAGATGTCGATGATACTGGAGCCATTCGTCGCTAAGCTTCTCGATATGGCGTTCGCCTTGTTCAAGGACGAGGTGGACATGTTCTTGGGTGTCCCCGACGAGATCCAGAAGCTCGGTTGCACGCTCAGCGACGTCCGTTCAGTCCTTGCACATGCAGAGGAGAAGAGGATGGGAGCTGAACTGATCAACAAATGGCTCCTGGATCTCAAGGATGTCATGTATGATGCCGACGACATTCTCGACGAACTCAAGATCACCGCCGTCGACGAGAAATGCAGCGAGGTCCAGCGCGGGAAGAAGCCTCGGTCGTCTCCTCCTCTTTATACACCATCATCATCATCATCATTACCATCGTCATCATCATCACGTCCATATCCCTCCTCTCACTTTCGTAACACTGTGTCCATCAACGAGGTCGGCCAAAAGATTAGAAGCCTTAATCGTAGGCTTGACGAGATCTCGGCCAGGAAATCCAGACTCAATCTCTTCACACTCCCTCTTCGGCGGGAAGACACCCCGGCGAGTGGAAGTAGTGGGATGATCAGTAAGCATACATCCTATCTGATGGAGCCTGATATCGTGGGGACCGGAATCGATGAGGACACGCAAGCTGTAGTTGAATGGCTAACCAGAGAAGACGACCATCGGCAAAACCCAAACCAGCAGCCGCTTCTTGTGTACGGCATCACGGGGATGGGAGGGATAGGCAAGACCACGCTGGCTCAGAAGATCTACAACGATCAGAGGATCATCAGTCACTTCTCGACGAACAGGATGTGGGTGTGTGTGTCCCAAGATTTCGGGGAGGACAAGTTGTTGAAGGACATCATCAGCTCGGCCGGGGGCGACTATGGTAGGGCTGAGTGCCGGACTCTCCTAGAGCCCATCCTCGAGCGCAGCGTGAGAGGGAAGAAGTTCTTGCTCGTGCTTGACGACGTCTGGGACGCGAAGGTATGGGGTGATTTGCTTCGGAAACCCTTGTGGAGTGGTGGCTTCGGCAGCAGGATCCTTGTCACTACAAGAAACGAAGAGGTGGCGAATCGGATGAAGGCCGTGCATACCCTTACTGTGGGGTTGTTGCCTCCTGAAGATGGCTGGTCACTGCTTCGCCGGGTGGTGGTGTTGCCAGAGCAGGAGCGAGAGATTGAAGACCTCAAGCACATTGGGATGGCGATTGTTAAGAAATGCGGCCGCCTCCCCCTAGCCATCAAGGTTGTCGGAGGGGCAATTCTATGCAAAAGGAAGTGGCCCACAGTTCGGAGTGCGTGGATGGAGGTTCTTAGCAGCCGTGCATGGTCGGTGACCGGGCTCCCCCGAGGGATTCATGAAGCGCTGTACTTGAGCTACGAGGCGCTGCCACCCCATCTGAAGCAATGCTTTCTATTGTGTTCATTGTTTCCGGAGGATTATGAAATACACAAGGAAAGCCTTGTTAGGCTGTGGATCGCTGAAGGATTTGTGAAGGCTGATGGTAGGAGCAGTGCATTGATGGAAGATTTGGGTGAAGATTATTACTGGGAGTTGGTTTCAAGAAATCTTCTGCAGCCACTTCATGGAAGACATCAGAAGGAGCGTTGCAGAATGCATGATCTGGTGCGCTCTCTCTCGCAATTCCTGACTCGCGACGAGTGTATGGTCGTCACTAAAGAAGCACAAGGATTAATCGGTGAAGGCACCAACTTGACGAAGCCCCGACATTTATCGATAATCAGGGAGCACGCCGGTATTGTAAATATCCCTGATGGCTTTGGGTCGCTAAGGACGGTACTGATGTTCAGGGACTACTGCAGTGCCCATGTTTTTGATTGGGTTGATACTTTCAAAAAGATTCGTCGTTTAAGGGTACTAGATCTCTCCGATTCACCCTCGATTACTAGGTTGCCGCATTCCGTAGGTAATCTGGTACACCTAAGATATATAAATCTTGCATATGCTGAAATCAGTTTTATACCTGAATCCATAGGGAACCTCAAAAACCTGCAGTTCTTGATCCTCAGGCATTGTTCTTCTCTGCGTTGCCTTCCAAAGGGTGTCGAGAATTTGCAGGAACTGAGGTGCCTCGATGTTAGGTTTACACTGCTGGACGGCATACCGGTGGGAGTAGGAAGAATGCGGCAACTTAACACGCTATGTGGATTTAGATTGCATCCAAACAGCAGCTCTGAAGGGTGGTGCACACTGGAAGAGCTGAGACCTCTCACCCAGCTCCGAGAACTCACAATAGAGAATTTGGAATACGCATCCAGCTGCAGCCCGAGGAAAGGAAGAGGAGAAGGAGGTGTACTCGTGGACAAGCCCAATCTTAGATCCATCGAGCTGGGATCGACATACGTAGCAAATGATGACGATGAGGTTAAGAGATTGGAGGAGGTATTTGAGAAGCTCTGCCCTCCATCTTGTGTGGAAACATTAAGCTTCTATGGTTATTATGGTCGCAGGTTCCCTATCTGGATGACAATGTCAGTTCTTTCCAACTTGACACAGCTGACTCTATGTATATGCCCATATTGTGAGCAACTTCCACCTTTGGGGCTGCTACCCCATCTGGATTACCTTCGTATCGAAGATGCAGATGCAGTCGTAAGCATCGGACCTGAATTCCTGTGTAATAGCGGTGGTGGTGGTGGTGGTGGTGGTGGTGGTGGTGGTGGTGGAGGAGGAGGGGCTACAATACATCCCTCCTCATTCCCCAAGTTGAAGAAGTTAGAGATGAAAGGCATGGTTAATTGGGAGGAATGGCAATGGGAGGAAGGAGAAGTAGCGATGCCACTTCTAGAATATTTGGGGCTTTATCATTGTCCCAAGCTGAGGTCTCTACCCCGAGGTCTCCTACGCCGCGCTACTGCCTTGACAAGTTTACATATCTCTGCTGCCGATAGCCTGAGAGCAGTGGAGAATCTCCGCTCGCTCAGGCGCTTGAGATTGACCAAGAACCCCAAAGTGGAGAGCCTATCAGGCCTCCCTGCGCTGCTAGAACTTGAGGTTGAAGACTGCCCGAGGTTGCGGGAGGTGTACAATCTTGGTAAGGCAATGCGAGTTGTGAAGCTGCTTGATACGGAAATGGAGTCTCTCCCAGATTGGTTAATATCAGGCAGGGGGATAGAAATAGCAGAATCCGGGGAACTGCACATCACCTGCAGCGAAAAGCTGTTCGCAATAATCCGACTACAGGGAGAACAAGCTGGGATCCAACACACGAGAGGCGACAACGACAGGGAAATAGTCTTTCACCCGCCATACCATCTGGATATCCGAGTAAGTACAATTCTCTGTTAATGTACATGAAATCGACCCGTATCTTATTATCTCGATGCTCCCTCCATATTGCTTTCTTATTGGTTTGTATTGTATATCATCATTTCAGAAACCACGCACAATCTACGTCTCCAAGCCTCCTTCTATATAGATCTTAGCGCCGTAAGATTGGGATGATGCTGGAGCGGGATCGCAGCGTACCGATGGAGAGCTGCTGCGCATGGTGTCGGAGCTTAAGCAGACGGCCAAGTCTCTATGCTTCTGTGGATGCATGATAGAGGTGGCTATCTCTGTTCCACTCCATGGATGGTCCACCGTTTGTTTGTTCTCTCTTTACCCAATGGTTTGGGAAGAGGGTCTGGTTGATGCAGTCCATTAAGCACACTATCTCAAACTGAAGAGGGTCTGATTGATGCATAATAGAACTGCCGCCTTCCCCCATTGCCGCCTGTCGACGCCATCCTAAGCTGGTCACCGCCGCCGCTGCCCACAATCGTTAGTCTCGTTGGTCACGACAGCCACCACCGCTACCAGCCACCATCTTCCACAACCATTGACCACAACGGAGAAGCCGTTCTGCAACCCATGCTTTCGCCATTTGCCATTGTACTTTTGTTAAACTTTTCCATGTGATTACATCGACACCCGACTCTCCTTCAACTCCAGCGGCAGTCGCTTTAGTCACTGCAATGACTGCACACCACGATAATGATGGTCTAACTTGCACTGAAGGCTGGCCCCTGTCCATGACTTCACCACCCAAGGAAGTGATACTGTCGACGGCGAGGGCTCGGCAATCAGCATGGTGGAATCTCTATCAAACCCCACACATTCAGGTCAGGTGAAGACTCTGAAAAAGACCGTTGGCCTGAAATTCTTTCAATGGCAATCGGTATATCATTGCTGCAGGCTGGAAGATAATCATCGAGGCCACCGAAAAAGATCCAGGGAATGCATGCACACCTTCCTGAGGCCATAAATGATAAAATGTTGGATAATGTTACACTCTGATCCAATATTATTAGCCCTGTACAATTCATTGTTGACATCAACGCCGAAATCCCAGAAATTCAGTTTCGAGCTTCTGAGGATAAAAAAGAATAAATTTACAAAAATAATGATATTTGAATACACGATCACGCTCCGCTGAATACATTTACAGCTCCGAACCAGCTTGCGGGCTCCTTGTCACAGTTTTCATATAACCCTTGAATGGAACAAATATAAAGAATAACTATAAGAATAAACAATTGCTACATCTATCCATTTTGGTTATAAGTGAGCCAAGTTCAATTAGGATTGTCAGCAAAGTAATTCCTGAAGTCACACTTGATCATCCAATGGCGTCGAAGATGGCCGAAGCACGGACTCCTCTGCCCAATGCGGCTGCTGAAAGAATATACAGATGCCAAGCAACTGAACACTCAGTAATAGACTGACCATTTCTTGTTGTGCGCTGAATTTCGATTCAAGGTGCGCTGCCACTGGCGGAGTTTTCAGCTGGGAAAAAAAAATCTCAAGTGTCTTCTGTAAAAACTCTGAATATAAAATCACGAAATCGCTTCGAGTACTGCCTGGGATCGACCGCAGATATTGATGTCGGGTCATACTGGAAGGACTTGTATGCATGCTCGAGCTTTTTACTGATGTCGTAGTCTTGGAGGATGTCTATGATGCCAAAGAACAAAACCACATCGTAGAACTCCCCTGTGGGTTCCCCGATCAGCAGGGAATCACAATCACTCCTCACTATATGTTCAACCCTAGCTGGCATGTTTGTACCAAGCCTGATTGTCGCCCACCTGCATCATCCATGTATATAATGTGAAAAGGGCCATTTTGTTCTATATTGCAGATAAACAACTGCTGTATATAGCAACATTGAGATAGAAGGGAAACAAACGTAAGTGCACATTGAATATGATTAGATTAGTGCATCATGATCTTTGAATTAACTTTCTTCACAAGTATCTATTTTTTCATTTTATTAATTATGAACGCTCTGCAGCACAGTTAATCCAAAATTTAAGACAAATCTCAACCTTGATTACCTATCATGTTGCCTTCATCTATTTCACCAGTTCGGGCTGAGGTGTTCACATTGGGGAAGGTTATGGATTCGAATTCCCATGGTACGTGGAGTTTTTGACCCAGAACAAAGGAAAATATATGAATCAGGTACGCATTACCGAGGGGATCAATTCATTTTTTTCTTTTTTTGTTTTTTTGGGAAAGAAAGAGGCAAACAATTGATATAGTTGTATCTAGTCATATTCGGGGGGTTGTTTAAGTGTGAGTATGATAATTTGATTTTGAAGTGTATTTTAAGTAATTATTTTCGGTGGGGTACAATGAGTGTTAGAATACTTTGTTCTACTAGATCAATGTTGGAGTATTTTGTCATATTTTCATCTTGTCGATTCCTCAACATCCAAGTTTGACCACATTAAGATGGGGCAAGGAACACATACTATTCAAGAAGGATCCAAAAGAAGTTCGATGTTGCAAACCATTTTTTTGACCAATTGCTAACCTGAAGTCAATCATCTAAGATTGATGCTGGAAACCTTGTTTTGACCGAGGTTTCGGCCGGAATGGTTGGGTTTTGATCATGATGCATCGATCCTACCCCAAAACTGAATATCAATCTATTTGGATCTAATTTGGCCATTTCAGATCCATTTTGGTCGTCTCAAACTTATTTTGGTTCCATTTCCAAGTCTGATACAACTGGATTGGACCAAAGGATTGGTAGTTTCATCAGGTGTTTTATCTTTTATCATTGCTTGTGTTCTTTTTAATTGCCGAATTTATTATCTTGCAATGTTATTTGAGATTGAATCTATCACATCACATTATTTTCTTTATCATCCAATACCAGAGCATGTTAACATAGATTAGAACATTATTTCTTGATTAAAAATCTGTTTTGGGATTGTTCCTGATGCTGAATTTAGTATTTTAAAGCCTTAAATATCCTATAAAATCTTCTATTTTAAACTTTTAACTTGGATTTCGTGCTTCCCAACCGGTTTGCATTATTTGGTATCAGAGCAAGTTTTGAACCTAGGATTGCACACACTTTATCACATTGTATGCTTGATGCCCTGTATTTAGTTTTTGATATTTTCTTCGTGTAGCATCCATAATCACGCACACATATCGAGAAAAAAATCTATCCATATATAGGCCATGCATAGAGCTATTTAGGAAGCTTGACTAACTTGTTCGGTATAAGAAAACCTTGAAAGAAAGCTAAAAATAATTTTTGAAAATTTTTAAAAGAAAAAAAAACATACATAAAAGTTTTCAATCGTTTTATTCTCTTCATCCTTGTGATACGAAATCTTTCAAAAAATTATTTGGCTTTATAAGAGTCATAATTCCCTTTTCCTTCGCTCTCTCCAATCAAATATTAAATCGTCTCTTTTTATTCCTTTATTGAGAAATGGACTTTTGATCTTGACCTTACATCCATTGGCTTTTGCGTTCTCATCCTTCATTGTTATTGGAAGCAAAAGATTGGGAAGTTCAATATATTATTAATGAGATTGAGTCAGAGTTGAAGTGGAGAAAATGGGAGAATAGGAGGATTGCCAAATGCAACAAGCCTCAGCAGAGCCTCCACCTTTTGTAGAGTTCACGACTTCACCAACATCATCAGAGGAGATTCCATCTCCAGTGGAGTTTTCCCCTTCAGTGCCTATAGAGGATCCACCTCCCTCTTGAGTGACTTCCATGGAGGTCCTTCCACCTACAACAAATTCTTCAGAGGAACCAACTTCTCCTGCAGTGACTTCTGTGGATTTCCCTCCGCCTTTAGCTGTTTTGCATGATGATCAACCTTTTGCAGAACTTTCGATGCAGAGGCGACCGCAGCTTGCGAGCTCCTATTCCTGTACTTCCATAGATTTCGACACTTGGTTGACATCAGCGATTTCTTCGCGAGGGACCCGAAGGTTGTCTATTGCCCACCACAACATCAATCTGCCCAGATGATCACACTTGTCAACACGCACCAGCGTTTTCGGTCCCCGCTTGACGGTAGCACATCTTTCGTGTGGGACCCTGGAGGTAACTGTGGTACAATGTGACACGTCCTGCTGGGCCTCCATCACCAGATCCTGATGCAACGAAGATTCCTTGATGGTGGTCCTCCTCCAGTTCCCTCCACAGGCAATGACTTCAT
This sequence comes from Chamaelirium japonicum, assembly GCA_947650365.1. Lineage (NCBI taxonomy): Eukaryota > Viridiplantae > Streptophyta > Magnoliopsida > Liliales > Melanthiaceae > Chamaelirium > Chamaelirium japonicum. The sequence goes on along the minus strand of OX393554.1, from coordinate 58,377,231 downwards.
ATGAAACTCGAGGACGAGTTTTTTCTAAATGTAGGTGACTGATGTAGCCTGAATTTGGCTACAATGAGTTCTTTATCGCTCTATTATTATTGCCTATTATTTTACAATTCCATCGTCTGTCTCCAGAGAAATTTGGATGGTTAGATTTTTAGTTATTTATTTTTTCTATGTTTGCTAGCCTACGGTACAGAGATGTTTCACCTAACTAGACCAACTAGCTAGCTTGTTTATGTTTTAAGTGATTTAATAATATGTTGCCAACGGTAGAACAAAGCAAGCCAATTAAAAGATATTTAAAAGCAAAATAGAAGGGTGTCTTTATAAATTTTTAAAAGCCTACAAAAGGCTTTAATTTTCAACAAATAGGGGCGCCCTCAGCATATTAGCACCCCCCATTCTTTTGTTGACTGTACAATATCGTACGATATTATTTTTTACCGTGGAAAAAAGGAGCCACCTCTCTCTCTCTCTCTCTCTCTCTCTCTCTCTCTCTGCACGCGGACCCCACCCCCTATTTCTTTGGCGTAAAAAAAATTCTCGTGGGGGGGTTTTTTTCGTGGAAAGACCATGCGTGGTCTTTGCTCCACGTCCTCTCTCTCTTCTATTCTATGCACAATTGTGCGCCTCTAAGTCACGCCATTTCACTCTCTCTTGTTTCTTTCTCTTGTCTTTCCTATTGTGGATGCTCTTGAATCTATAAAAGAGAATTTAGAAACGCTAGTTGAATCATGTTAGATTTTGAATGAATAAAGAAACTCTCTTTGTGAGCTTTTGAAGAAGACATGTTCTTGTTCCCTTCGATCCTTCGTGGAATTCCTCCAGTTTCTTATCTATTTCTTCTAAATCGCCTTCTACCACTTGTCTTTTTATCCTCGTGTTTTGATCGGTTGGTTGGTTATCATCATTTTCTTCTGCAAACTTTTCAAAGTCATATCTTCCACAAATCGTCCCTCGTTCATCATTGACTTGGCTTGATCATCGTTGGTAGTTTCATCAGGTATTTTTTCTTTTATCTTTGCAAGTGTTTCTTTTAATTGCTGAATTTATTATCTTGCAAGATATATTTGAGATTGAATCGATCATATCGTGTTGTTTTCTTTAACAATTGTTAGGAGATGACGGCTAGGGTTTGGAGAGGAATAGAATGCATTCCACTGAGGGACTCAAGCCCAATATATGTACATGTATATCTATACAATCCGACCCGACTGTACAGTAAACCCGACCCATCTATATGTATATTAACACTCCCCCTCAAACTCACGGTGGATCATGAACCGAGAGTTTGCCTAGAAAATGTCGGAAGCGAGCAATCGTCAGGGGCTTCGTCAGAAAATCAGCAGTCTGCTCCGATGAGGAAATGAAAGGCAGGAAGATGGTGTGGTCGATAAACGCCTGGCGAACATAATGACAATCAACTTCAATATGCTTTGTTCGCTCATGGAAGACCGGGTTGCTAGCAATCTGAATAGCACTCCGGTTGTCACAGAAGAGAGGGGTGGGCCCGGATATCACCACTCCCAAGTTGAGCAGAAGGCGGCGAAGCCAGACAATCTCGGCGGTGGTGGAAGCCATAGCCCTGTATTCGGCTTCGGTGCTGGAGCGAGCAACAGACTCCTGCTTCTTGCTGCGCCACGAAATCAGTGAATCACCCAGAAACACACAGTATCCTGTAGTCGATCGAGGAGTGGCTGCATCTCCTGCCCAATCTGCATCGGAGTAGGCACGCAGCACCAACGGAGAGGTGAGGAAAACAGTAGTGAACGGGTGATGGTGCCCCGGAGGTAGCAGATAATCCGAAGAACAGCTGCATAGTGTACTGACCGTGGAGCCTGAACAAACTGACTAACAATTCCAACAGCATGGGCAATGTCTGGCCGGGTCATGGTGAGATAGACGAGCATCCCAACCAGCCTCTGGTAGCGGGAGACATCCTGGAGCGGCTCACCGTCTGTAGCAAGAAGCTTCAAATTGAGCTCCATGGGTGTATCAGCAGTGCGAGTGTCAGTAAGGGCAGCATCAGCAAGGATGTCGGAGATGTACTTCTGCTGGGAGACCAACAGACCACGAGCTGACCGGGCAATCTCAAGGCCCAAAAAGTAGCGAAGAGATCCCAAATCTTTCATCTCAAACTGACTCTAGAGGTGCCGCTGGAGAGAGGCGATGGTGGCACTGTCATCCCCAGTGATGATCATATCATCCACATAGAGGAGAAGAACTGCAATACCCTGACTGGAGGAGCGAGTGAACAAGGCATAGTCGGAGTGATGCTCAACAAACCCGGCGGCCAGAACTGCACTGCGAAATCGCTCAAACCAGGCACGAGGGGCCTGCTTGAGCCCATAGATGGCTCGGTGCAACCGACACACGTGCCCTGGAGGAACTGAAGTGCCCGGAGGAGGAACCATGTAGACTTCCTCGGAGAAATCACCGTGGAGAAACGCATTGGTGACATCCATCTGATGGAGAGGCCACCCTCAAGCAGCTGCCACAGCTAAGAGGGTGCGCACAGTAGTCATCCGAGCAACTGGAGCAAACGTCTCCTCGTAGTCAATCCCATACTCCTGGGAGAAGCCGCGAGCAACGAGGCGAGCCTTGTGCCGCTCAATGGATCCGTCAGGTCGAGTCTTGACCTTGAATATCCACTTGCAGCTAACAGGCACCACCCCGGAGGAACAAGGCACCAATTCCCAGGTCTGGGTCCGCTGAAAAGCCTCAAGCTCAACTGACATGGCCTGCCGCCACTCTGGATGTAACGCTGCCTCACGGTATGATTGGGGCTCCCGATGGGTGTGTATAGCAGTAAGAAAGGCCTGAAAGGATGGTGAATAGGAGACACTGGCAGAGTAGCCAGAAGAGTCAGGAGAGTCAGAGGGAAAAGCAGAGTAGCCAAACCTGTCAGGAGAGTAGTCATATCTGGCAGGAGGGTGATGTTCGCGCGCTGGGTAGCGCCGAACAGGAGCAGGATCCACGACCGGGGAGGAGGGGGCAGCAGCATCAGGCGAGGGAGTGCCAGTGTGAACCGACTCTGGAGGAGGAGCTGCAGACCGACGAACATAGACACGAGTAACAAGTGGTGGTGGAGGTGGCGAGGGAGACGGAGGAGGTGGTGGTGGGGGTGGGGGTGGTGGTGGTGGAGGTGGCGAAGAAGATGGAGGTGGAGTAGGCGTGGATGGAGCAATAGAAAATGGGGGTAGAACAAGGATGTGGAGATGTGAGGAAGGCGAGGAGGGTGACGTAGGGGGCAAGGAAATATCCCGAGACTCAGGTGAAAAGTACGGGACATCCTCAACAAAGGAAACGTGACGGGAGACACGGATCCGGCGAGCCAAGAGATCGTAGCACCGATACCCCTTGTGCTCCCGACTGAGCCCCAAGTGAACACACCTAACAGATCTTGCAGAGAGTTTGGTGCGCTCATGGGGAGGAAGAAGAACGAAGCACGTGCAGCCAAACGTGCGAAAAAGAGAGTAGTCAGGTAGGCTAGAGTGAAGGCGCTCATGAGGGGTGGCACCGGACAGAGCAGACGACGGAGTGATATTGATGAGGTGGACCACCGTCATGATAGCTTCAGCCCAGTAGGAGTGAGGAACAAACGCAGAAAGAAGCAAGGCTCGTGCAGTCTCAAGGACATGACGATGCTTGCGTTCGGCAACGCCGTTCTGCTCATGGGTGTGGGGACAGGACTGCTGGTGAAGAGTGTCATGAGAGTGAAGAATCTCACGCATCTCAGAGGAGAGATACTCCTTGGCACAATCAGACCGAAAGGTCTTGATGCGCCGACCAAACTGAGTGTGTATCATGGTGGTGAATCTCCTAAAGATGTGAGGTACTTCAGAGCGATGACGCATAAGATAAACCCAGGTGCACCTAGAATAGTCATCGATAAAGCACACATAATACATATAACCCGATAAAGATGCAACAGGAGCAGGACCCCAAATGTCGGAATGGACTAAATCAAATAAAGCATCAGACTGGGAAGCACTAGCAGAGAAGGGAAGAGCTAGATACTTTGCCAGTCTACAACCCGTACAAACAGAGAGGGGAGAGAAAGACGCTCGACCCAAAGCGCCCGAACGGAATACGCTTTTGAGTCGATCACTCGATATATGACCTAACCTTCTGTGCCACAGGTCGGCATCAGAGGTGACAGACATGACAGACGCAACAGGAACTGAAGACATATGGAGATGGTCCAACTGGTAAAGCCCTCCTGCCCTACGGCCCAGCCCAATCCTCTGACCCGTCCGCGAATCCTGCACAACACAGACAGAAGGGGTGAAGGTGACAGTCAGACCAGAGTCGCAAAGAGAACTGATAGATATCAGATTAATATTAAGACGGGGGGCATGATGGACATGGGGTAAGGTCAGGCGACCAGAAGGGTCAGAGGTGGTAGTGATGGAGCCACATTGCGGAATAGGGACGAGAGTCCCATCTGCAGTGCGAACCTCCTGGTGGGTGGTAGTGGGAGAACAGTCCGTGAGGACAGTGGAGTCAAAGGTAAGGTGACAGGAGGCACCCGAATCGAAGATCCATGGAGCAGTAGTACCAGAGGTGGCAGACAAGCTGTGCGCAGTCGCGGAGCCGGTGGAGGCTAGGTGGCGAAGAAGGAGCTCCTCGAGGCGCTGAAGACGGTCTGGCTCAGGCGGAGAAGGTGCTGTGGTAGCAGTGGGGAGCGTCGAGGCCTCTACAGTAGCCGCTGTACCACCAAAGTGGCGGAAGGAAGACGAACCACGTCCACGGCCCCGTCTACCTCAACCGCCGCGTCGATCGTCGCGAGAGGTCGAAGCCCAGCGGGGGCCTCTCTCATCCGGACCCCAGCGGGGGTTGCGTGGAGAACGTGTAGGGCATTCGCGCTTCATGTGACCGGGCTCCTTGCAGTAGTGACAGAAGACAGCCTCATCGGAGAACCCGGCTGCCAGGACAGAGTCGGAGCTAGGAGCAAGTGGAGGAGGACGAGCGCCCTGAGTCTGAAGGCGGGTCTCCTCGTCGACCAAGGCGAGTAAAGCATCCTCGAGCCGAGGGAGTGGCTCACGGTGCAGAAGCTGGGCAGCTATGAGAGCAAAGTCCGGTCGAAGCGCTGCCAGGAACTGGTGCAGGTGGCCCTCGTCGAGGTAGCGCTGGAAATCCCGGGAGCGGGGGCAGGCACACCGCTCCGGGATCAGTGAGTCTAGCTCATGCCAGTAGGCACTCATCTGACTGAAGAAGTCCTGAATGGTGCGCTCCCCCTGACGGGCAGACTGCGAGTCACAGATGAGCTGATGTCAGCGTGCGCCTCCGCGCGGGAGAAAACGGTCCCGGAGATACTCCCACATCGCGCGTGCTGTCGGAAGGCGGCCGATGGGAGCAAGGAGCGGACGAGCAACAGAGTCCAGAAGGTACGCCCGGATAGCCTGATCGTGGCGGCGCCACGTAAGAGCAGCAACGGTGGTGGCCGTGGTAGCAGTCGCAGCAGAAGACGCTACACTGCTGGTGACAAAGGAGGAACCGGAGTAGTCAGTGGGAGGAGGATCCTCGCCGGTGATGTGACCCCACAGATCACGACTGGAGAGCGCGGCCTCGACGGTGAGGGACCAGTCAGGCCAGTCGCTGGCCGATGACAACTAAAAGGCGACCGCCTTCAGCGGTGGAGAGATCGCAACGACGGACTGTACGGCTGGAGAAGCCATGGAGGAGGCTCAATAGAGGGAGGGGGAACCGGGAAGGTGTGGGAGGGTCGGTCGGGTGAAAGAGGGAGGGTCGGGGTGGAGGAAGGGGGCTGTAGGGCGGAGGAGAGGGCCGGTCGGGGGGTCGGGAGGGTGTCGGGGGGGCTGTAGGGGGGTCGGAAGGCTGTAGGGGGGCCGGGAGGATGTCGGGGGGGCGGTAGGAGGGCTGCAGGGGAGCAGTCGGGGGCTGTAAGGGGGGTCGGGAGGGTGTCGGTGGGGCTGTAGGGGGGTCGGGAGGCTGTAGGGGGGCCGGGAGGGTGTCGGGGGGGCGGTAGGAGGGCTGCAGGGGAGCAGTCGGGCGGCGGGAAGGGGTTTCGGGTGGCAGTCGGGCGGCGGGAAGGGGGGGCCGGTGGAGGAGAGAGACCGGACGGGTGAGTCGGTGGAGGAGGGAGGCCGGACGGGAAGGTGCAGCCGGAGGAGGAGGTCCGTCGTCGTCGGGAGAACCCTAGAGCTCTGATACCATGTTAGGAGATGACGGCTAGGGTTTGGAGAGGAAAAGAATGCATTCCACTGAGGGACTCAAGCCCAATATATGTACATGTATATCTATACAATCCGACCCGACTGTACAGTAAACCCGACCCATCTATATGTACATTAACAACGATCAAAAAGCAAAGCATGTTAACATAGATTTGAACATTATTTCTTGATTAAAAATCTATTTTGGGATTGATCTTGATACTGATTTTATAATTTTAAAGTCGTAAATAGCCTATAAAATCTTTTGTTTTAACTTGGCTTTTATGCTTAACAACCCGAATTGCATTAAGAAAGGACTCTTGAACTTCAAGCTTTTGGGGAATCAGCAAGTAGCAACTAATTCCCGTTAAAGCTCTAGGCCCAAAAGCCCTGCAGGAAGCTCGTCTAAACTGAATATGTTCCAGCTTCCTAACACGGGAGGTTGTTTTGGAAGATTATCCAGACACCACCTAAATGGCCAATGCAGTTGTACGGTTGCTACCACACAATCACACCATCCGCTGGTGTGTACGTTGAATATATACTTTCATGGTCCTGGACCACATATGAGACTGCATATTTGTATATGCGGGCTGACATGACAACATTGGGCACTACCAAATAAAAAAAGAAACAAGCGCCAATAAGGACACCATGGTTGAGAAATTTTATGATTTTCTCTAAGATAGAGAACCTTAATGCCAAAATTAAAAGAAAAATAAGATAGAAAGTATCCAAAAGTTCCAAACAAACACCAAAGTAGTGGTGAAAGAGCGTTTGCACTTCATAACATATCACCACTTGAAGAATGGAAGGGTTGACCATTGCAAATGTTAACATATGTATATATCCATGGACTTTCTAAGGATCTAGATGTTTTGAAGGTGATCAATGTAGCTGATTTCTTTATGTATCATGCACCAAACTAGCCAGGAGGAATCAAAATCCAACACAAGGACACGTTATATCGAAGTGGATGGGACCAATTTAGAAAATCTGTAATCTCTTGGATTGTTATATCAGTTGTGTTAGATAACTTAAATCCATCTAACAAATGTTTGTTTGATGGCAGCTTTGTGTCTTAATGGTAGCACGAGGCACCTTAAAGTTCTTAAGTTGTTCAGTCAGTGTTTTCCATATTGTGGTTTAGATTGAGTCGGTGCTGCATGGAGTTCCTAGCATTATGGAAGGGCATGTTTCAGAGTCTTAAGTTTCCACTTAACTTTTTATCCAAAATTTGGAGTATTTTCATCGCTCCATATTGCCACTTACTTGCAGGTTTTGAAAACAAATTAGCTTAGATTAGAATGGTTCTTCTAGTTGGGTTCCCTACATTCCTGCTTCATCATCTATTAATAAGAGCACTAAAAGCAGTTAACTAGTCAGCACTCAGATTTAGTCCAGTTATTAGTATGTTTGCAGAACCTCCAGTCTCTTGGAAAGACTCCACAAAGCACTAATCGGAAACCCTTGAGAGAAAACGCTATTACCAATAAGTGAAATCTGAACAGTTTCATTAGACTTCCGTACCGGGTTGGATCACAAAGAAACTGATCCATGTCTACTCTTGAAAGGCGAGGAGTTGCTTCTTCTGTTTTCTCAAGATTAACACAACCTGGTACGAAATTACATGAAATTTTATCAGCTGCAAAGCTAAGAAAGGCGGATGGATAACTGCAAGATTGTTCGAGTTTGAAATCAACCTTCAGGTGGGGCTGTAGCTGTGGGTGATGGCATCTCCCTGAAATGAACTCCCACCAAAAGACTGTAATCCATGATCCTCTCCTGCTCAAGAAACTCACAGTCCCTATCTACTTGCCTGCAAAAGAATTGGACGACCTATGATTTCACTTGGATCCTTTTAAGAATATAGAGATCTGAGACCACCCAGAAGACCAAGGGTTTCAAAATGGTAAATGTATTTTCCATGGAAATTAAAAGGAGAAGCAATTGAACTTAATTTACCTACAACACTCTTGGAACCAAGATCTTTGCAATCGGAATATAAAATTAAGATCAAGGTCCTTCAAAGTAGTGTTCTCATCAATTTCTGTTTCAGATTTGTCAGTTGTGCGTCCATGGGAAGACCCTTTCAGGTCAAAACGCCTATGGATAGCATATTCGGAGCAGAACAGGTTTCCCATTATTACAAATCGGACCTGGTTAATTTGATACGGCAAACAGCAAACACTTTCAAAATCATTAAAATGATTGAGGTTTGGTACTACCAATATTAGTCTAGGACCGTTGTTTCAAAACCTGTTCTAACCTTTTTCTGAGTAGCTCCAGTTAATTTGACACAATGCAGGCCAAAAAACTTGGTTACTAGAGTATTTTCAAAAGCCCGAACATGGTTATAATAAGCTGGAAGCATCCTCAGAAGTACCTGTACAGTGACATGGGAAGCATTAAGCTAAATAAAGGAAAGGATGCCCTTATTTCAATTTAGAAAGAAGGCATACGAGGAAATATGATGATCTCACTTTTACTTCAGACTTCTTCACCGTCTTTATCATGTAGCGATCATCATTGGTTAGGTAAAAGAAGCTTCCACTTTTCCCGGGGGATGAGAGTTCCCGAAGGGCATCATTTCCACAGATAGAGATCATATAATCACCTGGATCAACCTTGAATAGCCTCCGGAGTGTCCTGAACAATAAATCAATGGATACAAAAGAAAAAATTTAGCAGATGGAGAGAAAAAGACTAGTTTAATAAAACATCTCATGGTCTACCTGAAAACCAATGGGCAGTAATCCTTCCACTTGAAATCGCAAGATTGGTGGGGTGGTGTTTGTTTTGTTCCTTCAGGAGGGAACTTTGTCCACATCTTTTCCTTGGGGTCAAAAGCTGATGCTTTCAGATCAAATGATGTAACTGGAGTTTGAGCTTGTTTTCCTACAGCATGCCTATGCCACCACACCACAGTATAGAAACAAATAATAAATCTATAAAATATTAGAGACAGAATATTAAGGATTAAATTATCAAAGGACTACAATCCAATGATTTCAAACTATGTTCTTGATCTATATAACATTGAAATGAAATCTACTGATCAAACTCACTGAAAAAAAAAACGCATACACGGCGGTTCACATGAAGGAAATGATTTTGTAATCAAACAGAAAGAATTTGGCACATAAAGCTAGAAAACTTTGCTATTCATAAATGTAATGATGGTAATGCATTCAACACCGAATCGCATAAAAAAGAATGAACCCTAGCTCATTTCGGTAAAATTTTTGTCAAACTTTGGTCAATTTCGATTTCAGCTTTCGGAACCGAAACTGGTACAGTCAATTGTGGTTAATTCAGCCAATTTCGGTCAATTTCAGTTTCAAAACTGAAAATATAATTATCATATTTCGGTTTCGGCTAGTACCAAAACCCGACACGAAACCAAAATTTAAAACCTTGATGATGATACACCACACTTGAGGGGCTTATAAACATATGTACTATATCCCTCTATATAGAATTATATAAAGACATAAGTGAATAATATATGTACACCAAACCCTACTACACTAACAGATCTCTAACATCCCCATCAAACTAAAGGTGGATCTAAAATTAGTTTGCAATGAAGATAACAAACCAACCACTAAGCATGAATAATTAATGGCCCGCCAATGGAAATATAAATGCACAGAACTTAGTGCAGTAACAGAATGACATATTCATATAAACATGACACTAAAGCCCTCCGCAACTTAAGTTGAAACTAATATGACATGCACCATATAACTGAAACACTCCCCCCCCCCGCCCCCCTACTCTCTCAAGCTCAAGGTGATTAACCAAAGAGTATGGCACAGCAATGACGAATCAGATCCAACGGCAACAACAACAAATCTATCCATGGAGATGAAAGATGTCAGGAATGCAATGCAACAAAACCAAGGGAAATATAGGAGAAGAACACTGAAGTGACTATTGTTACAAGGAAATAGATGAAATGCCACCAACTGCCAAAATGTTTGAGCAGTCACAGAGGATGAACTGAAAAAAAGTATAAGACCGTTAACCAATAGAATGACGGTGAAAGGTAGAAGAGTGCATAAAAATATACATATCCAATATACCTTTAGCTATGTGAAGTATCCAAGAAGCCTCTAAAGATGCATAGCTGACACATAGGACCTCTCTGCGAGGTCGCAGTCAATAGACTTATGCAAGTGAGAAAAAGTGCTGGCGATGGAATGTAGAAACAAAACACAAACAAAGGGAAGAAAAGGCATGTATAAGAAATCTCTAAACCAAAAGATACGGCTCTAAACAACTTGAAAAAGGGAAGACCCTAGACTAATCAAAGGGTGAGAAGATGGAAAGGATAAAAAATGCTCCAAAAAGCACACGAGGCAAACCATACCGTCACTGAAGAGGCCAAGTGGACAATAACCGCACAAGCAGAAACACATGGTAGAAAAGACAAGTTATGCTAGGAGCATAGCCAAATTAGATCCACAATGGAAAGAAATGTTAAAACTACTAATGGAGGCTTAGTCAAAAATCCCAAGGTAAAGCTAATATGGACGAAGAACCAAAAGATGTAATCCAAACATATAAGAATAGCAAGAAGGAATGCTCAAAAGAATAAATGCACGAAAAGAAAGAAAAAACTAATGTCAAAATAGTTCGAATCAAGGAAGTTAGTTAGAAAACCCTAACCCCCATCAAAAGAGATGGTAGATAATAAAGAAGAAAAGCACCCAAGAAAATAAAAACAGAAAGCAATCACAAAGAGACATGGGATTTAGGTGGAAAAATCATTTCGGGGAAAAACCATGGAGCCGCACCAAAATCTAGTATGCTCTCAAGCAAAAACGAAGAACAATAGATACAAAAAAGACAATGCCTCTAAATAGCCTTATATAGCTAAGGCTACACAGTACGGGCCCATCACAGCCTCTTAACGCCCTACAAAATGGCTCCTTTGGAATCTGCTCCAATCAACTCATCATAAAGGTGTCCAATAAAAAAATAAAATTGGAATAATCAACACTTGAAAGGACAAACAGAGAAAAATGGCATAAAGGGGTGCAAATGGCTTATTTAGATGCACATTATCGGTGAGAATCACTGAAATTTTCAGAAAATACAGAGAAATAGATTAGCGATATAGCCCTTTGAGTAATGAAATGATCATTGACAGCTGAATAGCAACTCCGATAGTGAGACCCAACACCTAACCGTGGTCGGAGATAAGAAAGATCAAAGGGACAAACATTGGGGGAAGATAAGTACTTCAAATCATGAAACCACATAGCGTACGGACTAAACATGCCAGTCTGAAACTAAACCAAAGCTTTTATCAGTCTTAATTCAGCGCAAAAAATCCAACTAGACCGGCCACAAATTGAGTGAGGGAAAAACAATTATGTATAGGGCAAAAGATCCAAATTAAAAACAATTTAATTAGTGATAGTTGCTATCCTTTCGAGCTTCAAACCCCGAATAAACAAACATTTGAAGCAAAAGATGCAGGAATCCATGCCACCATCTCATTGAAGTCTAATGGTGAACGTCTCTCAAAGAAGTCCAATGGCGAGGACAAGGGCTCCATAGCGTTCATCCCTTCTCCAGAGAAAGGCGGTATCGTCTTACCAAAAACAAGGTGATAGGAGAACGAATACTATGCCATGAAAACATAAAAAATGGAACAAAGATGGGCTATGTCAATGTGATACCAACATAATAAAGCAGGGATCATGCGACATTAGAGGGACACCTGCAAGACAATGGTAGCAAGAGGATACAGGCTCGACAATGATAATGATGATGACATATTACAAATAGATGAAGGATAACATTAAGAAGTGTAGCAGTGGTCAGGCAAGACAACAACAAGATCCTTGAGTATCGAACAAGCCCCTTGAACAAAATTATGGATTGGACTAGTGGAGGATCCCAATGACTTCAGACATGGTTCAAGGGTTCATCCAAACACAAAAGGCATCATCGAACCTGTTATAATTTTGTCCGATTGAATTAACACCCTGCCCCCCCAAACCCTAAATATGCCCAACCCAATTCGGTTCGTCAGTTTCGCCAAGTTCAAATTTGTTTGCCTTGTGTTCACCTTAGATCAAATCTGACTCGATAGAATAGTTTTGAACAAGACTGAATCATACACAATGCGGTTACTCAAGCCTGAACAGAGCACAAATGGGCCAAATGGGTCCTGAATTGACCTGATCAAGCCTGAATAAACTGAATCAGAGTATCAGACCCAAATGTGTATCATTCTCTTCTTTGTCTTTCTTCTGTGCTCTTTAAATGCAATAGATGGTCTAGGTTAGTTTAAGAGTTTTATAATTTTTTCAGGGGATTTTATTGGTTCATTTTCCCGTGATTACTACTTAGTAGGTTATAGTTTTTGTGTTTTAGGATATTAGGCCAGTTTGGTTCTAGTCTTGAAGAGTTTAGATGGGCAGTGGAATGGAGGCAGCAGGGACTAGAAAAGTTTATAATTCAGTTTATAAGTTGGTGCCAATGGTTATCTTATACCACATTTAAGTGTAACACCCACACATAGAAAGCTAGCAAGGAAAAGTTGGCCACCCTTGTCGTGTGGTATCTGGGGTAAATTAGGCGCCGAATAATAAGACGGAAGATTTCATTTTCCACAATCTTAGAAGTGTTTGGCCAAGATAGATGGCTCCATAAACATAGTAACAAAGTCAGGATTCGGAGTTAATTCGTTGAGACAAAAGTTTGTCATTCGAGAAAACTTCTAAGAACAATCAAGATAAAGTTGGGGATTGAAGAACTTAAAAAAGAGAAATATTTTGAGAACAGTGGGTTGGGTATTATTTGTTAGAAGTTAGAACACTAAGTATTTCCATAAAACATAATTTTTAAAAGACCAGGATAGATTCAGAAACAGCTTTTCATGAAAAAAAAATTAAGATTAGGAAAATATCGATCTTTTCAAAACTACGGAGAATTTTACGACTAGGTTCACAGATCCTTTGAAACTCAAGTTAAAAAGGAGAGTAAAACAGATAGGGAATGAGGATGAGATTCTTTTCAACAAGAGCAATTGCCGATCAACCATGCCCCTTGGGCTCATGCTCATTCAGTCACCAGACCACACCCTAAGTCTACAGGTTTCCTGTCTATTTTCAGATGATGTTTATAGGAGCATGGCAGAATTCACATTTCTTTTGGTAAACCACAACAAAGCAATTAAGAGATCAAGCTAACATTTCGCAATGGGAATAATTGCTTCCTATCATGGAATCAAATGTCACACAACTTTCCTACGAAATGACTGAAATGTCGTTCTATTCATATTTTGTCAGAAATTCCGACAGAGAAATCCTTCAAAATTTTCATAGCACCAATGGATCAACAACACTAAATATCGGCCGACATGCTCTCCTTTTTTTGGACAATTTCAGTGAAAAATCCCAACTTTTTTAGCAGAAGATTTTTTTCATCCATTTCTTTTTTTATATAACAATAACAGATCGGTATTTGACCGAAATCGACCAAAATTTGACCAAAATCCAGCAAATTTCCACCGAAATCTTTCCTTAAAAATACAAAACTCCCACCGATATTTGGCCGAAATCTGACAAATTTTCTTTTTTTACCCACCGAAATCGACATTTAAAACCTTGATTCAAAATGATGTGGAGAACCAAAATTTTCTGTCACCAGCAGAGAAAGAATAGAGAAGTACCTGATCCCAAGCTGGAGATTGAGCATGAGGTCGTAGTTCTTGTGCCCCTTGGAGATGGTCTCCCCCTGCTTCTTCATCTCCCTTGCCGACCATCTCATCGTCTGCAGCTGCTGCCTCGCAAGCCCTCTCGATTCAAACTCCTCCGCCCAAATTCCACCTCCAATCCCTTCATTAGTCCCCCCCATTGTGCTCATGTCCGCAATGTCGGGGGAAACGTCCCCATCCGGCTCCCAGAAGTTGTCACCAATTCCGATGACGGTATTGGCATGGCCGTTAGGCCTTCTGCTGCTGGGGGTCCCAGCTGCGGGGGCGGTGGCGGCGTCGAGGGAGGCGCGCCTCCTGGGGTGGCCGCCGGAGTCGGCCGCCTTAGCGGACCTCCAGACGGCCTGCTTGTGGAGGAAGTCGGCCTCGATACCGCACCAGTTGAGGGTCTTCTGGGAGGGGAGGATGGAGACGGTCTCGGTGGGGCAAACCTTGCAGTCGTCGAGGTCGGCAGCGAAGGTGGCCTGGGGGTCCCGGGCGGTGGGGGAGGTGGCTGCTGGGGACGGGTAGTACACCCCCTTCTGCTGGATCGCGCCGCCGTCGCGGGTCCAGAACCCGATGTAGAGGCTGCCATCGGCCCACCGGAAACTGCCGTTCCCTCGGGGGTGTCCGTCCTCCCACCCGCCGTCGTAACGGTTGCCGTTGATCCACACGAGAGTGCCGCGGCCTTGGATGGCGCCAGCGCACCACTGCCCAGCGTACTCGTTGCCGTTGCGCCAGACGTAGCGGCCCTGGCCATCCTGGAGCCCCGACCGCCACTCGCCGTCGTAGTAGTCGCCATTGGCGTACGACTTCCGACCGCGGCCGTGCTTGAAATTCATGGACCAGGAGCCCCGGTAGGTGTCGCCCACGACGCCAGTGTAGGTGCCCAATCCGTCCATGAACCCGGACTTGAACTCGCCCTCGTAGGTGGCGCCGGAGGGCCACGAGAACTTGCCCTTCCCCATCGTCCGGCCGCGCCGCCACTCCCCCTCGTACATGCAGCCGTCGGTCCACAGGTACTTTCCGGAGCCGTGGGGGACGTTGCCGGACCACTGTCCCGTGTAGAAGTCACCGTTGGACAGAAGCCGCTCCGCGTGGTACGCATTGCCGCTCGCTTCGTCGTCTTCGTCGTCGTTGTTGTCGGGCTTGGCGGCTTCGAGCTCATCGACGGCGGCGGTGGGGGTGGTGGGGCCGTCGGCGTCGTCGGCGGGGGCAACGGACATGGGGGGAAAGATGCAGCTGCGGCGCCTCTGCTGCTGATGTTGCTGGGCCTTGCGGACGGTCGACTCCCACGCCTTGGCACGCTGGCGGTCCTCCTTGTGCATTCTCTCTCTCTCTCTCTCTCTCTCTCTCTCTCTCTCTCTCTACTTTCTATCTCTTCTCTTCTCTCTCATCTTTCGCCCAAAACGGGCGGGAATGTGCCTCCCAGTTCTTGCTCCGACAAGGGCTGTGCGCCTAACACCTGGGAGGTGGAGAGTGCACCCTCTCCGAGCTTTTTTTTTTTTTTTTTAAATGTTACGGGGACTTAGTGAGAGGTTCCTCACCAAGACATCGGTTAAGCCCAAGTCCCTTAAAATACTGTGGACAGAATTATCCTTTACAATATTTTAAATTTTTTTAAAATGTCACCAAACCAGTGAACCACCCCTTCTCTCCTGCTGCCGCCGCCGCCGTACTTAACCGAACCCCCCTTCTCTGCCGTCGCCGGACCTAACCAAACCCCCCTTCCCCCCATCGTCGGACCTAACCGAAACCTCCCCCCGCCCCCCCCCCCTCCCGGTCGGCCGGATAACCTACAGGCCATGGGATGAACACTAGATCTAGCCCTATACCAAACCGAATCCCCGCCGCCGCCGGAGGTCGAGCTCACTGGGGTCGGGAGGTTGAGCCGCCAGGGTCGCGAGGTTGCCGGGGTCTGGAGGTCGCCGGAGTCGGGAGGTCGCCGGGATCGGAAGAGAGATGGGGGGTAGTGTCGGGTTTATCATCAAAAGGCAGACCTTAGGCTAAACTGATCTCTTGTATATCCTTAGGCTAAATCATTTTCTTTTTCAAGCACCTTATACACATTAGCCCAAATTTATACATACCCCCGAGATCTGTAATTAGCCGGTCCTGGTTTTTTTATCTAAATGCACACTCATTTTCTTGGGTCCATCTATTTACATAACAGAGTTTATTAGGGACAGCATATTTACAAAAGAAAATTCCTATCCTACCCCTGACCATGAATGCGGCAACTCAAACCCACCACCGCCTCCGACCATGTCGTAACACGCGATCTAGTGTTTGCATCCGCCGCAGCCGGCCCCATGAAATCCATTGCTGCCACCTCCTTCCTCCTCCCCAGCCCCCCTCCTTGTTCCTCCTCCTACACTCGACTATTGTAGCTCGACCCCCTTTACTATGCACTAGGACATGTGATCCTGAATGCATTTGGCCAAATGCACTTGAGCATCGCATGGCCGAGTGCAAAGTAAAAGTGGCCAGAGAGCAACGGCCGAGTGTAGGAGGAAGAATAGGGGGGATGAAGAAGAAAAAAGGAAGAGGAAGGAGGATGGACAGCAACGGGAGGTGACCTGCACGGATTAGGCCGATGGCTTGTTGGCTACCTGCATGGGCTGTGGCCACCATGAGCCATGGCAACGAGCAGCGGCTTGCACCGCACATTATTGGGAGCAACATAATTGCAGGAGATGCCCTTAGTAACCTGCAGCTACCCCTAGTAATGTGATGTAAATAGCCGGACCCTATTTTCTTGGATCATCACTCCATCCCATTCTGAAAATATACTCCCCCCCCCCCCCCCCCAATACACCCTAGTTAAACCTCTTGCCCTTATTGAATACACCCCAATTAAAACCTCTCACCCTCTTGATCAAATCCCAATAAATGTTTGTATTTAATACTCCGCCTTACAAGAAAAGAGAGTTGAAAGGGAAAATGAGATTGATCAACCCAATAACTTCTTAAATATAATTAACTTTCATGGATATAAGGCTCTCATTATAAATAGGATGGTGCTTTTATGGAAATAAGGCTCTGATTATAAATAAGATTGAGACATTGAAGAAAAAACTGAAACAAAATCATGCGGACAAAGTTGCACTAGCATCGATCAAGCGGCATGTCAATCAATTTCCACGGATATGCGCCTCTCTGTGTGTATATACGCTATCGTCTCTTCTTTCCCCCATTAGTTCCCATCATCGGTAGTTAATTAGAGCTTGACTTGGGATGTGGGGTGTAAAAAAAGGACAATTATAATTTAAAAATAATATGGTAAGTTAATAGGATTCGAGTGAGAAATGGTCTGTTTATAAGTTTTCGGGGTATATATAAAAAAAATTTCTATTTTTTTGTGAAATGCCTTCCCAAGTTTTTAACGCAAAATGTCGGTTGATCTGCACGGTAGCTCCATGCGATGCACCATCTATAGGTGAGATCGGATTCTTTACTGTTCCAACAACCTAAAAAATTATGCATTTTTTCAAAGAATAAAACTATTGTGTAGAGTTTATGGGATTATAAGGGCGAGGGAGGAAAACTATTTTGTTCACCGTCGTGGGTGAAGCATTACCTTCCAATGTGAACCCTTGGATGCAAGGGCTTGATAGACAACAGTCACCGGGGCAACAAATCGAGAAATTATTCAGTGGAACTTGTGTATATGCTGACGTGGTGGAGCGCTCACTCACAAGTCACAACCAATTAACTGATGTATGGGGGGACCCACCCATGAATCACACCATTCTTGGGATGCAAGCCTTAAGTTCACTTTTCGTGCCATTCCGTTTTGAAGGTAGCTGCATCCGCAAAGGGGAGATCCCAACCGGATCTCCAGGAGGAGCCACATGCTAGCTCAACATCAAAGACCACCACCCCACCGGCGGCTACAAGAAACACATCGCACCGGTCAAAAACAAACGTCGTCCACCGGCGCTAGAAACCACACCAAAAACCGCTCACCGCTGGAGCCAACCACCTGCACACTAGCTAAACTAGACAATGTCGCACGAACTATCCTATAAGATATAATGAATTCGTGACATGACATTTAAATGTGCAGATCGAATATATATATATATATATATATATATATAATTATATATATATATATATATATATATATATATATATATATATATATATATATATATATATATATATATATATATATATATATATATATATATATATATATATATATATATATATATAGGGGCATGCTATAATGCGGCATGCGGTAAGTGCGGCATCGCATAGTAGCCGTCAGATGTACCGTTGCGTCCATCGCATGCACGCGTTGACTGCGGTGTAGTGTCGCACGTACCGCATGCCGCATTATAGCATGCCCCTATATATATATATATATATATATATATATATATATATATATATATATATATATATATATATATATATATATATATATATATATATATATATATATATATATATATATGGGTCAGGTTCAATGGACATTGTTTTTGCACTCAATTTCTTACACCGATTTTCAAACCATTAGATAGAGATTTCAGAATTTCTTGATTTTTTGTGAGCATAATCATCTTGTCTTAGATAACACATCTACAAAAAATCAGCACATTCTAAAGCCTCTAGACTTATTAAACGTGCTCTTCAAATTAACGATTAAAATGAACGGTTGATAAAGCCTTTTAGTTTTGATGTACTTGGCGGCTTTAGAATGTGCTGATTTTTATATATATATATATGGGCATGCTATAATGCGGCATGCGGTAAGTGCGGCATCGCATAGTAGCCGTCTGATGCACCGCTGCGTGCATCGCATGCACGCGTTGACTGCGGTGTAGTGCCGCACGTACCGCATGCCGCATTATAGCATACCCCTATATATATATATATATATATATATATATATATATATATATATATATATATATATATATATATATATATATATATATATATATATATATATATATATATATATATATATATATATATATATATATATATATATATATATATAGGGGAATGCTATGCTGCGGCATGTGGTACGTGTGGTACTGCACCACAGTCGTCTGATGCACGCGCTGCGTGCATCGCATGCACGCAGCGGTGCATCAGACAGCATGCGATAGGTGCCGCACTTACCGCATGCCACATTATAGCATTTCTCTCTCTCTCTCTCTCCCGATATATATATATATATATATATATATATATATATATATATATATATATATATATATATATATATATATATATATATATATATATATATATATATATATATATATATATATATATATATATATATATATATATATATATATATATATATAGGGGACGGGGAGCCTGGACCTCAGGTGCAGCGCGAACGCTGCACCTGAGCCCGGATGCGCGACACGTGTAACGGCCTCCTGAAATCCCGACCGTAAACCCCCACTCCCTGCCCAATTCGTTCGGGTCTAATGTCAGCCGTTTGATCGACGGTATCGAACGGACGGCATTCACCCTGAGCCTCGCTGTTACTGTGGCGGCCACAGTAACAGCCCGGGTGAATCCCGTCCATTCGATTCCGTCGATCGGACGGCTGAAGGGATTCTCGCGATTACTGTAGCTGGCTACAGTAATCGGGATTTTTTTTTCGCCCGCCTGATTGAGTCGATCGGGACGGTTGAAATCATTCTCAGCGATTAATGTAGCCGCTACAGTAATCGCGAATTTGTTTTCAACCGCCCGATCGACGGAATCGAACGGACGGGATTCACCTGGGCTGTTACTGTGGCCGCCACAGTAACAGCGAGGCTCAGGTGAATGTCGTTCGTTCGATACCGTCGATCGGACGGCTGACATTAGACCCGAACGAATTGGGCGGGGAGTGGGGGTTTGCGGTCGGGATTTCAGGAGGCCGTTACACGTGTCGCGCATCTGGGCTCAGGTGCAGCGTTCGCGCTGCACTTGAGGTCCAGGCTCCCCGTCCCCATATATATATATATATATATATATATATATATTATATATATATATATATATATATATATATATATATATATATATATATATATATATATAGAGAGAGAGAGAGAGAGAGAGAAAGAGAGAGAGGGCTGTTACAGTGAGCTGTGGGCTGCTGGGGGGGAAAGTGAGCTGCGGGCTGCTGGGGGGGAAAGTGAGCTGCGGGTATTTTGACCCCCCATGAAGTTATGGAATTTTGATGAAATTTGGTGAGGTTGTTGCCTAGGATAAGATGATCATCCTCACCAAATTTCATCAAATTCCAAAACTTCTAGGGTGGTCAAATGGTCGAAGCAATTTTAACGGTGACTGCGGACGGCAGAAATTGCTTCGACCATTTGACCCCCCCCCCCCCTAGAAGTTTTGGAATTTGATGAAAATTGGTGAGGATGATCATCTTATCCTAGACAACAACCTCACCAAATTTCATCAAATTCCATAACTTCTTGTGGGGTCAAAATACCCGCATCTCACTTTCCCCCCCGGTAGCCCACAGCTCACTGTAACAGCCCTCTCTCTCTCTCTCTCTCTCTCTCTCTCTCTCTCTCTCTCTCTCTCTCTATATATATATATATATATATATATATATAATATATATATATATATATATATATATATATATATATATATAGGGGCATGCTATAATGCGGCATGCGGTAACGTGCGGCACAGCACCGCAGCCGTCTGATGCACGATTTGCATGCATGCGATGCACGCAGAGGTGCATCAGACAGCTACTATGTGATGCCGCACTTACCGCATGCCGCATTATTGCATGCCCCTATTTATATATATATATATATATATATATATATATATATATATATATATATATATATATATATATATATATATATATATATATATATATATATATATATATATATATATACAGAGAGAGAGAGAGAGGTGTTTGGTTGCGCTGTGCGCTGTCCCGGAGGAAATGCGCTGCGGAATGCCGACCGTCTGATCGGAATTGATCAAACGGCAGACCGAATTCCCACGCCATATGAAATCCCTCTAGATCAAACCCCGTCCGATCAATCGCTGCCATTTAATTGATTGGTTGGAACAATGGACGGGATTCATCCGCAATCGCTACTGTTACTGTAGCAGCACAGTAACAATGATGTTTGTGTGTCCTGATGAATCCTATTCGTTGGATCAATAGAATCCAACGGATTAAAAAAATTTCGTTGTTACTGTAGCGGCTACAGTAACAGCGAATTTAATTGGGGCCGTTGGATTCTATTGATCTATTGGTCGGCATTCGTGTAAACACAAAATTCGTCCCATCCGTAGGATTGATGGGAATCGAACGGCCCAAATTAATTTCGTTGTTACTGTAGCGGCTACAGTAACAGCGAAAATGATTTTCGTTCATTCGATTCCCATCGATCCAACAGATGGGAATCGTCCCTAGCCAATGGATGGAAAACCGTTGGATCGAATGGAATCGAACGGCCCAAAACAGATTTTGTTGTTACTGTAGTCGCTACAGTAACAACGAAATTTTTTTGGTCTGTTCGATTCCATCGATCGGACGGATGGAATCGAACGAACCACGCACGGGTTTGATTGGAGCGGGATTTCTCCGAGAATTCTGTGTGTCTTGATCAGACAGTTGGCATTCCGCAGCTCAGCATCGGTTTCATATGGCGCGGGAATTCGGTCTGCCGTCTGATCAATTCCGATCAGACGGTCGGCATTCCGCAGCGCATTTCCTCCGGGGTAGCGCACAGCGCAACTAAACACACCTCTCTCTCTCTCTCTCTCTCTCTCTCTCTCTATATATATATATATATATATATATATATATATATATATATATATATATATATATATATATATATATATATATATATATATATATATATATATATATATATATATATATATAGGGTCGGGATCGGCTGACCCAGCAATAACCCAGCACCCTTTGATGGACCTAGAGGTTTTAGAATTTGATGAAAATTGGTAGGCATGCTCTTTATGGTATGTTGATCATCCTCACAAAAAATTAGCCCATTCTAAAACCTCTAGGTGCATCAAATGCGCTTTTCAAATCAACGGTTTTTGACTGTCAATTTTAACCGTTGATTTGAAGAGCGCATTTGATGCACCTAGATGTTTTAGAATGGGCTGATTTTTTGTGAGGATGGTCAACATACTATAGACAACATGCCTACAAAAAATCAGCTCATTCTAAAACTTCTAGGTGCATCAATGGGTGCTGGGTTATTTGTTGGGTCAAAATTTGCTGGGTCATCCGATCCTGACCCATATATATATATATATATATATATATATATATATATATATATATATATATATATATATATATATATATATATATATATATATAGGGCTGTTACAGTGCGCTGTGAGCTGCCAAGGGGGGAAAGTGAGCTGCGGGTATTTTGACCCCCCAAAAAGTCTTGGAATTTGATGAAATTTGGTGAGGTTGTTGTCCGGGATGAGATGATCATCCTCACCAATTTTCATCAAATTCCAAAACTTCTAGGGGGGTCAAATGATCGAAGCAAAATCTGCAGATTTTAACGGTGACTGCGGACAGCAGAAATTGCTTCGACCATTTGACCCCCCTAGAAGTTTTGGAATTTGATGAAAATTGGTGAGGATGATCATCTTATCCTAGACAACCACCTCACCAAATTTCATCAAATTCCAAAACTTTTTAGGGGGTCAAAATACCCGCAGCTCACTTTCTAAAACCGCAGCTCACAGCTCAACGTAACAGGCCTCTATATATATATATATATATATATATATATATATATATATATATATATATATATATATATATATATATATATATATATATATATATATATATATATATATATATAGAGAGAGAGAGAGAGAGAGAGAGAGAGAGAGAGAGAGGGGAATGGGATGCTGCCTATCAAAGCAGCGTTTTTGCTGCTTTGAGACATTGTTTGATCATCCTAGAAGTTTTGGAATTTGATGAAATTTTGTGAGCGTGTTGTCTAGTGTAAGATGATCATCCTCACAAATTTTCATCAAATTCCAAAACTTCTAAGAGGGTCAAATGGTCGAAGCAAAATGCTGCAGATTTTAACGGCGACTGCAGACGACTGATTTTGCTTCGACCATTTGAACCCCCTAGAAGTTTCGGAATTTGATGAAAATTTGTGAGGATGATCATCTTACCCTAGACAACACCCTCACCAAATTTCATCAAATTCCAAAACTTCTAGGATGGTCAAACAATGTCTCAAAGCAGCAAAAAATGCTGCTTTGATAGGCAGCATCCCATTCCTCATATATATATATATATATATATATATATATATATATATATATATATATATATATATATATATATATATATATATATATATATATATATATATATATATATATATATATATATAGGGTCAGGATCGGATGACCCAGGAAATTTTGACCCATTAATAACCCAGCACCTTTTGAGGCACTTAGAGGTTATAGAATGGGCTGATTTTTTGTAGGGATGTTGTCTATGGTATGTTGATCATCCTCACAAAAAATCAGCCCATTCTAAAACCTCTAAGTGCATCAAATGTGCACTTCAAATCAATGGTTTTTGACTGTCAATTTTAACCGTTGATTTGAAGAGCACCCTTTGATGCACCTAGAGGTTTTAGAATGGGCTGATTTTTTGTGAGGATAATCAACATATCATAGACAACATGTCTACAAAAAATCAGCCTATTCTAAAACCTCTAGGTTCCTCAAAGGGTGCTGGGTTATTAATGGGTCAAAATTTTGATGGGTCATCCTATCCTGACCCATATATATATATATATATATATATATATATATATATATATATATATATATATATATATATATATATATATATATAGGTGTGTTTGGGTGCGCTGTGCGCTGCCCCGGAGGAAATGCGCTACGGAATGCCGATCATCTGATCAAGGCACACAGAATTCCCGGAGAAATCCCACTCCAATCAAACCCGTGCGTGGTTCGTTCGATTCCATCCGTTCGATCGATGGAATCGAACGGACCAAAAAAATTTCGCTGTTACTATAGCGGCTACAGTAACAGTAAAATCTGTTTTGGGCCGTTCAATTCCATTCGATCCAACGGTTTTCCAGGTAACAGCAACGATTGCGGGTGAATCCCGTCCGTTGTTCCAACCAATCAAACGGCAGCGGTTGATCAGACGGGATTTGATCTAGCGGGATTTCATATGGCGTGGGAACTCGGTCTGCCGTCGGATCAATTCCGATCAGACGGTCGGCATTCCACAGCGCATTTCCTCCGGGGCAACGCACAGTGCAACCAAACACACCTATATATATATATATATATATATATATATATATATATATATATATATATATATATATATATATATATATATATATATATATATATAAAGGGTAGCCTACTCCATGGTGTAGGCTATTTATCTACTCCATGGACTATATAGACACCACATGGCACTTTTTAATCAGATTTTTTATTCATGTATGGTCAATCTAATATGGATAGATTAGGATTATGAAAAAAAATCTGAAGAAAAAAACTTAAATCAACTCGATCAAATTGAATCAAATTTAACGGTAAATTGTGTATCGTAAAAACATATTTTTTGTGGATGCTAAAAATGCAACTTGGCATATGTTTTTCTTTAAAAAAATTTCTTGATAATTGTTGGGAGGGGTGAACCTAATTTGACCAAGTCTTAACTTCCGTTAAAAAGTGCAATGCGACATCCATTTAACCCATGGAGTAGGTAAGTTTCTTACTCCATGGAATATATATATATATATATATATATATATATATATATATATATATATATATATATATATATATATATATATATATATATATATATATATATATATATATGAGGAATGGGATGCTGTCTATCAAAGCAGCATTTTTTGCTGCTTTGAGACATTGTTTGACCATCCTAGAAGTTTTGGAATTTGATGAAATTTGGTGAGGGTGTTGTCTAGGGTAAGATGATCATCCTCACAAATTTTCATTAAATTCCAAAACTTCTAGGGGGTTCAAATGGTCGAAGCAAAATCAGTCGTCTGCAGTCACCGTTAAAATCTGCAGCATTTTGATTCGACCATTTGACCCTCTTAGAAGTTTTGGAATTTGATGAAAATTTGTAAGGATGATCATCTTACCCTAGACAACACCCTCACCAAATTTCATTAAATTCCAAAACTTCTAGGATGGTCAAACAATGTCTCAAAGCAGCAAAAAATGCTGCTTTGATAGGCAGCATCCCATTCCTCTCTCTCTCTCTCTCTCTCTCTCTCTCTCTCTCTCTCTCTCTCTCTCTCTCTCTCTCTCTCTCTATATATATATATATATATATATATATATATATATATATATATATATATATATATATATATATATATATATATATATATATATATATATATAAAGGAATGGGATGCTGCCTATCAAAGCAGCATTTTTTGCTGCTTTGAAACATTGTTTGACCATCCTAGAAGTTTTGGAATTTGATGAAATTTGGTGAGGGTGTTGTCTAGGGTAAGATGATCATCCTCACAAATTTTCATCAAATTCCAAAACTTCTAGGGGGTTCAAATGGTCGAAGCAAAATCAGTCGTCTGCAGTCACCGTTAAAATCTGCAGCATTTTGCTTCGACCATTTGACCCTCTTAGAAGTTTTGGAATTTGATGAAAATTTGTGAGGATGATCATCTTACCCTAGACAACACCCTCACCAGATTTCATCAAATTCCAAAACTTCTAGGATGGTCAAACAATGTCGCAAAGCAGCAAAAACGCTGCTTTGATAGGCAGCATCCCATTCCTCATATATATATTTATATATATATATATATATATATATATATATATATGGGGGCTGGGTTCCTATGACATGTCATAGGGAGTACCCTATGACATATAGTGAATTAGTAATACTAGAATGTTTAGAATGTGCTGAATTTTTTTGAGGGTGATCACCTTACCTTAGATAGAATGTCCACAAAAAATCAAAGCATTCTAAAACTTGTTTGGGCATCAAATGCTAGAAGCTTTATCGGCCATCCATTTTAACCGTTAAATTGAAAATCATATTTGATGCCTCTAGAAGTTTTAGAATGAGCCGATTTTTTACGGGAGCCCTATCTAAGATATGGTGATCATCCTCATAAAAATTCAGAACATTCTAAATATTCTAGGGTTACTAACTCACCATATGTCATAGGGTACTCCCTATGACATGTCATAGGAACTCATTTCCCTTTATATATATATATATATATATATATATATATATATATATATATATATATATATATATATATATATATATATATATATATATATTCTAAAATTTCTAGGGGCATCAAATATACATATTAACGATTAAAATTAAGAAAAAATGGGTGTTTAGTCCCATACAACAGATCGGGTTAACAAATAGGACACTCATAAGAGCATCTCCAACGACCTCCGAAGAGAGCTCTGAAGGAGGACGTGGCTCGCCGAGCGGACGGATGGTGCTCCAACCGGCTCGGTTTGGTGCTCTGAAGGATGAGGTCGCGTCCCACGTGGGTCTTGTTTGTTCGAAGCCTCCAAACGGCTCCACATACAACAGAGGTCTTTGGAGCCTCTAAGCGAATAAATTAATATATTTTTTTACAAAAAACCCCTCAACTTTTTACAAATAAATTTTTATATGTCCAACGCTGCATGCAGTCCAACGGTTACTTTTTTCCCGTTTGATGTAAATTTGGAGGATTTGGATAAGTTACAAAAATGGAGGTTTTGGTATAAAATGGCTAGGATATCCTAGTTCGGAAGCCATTGGAGGGGACCTTCTCTCAACAAAGATATTTTGATGAGGTGGCTACCAAAATGGGACCCACAGTGCTTAGGAGGTCCTCCTAGTTCGGAGGCCATTGGAGATGCTCTAAGATCCCTTTAGGGGAGATCCAAAACTTTTTACCTTAATACCGACCTTGCGCCCCCCCCCCCCTCCCCCCCTCCCTTCTCTCTCGAGCAGCGTTGGTTATAGCAGAGCAGCAAGCAGCGGTGGCACGACAACGAGATGCGATGCGACGAGCAACAAAAGCAAGCGTCGACGACAAGCTGCGGCGAGGCGAACAGTAGCGCACGACGATGAGTAGGTTAATATTAGGTTTAGGATTAGATCTAAGACTCTAGGGTTCATCCAATAACCTGTAGTTCTTAGGTTTTAGGATAAATTTAGGGTTTCTAGGATTAGGTTTAGGGTTCACCCCATGGCTTGTAGATCTTAGGTTTTAGAATTTGGATTATGTTTTATGGTTCGGATTAGGAGCAGGGTTCACCCCATGGCCTTTAGATCTTAGGTTTAGAATTAAGTTTTAGGTTTAATTTAGAAGAGAGTGGCACACAAATGAAACTTTGAAGCCAAGTGGAGGGCATTTTCGTCCTCTGCCTTTCACATTACGCACGTACAATGTGAAATAGGATAATATTTGTTTATAATTAATTATGTTTAAGCGCAATGTCGAGAAATCTAAAAAATATTTTAAATAAGGATTCCGATGTGTGGTCGAAGTATCTTTTTTTTCCATAAAAGAAAACATCATGACAAGCAAATGCAATTTTTATATCAGCATCGAAATCCTATTGAGACTTTGAAAATGCGAATAATCTCTCTATTAACACACCGGTCTGAAAAGGAATCAATTACCACCGCAAAATAGGAAAATGTTGAAACAGGGATGAACTACAGCCTTACCATCCTTTTCTTAGTACTATTCAAACGATTCTCAACATCGCGGTCATTTCACTTCCATCTTCGCCCCAAGGGGGGGTGGGGGGGATATAAACCCTAAAAAAATGATTTTTTTTTTACCAAAATAGTCTGCAACCGCTGATACCTGTATCATTCAATGTAGCTTAGCTTCCTTTATGCCGCAAACCTCGAGAAATTGAGTCCCAAATCATGGACGACGCGGGTTATTGAGGGTCAACTATGAGAGCCGAATGGCAAATAGTCCGCAGCACATATTGTGAAGATGATGGGGATGAACAGAGTAGAACCAGAAGAAGGAATTGATCGGGCGGCCTTAATTTAATCTCACACTCTGCCTTGTCTTGATCATTCGCTTTAGTGCCGCTAGCCAGAAGTTGCACTCGTCCCAGTCGCTCGTTGTTAAGAGCACCTGCAACCATCCGAATTGGTTGAGAGAGAGAGAGAGAGAGAGAGAGAGAGAGAGAGAGAGAGCAGGGGGGGTGGGGTGGGGGTTCTAGTGTACCTGGATATGCAAGGCTCCAGCAAAGTCCCCAGAGTCCAAGGTCTGGCAGAGCTGGACAAGCTTAGATGCAGCATTTGGAGAGAGATCTCCACTAGACAGTTTCGCAAACAGGGATCCAATCTTCCTTGAATTGTCCTCAATTTCCCGCTTTTTAGATGGATTAGCACGAGGGCCTCCAAGAGCTTGTGTTGTTTCGTTGAATAGTCTCGTCAACGTCGCGATGACCGGTCTCAGCTCAGCTGTAGGTACACAACCATGAGGTGAATAGAGGTAATCTTGCTTCAGAGTTTTCTTGCTCAGTTCTAAAGTGATAAATTCGAAAAAAAAAAAAAGAAATGATAACAAGAGTTTTCTTGCTCTAAACATCTAATTCTCATTTTGTCTAATATATGATGGTGTGGCCCTTATCTGACAGCAGGACTGCTGATACGAAGGCAGAGCCTTATGTTTTATTTTTAGTAGTGAAAAAGTTGCTCATTAAAATTACCAGACACGTTAGAAGTATCAACTGTTTGCACTGTTGGTGGCGGGGCAGGAGCTGTGGTCACTGCTTGCATTGTCTGCGTTGGACTTGAAGGTTGCGCAGGACTCGTACTGGGCCTCTGGATAAAACCTGGATTAGTAACTGGCACAAACCCCCTAGGTGCCGGAGTAGGTGTCATGACGGGGGCAAAGCTGTGGCCAGGAACGGGTCCCACTGGAGATGGACCGGCACCAACAGAATGAGATCCAGGTGGTCCAGATTGATACACAGGATTCACAATTCCCTACAGCAAATAAGAGGAAAAGATTTCATACATAATGTGTCAAATCACAAGTAATAAAGAGTTTTGAAACTACGACACCAGAAATATACAGACCGGGTACATCTGAGAACCTAAGGTGGGCTGCTTATATTGATCCACATTTCTCAGAGTAGACGGAGTTGCAGGGACAAAGGGCCTCACTGCAGGCTGTGTAGTGACCGTAGGTGGAGGAAAGGTTGGCTGAATCAGAACAAACATTAGAGGCTGATACAGATGCCATCATTCCACAGAGAAAAAACTTAGAATTTCTGAAAAGCATATAGTAGATTCATAAGAAGATAACTAATCAAACAATGAACTCGTGTTAAAATTTGTATGATCCCAAAGAATTTTTTGCGCATACCACTATAAATAAGAAGCAAACTGGAGGGAAGACCTGAAACATTATACGGAAGATATATACAATAAAACTTGAAATGCATGGAAATTTTGTTACTTTAGAATACAGCAGCTCCAGCTAAGTGATCGCTTGAGGTGACTTGGATTTTGGTTTCGCAAGCTAATAATTGATAAAACTCGTATTAAGAGGCTAATACTCTCTCAGAGAGAACAATTTGCTCGGTCCAAGCCCGAAGAATAATCTAGTTTAGATCACTTCATCACAAACAAGCCCAAATAACTAACAAATTCACGAATACTACAATTCAAACATGAATCTACTTCAATCCAAACAAAGAACAGGAACCAGAAAAAAAAAACTCATATATAAACAGAAAAATTACCTTAAGCATAATGAAAATCATAGAAACTTCACTTTTACACTTTTTCACTTTGATGGTTGTCGGGATGAATTTTCCATTCAAAGACATTTTATCACTACCACATCAGTTCATGACAAGAATAAACCACTGTTACTTGCCTTAGCCCGACATTGAAAATACCTGGGGAACCTGGGGCGCATGTGATGGGATAAACATCTGTGTTGGCTGTGTTGGTTGAAATGGTACATGGTTTATGTACTCTTGAAACTGTTGTTGTTGACCAGGTTGATATCCTCCATAAGAAGAACCAACATTCTGTTGATAACCTGTACCATATGTGTTGCCAGGAATGGTCGGCTGCTGTTGTGATTGAAAATTATCCTGGAAATAAACCCAAGAATACCTAACAATATATACAAAGAGACACTGTATTTTCACTGGAAGAAAATTGAATTTAAAGATTAGCAAACTAGTGTGAATCATGTTTCCCATGTTCCCATGGGATCCTAGGGAACATGTTCAGGAAATCGATTTAGTTTGATATCTCAAAGAGTGAAAAATGCATAGATATGCTTGGGAAACTATGAGTTGGATATTTATGATGTATTCACCAAACATGGGGAAATGACTTCCTGATGCTTCCCATGCATTTCCATGCTACTATTCATTTTCAAGGGTCTTTTAGGGAGATTTCATTTTCCGTATTCGGGACAATTTCAATGCCCTTTCCCATCTAAGTTTGGTGTCATTTCCTGTAGCCATTTCCTAATTCCACAAGTAGGTATTAAAAAATGTCACCGGAGAAAAACCTGGTAATACGGTTGAGAACCGTCAATGCTGCCAAAAGTGGACTGGTCCCCAGCATATACAGATTCAACTTGCTGCATACTATTTTCAGGAACATCTTTCGGTCCTCTCTCTGCAAACAAAAACACCATGATTAGGATATGATACATATCAAAATTTCATGTGATGTCACCATGTATTAAAAAATTTAAAACCATAATGAGAACAGGAATAACACAGAAATGGATGTAACTAGTAAGTACGAACTATGAGGGAAAAAAGAACACTACAGAATCAAAATGGAAAGTTATTACATGTTTTGGCATAACTGGGTAAGCAAAATCAAAGGAAAGGCAATTAAAGTCTAGAAATAATGCAAGAAGTCCCACCTTGAATAAATTTGGAAGCAGTTTCTTCATAGAGACCTCATGGCAATGAGCAAAAGGCAATCTCCCCCCTCTATGAAGGATCATCCATAAACAATGAAAACCATAACACATTTAGGCCACGTTTGGTTTGCAAAATTGGATGGAATGCGAATGGGAATGGAGTGAGAATGGTAATGGGAAAGCTAATAATTGGTACCACCAGCTAAATGTTGGATTATAACTTATTGGAACTTGAACTTCCCAAAAATACCCTAAATCTAGTTGTCTTTTGCTAGTTGACCTAGTTTATTCATCTGAACTACTCAGCCAGGTCGGTTATCAGATCTAGGTGACCAAGTTAGTTGACATGTACCACCTGACAAGAAGAGTTGACTTGAAATATATGAAAAGCTAGATCGGAACGTACGTTTCGACTTTTCGTTGGGTCGAGTCCGGTCATGTGGAGTTGGGTCGATCGTATGATGGCAGATTGGGTCAAGTCATCTCAAGTTGGCTCGACTTCGATAGTCATGTTAGATCAGTGTGGATTGGATCAGGTCATATCTATTATCTGGTTGGGTCAGATTGATTTCAGTGTAGTCGAGGCGTCGCCTAGGCGTTTTGGACCCCCGACCACCTAGGCCATGGCTAGGCGGGCAGTGGAGTCTAGGTGATTGCCTAGGCCACCACCTGGGCGCCTAGGCGGCCGCCTAGGCCACCGCCTAGGAGCCTAGTTTTGTAATTTTTTTTTAAATAGTCGGTTCAAATTGAGTTTTCTTAAATGCCATTTGGTTTTATAGGTCCATGTTGCTTTATCGATGGACAACACCATGCATCATTAATGGAAAAAAAAAATATATTGTGTCCATGTTCTCAGGGTTTGAAGAGAAAAAAAGTCGAAAGGCATATAAGGATTATTCATATAAGAGTGACGATGATGTTCCAATAACAATAGATTATCTAATATGGTTATATTTATACTTATGTTATTTGTTTGAATTTATGGCTATGATAGGGTTATGTTGCTCTTGTTGATATGTGATTAATATTTGCAATATATAATCATTGTGGTTGACACGTGATTCCTATTTGATGCAATAATAATGGTTTTGTAGTTTACCATACGCTCTGAATCATAACCATTATCAAATAGTATTATTTCGACCATATCTATATCTAGAAATTAAATTTTATTATGCATAAAATCACAAATTACTTATGTATATATATGACTTATATTTATTTAATATAATTAATTTTTATTGCCTAGGCTTCGCCTAGGCACCGTCTCGCCTAGGCAAACCAAATCGCCTAGGCATCACCTTGATGCCTTGACTACACTGATTGATTTTCATTATGTTGGGTCCGATAGGGTCAGGTGGCAATAGGTCGGGTCAATTAAAGTTAGGTCAAGTCGGGTCCAGTTGGGCACGTGTAATTGTGTCATGTCAAACCTGTGGAGCTTCTGGGGCATGTGATGGAGAACAAATTTGTATAATATGAAGTGGATTTTGATCTTCCACTTTTCCGGGGTAAGTTACACAATAAGATGGCCATAAACTTGGCATCTCATGGAGGTTATAAGGGGCATTAGGCACACAACCTGAGAACCTCAATTAGAAATGTTACAGAATCCCTGTTTTGTAACTTGTGTCACTTCACAATCGGTCCATGGGCCATGGCCGTTGATTTTGTGGATTTCCAGATGCATCTCTTTTGAGAAACTTCCTATTACTCTTTTCATTGGTCTAAGCCACCAGTCTTCTACAACTCATAAGGCATAACATAAAATTTTCAAATTTCTGTAACGAAGAACTATAGACTTCACAGTAACTCTGTGGTTGTTCTTCTCTGAAATTGACTTGAACCAATTTGAAATGTTAAATATTGAGGAACATTTTACAAGTTATTTCCAATAACTGCCATGTAATGATACATCTGGAATAAAACTATGTCAGAAAATAAACGAGTTCAATATATCATAAGAACGACAGGATTTGGTAACACAAACTGAAATAAACAGCAATCAATTACATAGACGGTGCCAATCCATTAATTAATCAATGAAACTTTACGTATGAAATATCAGAGGAGTAATACTTAATTTGAAATATTCATGAGTATAAATACATATTTGTTAAAAAGCACATTCTGATGCATAAACAGTGAGTTAAATTTACTACCATCTACAGAGAGTGCAATGCGATTTCTCAAAATGGCAAGCTCATGCGAAGAATCATCTGAACCCAAAAGTTTTAAATACTCCATTGCTGTCGTAAGAAGTCCTTGACTAGCTAGCAGTTCAGCATAATTTTGAATAAGCCTACACAAGGAAGTACTGAAGTGCTTTTGTTCAGTTGCAAAAGCAAGGACGATGGTCTTCTCCATTAAATCCTGGGATAATTCATGACACTTGTCATTACTCAGTCACATAAAGGAATTGGTCAAATGGAGTTCTAGAAGTGGAAACTTGGAACATCACCTGAAGAAGATCAACATAAGTCCTCCCATCATGATTGCATTTCAGTCTGTGTGACCAAATTTCTACAGTTCTATCGATATTTCCAGCACAGATATAACATAGAGTTGCAGCAACCATGTTACCGACGGTCATTAACCTCGAAGCAAGGGTGTCACACAGGGCAGTCCATTCCTCATCCTGTGCAAACTGTTACAAATCATAGTTGCCACATAATCAGTGATTTTCTGCAGCAGTGTAGATTATTAAATAATTTACACTATTCCTAACAAATCACATTATAATAAATATTTGACACAGATTTCAATCAAGGAAGGAAAACTCAGTTATATGGGTGCTTCTGTCAATAGGCTGAATTCATATAGGTCCCTTTTCAGTTAAAAACTGATGTAAACCATAACCATTCAAACAATTATGAAGGGAAATTTAATAACTAAGGATGAAAAAAAATTGAATTGAACTTGAATAAGAACCAAAAAAAATCTAGTGTCGTGATTTATGCAAAGGTTGTTATTTCAGGATATACTGAAGTGTACAATTTTTTCTCGAAATGGGAATTTAATTTGACAATGTTGCATGTATATGTGAGCTCTAACCTTATATCCCGGTGCGATGCACGGACAGTTGTGGCACCGCTCAATTGAGTCATGCACGCAGAACCAAAAAGCAAAGAGAAATTCCCACACAGCACCAGTTCTTCACAACATTGTTTGTTTGTTTGTTTTTCCTTATGGAGAATCGTACTCGGTGACTGTTGCCGTTAATCGGATGACTGAGAAGCTCTCAACACTTGCTTCTTTTGTAATTCATTCCAGAGTTGGAGATGACACCCGATTTGATGAAACAATAATCCACAAAACATCATACCCATTTTTGGGCCTCCTTCATCGTACTTTAACGCCATGCCCATGGTATCGTTCTTGAGTGATGGAGAGGGAGGGATTTTAAAAGAGAGAAACAGAAAATACAGGATCTGGATCAATAAATTTAAAAAGAGAATCAAAAAACAGAAAAGAGAGGACCGAGGTCAACAAATCAAGAGAGAGAAAGAGATAGAGGAGGGAGAGAGTGTCACATGGCTTTAAAGGCCTCAGCTTTATTAGTACAGATAACAATCCTTTTTTGCTGATACTAAAAACTAGAATTCTTCGTTCCTATCTAGAAGAAGAATATAGGCATAACCTTGTTGTTGTGCATATTACAAGAAACAAAAAAATTTAGAAAGACTAAAATATTCCTAATTGTTCACTAGATATCTTAATCAAGCAAGTTCTAATTGCAAAATATCCACTCACTAAACACCTAGTTTTTTATGTGATTCCACATAGGATTGGATCATTTTGCTCTGAAAGAGAGAAGTTTCACAGCTTGCAATAGATTGAAAACACATGGATTTCTACAGGCTGGAAGCCTTATAAGTGATCAGAACTAGGTTTTATGCAAACAAATCCCTCGCAGGTTTCAAGAAAAGCAAAGGATCTCTACGTAGCAGCACATCTGACAATTAATTTGATGAGAGAAATAACTAATATGGTTTGGGAAAAATGAAGCCTTTGCGGAATGTTCAATATATGGTTTCAAATAATAAAGATGCTGAAGTTCCTTCTTTCTCGACACAATTCCTCCCAAAGATTGGAAGATGGAATTTGACATGAAGCCTCAATCAGAAACTCTGTAGTTAAAGCGTCGCCTAGGAGGGCACCTAAGCATTTTGGACCCCTGAGCACCTAGGCGGCCTTAGGACCGCCTGACGCCTGAGCAGTTTTTCACTTGATCCAATTTGGGATTTTTTGAATTAACTCAAAAAATTAACTCATAAATCATAATTGAGTTGCATTAACTCATAATTGAGTTGCATTAACTCTAATTGAGTTGAATTAGCTTAAAATTTAGTTAAATTAACTCAAATTCTTATGATGGGTTCATATGAATTTGGGCGTTTTTCAAAATTGAGTTACATTAACTTAAAATTCAGCTGAATTAATTGAAAATTGAGTTGAATTAACTCAAATTCTTATAATGAGTTCATAAGTATTTGGGGGTTTTTCAAAATTGAGTTGAATTAACTCAAAATCGAGTTGCATTAACTCAAATTGAGTTGAATAAACCCAAAATTGAGTTGCATTAGCTCAAATTCTTATTATGGGTTCATAAGAATTTGGGGGGGTTTCAAAATTGAATTGAATTAACTCAAGTTCTTATGATGAGTTCATAAAAAATTGGTGGGTTTTCAAAATTGAGTTGAATTAACTCAAAATTAACTTGAATTAACTAAAAACTGAGTTGCATTAACTCGAATTGTGTTGAATAAACTCAAAATTGAGTTTAATTAACTCATATTTTTATGGTTGGTTCATAAGAATTTGGGGGGTTTTCAAAATTGAGTTGAATTAACTAAAATTCTTATGATGGGTTCATAAGAATTTGGGGGTTTTTTTCAAAATTGAGTTGAATTAACTCAAACGTGAGTATAATTAACTCAAATTGTGTTGAATTAACTCAAATTCTTATGAGGGTTGATAAGAATTTAGGGGTTTTTCAAATTGAGTTGAATTAACTCAAAATTGAGTTGAATTAAATCTAAACTTAAACTCTAAACCATAATATTTCATTATTTTTTCTTTATTTTTTAGAATTTTTCTGATTTTTTTCTTCAATTTTTCAATTTTTTCCTTTCTGATTCAGTTTAAGGGTGCGGTATTCCTATACTTTCTAGATAATTTAACTTTTAGGGGGTGAAAATAAAAATCAACATACTACTAGATTACTAAAATCATGTATATACATATTTATACTATATATAAAAATATTTAATAATTACTCGTCGCCTAGGCGCCGCTTTGCCTAGACAGGTCGAAACGCCTAGGGGCCGCCTTGATTACACTGATCAAAAATGAGATAAAATAGTCCAAACAAAATTGTTGCAAAATCTGACAGTTGCCTATTAGGATTTCAAAATAATCTCTCTAAATAAACCATTATGGAATGTAACTTCTAATCTTTGTAACCTCTCCAAGATAATAAATGATATAACGAACCATGTCTTTGGGGGTCCTAAGCAACTCATGTTGTGTGGAAGACCGCATCAAATTCAAGACACCGGGGTGGCTGCAAATGTAAGTTATGTAACCACTTAATGTGACTGCCCTCTTAATGACCCTATAAAATCTAGGGATATTTTAAATGTCTTCTAGATTTAGGTCAATGCAATAGGCAGTGCATGGTGTCCAAAACAAGTGCCTTCTCTTCGCCTCCAATTACTTTATATTGGACATATCAAAAAATAGATTACTAAAAAAGGTAATCCAAGAATATAAAGAAAAAATTAAGATTATAAAAGAACTGTTACTAAGTAACTCACAAACATAGGATGATGCATCACTGATCACTTGTACCATATTCTTCTCTCCAACCTTCTCTATCATCTCATCTAATAAGCGAAACAATCTATCGTCGGTTTTCGCATAAGATGACACATCAATTGACTTAATAAATATTGTCCCAAGAGGAGAATTTACAAAAAAAAAAAACTGATTAAAGTCCTCCCTCTTCTATCCGCCCAACCATCAGACATGATTGAGCACCCAATGTGTCACCCATTGGTACTTATGTTTTGCCAATAGATCATTGGTTTTATCCAATTTTTTTAAAAAAGTGTAACCCTCGATTTATGGTAAAATAGGGGTTTCATTTGCTCCCCAGCTTTTCCTATAGCTTTACTCATTTCTTTGAAGCTAGGGAGTTTAGCAGTATTAAATGCAACCCCAGCTTCATAAAACCACCTAGCAATAGCTCCACAAGCATCCTCTCTTTGTCCCTTCTTAATCTTATCATCTATGGTAGTTTGCACTGATTTCTCTTTATTTTGTGTTTGGGGCCTTTGGGTTACAAATGCATCGATTGGACCCCGTTTTGAACCCAAAGTCAATCCCCTACCTCTTCCCCTACCACCACTACTAAGTTTGTCTTCTCTCATATCCATGTCATCATCATTATCCAAATCTACATAATCAGAATTAGCTTGTGGCCCTTTGTTGCCTCTAAATTGGTTTGCATGATTCTTCTCCTCCATATATTGCTTGATCTCAATTCTCACATCTTCTGAATAGTTTTTGCATTTCGATGCATTGCGATAACCCCCCACGAAATGTTCTTGAAAAAGTCTTATCCCTCCCTTGTACCTATTCTTACAAAAAATACTTGTAACAACATTTGTGTTGCCTTCATTTTGTAATATACCATACTTTCACCTCGGATCTTTTCTACCATTATGAGATTGGGATCCAGATGAAGATTTCATTCTTCAACTAACTATTCTTAGAAGAAAAAAAAAGACTATTAATTAACTTTCAGAAGAAACTAAAAAAGAAAACGACCTGATAGTACAAAAAAAAGAAGAAAAGGAAATGCATCCACCATGTATGGAAAAAAATATATACTTAATAAAAAATGATGAAAATATTACAGATAAAATGGAAATAGAATGAACCCACATCATTGAGAAAGAGGAGGGAAAACTTGGAGGGGCCGCGGGCACTTGCACATGTAGATTGTGTGTGTGTGTGTGGGGTGGGTGGGTGTGTGTGTGCGTGTGTGTGTGTGTGTGTGTGCAGGCACCCACACGCACAGACATAGTTACCAAGTCGGAAGTAGTGAAAAAATCGGCTAGGGGAGAAGTCGAAAAAATCGGAAAAAAGTCGAAAAGATCGGGAAAGAGTTGGGAAACAAACGGTAGAATTTTAGAACATATTTATGTCTAGATGTTACAATAGATTTTTTGAGCAATACATAATGGGATTAAAACGCAATTAATCGGGAATAAAACGCGTAAATCGGGATTAAAACGTGAAAATCGTGACTTTTTCATAAAATCGAGACTTTTTCAAAAAATCGGAAAAGAGTCGCATACAGAACGTTTAATGAATAAGTCGTGTTTTCATCGAGACTT
Organism: Chamaelirium japonicum; assembly: GCA_947650365.1. Taxonomy (NCBI): domain Eukaryota; kingdom Viridiplantae; phylum Streptophyta; class Magnoliopsida; order Liliales; family Melanthiaceae; genus Chamaelirium; species Chamaelirium japonicum. The sequence continues at coordinate 58,338,950 of OX393554.1, read as the reverse complement.
ATTCAAAAAATCGGAGTTTTTGGTAACAGAGCGCACAGAGGGGAGGGGGGGCAGTAAGTCGTCCTCACAGTGAGGAGGAGAAGATCTATGAAGCACCGACACTCTCGGGACCTCAACATGTTCGTGTCCGACATGTGTCGGACACCGACACTCGTCCAACACGTGTCAGACACACCAAAAAACGTATCTTCTATGAAGAAAGGTTGTCCGACACGTGTCGGATGCGTGTTGGAGCGTGTCGGATATTACCGGAGAGGTTTTTTTCTCATTTGAAGATGTTAGGGTTCTTGAGATTGCGAATCTTTCCATCAATGAGCCAGATATGGAGGTCGTGGTCTTCACGTCGATGGTGATGATGTGGCAACACTTGACGTTGGCCTTGATGGATGATGATTTTATGCGTGTTCTGTTTGTTTTTTTGTATTTTGAAAGTTTGAAACTATACACTTGAATCATTTATGATGTTTGTTGGAGACTTTTTTAGTTAACTATTAGCATTATGTTTGATTATAAATCATAATATAAGACTTGTTATATATATATATATATATATATATATATATATATATATATATATATATATATATATATATAATTCGGTGTGTCCCCTAACGTGTCCGTGTCCTGATTTTTTGAAAAATATCGTATCGGCGTGTCCGTGTCCCGTGTCTGTGTCCGTGCTTCTTAGGAGAAGATACTCACCGGAGTCACATTGGGGGCCACCGGAATCACCTTAGTCGCATGGGAAGCACTGGAACTCAAACCCTAGAGAGCCATCAAAATAAAGGAGTCGGGCTCTTTTATTCAAACCGAAAAGAATCAAAATAAAAAAACCAAAAAACAGAAAACAACCGGGAAAAAAATCGGCTCGCCTTGACTACACTGGCCACACCTAAGGCATGCGCCTTGACAACACTGAAGCGACAAGAGAGAAAGGGGAGCCATATCAAAAAGTTGCATGAAATTCTTTCAAAGCAATAAACAAAACTGATATCGATCTAGAAGAAAAAATATTGTCATACACCATTATTTAAATTAACAACATTTTCGGTTTGTACATAGTAAGAAATACAGTATACATTCTTAAAAAATTTAGCTTATATCAAAGAGCTTACCGTGCAAAGAAGGGCAAGTGTTTCTTTCCAGGAACTCAAAGGCCTGGTGTTTACAAGGCCCATGAAATCATTATTGGCAATTGCAGAAACAACCTGCAAATCGATAAAATCAATATCAAGAAAATGATCTGATTCATAAGGTGTGTATGCATCCACTCCGAACAAAAAAGATAAATTGTCAAACTGTATTAATATTAAACAGACAATGCAAATGTAATCAAAATTATATCAAAAACCCTAAAAGAACAAAAGATAAACATACAGACTTTTAAATAAGGTAGGTGACTCTTCTTAAGATACTGATCACGAGTGCTCTGCCACAACAAGGGACCACCCGCATGAGCAATAACCAATGCATCAGCCATTCTGTTTGCCGATATGCATTGTAAAACTGCTCCCTTGTAATCTCCAACAACCAATGCAAGTTGAACTCTATCATCAAAAGTAGGATCAGAACCTTCCACATCTTTCTCAGGTTCCCTTGATATATTTTCCCCTTTAAGAAGATCATCGTCTTTGCATACGAAGCCATCGCCAAAAGGTTGAGGATTATTAAAGAATTCTTCCCCATTGTCGATTGGGAATGTGCTACCTTCAACACCTTCCACCGATGCACCTTGATATGCCCTCTTTTCATCAAAACTTAGTGCAGTTGTTAATTTCTTGCCAAGATCATCAAGTGCATTTTCACTTCCTTGTTTGGGAACACTGAAACCAAGATAAGCAAGTAATTTTGTCCTAGCTTTTCCATCTTCCTCACACATGACCCTCAAAAAGGCCCAAGTTTCTCTGTCGTCCTCAGATCTGTTGAAGGAAATGGAAAGCAATACGAATACAGGCATCACTAATTCTACTTTAAAATAATTGTATAAAGCAAAATCAAACATACGCAAATGACATACTCAGTATCCTGGGACTTTTTATCACATAGAGCTTGCAATGAAGCTTTTTCCCGGCATTGCATTGAAGCTTCAAATTCTGTGGATCGACTCACCAAACTATTTTCAGTAACCAAGTTATGCACAAAAACCTGAAATGGGAGGGGGAAAAGAGTTACAGGAAATATGGCAGAAAAATTAGACCAGGGGAAACCATTAAGCTTACCTCAGAAAAAGATGATGGAGCATTTAGCGCTGATGAGCTAGGATGAAATGAAACAAGCTTGCCCCCAAAACCAAAAGTTACACCAGTTGGACACTTCAACCACTTTGGAGCTCTCAATCGTGCTGCAGAAATAACAAAAAATAAACCCAGGAGAAAATTAAGATGAGAATAGTAACATTCAACTGACAAATGAGAGAGAAGAAACAGGAGGTGAAAATAGAACCCAAATTGACCAACTCCAAAGTTCAAATCAATTGCGAAACTTACATATCTGTGATGATTTGAAGCTCATCCTATAAATAATTTTTTTTTTATTGTGGGGCAACAATTCTATAGAATAGAAAAGAGGGTAATGTTGAGGCAATTATTGTCTGGTAGCAAGAAACTCTTTCTTCTTCCTGTTGACAAGGTCTTAGGTTAATTTCTTTACTATCCTATACTTCATGTATTATGCTTGTAAAACTGTTCAGAACTACCTAGGATTAATTTAGATCTAATCAGGTATGGTAATGGCTTGAATTTTTCAAACCATGATGGCTGTGTAGAGATGATTTTTTTTTGTAGCAATACCATAATCAAGTTTCATGGCACATTCATTTCCACATGGCACAAACAGACTAGTGCAATAAATTGAACTAACTCGTGCAGTAAATTGAACCACCACATGAGAATACTATACCTGGAGTGGTAAACTCATTCACCCCCGCTGACAACCTGCTACTAGCCTGCGTAGAGGGGAAACAAAACACAAAAAAAGCCACATTTATCATTATCTTCTAGCTATATATATCATTAATTTGTACCGTATAAAAACACCCAAAGATCTTTTTCAACAGGTACATACAAGTTGTTCAAATGCCGAGTTTCAGGATATGAAGATCAAGACAAAAATATAATTTGGTCTTACACTTATTTATAGCAAGTCGTGTAGACAAAATCAAATAAATTCTGCTTTTTATATATTAAGAACGATGGAATTTAGGGAAAATTAGTTCTGGATTCAATTGTCAATGCTTTATTAATATATGTGGCGTTCTATGGTTTGACATTGTATAAGCAAGCAGATCTTGGGTATAACATTTACCTTTTCATTTCAAACCAGATTAAATATTTTGAGATACAGAACTGAATGATAGTTCTTGCATGAAGGAGAGACTATACCATAAAGAGATGAGGCTACATCTAAAAGTAGTGATCTCTCCCGATCGACAATCGTTCCTCGAATACTGTCAGCGAAGCCTCGACCAGTATTCTAAGTATCGTTATTGTTGTCGATATCGCCAAGTTGCCCGAGGGAAAAATCAGGAATAAATCGCTATTTATTGCCAAATATCACTAAAATTTAAGGAAAAGAGGGCAAAATGAAGATTTTTTTGGAGGATTTTTCTATATATCCCTTTAGGATGTATAGATACACCATTATGACCAATAACATATAAAAAACAATCATTTACTCTAGGGAACACTCAATTTAGATTCTATAAACGAGTTGTGAACTGTCCGACACTTTCTATGAACTATTAAAAACTTTGCAACAGTCTGAATTAAACAATCACAATAAGATTACATATACTAGGGAGCATAATAAAACATATACCCATATTGTTCACAGTACAAAAAAGCCTATCACAAATTCATAATCATAAAGCATAAGACATAATAAGCATAAAGCATCTCACAGACTAACAGTATATGACATAGTACAATACTCTGAAAATGAACTGACCCAACTACATCCAAAAGGACTGGCGTGCTGGCACAAAACTCCTACTACACATCTGCTCACAATAGAGAAAATATTGCTGCCAACTCATCGTATGGTGATACTCCTGCATATACTGACTGAGATAGTGCTGGTACTCAAATTTGGATAGCAAGTAGATCGCATGTGTAGTATTGACATACTAAAATTTCATTAGCGTTCATTGGGTTTAAATAAATGAAACCCATGAAAACCCATAAATCTCAATTAATTTCATGATAATCATGATGAATCACATCAAATTTGATGCGATTCATGTTTATCATCAATTCTTCACGAATTTGAGAATAGAAACTAGAGAAATTTTTTTAAAAAATGAATTGAAACATACCTCAACTTAGATTTGAGGAAGAAACCTCAAATTTGTGAAGGAAAGCTTCTAATCCACCAAAAAACACAAATGAAGGGGTTAGATTTGGTTTAGATATTGTTTAGAAACCAAATCAAACCCAAAAAAGGAAGGAAATGGAAAAAAAAAAAAAAAGAGGGAAGAGTGCTCTCCGGGCGATAAATGGTGATATCAGGGCGACTTATCCCCCTTTATCGAGAATCCAATAAAGGCCGGAGTCAATTTATCGCCGATATTGGCGATAAAAGCGATATTGAGCTATAAATTAACAATATTGGCGATAAATCGACTTTTTTCCCCCAAAATAGAAATCTAACTCAGTGTTGTCAAGGCGACTAGGCGCGCTTGAGGCGCAAAGGGCCGTTAGAGCCTGAGGCGCAAGGCATAAATAAGGCACACGCCTTAGTGTGTAAGGCGCAAAAATATATAATTTGCTTTAAAAATTAATAATAATTGTTAAAAAATTCTAAAATTCATAAAAAAGATATATTTTATGAAAAAAAATATATGACCATTATTCAACTAAATCAATGCAAGCCACAAGGTATACACTAACTCATAAGTCATAATTAGTGTGGTCATCAAATGAACAATTTATTATAGGCAACATGCCAACATCATATTCATAAAATGAAGGGATACATTACTCATAAGTGATAATTGATAAGTGAGAACTCATAACCAATGAGTAACAAAATCATCCATGAACCATGATAAGTTAACATTGTCTTAATTCTTAAACAGTTAAACCATTTAAATAGATCAAGAAGTACAAGTACTAAAAAATAGAGGACATGCTCGCAAAAAAAAACAAAGGACATAATTAATAAAACCACCCAATCACTCATCATCATCATCAAATAAACCCTCCACATCATCTTGATTGGCATGGCCATCCGCATCTCCAAAAGGCGCTTCTTCTTCAACAAACCGGTAAAAAAAACTGAAAAAAAAACAAACACAGTAAGGCGCGCGCCCTGTCCGCCCTGCGCCTGGTTCATGAGGCGCTGAAAGGCGCGCCTGAGCCACGCCTTGCTATGCTCGCCTCACCAGGAAGCGCCTGAGGCGCGCGCCTCACTGCGCCTTGACAACTATGATCTAACTTGGTTTGATGTCGAAGCTGGCGATAAAGCGATTTATCGGCGATAAATCGCCATTTATCGCCGATATTTTAAACACAGGCCCTGACCCAAAATCGATCCAAAACAAAGAGTGGAGGTGGAAATACGTAGAAGGTGGTCAAGAAGAGGGGGGTCAGAATAGAGATGAAGTTTCAGATAAAAATAAGAGGATAAGAATCAGATTGCAAAATCTGCACCTTCGTGATGTGCAGAAATTGTAATCAACAAAGAGAGATTTCAAAAGATGGAATAGAAAGGGGTTTAGAAGAATAGGAAGACATCGACATGTCAAGCTCATCTAGAACGCTTGATTATTGGAGGAAATTCTTCTCTTGCTGCAACTCCGACATTACCGAAGTGATCGAGTGTGCCATTCTCATTGCCGCAACCGACTGCTCGGAAAAGCTCGAGAGTAAGGTGGATCAGATTACTGAGAAGCTTGACACCGAAAAAGATCAAACTTATCAGAAAGTGAAGTCCCCTGCTCTAACTCATCAAAACATGAAGTCCCACATTCCTACTCAGCAGAAAGTAACCCCTCCCCTCTTATTCAACAAAAAGTGAAGCCCCATCCCCTTACTCTGCAAAAAGTGACGCGCCTCCCCCATACTCAACATAACATAAAGCCCCATATTCCTACTCAGCAGAAAGGAATCCCCTTCCCTCCTACTAAACAGACCGTGAAGCCCCGTACTCAGCATAACTAGAAACCCCTATTCCTACTCAAAAAAAAGTAACCCCCCTCCCTCCTACTCAGCAGATCGTGAAGCCTCATCCTACGCGGCATAAAGTGACCCCCCCTCTCCTACTAAGCAGAACATGAATAACTTTAAACAATTGTCTCTTCGAAACGGACAGTACATTTATTGGAGTTGCAAAGTTAGAGGCCGCAGAGAGAACTTCATAAAAATTACTAGAAGGCAAATGCAGCAAAGAAACGGACGATACATTTATTGGAGTTGCAGGATATACCAAAAAACAAGACCTATTAAAAGAGGTCTTGTTTAGAATACTAAAAGCAACATTAGGAGCAGAATTCTAAAAGCAATATTAGGAACTAAAGAAAGAACTACACTAAGCTCTCAGCAATCCAGCATGGATTGAAATTTCGACCGAAATACCAAAATTTCGATCATTTTTAATTTCGGACAATTTCGGTTTTTGCTTTTGGAACCGGAACTAGTACTGTCAATTTTGGTCAAATTCGGTTTCGGCTTGGACCGAAACCCGACACGAAATCAAAATTTAAAACCTGGCAGTCCACAACTGCAGTCTGTACTAATGCATATGTTCCTCGGGAAATCCTAGGCTAATATAGCCTGCAAAGAACAAAGTGGGTGTACAGTGCTGAAGACTCCATGGATGGATGCTTTAGTTCTACTTCTAATGGTGAGCTCCGAGCATACATGGGTACTCTTCAGTCTCCACATCCTTCCAAATTCCACGTTAATGATGAAGTTGTTTTATACTTCTACTGTTGATGTTGCACCTGCACCACGAGATGTTCACTTCATCTTCACGATGAAGAGAGCATCTCGTGGTGCAGGTGCAGCATCAACTGTAAACGAAGAATTCATCTTCATCGTTATCTTGGAAGGATGTCAAGACTGAACAGTATCCCCATATGCTCTGATCATGGTTTCAAACTTCAAAATTGCGAAATTTCGGCCAGATATTTCAGTTTTGGTCAGGACCGAAACGAAATGAGGGTCGAAACTAGAGGGTGGTCATTTCGGTCAATTTTGGTCGAAATTTCAATCAATTTCGGTTTTGGCATTCAGAACTAGAACCGGAACTATAAATTTCGATCAATTTCGATTAAAAATTCAGTTTCAGAATTGGAACAATAAATTTCAAATTTCGATCGAAATTTTGAAATTCCGGTCGAAATTTTGGTTTAGACTCTGATCAAAACCAGATCCCATCATTAGCACCAGTGTTCAAAACCCGGAACTCGGACTCGACTCAAAAGTCCACCGAGTCGAGTAACTCGAAGACTCGACTCGAGCGACTTGGTAATTTTATATATATATATATATATATATATATATATATATATATATATATATATATATATATATATATATATATAGGGGCATGCTATAATGCGGCATGCGGTAAGTGCGGCACCACACCGCAGCCGGGTGCGATGCGCACAGCGGGTGCATCAGACGGTTACAGTGCGGTGCTGCACTTACCGCATGCCACATTATAGCATTCCCCTATATATATATATATATATATATATATATATATATATATATATATATATATATATATATATGTGTGTGTGTGTGTGTGTGTGTGTGTGTGTGTGTTCGCGCGATTGTGTGCGCGCGCGCGCGAGTGTGTATTTTCAAAACTCAAAATAGTAAATAGCCCGAGTAGTTCCCGAATCAGACCAAGTAATGGCCAGTTCAAGTTTCCATCCGAGTCAACACGATTTTCGGCTGAGTCAAGTCGGACCGAGTTTTGGTACTATGATTAGCATAAAAGCATCCTTTCATGGAGTTATTTGCACCGTACACCCATTCGTCCTACAGGCTACATTAGCCTAGGATTCCCTACAAAAGTGTTTTAGTCGGTTTGTCATTAATCTCATAATGTATAAATGTGTGTGCGTAGCTGGTTTGTCGTTCTGTATCATAATGTTGATGTTGATTGAAGGATGTCCTGTAAATTTGTAATCCTTTAGTCCTGTATAGTGTGATGAAAAGTATGATGTGGGGGTAAAGGGATCATCCCCTTTTTCGTATGTTTCAATTTGATATTATAGTCCTTTCTTGACTCTGCAACCTTCCCAATGACAATGACACCACATTAATGGATTGCACTGATAAGGGAAACTCATCTAGAGATTCTAGATTGTTGCTGCTGGTCAAGTATCCGACTGCGAGCGCGAGCAACCCTAATCAGTGTTTTGTCAATTTCTATATGTTTTGTTTAATTACTTTATTCATTTAAGTTTCTTTGTCTCATATATATGTATATATATAATTGTCGTATTCTAGTCATACTCGTATCCTACTTTTTTGGAATTTGTCATATCGTCGTACTCATACCCATATAGTGTCGTATTTGTATATGTGTTCGTGCTTCTTAGCCAATGAGGAATACCAGTAAACTGGAAAAAAAAAACTTAAAAATCACCATATATTTACATAAATTTACATAAACTCGAAATCCATCCAAATGATGCCCTTAGTTTTTGAGCCCACGTGATTTCGAAGGGAATCACAACTAAAGACACCGAAAGCCACTGGAAGAGCTGGCATCTCATTTCAAGGGTCCCACAGCATCTGGCCAAAATTTTATCGAAATCTCACCTTTCGACTAAAATTTCACCGGTTTCGGCCAAAATTCACCGAAAACCACCGAAATGCCCCGAAGTCACCCGAAATCCAGACATTCAGGGTTTCGCATGGGTGTTTTATTTCGGTAGCGGCCGAAACCAACATTTTGGCATTTCGACTGAAATCTCAATCCATGCCCCCCACACACACAATATGTTGATGCCGGCGGACAACCCCATACCTGACCCTGCGTTACTACAAAATGTCATCCAGGAGTCTGATCGTGTTTCCCGGGGATAGGTGATGAAAGTAAATGAAAAATTGAGTACCTCCATGAGTGAAAAAAAAATATAGGCAAAATGATAATTTTGCTCGGAGGAAAAAATCGATCAAATTAGTTTGAAATGCATCAATTCCCCTATGTGAAGAAACTTAGTTCTTAGCGAGTATGTCACTTATATATGTCGAACAGGCCCTCTCTCTATCGTGCATCTCAGTCTCATCTGATGCTCTTTTAAGGGTTGGTGGAACTAGTGGATATAGTGTGTCTGGTGGTGGATTTGGTGGAATCGGTGACAGATCTGGTGGATCCAGTGGTGGAACCGGTGGTGATTTATCAGGGGGTTCCTCAAGAATCCAATCTGAATATGTTTTCAGTTTAGGTTGAACTTCCTAGGAAAATACACTAGCTCCTTGCTTTCAATTTGATCTTCTTTAGTCCAAGCATTAAGTTTAAGGTTTAGTTATTTTCATCTATAGTTCTTCTTCTAACATAGAGTCGAAGGATTCAATTGAAGGTTTCTTGTTTCCAAAGTTACTCGTCTTCCTTGTCAAATCTAGATCTAACTTAGTTTCTTGACATTCTAAAAACTTGTCATTTTGACATTGAAGGTGTCCCGGCATCTTTTAATATCTTGAAGAATTTCATGTTGCTTTGGAACAACTTCGTTCCATCCGTTACCCTTAGGTGTTTCTTTTAGTCTTCTATAACTTGATTTGTTCAAGGATCCTTATTTTCACCGACGACGAACTGCACGGGCACCGATGGCAACAACATGCACAGAGACCGAGTACTCCCAAGGGTATAATTGTCAAAAAAAAATAATTATAGGATTTTTTTTGCAAAAATAAAGATATGTGAGGGAATTCTTAAATAAGCTTACAAAGAGCGGAGGCTATTTATAATATCAATATTTGGTAGGGGTGTAATGCAAAAATCCCTAAAAAAATGAACCATCAACCGGTACTGTCCTACACATACCGATTAAGGGACGACCAATACCGTGATTTTGAACTTAGGACTATAGCATGGATATTCAATTCTTCACCCAATGTCTCAATGCCACAACCCACCCAACTAAGGTAAGGAGCTATATGTGGATTGCTATGGCATGGATCTTCAATCCCTTACCCAATGTCAATGCCTCAACCATATGCCAAGTGACAACCTCTGAAGGGAAGCAAAGGCAGATGTAGAGACAAGTGATGCAGCTAAAGAACGAATGCCAAAATGGGTTTTAACAGAAAGAAGTAAAATAAACAATTTTATTTAGAATTTTATAGTTTCTTTTTATATTTCTTATTATTAAAGTTACCTAAATTGCAACAGAACCAAAGGTTTAATGACTTGAGCAAGTGTAACAATACCATAAATGCTTTAATGATGATGATAAGAAATCTAAAAACTTGAGAATGTACATGGATCTTTACCTCAATATTATATATGCCAATTTTTGCATCAAAAGAAGACGCTGATATGACACCTGGAACTTTTGGATACCAGTGAATATCAAAATTCCAATTGTTGCTAGCTGGTAATTCACATACAATCTGTATATACAAACCATAAAATATTCAAAGAACATCAAGGAATAAAAGTGATATTGTATCTTCTAAAAGAGCAATATGTAAAAAATAATAATTACAATTGCACAGGCTAAAAGAGTACTTGGCGCACTAAAACGCTTCATTTACCTCCCCGGTAATCGTATCCCAGCAAATAGTTCGATTATCCTTGGCACAAGTAAGCAAAAACGAACTGTCATTAGGACACCATGACATAGCGATCACACCTGTTTGAGACAACGTATAAATCTTACAATGATATAAAAAGAATTATCTTCTCTTTTTACTATTGTTCTGTAGTATGTTTGAATGTGTGGAAGATGGGAAAGGAGAAAAATATTGCAAGTGAAAACAGCAAAGAGTGAAAAGTGAAAACATAAGACTTCATCTATATAACTATACAAGTAATGGGAGCAATAAAAGAAATGTGCAAACACAAGTTATTAATTAAACAAACTTAGCACACAAAGGGCAATATTCAGATAGTATAGTGAGGTAATTGGTTCTGCTTCAGAGAGATCCATCGAAAATGGTATACATTCATAGTGCACATTGCATCACATTCCCTTGTAGGATCTCAAGTTAATTCTGAGCTGCAAGAAATCAACCCTTTTATTTACAGCAACCATACAGGTACCGTAACTTTTCCCTGTTTCCTCGTTCACTTGTTTTAGAAGTAATATACTAACAAAAAGAAAATATATCAAGCACAAACTATATATTATATATGTGCCTTTAGAGTTCATATTCTTCAGAAACAATAAAATTTTGATCCATATTCCAAAGCCGACCAACAAATATTATACAATGCATATATGTGGTTATAACAAATAAATATGAGAAATCAAGTTATGGACGAATATTGTGTTAGCCATAAATGAGAGAGAGAAGGGATTTAGGAGTAAAGAGAATTTCTTTACTCAATGGGGCAATGGCCCTATATATGTCTATACAAAAGATGGAGTCACCAAGGATGAACATACCCCAAAAGGCTAATGAATCTATGCAAAGAGGTTACACACTCTCTAACACCCCCCTCAAACTCAAGGTGGATCATACATCAAGAGTTTGCTAAGGAGATATCAAAACCGTTGAATGGTGGGTGGCTTCGTAAAGAAGTCTGCAAGCTACTCTGTAGAAGACACGTACGAAATCGAAAGCCTGTCGTCCTTGTAACAATATAGCACAAAATGACAATCTAGCTCAATGTGCTTTGCGCGCTCATGAAACACCGGATGGCCAGCAATTTGAATAGCACTCCAATTGTCCCAGTAAAGGGGAGTCAATGAGATCAACTGAGTACCATTATCACCGAGCAAACAATGCAACCAAACTGCGTGTAATAGCACGATACTCAACCTCAATACTGGAGTGCGAAACAATCTCCTGCTTCTTGCTTTTCCAGGAGATGAGTGAATCACCTAGGAAAATGTATAAACCAGTGGTGGATCGTCAATCAGTGGGATCTCCTGTCCAGTCCGCATCGAAAAATGTACGAAGCTCCAAGGTAGAAGAAAACAAAAACAGTAAGGAGTGAGTAACTGTGTCTCGAAGGTAGCAAAGAATCCTCGGCAGTGCAGCATAGTGAACTAAGTGAGGAGAGCTGACAAACTAAATAAGAACTCGGACGGCATGTGCAATATCCGAGCGAGTGATCATCAGATAGACAAGAACACCAACAAGTTGCACGTAGCGCATGCGATCCAAAAGCGGTTCGTCATCAATAGGACGGAGGTTCATATTAAGCTCCATCAATGTTCCACAGTTCGAGAGTCAGTGAGTCCGTCACGACTTAGTATATTAGAAGCAAATTTCTACTGAGAGACCAAGTATCCTAATGAACATAAAGCAACCTCAAGGTCAAGGAAATACCGAAGATTGACAATATATTTCATCTCGACAACGCAAGAGGAACACCCAAGTGAAATGATAGAAATCATTAATAGAACTTACATAATATGATAAACCAAAAAGAGATGCAATGGGAGCAGGTTCTTAGATGTCCGAATGAACTAAATAAAAAAACAAGATGGCCTAGAGTAATGCAAGGGAAATTGCTGAGGAGGATGCTTGGCCAAACTACAACTGACACATGGTGATCGTGGAGTTAAGGAAAGATTACTAAGGGATCCATACTGAAAGATAATGCGTAGACGCGCAACTGAGGATGTCCCAAGCAACTATGTCAACGATATGAAACACCACAAGTGGTAGTAGTAGTGGAGGCAGTGAGTGGATCATGGAGGTGCCTCAAGTGGTAGAAATCGTCCACTCTATGCCTAGTCCCAATCTTCATGCTCATCCGAGGATCTTGCACGAGACAAGACGGGGATGAGAAGGTGGTGATAAAGCCCAAGTCAGCAAGCCAGGTAATAGAAATCAAATTTATCGACAAAGAAGGAGCAAGAAGCACGCCAGATAAAAAAAACAACCCCAGAGGAGGTAGCGATGGTCCCCTGGCAAGAAATTGGTAAGGGGGAATAATCAGCAGTGTGAAGCTAGAGCTCAGGGAGAATATTGTCATGATCAATGAGAGTGAAAGCATTAGAAGTCAAGTGATGTAAAGCACCCAAGTCCAGAATCCAAGCAGCAGAGGCAGTACGAGTAGAGGTCGGGCTCTGCCATAGAGCAAGAGTCAGCTGAATACTGAAGTTGCTGAACTTGAGCAGTAAACTAAGAAAGATCAGAGGTCAAGGCAGACAGAGTAGTAAGCGGTGGCATCTAACCAAACTTCCTCAGGCGTCGATAGCAGCTGTCCTTGACATGGCCCTCTTTCTTGCAGTAGACATACTAGATTTACCGGCAGGCCGCAGCTCACCAGCTAGTCGACGGCCCCTAGTAGAATGACTATCACCTCCAGATGTACACTGAGTGAAGGGAGGTAGAGTAGCAAACACTCCATGGTCGAAGACTGGAGCATGATGTGGTCGACGATTGGAAATGGCATCCGGAGGATAGACACGCTTCAATACCTCAAGTTTCCTCCAGATAGCTGAGATCTAAGCGTAGAACTCACAAATGTGCAAGACCCCTGAAAGGCTGAAACAAACCCTTGAGCTCACATCGAAGTTGAAACACCCGTGGATCACCGCTCTGAACAAATTGTTTCGAAAGATAGTACCACATCTCCCAAGAGGTGAGAAATTGAAGAACCTATACATGGAGCTCGTAAGAAAGAAAGACTCAGATGTACGAGCGAATGATGGCATCGGTATCATGCCACTTCTCAGTGTCCGAGTACGAAGAACTCAATGCATCGCATGTGGTAGTGGAGACCACAGAAATAGTAGGTGTGAGTTTCGTGCCATCCACATGCTTCCATAGTTTGTGAGCACCAAGATGCATTCGTAAGGTGGATGCCCACAACAAAAAGCCGGTAACTCCGATGAGAATAACATCCATCTTGGGAAGCTTTTTGGCCTTCAAAGAAACACCCAATGCTGCCATTGTTGTCTAGAAAAGCAGAAATATGAAATTTGCTATCTAGATAAGCTAAAGTTATTCAGAAAAGCTGATGTTTTGAATAAGTTGTTTATAATATGTTGTTGAATAAGTTGTTATTGAATAAGTTGATTCAAGAAAGTTGGTGGTCAGAAAAGTTGTTTTGAATAAGCTGTTACTGAATAAGCTGCTTCAGGAAAGGTGATGGTCAAAAAGGTTGTTTTGAATAAGTTATTACTGAAAGAAAAAAAATCACTACACAGTACTACACTTGGGTTGCTGATAGGCTTAAATAGGCTTCAGACAGGAAGTGGGCTTAAGGTATGTGAAAATAGTGTTTCCAATAGTAAGTGGGCAAGAGTGCTTCATGTAAAATAGTATTTAAATTGGATTTGGAATAAGATCCGACCCGAGTTTGAAATTTAATAATAATGTTGACTTGAGTGATTTGGATATCCAAATAAGTGACAATATTCCAATTTGGATCCAAACCCTAATTGGGTGAGATGCACCGCCAACTGTGAGCAATCCTCTGCGATCTCTCCTAGTCCTCGCCGAGATCAGTCGGCTTGATTGCGGCTGCGAGCAATCTATCCTCATCAGGATCAATCGGCTTGAGGCATCCTCTTCAATCTAAGATGCATCGCCGACTGCTAGCAATCCTTAGAGATCTTCTATGATCTCCCCTCGTCGGGATCAATGTTACCGCTGATGACGAGGCTAGATCAATTAGCTTGAGCGGATCAGATGGCTGACGAGTGATGATGATAAGGCTGGATCAGATGGCTGATGTCTGACGATCAGTGTTGTCGTCGATAATGAGGGATCCTCTTCAATCTGTTGATGATGCCGATGTTGATGGCTACCGACGAGAGATGCCTGATGACGAGGGATCCTCTTCAATCTCCTGTACAACTGCAAGTCCTTCCTCTCCTCTCCTTTCCTCTTTGACTGCCGACTCCGATGTCGGTAAACTGGAGGCTCCAATTGCCGACAAGAAGGCTCCGATTAGTCAACAGAAAATGGAGAAGCTCCAATAACGATTACGTCGTCGATGAGGTCAGCAGATCACAAGGGAAAGGATAATGGGTGAAGAGCAACCTTGCTCAGATACCATGACCTAAAAGAGAAAAGGGAAAGATTTGGGAGTAAAGAGAGTGTACTTAATCACTGGGGCAATGGCCCTATATATGTCTATACAAAAGATGGGATCACCAAGGGTGTACATACCCAAACGGCTAATGAACCTATACAAAGACTAAGAGTATGTATACACACTCTAACATTGTGCAAGTGAGGAAGTAATAAAGAAATAAAACTATCAAAAATAATAATGAAGGTAGCACAAAATACACAAATTTGTCTGGAATAAAAAGAAAAGTGGTAGGCTATTAAAAGTTAAAACACCATATTGCTTACACCCTAAATGTCATTTAGAAACAGATCTAAACATAAGCGGATGCGAAACAAAGCTTGATACATGATGGATGTGCACACCAGACCTTTGGTATGTCCCACAAACTCTCTTAAAGGTGATATAGTTTTCCTTACATCCCAAACCTGTGAAAGTATTGGAACAAACAACTTAAGCCAACATATCTGAGGAATTAAACTAGTATTCTATAAAATGGTTGTATAATTAAAAATGGATGACGAAATACTCTTAGAGAAGGTGAACCGTCATCATCAGATGCAAGAATTAGTTGTGTGGAAATATCAGGATTCCATTGCAAAACAGAGCATCTCCTTCTATCCGAAAAACTGTGAGAAAAGCACAGAACACATCACATGATTAAGTTAAAGAAAAAAAAAAGTAAAGTAAATTGGAATATCGATGGACAAAAGCATATCCAGTCATGAGCAAATAACTTGCCTTGTCACTGGCTTCTGCTGCCTTAAGTCCCAAACAACTGAAGTGGTGAAAATGAAATGGTACTTAGTTCAGAAAATATGTTAACAATGCAAATGAACTACTTTTGTATATTACAATGATGCACGTTCAAAAAATAATAAACCAAGAGTATCTCATAACCTGTCATCTCATTGTAAGAAGTGGATGCTAATATATGTTGAAATTTGGGATTCCACGATACGAACGAAACTTCAGTTTGAGCTCCAGAGCCACCACTCTATATAAGAAATGAAAAGGAATAAATCCTTGCAGAGCAAGAAGTATTTTGATCTCCTTAAAAGTTACATGGAATTGTATCTCCCGTAGCTGCTACAGTGGCAGAGACATCCACTACAATTGGCAAGCAAGTGGGGTTTGGAGTTTCCTAAGTTTCAAAGGAATTATGGAATTGTTCCCTAAACCTTTTATAATTCATAGACAACAACCCAGCAGATATGATAGATCCAGACAAAATGATATTGAACAGGATTCACTGTTTGATAATAAGCACATCAAAATGTATTAATACCAGATGGAACAAAAAAATATAGCATATTTAAACTAGAACATGCAAGTATCAACAATTACAGCTTCTGTAAATTTTTGCATTTGTGGTTGCTGCTTAGGTGCATACATTAAAAAATTAAGATGAATAAGCATTATGGGACCCAAACGAGAATTGTAAGTAATAGAGTTTGTCATATCATACTGCAAGATTGCCAGCATGATTGAAACCCTTTGTATCTGGGGGTTTTAAGTATCAATCAGGATCAAACCATATTAGCCAATATTGATGCATATAAGCATCATATGGTACAACATGTAATGTCACAGGACGATCTTGTTCAACACTTTAATATATACAAACAAAATAAGATATATTCGATCTCATTTGATATGTCCGGAAAGGTTAAGGACAATTGCATCATGTCCGAAACCATCTCCTCCAATACAACTGTATGCGCAGAAAAAGATACGGGTCGTCTTTGTTGCACAAAACCAGATTACAAGTGTGGCCGGGACCCGGGTGGCTCGGGTGTAGCGAGTCCGGGTTGCGGCGAGTTTTGATCAGAGGATTTGTGGGAGAGATCCTCTGGAGGGTCCCTTTGATCCGCGTCTCCACGTGGTGTTCGTGCGAGAGCTCTGAAGGGGTTGCCCAGGACAGAGGTCTTTACAAGGGGAGGGTTTTGGAGAGGCTAAGGAATTTTCGCCGTTTCTTTTGTCCCTTCCGTGCTTCGCGCTTCCTCGGCTGGGGGGTCTTCAGCTTCGTTCCTCGGTCTTCGTGTCTTCCTCGCTCCTTGCTTGACCTCGGCATCCTTGATCGTCGGTTCGCGGCGTCGATCGTGCTTTTGGCGTCGGCTTTTGGCTTTGGCTTTTTTGGCTTTGGCTTGGCTTCGGCGTGGCTCTGGCTTTTGCTTTGCTTTGGCGCTTGCGCTTGGACGTAGCTGGGAGAGACTTGTGATGCTTTCATTCTTCCGGACTTCGCGTCGTATCGGCTAGAACGTGCGGTGCTTTTGCTCGTGGCCGACGTAGTCGCTTGGCTTTGGCACTTGCGTTGCTTTGGCGCGGGCTTTACTGGGGCATTGCTTTGGCTTCTTGCGTAGACTTTAGCTTCAGCGTCAACTCGGTCTCCTTCTTCGAACGACGTGGGCTACTTCTTCGGTGCTTTGACGGTTTGGGTGTCGGCTTGACTTTTCTTCTTCTCCGGGCTTCTTTGGCGTGATCGGAGTCGAAGGATGCTTTCGAAGATGGTAGGGCTAGCACCGGTCTCCGTGCGACGGTTGTAGCGTCGGCTTTTGTTGGTGAAGACGGCGGGGGTTGCGACGGTCTCCGTGCGACGGTTGTAGCGTCAACTTTTGTTAATGAAGACGACGGGGGTAGCGACGCTTCAGGCGATTCGCTCCAGGCTTTCTTCTTCGTGGATGGCGCAGATGTTTGTCGAAGGCGACGGGTTGATGACGCTTCGTTTCTCTCCTCCGGGCTTTGGAGCTTGATCGGGGTCGAGGATTTGTTGGAGCCGACGGGGTAGTGCCGCTCCGAGCTTCTTCTCCGGCCTTTGCTTCTGGCGTCTTCGGAGTCGAAGGGTCTTCTTCTCCGAGCTTTCTTCTTCGTGCACGGAGTCGAAGTCTTGATCTTCGTGTGCAAGGGTCTTCACATTGATAAGGGCTTTCAATGGACTAAGCCGATCCCGACGGGACAGGCTTGCCCGTGCCTCGTGAAGCCTTGGGTCGATGAAGAAGCGTCTCCTCTTCTGCAGAGCTCCCGCACTTCGTCTTCAATCTTCGACCGACCTCTTGAACCTTCCCCCACCCCCTCTATTTATAGGCAAAGGGGAGGGGAGAGAGATATGGGAAGTTTTAATTTAAAATCCCTTTAATATCTCCCTCATAATTACCCGGGATTTATTCATCCATTGATGAGGGGAATAACATTTATTTGTTTTCCTTTTTTGGCGGGGCAATTATGGCTGGATTTCGCACACGAAATCGATGGCGATACGGCGCTTCTTCTTGTGCGTCGGATCGAGGGATCGGCGCAGATCCGCGTGTGTGCAGACGTCATACGCAACCTCCCCCCGCGCATGGCGGTATTTATTTCCTTTTCTTTCTTTTCTTTCCTTTTCTTTTCTTTCCTTTTCTTTTCTTTCCTTTCTTATCTTTCCTTTTCTTTTCCTTCCTTTTCTTTTCTTTCCTTTCTTTTCTTTTTCCTTGCAGGGTCGGCCGGCCCCCCATGGGGTTCGGGTCCTAGTAGGGCCGGCCCCATGGGGTTCGGGTCCTAGTAGGGCCAGCCCCATGGGGTTCGGACCCTAGTAGGGGCCGGCCCCCCTTTAAGCGTGGGGTCCGCTCCTCTTTTGCTGGGTGTGAATCGGGTCCGGGTTCGCACTGGTGCGTGCGAGTCGGGTCCGCGCGTCGGGTTTGCATCCGCGTTGGCACACGTAAGTCGGGTCCGGGTCATACGAAATTTGTGTGTCTACAACAACATAAAATGTTGGACTTGAAATGAAGCTAGCGCAAATTATTACAGGGATTGATAGTTGAATCAAAAAGAAAAGTTGGTCTGAGATTTTTCAAGGTTTTATCCCACTTGTCTCACTGATATAGAAGTATAAACTTCACCAAATCCATAGATCTCAGAACAAAATATAATCAAGACTAAGTAGATTTAAGCGGAAATTGAGTTTCCAAAAAATGTCTTCGGAAAAAAAAAAGGTTTTGACACATTCATTTAGAACATGTCCAAATGGTTTCTATTAATGACGAAGTGTCTAGTTATGAATGATCTAATGATCCCAAAAAGATCCTAATTTTCCAATAAACACTGTAGCAGTCAAATATGAGCAACAAAGGGAAAAATAAAAATGCATGTTCCAATTTAACTAGTAGATAATAGTTATCCAAATTAATAATGTGCATATATATATATATATATATATATATATATATATATATATATATATATATATATGTACACAAAAATGGAAGCCTCTCTCCCGTGTTGTGACACGGGGACGTCTTTTAAAGAGCTAGAATTCTTCTTTCGTGTGTGAACGCGGCTCTCTTTTAAATCCATTAAAAAACCTATCATAAAGATGATATATTTTCATTCAATAGTATTTAATGGTCATTTGATGTTAATCTCTCTTTCTCTCTCTAACAAGTGAATCACACTCATTTCAAATTTCACACTTCTTTGAACAGTTGTGATATCGTCTTTGCTAAATGGCGTGCATCAAGCACATTTGGGCATTACCCGGGTTTCTTACTAGTGTACATAAAATTCCATAAGCATGAAGTGATTAATAAATTAATTAACAAGAAAAATTAAAAGGAAATTGGTTTAACATTGCAAAAGTTAACCCAATTGCTTGATGAGTACTAACGATTTGTTAAATAAACTATACTATTAATTCGTCTAGGACCTCATTAATGTCGCCAAGTTGAAATCCCAAATGTTTTCAATGTTCATATCTTACCGAACCCTAGGACTTGTATTTTTACTTTGCCTTTTAGTGTTCATCATTTGGATAATTATATCCTATAAATGAAGACACGGCATGAGGACAAGTGTGAGGACATTTTATGCAACTATGGGGAGATTAATTGGAACATAGTAGTTTGAGGTTCAGCATTGTAATTCTCTGGGGAATATCTCTTGAACCATATGGGAGGTTTAATCCAGTTCAGACAACACTTCATTGGAGATTTGACTCGAGCCATATGTGCAACAATCGGAAAGTTGGAGTTCTATTCTTGTGTGTGCATATGTGTCTTGTGTGCATGGTTAATTTAGTACAAATAAATAAATTTTAGCTTTTGGTACATCTAGTGTTGGGTGTTGCTAGCTTGGTGGTTAGAGGCTATGGTTAGTGTGCTTGAGACCAGGTTTCAAATCACGATATAGACATTTCAAAATTTGGATTTTATTTTACTATTAACATGGGAATTGATTGTTTTTCCAGCTTAAACAAACTAAATTCATCTTTTGGTCACAAGTATTATTCATGATTTTAAATTTCATTTGAAATTGTGAAATTTCGGCGAAATATTTCGGTTACGACTGGGACTGAAACGAAATGCAAGGTCGAAACCAAGGGGGTTGGCCATTTCGGTTGGGTTTCGGTATTTCGAGTGAATTTCAGTGAATCTTGACGAAATTTCGACCGAAATTTAGGGGCCCACCAAAACACGGTGGTTCTGTGGGTTCGTTTTGGTTGCTATTTCGACGAAACTGGGGGCGGGGGGGGGGGGTACTCATACTCCATCCACCAAGGATCGTTCAGATGATGACATCAAGTACCTGCTAGCTATTGAGACATAAGAGGAGATGGCTCAATATCGACAGGTAATCTTTGATTTGAAACAGACCCAGCGAAAGCGAGCTGAGAGAGGTTAGATGCCAGCCATTGTTTCAAATTTCAGCCAAAATTACGAAATTTCAACGAAATATTTCGATTTCGGCCAGAACCAAAATGAAATGAGGATCAACCAGTGGGGCTGTCAATTTTGGTTTCAGCTTTCGAGAATGGAATATAAATTCCGATCCATTTCAGTACATCTTGGTCAATTTTGGTTTCAGAACTAGAATTATACATTTCAAATTTCAGTCAATTTTGAACAAAATTTCAAAATTTTGGTTTAGGCTTGAACTGAAACCCGACACAAAAAAAATTAAAACATTGATGTCAGCCGACCCAGAGTTTACAGTGATGCGTCGAGGGTTGATGATGAATTTAGTCAGACAAGCGAAGAAAAGATTACTTGGACGAGTGATGATGATTGGTTTTGACTTCTTCATGATGAAAACAATGTAAATATATATAAATATATGATTATTATCGAGTTTTTTTTTTGTTTACTGGTATTTCACCTTGTTATCATGGTTCATGCAAACTTACTATGTGTTTTGTGTGTGTTTTCTTAAAACAATTCATGTAAATATGTATGCACAGCTATAAAAGACTTAAATTTAAAGATTCAAACAAAAATAAAAAAACAACATTTTTCTATTTCGAAATGTTTCTAGTATTTTGGTCGAAATTTCGATTTCGGTTTGGACCGAAACCAGGTACGAAACCAATATTTAAAACCTTGGTGTTATTTGGCATATTAGTTGGAGGCATTGTGTAAAGAAGGCAATAGGTTCCAAGTTCAAATCCTTCATGCAGCGAAATAAATTAACTTTTATTAAATGACATGTCTTCCTCTGAAATTTATGGCAAGGATTTTAACAATCTTGATGGTGATGGTGATGAGAGAGCAAAATTTTGAATCCTCAAAAATCTTTCCTCATATCATCATCATTAATCGTTATCCCCAAATATTAAATACTAACCAAAAACTTCCCCACCACGTCGTGACCTCCTCCCCCTTTCAAACTTCATGGCCTCCCCCTCTCTCCCCTCTCACAGGAAATCACTCCCCCACTCTTCTTATGTTTTCAAATTTGGGCACCCCTTGTAACTAGCATGTAAGTCTCTTAATATTTTCATGTTTCTCCCCTCCCCCTCCACCTCGAAGTCGTGCAAGCCCCTCTCTCATCTTCACCTCTCCTCTCCCACTTCGAACCATCTCTCCTCTCTCTCATCCTCTCTTATTTTCTCCAACCCCCCCCCCCCCCCCGGGCCCCCACCAACCCCCACACACACAAAAAAAAAAGCCTCTCCTCCATCCCTCTCCTCTCTTCTTCCCCTCACCAACACCTCCACACTTCTTCTCCCCCAACAATTGGCATGCTATTTCCCTCCTTTCCTTCTAGATAGCCTAACCTAATTCCCACACCACTATTTTTTCACGCTCTTAGCTGAACCCAATTGGCTGAGCTATTATCAGATACTAAGCCTATGAGCTTATTTACCTATATCTACAAGATTGTGAATGAAACATTAGTCGATCGCTTATATCCCATGCTTGGTAGAATAGTTAACCAAACTCAGCTTTCTTGAAAAGAGAAATATCTTTGGACAACATCATATTAACCCAAGAGGTTATTTATCAGTTAAAGGTGTCCTGGGGCAAAGGATTACAATTGAAGTTGGACTTTAAAAAGATGGTTGATTGCATTAACTGGGATTTCTTGATGCTTGGCTTCGCTGGATTTGGGGTTATCGAGCGTCTCTCTTATTATCTTAATGGAGAAAGCGATAAGCCGGTAACTACTTGAAAATGGAAAGAGGACTGAAGCAAGGATGCCCTCTTCCCCTCTTCTTTTCATCATTGTGTCAATGTTTTTTATTTTATTCTTGGAAAGGCTTCTTAGTTAAGCTTTATCAATACGATCAATAAGTTCAATTAGAAAATTTAAACTCCATTTAGCTAATGGCACACTTTCTTTAGTAAGGTTGGTGTGTCCCAGGTTATCACTCCGAATTTGATCCTATATTTCTTTGAACTTTCTTCGGGTATGAATATTGATAATATAAAGGGTTCTCCATTTCATATGGGTACAGGAGAAGGGATATGAAGATTCTTTCTAATCTTCTCAATTGCAAAAGTGATTCCTTGCCTATAAATACCTTACCTTGGTTTTCCCATGAGTGATAGAAAGCTTTACAAAGATGATTGGTACAAACTCATTGAACGGTTTAAAAAACAATTAGCGGGATGAAAAAGAAAGCACCCTCTCCGAGAAATAGACATAAGCGAACTCAATTCTTTCCAATATACCTTCTTGTTTATTGGTATTTCATTACCCCTTATGCTAAGTCATTCACAAAACAGACCAGTGTAGTCAAAGCGACTAGGAGGCGGTTAGGCGTTTTGACCTGCCTAAGCGACGAGCCATCTAGACAACAACGACGAGTAACTATTAAATATACAATTTATTTTTGTATATAGTTTAAATATGTATATATATATATGATTTTAGTAATCAAGTAACATGTTGATTATAATTTTCACCACCTAAAAGTCAAATTATCAAAAAAGTATAGAAATATTGTACCCAAAAACTGAATAAAAAAATTAAAAATAAAAAAAATCTTTAAAATTCTAAATAATAAGAATATATATATATATATATATATATTAGGGTTTAAGGATTAAGTTTAGATTTAACTACTTACTAACCCATGCAATACACGGGATTGGAAACAAAAATATTTGCATAACTTAAGTTCATTTAATTAGTAAAATATAAAGCATCATAAATTACAAGAAAATGATTATCAATATAAAAATATATGTTATGGTAGATGATCAAAACAGAAGAAAAAAAAAATCAAAGAGGAAAATATATGAAAGGACCTCTAGAGGATCGTTGGTAACCGACAGTTCAAAAAACCGAGAAAAATCCAATTTTAGAGCATACACATCACAAAACAGGATCAAGTGAAAGAAGTAGGAACTGAAATTCAACATTTCCATCAGTCATTCGGTACAGATCAAGTAAGATAAGATTAATATATATGTTAAGTTTGTAGAAAACTCTACTAACCCAAAAAACTAGAACGTCTGCGGAGAGCTAGTCGATGCAGACCATTTCCCCTTCTTTTCGATCTTTTTTTTGCCTTATGTTGATTCACCTGCTTGAGCAGTTTGATCATGCAACTTCACGAAAGAAAGAAAAAAAACATTTCTCAAAATACCTGTCACCTAAGAAGCACTGACACTGGTACGGGGACACGGGTACGACACGACACGGGTTCGCCGACACGGCAAATCCTAAAAAAGGACACGGGTACGGCGAGGACACGGCAAAATAAATTAATATTTTATGTGTGTTTGCAATTTATATATATTTCAATAACCGAAAAAACCTTATAGAAAACAACTAAAATGAAAAATTAATGCATACTGAATCGCTATCGTTAGTTACATCCAGCCCAATCGGTGAATCGCAAACAGCTCTAAATGATATGGAAAATAACGATTGTGTTTCAGTTTTGACTTCAACCTATCTGAAACCTCAGAGGATAGGATAAGTTAAAGCCAAACCTGAATCGTAACCATCCATCATAACCATCATGACAAGTGAATCACACTTAGGCCCAAATGGCATGCAAAAGAACGACGACGATTCAGTTTTGGCTTCAACTTATCTGATTCTCTGAGGTTATAATCTTAGAGGATCAGATAGGTTGAAGCCAAAACTGAATCACCACCGCTTGTAACCCGACCCTATATCGAACAGTCCGTCAACCCACAGTGTCTCGAGTGTCCGAGGAGTGTCCAGCGAGTGTCCGAGGAGTGTCCGACCGTGTACGGCTCCTGGAAGCACGTAGGACACGGCACATGCGTGTCCGGCGAGTGTCCGACGAGTGTCGGTATCCGACACGTGTCCGACACGGGTACGGGAGGCCTGGGGAAGTGTCCATGCTTCCTAGCCTGTCACCTATGTAACCGCTCATTAGGAGACATGAACAGTAGGAGATTGCTCTTGATCAAAACCCAAAAGAGGTTGAATAAACAGAGCTTTTAAAGGGGATGAGAGAAAGGAAATAAACGTAGTGTCTAGAGATGTGAAAAGACGTCTCCAGAGTCCAGATAATGCGGCATGGCTTTGAAAATGTGGGTGGACGTATATTGATTGGGTTTTTTTAAAAGAATTTAATATTGGATTGTGATAGGCTTTCAATTTGAGATGGAAATAAGGAGGATACTATTGCAATGATGGTTATCTATTCTAATGCAGAGAGAACAGAAAACCAAGCGACACATGCGAGCCTCTATTCTCACAGAGGAAAGAATTAATATAGGAGAGCTTTTAAAGGAGGAGAAAGAAAAGATAGAACGTAGGGATGCATGCAGCTTTGAAAATGTGGGTGGACATGTATTGATTGGTTTTTTTAAAAGAATTTAATGTTGGGTTGTGATAGGCTTTTGATTTGAGACGGAAAGGAGAATACTATTGCATTGATGAGTATCTCTTCTAATACAGAGATAACAGAAAACCAAGCGCCACAGCAAGCCTCTATTCTCACAAAGGAAATAATTAATATAGGAAAGCTTTTAAAGGAGGAGAGAGAAAAAATATAGAACATAGGGATGCATGCAGCTTGGGTTTTGCGTTGATGAGTTTTTTCTTTCTTTTTTTTTCAATTTTCTTTGTTGAATATTAATGAGCTACCTTTAAAACCTTGTTATAAATAGAGGTGCTACTATAAAAGCCATCAGCGAATGATGATAAAAGTTACAGCACGTGGAATCTAAAACTATTTTTTTTCTTTTTTTTTTTGCAACACCACCTAATAAAAATGGGAAAACAGGAGAGTAACACGTGGCACCAAAGGCCTCAGCTTTATAAGAATAGTATAGATTCAACTCAATTTTGAGTTAATTTAGCTAAATTAATGTCCGTCCTCTGATACTTGATTTAACTCAAATTGAGCTAAATTAACTCAAAATTGAGTTGAATATATACTATTCTTATAAAACTGAGGCCATTGGTGCCACGTGTCAGCCTCCTGTTTCCCCATTTTTATCAGGTAGTGTAGCAAAATAAATTAAAAAAAAAACGTTTCAGATTCCATGTGTTGTAATTTTCCATCATCATTCGCTGATGGCTTTTATGGTAGCACCTCTATTTATAACAAGGGTTTAAAGGTAGCTCATAAATATTCAACAAAGAAAATTGAAAAAAAAAGGAAAGGAAAAAACTCATCAATGCAAAAGCTGCAGGCATCCCTACATTCTATCTTTTCTTTCTCTCTCCTCCTTTAAAAGCTCTTCTACATTAATTCTTTCCTCTGCAAGAATAGAGGCTCGCATGTGGTGCTTGGTTTTTTGTTCTTTCTGCATTAGAAAAGATACTAATCAATGCAATAGTATCCTCCTTTCCGTCTCAAATCAAAAGCCTATCACAACCCAATATTAAATTCTTTAAAAAAAACCCATCAATACACAGCCACCCACCTTTTCAAAGACATGATGCACAATCTGGAGACGTCTTTTCACATCTCCAGACACTACATTTATTCTCATTCTCTCACCCTCTTTTAAAAGCTCTTTCTATCCGACCTCAACCTCTTTTGGGTTTTGATCAAAAATCTCCTACTGATCATCTCCCCTAATGAGCGGTTACATAGGTGACAGGTATTCTAAGAGAGATTTTTTTAGTGAAGTTGTATGATCCAACTTCTCATGAAGGTGTCAATGTAAGACAAAAAAAAAGATCGAAAAGAAGGAAAAATGGTCTACATCAACTAGCTCTCCGCAGACGTTGTTCAAGTTATTTGGGTTAGTAGAGTTTTCTACAAACTTGTATATATTTTTCATCTATATATTAATCCTATCTTATTTGATCTGCCCCAAATGACTAATGGAAAGGTGATTTTCACTTCCTACTTTCACTTGATCCTGTTTTGTAATGTATATGTTCTAAAATTGGATTCTTCTCGGTTTTTTAAACTGTTGGCTACCAAAGATCCTCCTGAGATCCTTTCATATATTTCCTTCTTGGATTTTTTTTCTTCTATTTTGACCATCCACCATAACATATATTTTTTATATTGATAATCATTTCCCTGTAATTAATGATGTTTTAAACTTTACAAATTAAATTAACATAATTTATGTAAATATTTTTATTTTCAATCCTGTGATTTGCACAGGTTAGTAACTAGTTAAATCTAAACTTAATCCCTAAACCCTATATTTTTTTCATTTTTACAAAAAAAATTGATTCAGTTTATAGGTACGATATTCCTATACTTTTTAGATAATTTGACTTTTAGGTGGTGAAAATTATAATCAATATGTTACTTGATTACTAAAATCATGTATATATGTATTTATACTATATACAATAATATTTATATATTTAATAATCACTCGTCATCTAGGTAATGCCTAGGCGCCGCTTCACCTAGACAGACCAAAACGCCTAAGCGCTGCCTAGTCGCCTTGACTACACTGGTCTGTTATGTGAATTAGCACAAGGGATAATGAAAGGCCAATAAACAAGAAGGTATATTGGAAAAAATTGAGTTCACTTATGTCTACTTCTCAGAGAGAGTGTTTTCTTTTTCATCCCACTAAATGTTTTTTAAACCTTTCAATGAGTTTGTACCAATCATTTTTGTAAATCTTTCTAGGAATCACTTTTGCAATTGAGAAGATTAGAAAGAACATTCCTATCCCATATCCTGTGCCCATATAAAATGTAGAACCCTTCATATTATCAATCTTCATCCCCAAGGAAAGTTCAAAGACATATAGGATCATATTCGGAGTGATAACTTGGGACACCAACCTTACAAAAAAAAGTGATAACTTGGGACACCAACCTTACAAAAAAAAGTGTGCCATTAGCTAAATGGAGTTATGAAATTTTCTAATTGAACTTATTGATCGTATTGATATTGCTGAACTTAGGTGGATGTGGAAGAAAACTAGGACTGCAACTTGGGCAGGTTGGACCCGTCCCAACTCGAGCCCAGCCCGAGTTTTGGCCGGGTTTGGGTTGATGTATTTGAAAATTGGGTTGGGCTAGGGTTGAAAATATACAACCCGAGTTGAATTCAGGTTGGTCTTGGGTTGAGGGGTCAGGCAACCCGTCCCAACCCGAACCCGAGTACTTATGTATGTCTGTTGGTCTGTGATACGTAGGCAACAATCACAGCCATCCCGAGTATTCATAAGTTAAGGGGTCGCAATCGCAACCATCTTTTTCATGTAGTCCCATATTATTTTTTTTGCTTCTTGCTTATCAAATAAAGACATTTGATGATCTAGCAAATTTTATGGATATAAATGCAACAAAAATTGTATGATAGTGTTAATAAGTATAAGTACTTTTAGTTTTTTATCTTCAAATGTCAAAATTTTAAACACTGATTGGAAATAAGTATACCCGAACCTGCACAACCTAGCCCGTCCCCTACCAACTTGGGCTAACTCGAGCCCAACCCGAGTGTGAAAAATTTTGCTTGGGTTGGGCTTGGGCTGGGCATCTCGGGTTGGAGGTTGGGTTGGGTTGGGTTAGGATTGAGCGTTCTAGTACTTGGGTTGGGCTTGGGTTGACTCCCAACCCGATCCAACCCACCCAATTGCAACCCTAAAGAAAACAAGACCAAGAACTTCAAACGCGCAATGCACTCTTCGATAGTATTTGGAATCTAGCAAGGATTCCTTGGGAAAAGTATTGCTTGACATCTCTATTATGGATGCCAAGCCCGCACCCTTTGGTCAAAGTGTGAAATGGGCCCAATACGATCATTCGCCAGGGCGTTGACAAACAATGATGAAGCACAGATACTCCTACAGAGTGTGAGTATCCGTATCCAACACATATCCGACATGGATACGATCGGATACGTATCAGATACGGTTTAGAAGTATCCGATTTTAAAATATTATAAAAAAAGGATATGTCCGAATACGAAAGGATACGTCGTGGATATGGTTGGATACGGATTTTGTTTAAACCAACTTTCAGGTCGAGCCGGGTTGGGTTAAACTAACTTTCAAGTCGGGCCGAGTTGGGTTAATCCAACTGTCGGGTCAGCTTTCTTGGGTTAAAACCAACTGTCGGGCCAGCTTGGATTAAACCAATTGTCGGGTCGAGCCGGCTTGGGTTAAAACTCGAATCAAAGGGGTTAGAACCCGATCTCTATTCATAACTGAAACCCTAGCGGCCCTCTTCTCTCACA
Source organism: Chamaelirium japonicum (assembly GCA_947650365.1). Taxonomy (NCBI): domain Eukaryota; kingdom Viridiplantae; phylum Streptophyta; class Magnoliopsida; order Liliales; family Melanthiaceae; genus Chamaelirium; species Chamaelirium japonicum. The sequence continues at coordinate 58,309,942 of OX393554.1, read as the reverse complement.
GTCACCGATCCCTCCCCCTTTCTTCCTCTTCCCTCACTGATCTGACCCCCCTTCCGACTGGGTTGAGCAGTACCCACTAGTTGGAGGAGGAACCCTAACCGACTGGGTCGTGGGTAGGAGCAACACCAACCGACGTGGAGGTGGAACCCCTACCACCAGGTAGGTTCCCCCTCCTTTTCACTTCCTTATTCTAGCAATTCCTCCCTCTGCCTTCACACTTCTTTTTGTTCCCCCTCTTGATTTCAATCAAAGCCGGATTCAAGGGGGTGCGACCCCCTCTTTTGATTGCGCGGCAGCCGAATCAGAAGAGGAGTCGATCTAGGAGTACCCGGCACAAGTCAACCCCTCCCCTCCTCCATCACCTCCCTCTCCCTCACCTCTTTTGCAGCACCTACTGGTTTTAGCAGAGAACAAAGGTCCCTCTTGCTTACCAGTTTCACCTACCAGTTTTAGGATTTCAGCTTAACAATTTCAATAGAAATTCCTACCAGTTTCAGCCTTCCTTTCAGCAGAGAACAAAGGTCCCCCTTGCTTACCAGTGTCAAGCTTTCAGCTTAACAATTTCAACAAAAATTTCTACCAGTTTCAGCCTACCTTTCTACTAAGGTACATTTCTGCATTGCTGCACCTAAAAATGCTGAAAGTCAGTAAAACATTCATATAGATTAGACTGAATAATGCAATGTTTCACATTGAAATGTTAAATTGCAATGATTTAGATTGTGTTGTGTCTTGTGTGTTTACTCGTGTTGATTTCAATATTGTAGAGGAGAATGAGTTCAGATTATATGAGCACGGCTGGTGGTGGTGGTACTGGGAGTAGTTCCACGGGACGAGATGATAACATTGACAATACTCCATTATGGAGGTATGCCACGGTCTCATCGAGAGCCCCAAAAGGAGGAAATACCATATTTATGTAATGATTATCACAAAGAGTTCAAGATGTGGGATGTTGGAGGAGACGCATTTAATTTGCTCGAGGGTGTCGGAGTCCTTGAGATTGCAGACTTGTCTCGATGAACTGGAGTTGGAGGCAATTGTGTTCACCGATGAAGGGGGTGATGGTGATGTTAATGTTGACACTAATGAAGTTCAGATTAGGACATGGGGAGTGATTTTGGAGCCTCTTGACTTTAGATTTGAAAACTTAAGTTATGACTTGCTAGTTGAATTGTTGATACTTGATAGTTTGTTAGTTACTATTTTAGTTTTTAAAATAATCCACTAATCGTTGTATGATAGTTGATAATGTTGATGCTTTTTAACTTCATTAGAGAAAATCTTGTATGAAAATGTTGTATGTTATTGATGTAACGGTGTTTTTATATATACTTAATTATCCAGGTAAAAATGGAAAGGAAAAAAGTATAATGCTGTATTTTTAGGCAGGAGGCCTGACATTTATGCAAGTTGGGAGGAGTGTCAACTACAGGTAACTCGTCATGGAGGAGCAAGCTGTTGCTCATTTGTCTCCTTGGAGGAGGCTCAAAAATGATTTTAGATCTTTCAAAGATGCGAGGAGACATATGATGATTGATAGTTTGATGGATCATGGAGAATAGGAGCCTAGTTTAATATGTTGTGACATTTTGCTTGCAAGTTGCAAGTCTTGCTTAGAAAAAATTAATCATATTCTAATGCATTATATATGTATATATGGATGTATAGATATATATTTAAAAAATTGTTGCATCATTGTTGTATCTGTATCCTAGTGTTTTAAGATTTGTCGTGTCCCGTATCTATATCCGTATCTGTGTCCGTGCTTCACTTTGACATGCATAATAGATATATGTTTGGCTTGCTTGGCATATCACAACTGTCCGTTACCCCCATATCCGAATGATAAATCGTAGTTGGCCCAAATTCCCACGCAATAGGATGTCTGAGCTCAATATTTGCTTGCTTAGCACCTCATTGCAGCCGTCCCTTTGCATGTTGGTTTGGGCTTAGTTCGATGCACCGATCGGGCAATCCTAATGTGGCAGAGGAATATCAACGGTGCACCAAGAGAGGGAGATTGTGCGGTAAGAGACGACCGCTGAAGTGTTGATGCTGCCAAAGGCGATTGGGTGTGTTGCCGCCGAAGGCGGCCGACGAGCATGCACTAGTATTAAAACACCCTACATAAGGGTATTTGGCCAGTATAAAAGGTCAATTATAGCAAGCTTAAAAGAAGTAGCTGACCCACTTTTTTCTCTCTTTTGGCATCATATAAGACAACTTCTTCATATTATAAAGTGCCACTATCTTTCTTAGGTGCCCACAATCTCCTACAGATCACTCTTGATCTGGATCCAAACCTCTTGCCACCCCTAATTCAACCTCCAAAAAATAGTTCAAATCTTACCTTCTCCACCAGATCACACCTGTAATTTTTAGAAAATGGTTGTATACGGTTTGTGGAGGATTCACGACAACAATTGTATATAGTTTTTAGCAATTATGTTTATTTGGGGTTGACATTATGATATTTTCATCAAATCTTATCACATTGGGCACAAACAAAAGGGGCTCGAATTCATAAAACATAATCATGAATCAAACAATATGTGCCCACACTAAGATGCCATGTGAGATTTTATCAATAGGAGTAGATAATTTTCCCTTGTTAAAAGATACATAGTATTTTGTTTCTTTTGAACATGTTAGGGCTTCTTCCAAGTGGGAAACAAGTCACTTATGATGTACCAAACCATAGCATATCAGTCTATATATAGGTAAATTTTTTCACTCAAGTCTCAAAACACCTTTTAGTACGACTTAGAACATTACAAAATTTATAAAACTGAATAAAAATAGACCATCAAGTGTATGTGCATCACTTCTGAGAATGCCTAACGCACCCTCCTAGCATCGAAAACCACAACCATGCACTAACACGAGTGGCCCATCTTTTATCCACATCAACGTCACATCCATCATTACGGGGTCTCTGTGCCAAGGACAAGGTACACGTTCAAGTGCTTTCAAAGATGGGTGTGTTCAGCATGGTTCATCAGCAACTTTCAATGAAGCTTATTTATGGATTATATCAAGATATAGCACACGAATGGTAATTAGCCAAGGGGGTATATTAAAAGGTGTTTATATAAGTGTTTTTTTCTTTTGATACGTTTGCGTTCATTCGCCTATTATCTATGTTACAATGTCAAATCTATATGTATCAAGCACTAGAAAACAGGAATGTTAGCCTTATATACCTTAAGTGGTGGGAAGAGATTAGGCTCTGATGGGCTTGCCAGGTCCCAAATGCAGAGCTCCCCTTCATCAGCCCCGGAAGCCAGAAGATTTGGCGAATGTGTGTTGAATTCTAAGCCGCGAACCTATTCCAAAGAACAATGAGATCATAACAGAGTAACTTACAATTGTGAGTTGAACTAGGGAAATACGACACCTACTGGCCCCGTATGCTTCTCGAGCCGTGCAACGACAGCACTATCCTGATCCTCAGAACTACAAGGCAAGAGTACCATCTCCATAAAAATCGAGGTATGATGATGATTAATCCAATAGATGCATACATTTTGGAGCGTTAAGACCAATAAAATGAGAAATCTCTACAAAAACTATATCAGGTAACGAAATTCAACAAAAGAAAGGCAAAATCTTAAGCTACTTAACATCTATGGACAAGTAAGATGGATCCCCGCGTAAATATGGAGGGATGTGAGGCGACTTAATCTGAATACCTGATCAGCTTTAGGGGATTCCAGACGCCGATGCTACCGTCCGCAAGGCCTCCGGCCACGAGGCCCAGGGAGTACTCCTCGGAGGCGGATCCCGTCTTCCCCCAAGATACGCGATTGAAGCGGTCGCTGCTGGGGCACGCGCCGGCGACCGGGAGGTCGTGGGAGTCGGATTGGAAGTCCAGCTTGAAGATCTCGAGGTTCGACGACGAGCTGAACGACAGATCCACCGCGCCGGCCATGGTCCCCGCCGCCAGGTACGGCGCGTCGGGGGCGAAGGCGACGAGGGCCGATCGGGCGGCGCTCTTTATGCATGCCATTGAGAGAACGGAGGCTCGGCGATCCCACGGGTACGAACCCTTATGACCTCAGATCTAGGGTTTCTTCCTTGGTTCCGTTACCTTCAGCTAGAGAGAGAGAGAGAGAGAGAGAGAGAGAGCGGGGGGACTAAACAAGAAGAGTACAGTTGTGGAAGGGGCTCGCATTTCAATCGATCAATTTGCTTCCACGGAGCCTATGTTGGGGTTTGCGCCGTTCAAGACTTCGGAGTTGGGCCTATTTTGCCTCTAAGTCTAAGTTTAGTGTGTTGTTATTTGCACATAGGTCCCGATCTTTTGTTTTTATCTAACTTAAGGAACTGGAAATGGAGTTGGTTGACATCATTTTCAAACGGGTAAATTTATTTTGTCATCCTCGACAAATAGTTCAATATGCCTAAAAGATAATTGAAAAACTTAATTTACACGTGGTTTCTAGACACAGTTTTCTTTAACATTTTAGTGTTAACATTTGGGATTAACGTTGTTGACATGTATTAAACACATATGTAAAAGTTAGAAATACCCTCTAACCGTCGTCTAATTCCAATCTAACTAATGGATCCAACTGATCTAAATCTAACTAACAGGTATGAAAAGGCCCAAAGTACCCTTGGACTATTTTTAAATGAAGAAACCATCATCTGATCATGATCTAACTGGTGTGAAAATGTTCAAAATACCATTTGACGATTTTTAAATATAGAAACCACTAGTTGATTCCGATCTTGCTTTCTTTTTCAAGATTATTTATACGACACGTGAAAATTAAATTTACCTCCATTAAAAATTGTTATTTTTTATCTAAAATAAAGGAATCATTCACCTAGAGGAGTCTATGATTTTTCTAGATGTATAACTTTTGTATTTACTAAATTAAAAATAAATCAAAGTTGGCAATGATATATTATGGACAAACTGTATTCACATTTTGTTTGAATTCTTTTTATTCACCCTATATTAAAAAAAATTCCAGTAGGCATATTGTGCATTCATTCTTGTGAAGAGTAACTTTTTATACATTAAGAGTAACTTTTGATATGTGGAGGTAACTTTTACATTGTGTATTGGTATATGAACTTTAGTTAATTTGAGACAACGGGTACATATTTAGTAAATCATATTGAACTGGATAATATATTTGTTGGAGATCCAAATACTAAAAAAAGATGACCAATTAGGTTTCGTGATTATAGAATAACTTTTTAGGGCCGAAGAGTAACTTTTTGTATATGCTTACTGAAAAAGTAAACTAAGGTTACTTATCACATTATATGGTGAGCAGCAACTCAAAATGAATGAAAACATAATCATAAAAACAGCATTATATTTTTTAAGTTCATAAATAGAGCTTTAAAAAAAGAGTGACTTTTGTTTTGAAGAGTAACTTTTGAAAAAATATTATGTTTATTAATATAATAATTGGTACTTTATATTAGTATGTACTATGGAGTATAAATTTTGTTTGGATAGTATTCTAGGTAAAGGTGATCATAATTGAATGAAAATTAGTTGATTTGAATAAAGAATGACTTTTAGGTACAATGGGTAAGTTTGTCTCTATTGATATGATTTATAATATATATATATATATATATATATATATATATATATATATATATATATATATATATAACAAGCTCATTATGATTTTAAAAATTAGTTAAATAATTTTAAAAAATATCAATAATTGGTGAATTTTGACTATTAATAGATACAAATGAAGAGAAACTTTTATAATACAAATAATAACTTTTGTACATAAACAATTAGATATAAGACTAAAACTAGGCAACAAGTCAAGAATTAAAAAACCGAAGAAGAAAGCCTAGGATTATCTTTGTTGTGAGCGGATTTGGACAGTGGAGATTTGTAGATAGTTGATTTCAACATCTTTTTGATTCCTTTTTTTTTTCTAAAATCAAAAGTGCACACCAGTATTCTTCTACAACTATTAACCTTGTCTTTAATGCCGCGTCCTTTGCTTGAACACAATTAATTTGCAGGGACTACTACTTGAACTAATATTGTGAGTGTTCATTATGCTGCAGTGATCTGTAGTCAGGGATGGTCTACTAAGTCTCCAATTTTCCAAACTCCATTTCCTCCTCCCAAGTTTTGATGTTCGTTTTAGGGGAGGGAATATGTAGGAAGAACACAACTCGATCAAAACCCTAGTAAAAAAAATGGCCAGAATGCAAAATTTAATAAAAAAAAAAATGGTCATAATACAAACCTGAGCCAAAAAAAAAAGATCGGAATGCAAAACCTAACCAAAAAAAAATGTCAAAATGCAAGCTCAAGCTAAAAAATTGACTAGAAAACCATGATTGAAGGCTTAAAAGTTCACTAAGAAGGAAAATAGATAATAGATTGAGAGAAAACACATCTCGATCACGTCAGAAAAGAGGAACAATGGGTCGAAGCTGCAGCCAAAGAAGAGAATCTCTCTCTTGCCAAAATCGCTCATTGCCTTCGTCATTTTTCCATGCTAGGGTGGAAAGAGAATATCCATCCAAATTTGGAAGGAAACCAAGTCCTCCAAAAAGACATAAATCAAGCACCTAGGTGGATGCATCTCTACCACTCAAAATGTAAAAAGAACAACGGAGAAGGGTGGAAACGAAACCATTTATGCCCTTCGGTTCATTTCCTCCTTTCGTTTCCATCCAAAAGACTGCACCCCTACAAAATTTCTAGTTCATACAAACACCCCACCCTGATTCTGTTTTGGAAAAATTGGTCTATTGTCCTTCAAACAGATCGTATTTAATGATAAGGATATTATGGGTATCGGAATCAACCTAGGCTTCGGCTCATGGGCGCACGTGAAACCCGAGCCCAGGTCTATGGGCCCGCATGGGCTGAACTCATGCAGATGGGTCCGCACAGGCTAGGCCCATGCACTGCTACCACTGAGGATCAGACCACAGAGATATGCCTCATTAACAATCCTTCCCAAACAAGGATAGAATCAAATCCCTCACAAATGAACCAAAGATACTCAATCCCTCAAGTCTAGGGATGCTTACATAACAGCATCCTATAATTCCGACGCCTCTAGCCTATATAAAAAAGGTCATCGCCTCCTCCAAAGGTATGCAATTTTCCCCAATCCATCTACTACATTGTTGTACTTGGGGCTGACTTAAGCGTCGGAGGCTCGACGCTAGGGACCAACCCCCCGTTCAGCCGAGTTGTTTTGTAGGTGCGTCACTAAATCCTCCTCGGCCCTAAGGCCTTTGTCGACATTGGCATCTACAATTGGCTTCGTCCATAGGGCCAACTTAAAGCTATCGATCTTGAGATTTAATTGGTCCCATCCCTCTGTTCGTCACGCCAGCCTCGATGTCGACCACTCGCTCCTATGCATGGGGGTCAAACCCCCAAGCCCAGCATGTGCCTCTGAACCCGCAACTCTAGGCTATCTTATACCCGTTGCAAAGGATCTAGAACAAGATGGCTGAGGTGTGGAGGCAAGGGTAGGACCGCTATGAACAATTGACCAATCAGGTACATTAGAGACTCGAGAAGGAGGCCAAGCCGAGGCCCCTCGAGAACCCCATCAACAAGAAGACATGACTCAATCTCCTTCTATTCAGGAATCTCATCAACGGGAGGCATCAAACTCGCCCAAGCCTAGCCCCTTCGGCAAGGGCCACATGGACCAAGGTTCTCCATGGGGGTTCTCTCTCCAACAAATGGCATGGGAAATGGATACCCGTTTCTATTGAAAACGATGGAAAATCATTGGGTATTCCCTCCCCCCCCCCATCGGGTACCACATTTCCTCCGGAAAGGAAAATGATAACCTTTTCCTCTCTTTTAAGTCAGTGTCAACAAAAACACGCCCTTAAAGCAATTATATATATATATATATATATATATATATATATATAGAGAGAGAGAGAGAGAGGAATGATAAAATGCAGAGAGAGGAATGATAAAATGCGGCGTGCGGTGTCGCACAGCAACCGTCTGATGCACCCGCTGCGTGCGTGCAATGCACGCAGCGGTGCATCAGACGACTGCGGTGTGACACCGCATGTCGCATCCTAAACGCCCCTATATATATATATATATATATATATATATATATATATATATATATATATATATATATATATATATATATATATATATATATATAGAGAGAGAGAGAGAGAGAGAGGAATAATAAAATGCGGCGTGCGGTGAGTGTGGCATCGCACCGCAGCCGCCTGATGCACCGCACGCCGCATCCTAACACACCCATATATATATATATATATATATATATATATATATATATATATATATATATATATATATATATATATATATATATATATATATATATATATATATATATATATATATATATATATATATATATATATATATATATATATAGAGAGAGAGAGAGAGAGAGAGAGAGTGAGAGAGAGAGAGAGAGAATACGGGGTATGAGCTGACAGCCCATTTGCTGAAATGGGTTGTCAGCAGCAGCCGTCCAATTGCAAATTTTCGACCGTCTGATTTTGTTTTAAAAAACCCAGCTGTTGTACAGCTGTATTTTTTTTTTCCCTCTCTTTCTCTCTCTCTCTCTCTGGTGCGAGCGGCAGCCCCCGACCTCCCCGACCAGCCTCCGGTCCCGCGCCCGACCACCGCCGCTGCGCCCTGCGGTCGCCGACCACCGCCGCTGCGCCCGCACCCCAGCCAACGCCGGTCGCCGACCACCGCCGCTGCGCCCTGCGGTCGCCGACCACGCCGGAGGGGGATCCGATCGCTGGAGGGAGGGAGCCTGGCCAGAGTGGAGGAGAAGCGGGCGCCGGGGGTGGAGGTCGGGGAGGTGGGCTGGAGGTCGGGGAGGTGGGTGGTCGGGCTGCCGGCTGCCGGAGTGGAGGATGGTCGAGATTGAGCGCGATGCCGAAGGGGGAGGAGAAGCGGGCTGCCGGCGCCGGGGGTGGAGGTCGGGGAGGTGGGTGGTTGGGCTGTTGCTCGATCTCGAGAGAGAGAGAGAGAGAGAGAGGGGGGGGGGGGGGTTGGGAGACAGCTGTATTCCAGCTGTGCTGTAATATAGCTGTAATACACACGATCGAATCCAACGGCTGTTAGTGACAGCTTAAATAAAAAAAAAAGCTGGCAGCTCACCTCCCGTTTTCTCTCTCTCTCTCTCTCTCTCTTTCTCTCTCTCTCTCTCTCTCTCTCTATATATATATATATATATATATATATAGAGAGAGAGAGAGAGAGAGAGAGAGAGAAAACGGGGTATGAGCTGACAGCTTATTTTAAAATTAGGCTGTCAAATATTAGCCATTCGATTTAAAATTGGCATCCGTTCGATCTTGCCCAAATAAGACCTTACGGTGAATTGCACTCAAATGCAATGTACAGCAATATCAGCTGTAATCCATCTCTCCCTCTCTCTCGATCTCGATCTCGAGGGGCGGCCCGGCGCAGACCTCCCCCCCTCCCCGATCCAGCTCCGGCTCCGGCTTCCCCCTCCGGCCCAGACCTCCCCCCCTCTCCGATCCAGCTCCGGCTCCGGCTTCCCCCTCCGGCCCAGACCTCCCCCCCTCCCTGATCCAGCCCCGGCTCCGGCTTCCCCCTCCCGCCCAGACCTCCCCCCCTCCCCGATCCAGCTCCGGCTCCGGCTTCCCCCGCCGGCCCAGACCTCCCCCCCTCCCCGATCCAGCCCCAGCTCCGGCTTCCCCCTCCAGCCCGATCCGGCTCCGGCTCCGTCGCAGCCGGCTTCCCCTCCAGTGCGAACGCAACCTCCCCCCCCCCCCCCCGACCTGTGACTGGTCGTCCCCAACGGCTGGTCCGTATTCCCCTCCGTCAGGCCACGCTCCCCTCCGGCAACCTAGCCCCCTCCCGACAGCCCGACTCCTCCAATTTGAAATCGGTGCCGGAGATCGGTGCCGGAGGGGGGTGCTCGCAATCGGCAGGGAGTGGAAGGTGGTCGGAGGGGCTGCTTGCGATCGGCAGAGAGAGAGAGAGACATCCGGCAATTTTTTTTTTTTAATGAAGGGCTGATGATCTTGATCGGACGACTGTGTGCTGACAGCCCAAATGGGCAAATGGACTGTCAGCTCATACCCCGTATTCTCTCTCTCTCTCTCTCTCTCTCTCTATATATATATATATATATATATATATATATATATATATATATATATATATATATATATATATAGAGAGAGAGAGAGAGAGAGAGAGAGAGAGAGAGAGAGACTTATTCCTAACTTTACAATTTTAAATATATGAAAAATTAATCTAATTTTTTTTCTCTCCTTTAAGCTTAGTATTATCTTTTTTTAGGGAAAATTAGTGTTAGATCCTTTAAATATATTTAGCGATAAGGACATGCAGATATATGCTTAAGTGTTAGGTCATTTCTTTTGAAAAAGATTCATTTTACCCCTAAATGTAGTTGTACAGTGAAAGCACATAAAAGAGTAACAATTTGGTAAAAAAGGAGTGACAATTCAGTAAAAAATTACATTTCACTATAGCAATGCAAAGAGTAACAATCTACATATATTGTTACTCTTTGCTATAGTGAAGTTATTGTAACCTTCCAAAACAAAGGAAGTTATTGCAGCAAATTTTTTTTAAAGAAATTTTGCTATAAAATTTTTCGCTACAATGAAATCATTGTAGCAAAGAGTAACAATGTGCAAAGTAATATAGTAAAAGTGTAATAATTGTAGATTGTTACTCTTTGCTACAGTGAAGAGTAACACTTGTGGTTTTAGTATTAGGGGCATTTTTTTCATTTAAAGGGGAGAAAACTCAACGGTTGTAAAATGTTTCTTTTTTGGGAGGGACCTGCTTCAAAACCATCATGTTGTTTGTCCTTTTCACAAAGCCGATCTCTTATTAGGGACCTAACACTAAGCCTGTGACGACCAAGATCCAATAGGCCAATAGCAAAGAGCCAAGACTCCTGAGGCTGTGATGCCAAGATGGATGAGGTGAGGTGAGGTGTACAAGGTCATGAGTTAGCTCCACATCACTTGGAGAGAAGGAGATCCTGAGCTACTTATATAATTTTCTCTCCTAAACATAGAAGACGCGTTTTAAAATCGTGCGCCGCTACAGAATTCATAAGAACTCTGTAGTTAAGCGTGCTCGGGTGAGAATAGCACTAGGATGGGTGACCTCCCTGGGAAGTTCTCGTGCGGGCACGGGTAAAGCGAGCCATGACTCCTGAGGCTGCAATACCAAGATGGATGAGGTGAGGTGAGGTGAGGTAAGGTGTACATGGCCACGAGTTAGCCCCACATCAACTGGAGAGAAGGAGATCATGTGCTACTTATATAATTCCCCTCCCAAACATAGAAGACGCGTTTTAAAACCATGCGCCGCTATAGATTTCGTAAGAACTCCGTAGTTAAGCGTGCTCGGGCGAGAGTAGTACTAGGATGGGTGACCACCTTGTGAAGTTCTCGTGAGGGCACAGGCAAAGCGAACAATATTTTGTGTGTTTGGGGTGGATGTTACAAAACTGTATCAGAGCCAATTCTCCTCTCAATGGGGGGTCTAACCCTACACGAGGACGTGTAGCCCTAAGGGGGGTGGATTATGACGAAAAATATCCAATAGGCTAAGAGCCAGGAGCGAAGACTCCTAAGGCTGTGATACCAAGATGGATGAGGTGAGGTGAGGTGAGGTGTACAAGGCCACGAGCTAGCCCCACATCGCTTGGAGAGAAGGAGGTCATGAGCTACTTATATAATTTTCCATCTCAAATATAGAAGACGTGTTTTAAAACCGTGCGCCGCTACGGATTTCATAAGAATTTCGTAGTTAAGCGTGCTCGGGCGAGAGCAGTACTAGGATGGGTGATCACCCTAGGAAGTTCTCGTGCTGGCACGGGCAAAGCGGACAATATCTTATGTGTTGGGCGGATGTTACAAAGTCTCCCTTTCATTTATTGACCTTGCAGGCGATCAGAGGACATGGCGCTAGAGCATGGGGTCAAAGAGGTCCGAAGATCGAAACAGGGGGGGCCGGTCATAATTGCTATTTTTATTAAATTTGAAAATCCCACGAACATAGACATCAATGATCATGATTCACACTTGGAAACAAGGCAACAACAACATTGAGCAAAAGTTTGATTCCACGTAGTGCCCCCCTCAAGTGCGATCTTGTTGGTGCGATCTGTTTTCACAACACGACCAAAATGTTTCAAAATTTCGAAACATTTTTGTCATGTTGGGAAACCCTAAACCTAAATCCTAACCCTAATCTTAATCCTAACTTCTAAACCCTAACCTTAATTCTATACCCTAAATACTAAACCCTAACCCTATTCTTAAACCCTAATTCTAATGACAGTGGCCAACAATTACTGTAGCTGCTACAATGAAATCACTAATCCTAACAAATAATATAAGATCACACCAAGTGGTATATGATCCAATGCTCATTGTTATGCATGGTTTGACGTATAGGGTCAAGATTGAGGGACACACTATTTTACCACTAAAATGGCCACGACTTTGAGGCATTAGATCGGAAAAAAAAGAGCATCCAAGATTAGGAGTAAAATCACCCATATGAAAATTTAATCCCTAAAAAAGATTAATCCGTAGTCTTTACAAATGCAAATTTTAAATTTAAAAATGGATAAATTACACATAGACCTCCTTAGTTTGACCAATAATCACTTACACCCCCTCATGTTTAAAATCCTTAGTTTGCACCCCTTTTTTCAAACCATACGAGGACATTTGTAGGGTTTTGATTATTAGGGAGTGTAATCGATAATCGGTTAAACTACATCGAGTCTATGTGTAATTTACCCTTTTAAAAATAAATGACTTCAGCTCTCTCTCTCTCTCTCTCTCTCTCTCTCTCTCTCTTTCTCTCTCTCTCTCTCTCTCTCTCTCTCTCTCTCTCTCTCTCTCTCTCTCTCTCCCCCCCCCCCTACTAGTCAGTATCTAAAGCTCTTAACTTAGTCACCCCGAAACACAGTATCGCTATGGTTCGGGGTCCGGCCATTGACACCTATTATTTTCATCCGATTGGACGGTTTCGGATTGTTGAGATCTACAGGCCACCGAGAGAACCCTAGGGGACTTCCATCGTAAGGGCCGGTGATTGAACATGAGGGGATAGGTGTCGTTCGCTGGACCCCGAACCACGGTTATTCCATGGTTCGGGGCGACTATCTTAAGTCATTCGCTTAGTATGATCTCATCACCTCTTCTCAGGGAAAAACAATCCGTCAATCGATTTGTTAATCCAAGCAACCGATGTTTGACATGTGGCATGGCCACATATGCCGATTAGGGATGAAAACGGTGCAGTTTCGAGCAAAACTGAAACCGCACTGCAACACCGAATCGCCACACCAAAATCGCACAGCACCACGACGGTGTACCGTTATGTTAAACCGAAACCGCACCATGTGGTGCTGTGCACCGCGATTTATCACTTGAATGGCCTAAATGGTGTGATTTTGTGCGGTTTTGATCAAAACCGAAACCGCACCGCATAGCAACGATTTTATATTTTTGCAAACCAAAACTACACAATGCGATGTGATTTACCGCATTTTTCGATTTTAAACCACACCATTGCCATCCCTAATGCCGATTAGACTCCCTCTCTCTCCCTCTCTTTGTCTACGTACTTTTATAGCTCTCCAGCTACTCATATGCAATGGCAGGCTATCTGAAAGTGAATCTTACTCCAGTCGACTACATGCGACTGTGTGATAAGAACCCCCCCCCCCCTCCCCCCCCCTCTCTCTCTCTCTCCCTCTCCCTATGCTGCGATGCACTGCCACCGTGCGCCAGCCATTGCTTGCCGACCGTGCCTCCTCTTGTAAGAAAACCCCCTTTTCCCCTGTTCTTTAATTCTTCCCGTTGTTCCCTATCACCAAGGGCACTTCACTGCCACCACCTTCTTCCTGTTGTGCCTGGTTGCTAGGGGTTCTCCATCGGCCACACACACCCACACCCATACACACACAGAGAGAGAGAGAGAGAGAGAGAGAGAGAGAGAGAGAGAGAGAGAGAGAGAGAGAGAGAGAGAGAGAGAGAGAGAGAGAGAGAGAGAGAGAGAGAGAGAGAGAGAGAGAGAGAAGTCACGGCTGCACTACACCAGAGCAAAGAGGAGAGGAAGAGAGAGAGAGTGTATGATGGCAGAGCATGCAAGGACACTGGCCGAAAATGATCGGTCGGCCGGTCATGCTTCCGATTAACAAAGGCGGTCAACAAAATTTTTCTCCTCTTCTCACACTTCTCAAATGGGCATCATATATTCTTTCCTCTAATAGAAAAGTAGGTTTATATATTTATAAAGGGAGACATAGCCGTAAGTCCTTTTAAGAAAATCATTTTAAGCTAAATGATATAAAACATATTAGCTTTGCACCATATCTCTCTCCGAAATGCCCTAGTACAGCAAGTCCCCCTAACCATTGGTTTGACTTTTTCAGACCATCCAAATGACAAAAATACCCCTATTCAATTTGTTACGGCATTATGCAGATTTTTCCTAAAGTGATTCACTGTAGCTAAATTTTTTTAGTGACATTTGTCATTTTTTGCTACAGTGATTTCACTGTAGCAATTTTTTTATAGCGAGCTTTATGGAAAAAAGGAATTTGCTATAATGCTTTCACTATAGCAAGAGTTACAATCTGCAATGCAAAGAGTAACAATTGCTGCAATGATTTGTGTCAACAACTAGGTTCTATATGCATTCCCTATACAACTGCATGTCAGGGTAAATGACTACTTAAAAAATATTAGTTATGAAGGGGCTTTTTTACTAAATCGAAATTGTCTCTGTCCTTTAGCTAATACAACATTCACTGCAAGGACCTAACACACATTATCCCATTTATAAAGGGAAATTTTATTCATACCCCCAAAACCTGTAATTTGCCCCCATTTCCAACAACCTTGAACACACCCCGTTTTCTTTGATCATACCCCATTTCTATCCCAAAAATACCCTTCCCTTTTACACCCCATCTTGAATACACCCCAGTTAAATGGCCCACCACATCTTGATCATACCCCATTCCTTTCCGATGTTGAAGCCCCATGAGTATAGGGACGTGGGGAGGGTTATTTTGATTATTTACCATTCATGGCGAGAGAGAGAGAGAGAGAGAGAGAGAGAGAGAGAGAGAGAGAGAGAGAGAGAGAGAGAGAGAGAGAGAGAGAGAGAGAGAGAGAGAGAGAGAGAGAGAGATGTCCCTCTTCTTTCCCTATTGCTAAAGGGGTTAGATCTTGTTTGGAGGAATCCGGTCGGGGGAATCTCTACTGCAATTCCTTTTCAATTACAGTCGATGCCAAAAAGGTTATGTTTTAGGTTTTAGTTGGATGTGGGGTATAAGATAAGGGTATAAATGATATTTTAAAATTTTTGAGAAATTATTGTGAAACGAATGGGAGACAAGGGGACTAGTTACAGATTTTGGGGTATGAATAAAATTTCCCTATATAAATGCATGTAACTAACCTATACGCTTCTGTCAAAAATTAATAGAAAGCTTTATTTCATATTTTTTAAAATTTAATTTTAAATATTCCTATTTACGAGACCTCCTTCGGGAGAGGCCTGAGCGATTAGTGAGATACCAATGTTGGGGAGCTAGAATTCTACCCTCAACTTATCAAAACCACATGCCCAAGCCAGCCTGCCACTATCCCCGCTCCCACAAGCTCCGAGGGACCTTGCTTCATGTGGCGAGTGACCATGCCCCCATTAAAACATGGGTCCCCAACTCATGTCATCAGCGACAACAACATCAATGCACAATGGCATAAAAACAGTGGGACTAGGTTCATGAACTACTGTGATCGCATGAAAACTCCGAACCTCATCCCGTGAACTAGGGAGTGGAAATAAGAGTCCGTTGCAGTGCTCTTAAATCCTCACTCCCTAGTTTGCCTACAAGATAGCTAAGAGCTCCTAGAATTGGGAAGGCACTAGGAGTCCGTTAGAGATGCTCTAAAGCATGGGGACCATCTAAATCAATAACCCACTTCATTCTTCATGATCTATATTACAATGCCATAGAAACACCTCATATAATTTAGGACTTCTTATCTAACGCATCAAGTGGTACCCAAAAAAAACAAAGCTTCTTTTTTCAAAAGTAAAACATTATAGTAACAAATTTAAAATTACATAATAATTCTTCAATTACATCAGTACACCAAATACTGGATTGCAGAAACTTACTCCGAGTATATTTCACTACATTCATCACATGCATGACGTTACAGAAGCTGTTAGATACGCTCACCCCAAAACCTGGGTCATAAGGGGAGGACTACATAGGGTATATGACGACAACACTGCTCAGCCCGCTAGCTGATGGGGAACAAAACTCCAAACGGTTCGGTCCTTGTCACGCGGGTAGGCTCCCACTTGGCCTAACAGGCATAAGTTAAACCTGCTCTGATACTAGGTCAGATTCTTTCACACCAAAACCCAGGTCATAAGGGAAGGTCTACAGAGGGCATATGAAGACAAACACTACCCAGCTTGTGGGGAACTAAACTCCAACAGAAGCGCATAGTTATGTAGGGATATATGCATCCATCCACCTTTATCTCAAATTTCACTCAAAATTAATAAATATGTACAATTTCAATGATTATTTACAACAACCATGGGAGCTTTCATTGTCTAATATGGATTGCCAAGCATTATAGATGACAAATGGAGAGAACATTTAGACGAAAGAGAACGAGGTTCCACAGATAAAGAATATTTTTCTTCATTCCATTCGATCATTGGGCCGCAGCAAAATGATTAAAGATCGTCTCCAACGTCGATTGACTGATGCTGTACTCTTGGATATCAAGTTTATCCCTGGGTAATAGAATAACAAGAGTGAGAAGGTGAGAGAAAGAGGGAACACAAGAGCAGGTGTAAGCTACATTAACTGGCTGTCCATTACCTGTTGTGCTCTATATGTCCAAATATGTCAGCAAGAGAGGAGTCTACCCCATATGACAACTGCAGCACACATCGGATATAGATTCAGCAATGGAGGCATCGACAGGGAGAGAACAAGCTTGAAATTTTCTCTATGAAGCAAAACATTGGATAGAAATTTTCGCATTGATCACAAGACTATAATGTTGCTTGCCTACCTATCAGTCAACAACAACAAAAAAGAAAGGTCGACCGCGAGGACCTTAAGTTGTCCTAAAAAATGGCCATTGTTAGTTTACTCATTTAGTAAATCATTATTTAGAGTGGTGGTGAGGAGATTGTTAGTGGGGTTACAACTTGGGCGGGTTGGGTCGGGTAGGGGTCAACCCAAGCTAAACCCAAGGGATAGAACCCTTAGCCTGTGGCCCAATGCAACCTGACCTTTACTCGAGCTGCCCAACACATGCCCAACCCGAGTAGAAATTTCGATGCTCGGGTTAGCCCAAGTAGGTAGTTGATCTGAATTAGGCTGATTCCAGTGCTTACTTCTAACACTTCTTGAAGGTTTTGACCTTGGAGAAATAAAACAACCCCTAATTATCCATACTAAAAATACATGTACATCTTTCATTGAAATTCTATCCTGAATTTCTCTTTCATGCTGGCTCAACTACTTTACCAATATATCTATATAACATGGCACGTCAGTTTTGTGCTGACTAGACAAAATGGAAGCTGACTAGGACAAGCTGATTGGACAAAATGAACCGAATAGATTTAACCATTCGTTCAAAAACCAACGCACAATCTCTATTTCCCCGGCAACCAACTCCCTATGGGTTTCAAATCTCGACCCATTTAAACTGCACTAAACCCCTAAAATCCCGGCCCATTT
Source organism: Chamaelirium japonicum (assembly GCA_947650365.1). Classification (NCBI taxonomy): domain Eukaryota; kingdom Viridiplantae; phylum Streptophyta; class Magnoliopsida; order Liliales; family Melanthiaceae; genus Chamaelirium; species Chamaelirium japonicum. Next base: position 58,292,135 of record OX393554.1, on the reverse strand, counting down.
AAACTACACTAAACCTGACCGTTCATCCCGTGATCTTCTAGGAAGCACGGATACTCCAAAATACATGAAGTATCCGTACCGGATACGTATCAGACACGGATACGGCCCGGATACGGCTCAGATACATGTCCGATATGTTTCGGCCGTATCCTGGATTTAAAAACCCTGAAATCGGTAGGGATGCATCCCGGATACGGCCGGGATACGGGAGGGATACGCGGATTACGGGTTTAATGTTTAGTTGGATTGAAATTCGAATTTTTTTTAAACCCGAACCCGATCCCAAATCTAAAGGCAAACTGTACAGTCGGTATTATTGGGTTTGGGCTTGGGTTCAGTTAAAAGTTAAACCCGAACCCGAACCCGAACCCAAACCCAAACCCAAAAATAACCCCCCCCCCTCTGTTCTGTACACGAGTGAGGGGAGAGGGAGAGGCGAGGGCTGTGAGGCTATAAACCCACCTGCTGAAATTTCGGCTGCCCCAAACCATCGGGTCGATCTCGAGGAATCCATTCGAATAGAGACAACTGCGATTGATCGATTATAGGGGGAGGGGGAGTTGGTTGCGCCGAAGACGCCCACTTCGTGCCAATCGGCATGGGCGAGATCATCGAAAATGTTTTGTTGCCGAAGGCGTTCAGGTGTGTTGTCACCGAAGGCGCCCCGCTGCAGTGTCGACAGATGTGCTGCCGCCGATGTGATTGATTGATTATAGGGGGAGGGGGAGTTGGTCGCGCCGAAAGCGCCCGCTTCGTGCCAATCGGTACGGGCGATGAAATGGGTGTCCCTATGAATACCAGTGTTGTCGAAAGTGTTTTGTTGCCAAAGGCGTTCAGGTGGGTTGCCGCTGAAGGTGGCCCGCTGCATGCCGACAGATATGTTGCCGTCGAAGGCGGCCCGCTGTAGTGCCGACAGATATGTTGCCGTCGAAGGCGACCACTGCAGTGCCGATAGGCACAAGCATGCGCTAGTAAAACTACAGTACATGCCACACCCCACAGATGAACCTGTTTAACATGGGTTACAACTTACACTTATCCTACTTTCTTGGAAGGTTGGAATATAGTATTTGGGTATTGAAACCTTGCGGTCTGGGATTATGATGCATGCATGTCTGGGTGACACATTACATATCAACATTAGGAATTGGGTTAAGTGCTTGAACCCTTAGCCCGAGCTCAACCCAAGGTTAGTTAGGATATAAGTTTTCCAACCCGAACCCAACCCGATCTCAAAAAAAGTGAGCCCAAACCCCACACAAGCTCGGATTGGGCTTGTGTTGGGACGGGTTAAACTCGCCTGAGTTGCATGCCTAATTGTTAGTGTTAGATACCCTCACGCCCCAAAACTTGGGTCGTAAGGAGAGGTCCACAGGGGGCATATTAAGCGGGTGATGGGTGCCTCCCTCACCGATGTGGGACTATTTGTCAACACTCCCCCTTATGCGGAGCACGCGTGGCAAGGATCGTCCAACGCGGAGCACGCGTGGCAAGGCACGATCGATGGGGAGCATCCAGAGCAGGAGCTGGAGCGGGAGATGGGCCAGCTCTGATACCATGTTAGATACCTTCACACCCCAAAACCCGGGTTGTAAGAGGAGATTCACAGGGGATATATGAAGCGGGTGATGGGTACCTCCCTCACCGATGTGAGATTATCCGTTAACACTCCCCCTCACGCAGAGCACGTGTAGTAAGGATCCTCCCACGCGAAGCACGCATAGCAAGGCACGATCGATGGGCAGTACCCCTGTGGACCTCCCCTTAAAACCCGGGTTTTAAGGTGTGAGGGCATCTAACATGGTATCAGAACTTCAGGGTTTTTTCCGCTGCGACGACGGCAGCCCCGCACCCGGCTCCTCCTCCGATCACCTTCACCGGCAGCCTCTCCCACACCGGCAGTCCCTCCAGCCCCCTCCCGCACCGGCATCCCCTCCGACCCCCCTTCGACAACTCCTCCAGCAGCCCCTCCGGTTCTCTGGCAGCTCCTCTAGCAGCCCCTCCAGCACTCCGGCAGACCCTCTAGCCTCCTCTCGCACTCGATTCCCCTCTCCGGCAGCCCCTCCAGCACCCGATTCCTCCCTCCAGTAGCCCCTCCGGCCACCGCAGTCACCCGATCCCACCCTCACCCACATCGGCAGCCCCTCCGCCCCCCTCCAGACACTTGCTCCTCCCCCCACCGGCCGACCCCCTTTCCGATTCCTCTCCCGCAGCTACCAGATCCCCCCTCACCTGCACCGGTAGCCCCCCTCCAGCCACCCCATCTCCTTCTCACCCGCACCGGCAGCCCCCTCCAGCCACCCCATCCTTCTCTCACCCGCATCGGCAGCTCCCACAGCCCCGCAACCCCCTTTTCGACCCCGTCATCCCCTTTTCGACCCCTCTACTTAGTCGGTTCCCTATAATTTCTCGTTGAGGGTTTTTGAGGGCACTTCTACACTCGCCATCTTGTCTCCTCACTTTTCCGCGATGATGGCATCTCCTGACACTATGGCCTTCCATCATGCTCATCCGCCACTCCGATTTGAGGGTGTTCTCGGACCGAGTCCCTCCATCGAGACAGTCGGTCGTGGACGTGATTAGGCTCTCATTCGCCATGGTGACGACATTGCTGCTGCTATCGATCCAGCACATCCGGCAACCTCCTGTCACCACTACTGTTCCACCCCGGTCTGACTTCGATCGTTTTCAGTGACTTGAGAAGCTACTTCTCCGGTACCTCGCCTCCACCAGCTCTTCGATAGCTCACAGCTTATCTACCACTCCTGGTACTACTGCTCCATGGATCTTCGACTCGGGTGCCTCCTGCCACCTTACCTTCGACTCTTCCGTACTCACGGACTGTAGCCCTGCTCCCACCAACCCGGGGGTTCGCACTGCTGACGGGACTCGTGTACCCATTTCACAGTATGGATCCATCACCCCTGTCTCCGATCCCACTGGTCGCCTGACCTTGCCACTTGTTCACCATGCTCCTCTCTTAAACATTAATTTAATATCTGTTAGTTCTCTTTGTGACTCGGGCCTAACTGTTATATTTACTTCTTTTTATTTTGTGTAGGATCCGCAGACAGGTCATCTTCAGGTTCCCACTTCAACTCCTTCCACTCCGTCAGCTCTGTTTGTCACCTTTGATGCGGACTTGTGGCACAGAAGGTTAGGTCACATATCCAGTGATCGACTCCAAACCGTTTTTCGCTCTGGCGCTTTGGGTCGGGTGTCCTCCCCTCTCTCTGTCTGCACTGGTTGTCGCTTAGCAAAGCACCTTGCTCTTTCCTTTTTTGCTAGTGCTTCTCGTTCCAACGGCCCTTTTGATCTCGTGCACTCTAACGTATGGGGTCCTGCTCCAGTTGATTTCTTTATTGGTTTTTTTGTATTATGTGAGCTTCATAGATGATTACTCCCGCTGCACCTGGGTCTATCTCATGCGTTGCTGCTCTGAGATTCCGCATATTTATAAGACCTTCACTATTATACTTCACACACAGTTTGGTCGACGCATTAGACTTTTCGGTCTGATTGTGCTCAGGAGTATCTTTCTTCTGAGATGTGTGAGATCCTTCAGACTCACGGCACTCTTCACCAACAGTCGTGCCGCCACACCCATGAACAGAACGGAGTCGCCGAGCGCAAACATTGACATGTCCTCGAGACAGTGCGAACTCTACTTTTGTCTGCTTCGGTTCCATATTCTTACAAGCCGAAGCTATTCTGACCACCATTCACCTTATCAACATCACTCCATCCTCTACCCTCTCTGGTCTTACACCGTACGAGCTGCTTTACTCCACACCCTCGGACTACTCTCTTCTTCGTAGCTTTGGGTGCATGTGTTTTGTACTCCTCCCTCCCCATGAGCACACCAAACTCTCTGCTAGGTCTGTTAGATGTGTCCACTTGGGGCTCAGTTGGGAGCACAAGGACTATCGGTGCTATGATCCCTTGGTTCGCAGGATCCGTGTCTCTCGTCACGTCTTCTTTGTTGAGGATGTCTCGTACTTTTCTACTGAGTCCCGGGATCTTCCCTTACCGCTTGTGCCACCCTCTACGCCTCCACCCCCTCTCACCATCCCCTTCCTACCTCCGTATCATGCTTCCACGCCCACGTTTGTGCCCTTCCCGGTTAAGCCTCCCCTACATTACTAACCTCCACCTCCCCCGTCTATGCCACCTCCCTCGCCACCTACACCTACACCGCCACCTCCCCCTCCCCCTCTCTCGTTTCCCCCACCACCTCCACCTGTCATGTGTGTCTACGACTCTACGTTCGTCGCTCCATAGTACTTCCCACCAAAACTGTCACCACTGGTACTCCTTTGCCTGCAGCTATTCCCACCTCGCTGGCCGCGGATCCTGGTCCTGTTCGGTGCTACCCTACGCGCGAACATCACCCTCCTGACAGATATACCTACTTTCCCGATAGGTTTGGCTACTTGCCTTTACCTCTGAATTTTCTGACCCCTCTGGCTACTCTTTTGTTGCCTCCTACTCTCCGTCTTACCAGGCTTTTCTTACTGCCCTTCACACCCACCGAGAGCCCTAGTCGTACCTTGAGGCAGCTTTACACCCAGAGTGGCGACATGCCATGTCAGTGGAGCTTGAGGTTTTTCAGCAGACCCAGACGTGGGATCTTGTTCCTTATCCCTTCGGCGTGGTGCCTGTTAGTTGCAAGTGGATCTTCAAGGTCAAGACTCGACCTGATGGTTCCATTGAGCGACACAAGGCCCGCCTCGTTGCTTGTGGCTTCTCTCAGGAGTATGGGATTGACTACGAGGAGACGTTTGCTCCAGTTGCTCGGATGACTACTGTGCACACCCTTTTAGCGTGGCAGCTACTCGAGAGTGGCCTCTCCATCAGATGGATGTCACAAATGCGTTCCTTCATGATGACCTCTCCGAGGAGGTATACATGGCTCCTCATCCGAGCATTTCTGTTCCTCCAGGGTACGTTTGCCATCTGCGCCGGGCTATCTATGGGCTCAAACAAGCACCTCGGGCATGGTTTGAGCGATTCCGCAGTGCAGTTCTGGCAGCTGGATTTGTAGAGACTCTAACTATGCTCTGTTCACCCGCTCTTCCAGTCAGGGTATTGTTGTACTGCTTTTGTATGTAGATGATATGATCATCACTGGGGATGACAATGCTACCATAGCATCCCTTCAGCGTCACCTCTAGAGTCAGTTCGAGATGAAGGATCTAGGCCCTCTTTGAGACTTTTTTGGCTTTGAGATTGTCCGATCAGCTCGAGGATTGTTGATCTCCCAGCAGAAGTACATCTCCGACATTTTTGCTGAGGCTGCTCTTACTGACTCTCGTACTGCTGACATGCCCATGGAGCTTAACTTGAAGCTCCTCTTTACAGATGGTGAGCCTCTCCCGGATATTTCTCGTTACCAGCGGCTGGTTGGGATGCTCGTTTATCTCACCATGACTAGGCCTGACATTGCCCATGTCGTTGGAATTGTCAGCAGTTCATTCAGGCTTCTCGCTCAGTTCACTTTGCAGCGGTCATTCGGATTATTCGGTATCTCCATAGCACCGTCACTCGTTCGCTACTATTTCCCTCCACATCTCCATTGGTTCTGTATGCTTACTCCGATGCAGATTGGGCTGGAGATGTTGCTGCCCGCCGCTCTACCACCGGCTACTGTGTGTTCCTTGGTGATTCCCTCATTTCTTGGCGCAGCAACAAACAGGAGTCTGTTGCACGCTCAAGTACCGAAGCCGAATACCGGGCTATGGCTTCCACCACTGCAGAGATTGTCTAGCTTCATAGCCTTCTACTCGACTTGGGAGTCAGGATTTCCGGGGCTACATCTCTATTCTGTGACAACCGGAGTGCTATTTAGATTGCTAGCAACCCAGCTTTTTATGAGCGGACCAAACACATCGAGGTCGACTGTTATTATGTTCGGCAAGAGTTTCTTGCAAACATCATCTCCTTGCAGTTCATTCACTCAACGGAGCAGGCAGCTGATTTTTCCACAAAGCCTCTTACGATTGCTCGATTTCGTCATTTTATAAGTAAACTCTTGGTACATGATTTACTGTGAGTTTGAGAGGGAGTGTTAACGTATATATTGGGTTGGGTTCTATGTACAGTCGGGTCGGGTTGCTTGTGTATTCATGTACATATATATTGGGCTTGAATCCCTCAATAGAGAGTATTCTATTCTCTCCAAATCCTAGCCGTCATCTCCTAACAGTTAGAAATAATAGGATGTGAAGAGTGAAGACAATTAAAAGGTCTAAGGTAGAAATAAGTCATAAAGAAAGGAGAGGGAGAGGTGGTGGATCATTTCGAGAAATGCTTCTGCATTGTCCTAAGAGCTATGCAGTCAAAGTCGGTAGTCGGCCCCTAGTCGGCCAAAGACCGACTAGGACTAGCCGGGACTAATGCGGGACTAGTCGGCCAAAACTTATTCTAACCCCTCCCCCTTCCCTAAACATATATGATATATGAACTAGCATAAATGTCAATAATTATATGATATTAGTCGGTCAATAACAATGCATGCCTTTACACTTCACAGCATGGGTATAATTAATAAGTAACATAACACAATTGTATTGGCTTCATACCCATGTCAGAAGACTTCGAAGTCAGAACTAAGAATTCATCACAATATTTGTTTGCTGATGTTTAATCTGTGAACAACCCCAATTTTGATTATAGGGTTATATAGATATCAATAAATAAACAATAATTATTTATCTATGTTTTTATCTCAGATTCTCAAGTTCTCAATAGATGATTATAGGGAGAGCCATAGTTGCGACTCAAGACTTCGAGGCAATACAAAAAAATCCAAACAAATTGCTTGCAGAGACTCCTTACAAAAAAAAAAAAATGCTTACAGAATGCCTAGTCCCAGTCGCTAGTCGGGTTTATTCGGGGACTAGTCGGGATTCTGCTCAGCTATGAAAGAATCGGAATTAGGCGGTCGGCAAAATGCCACCTAGGGACTAGTCGCCGACTCGTCCCGATTTTGATAGCATAGACTAAGAGCAAACTATGATTCCCACGAAGAGCTCCGACGAATTGCCTGACAAACATGGAACCACTGATTGATCAAACACACCTTTTATATGACACATCAATGGAAGAAGATGTCAACCTAATCTAGCCTTTAAAGTAGTTTAACAAAAGCTCAAAATCACAAAAAAGAAAACCTTGAGGGAGAAGAAAAAAAACTAAAGATCATGATGGCCATTGAGATTGTTCTCTGTTTACATAATCAGATTATCAGACCTCTAGGCTTTATACAAGATCCCACTCTAAATTAACCAACACCGGTCGCTTAACCAATCTACCGGAGAGCCGGTCCATAACTAGCCAATAGATAGGGACCTTAACGTAGCATTACAAGAGCTAATAAGGTTGTTACTGCACTAATTCAGGTAACAAGATATAAATGCTCAAAAGGATAAGAAACAAAATAAAAGCGGACTTGGATCCAGCTCGGTCATGCAGAATGGTGTTGGATTTTGGCTTGCAAAAGCCAATGCCCAGACATGATCTTGCGCACGACTTCGTCAGGTTGTGCGCACAACTTCTGTAGAAATCGTACGAGCATGTGAATCGGCAGGAAAAGCGGTGAGTAAAACCTAGAGAGATCCTACGCACGACCTAATTTTGGCAGCATGGGTTGGGATGGTTTGACCTGTTTTGGCTGAATTTGTGGGGGATTTTGGGTCTCCCATGAGCACAAGGGTGGATCTAGTGTTTGATCCAAAATTGAAAAACACTTGGAGATCGTTGATGATGGCTACGAGGGTGATCGGAGATCAACTATGAGAAGAGGAAGTCACAGGGAGTAGTGAAGGATCCAGGGGGGGCTCCCCCGGGCTCTTAGAGGCGGCGGTGACAAGGTGGAGTGGTTATTCTCGGTCGAGAATTGAAAACGAGTCATGGCCAAGGAGAGAGCGGAAACATGGTCTAGAGCTTGCCGCGTGGAGAGGGGAGAGTACAAGGAAAGTAGAGAGGAAGAAGGAAGGAGAAGAGGAAGAGAAGAAGAGGAAAGTAGGATACGGTGTGCGGATCTTCTCTAAGTTTTTCGGTGCGACTATCGGAGAGGAAATGCAGAGGATACGGTGTGCGGATCTTCTCCGAGTTCTTTGGCACGACTATCTTGGGTTCTACTCCGGGTTGCTTCCATCTCTTGATGATCATTTGGTGATCTCTGTGTATCTCTTGGTAGCAGGTGGTTCTCTATTTCTTGTATGTGTGATGACTGAGAATGGCAAAATTAGAGTTAGTGGGGTTTGACAAATGAAGACGACTGCTTAGTGTAATTTTTGCTAGTGATAATCCAAGTTCTTGATTGCCGGTGAAATTCTGTATTTTCTAGCATTGTGTGTTACTTTGTATTATTTGTTGCCGGTTTCTAGGCGTGATATCCGAAGGCTCCTGTACCTCGTTCTATAGCACACACGACGCTTCCGCAAAAGACTCAACGGTCGGTTCGAAGACCACCGGAGTCTTTGGTTCCCCAACAAATGGTGCGTGCTTTTGAGGTGGAGAAGTCTAGAAAGTCTCTATCAAACCTGAGTGGGGCAAGAGGACAAACACAAATCCCTATTATAAGTCCCATTTTGAATAAAGATTAAGGGAAAACTTGAAACAAACCAAAAGTCTAGGATCACGCTTAAATGAATTAAATCCAACAAGGGAAAGGGATTCTTTTACAATTGAAAGTTGATATAAAGAGTGACTTCATATGTTGATATTGGCTTTATCATGCTATTACTCAATGTTCTAAAAAGCGCTAGGTGCTAGTTGGGCGGTGGGGGACCTTCTAGCGCTTATGCCGCCTAGGCGGTGCCTAGGCGTTTTTGCTTTTTTTAATTATTTTGATATTATATATAATATATATTTTTTAACTTACTATAAATTCAAGATTATCCCAAATATTATTTTAAAGAGCATGTATCATTTACATAACCATAAATTCAAGATTAACTATAACAAAAGCAAGCATGATATTATCTCAGATAATATCATAATATCCATAATTTTAGTATATTCCAAATCATAAATTTATGATTTTCAATAATAGAATAGCATCTATGCACGTTCTAGTGCCTAGGCTCGCCTAGGCGGCCGTCTAGCCTTGCCTAGAGGCCTGGGCTGCTTTTCTGCACCGCCTAGGACTAGGCTAGGTGGTGGGGGGCCTTCTAGCGCCTAGGCGGCCGCCTAGGCCGCTTTTTAGAACACTGCTATTACTATAAGGGGAAAAAAAGAGAACAGCTTTATCATGCATATTATCATTGGAATGTGGTTCAAGCTGTACTTTGAATTTGCAACTAGTGAAAAGACCAGGTTTACTGAAAAGGGATTTAAGATAGTACTTGAACAGACATTGCAGCCTGAGAAAATATATAAACCCTTCTAAAAGGAGAACAAAATGTGTGAGAATCAACGCCAGAAGTAAGAATGTAAACCACTAGATCTTATCTAACATGAGCCTTAGAAATCCTTGGGGACTCTAAATCTCAGATCAAGATGTCAAACTGTATAACATACAAAGAAATAATCTATTGAAGGGCAGTGCTTGACACAGTTACACCAGAATGCACACACATCAATATATTCAATTACAGAAATTGAAAGTTAAGAAGGAAATTGTAATAAACCATTTCTTTACAATCCATTGAAAGAGAGCAAGTGATCATACCATCATCGAATGCTTGATTAAAGATCTTTTTCAGGTCAAGATTAAAAAGTGAGAAATCACATGGCTGAAAATATTAACTGTTTAGGGGAATTTTAAATGAGTTGTTCTGGGAACCATTACCTGATACTTAACGCTCAACCCATTGCACCCAAGAAGTATAGCTCCAGGAAATGAAGATATGATAAATGAATCAATCAGTAAGAACTTTTCTTTGGCCAACCACCATTCAGAAAAAATTCTCAAGGGTATACCACCTATTGACAAGACGAATAAGGTAACATGAAAGGTACTCCAAAATACGAAATAGGGAAGGCAATACAAAGCTTTTTGCGGTGTGAGAATGTATAACAAGCAGAACATAAGAAGAAAGTTTCTGATAATCTAGAGACAAACATATTATTACTTAACAAACACTGCAGAAAAATTTGAATTAAATTAACCATACAGAATTTGAAAGATTAAACAGTCATAAAGTACTGCACTAGAAAATTTATGGAAGATTGAACAGTTAAAAGTACACCTGCACATTTTCTCCCGTAAAGACGAGACAAATCATCAAATCATGTGAACATTTACCAAATGTAGAATGAGGATATCCTAGAGTACTGAACACATGCTAGGATTAGAAAAGTGAAAAAACATCGTATTAATAAGAAAAGAGTACATTAAAATATCAATCTACAGTCAAAAATTCCCTACGCATCTCTATTGAAATATCTTTAGTGTTTCTAATCTGTCTTGGATTATTCATCCGCTCTGCATCATGCGGTATTATTATAGTCTATTTATTTGTTGCCCCAAAATGAAATGACACACTTGAACAATGAGATCTATTAAGCAACACCTGAAGTAGTAAAATTTCCACCTGGCCAAGTGGGGGGTGAATTGCAAGTCACGGGACCAGGGAGGATTAGGGGTCATTAATCTACAAGATTTTAATCGAGCGTTATTGGGGAAATGGTGGTGGCGGCTGCAAAACGACCAAGGCAACCATTGGTCAAACATCATTCTTGATAGATACTTTTGTCGTTTTTCACCTCTTCAAGTCAGGAGCTACCGATCTGGGAAAATATCCCCCTTTTGGAGGTGTATTTGCAAGGTAGGGACATCCTTCAAATGCAGTACAAGGTTGATCCTCGGAGATGGTCGGAATATTCAATTCTGGATAGATCAATCGGTGGATGACATCAGCCTCCCTTCCTTGTTCACAGAGCTATTTGACGTAGATTGGGACCAGTCAGCTTTAGTTCGTTCCCAGACGTCTGTGTCCCAAGGTACGACTAGCTGGTCCATCAAATTCAGAAGTCATTCCTCTGGCCCTTCAAGATCAGCTCAATGATCTCTACCAAATCCTTGCTTCCTTCTCTCTCGGTATTGGTAGAGACGTCTCTAGATGAAAATGGGATTCCTCCGGATCCTTCTCTGTCCGATCCTTTTACCGCTTCTTCAATGCAGGAGGAATCATCTGCCCCATTGCGAAGTCTCTGTGGAAATCTTCCTTCTTACTAAAGACAAGAATCTTCATGTGGCTGGCCATCAGGGACCGGATTCTTACAAGGATCAACCATCACCGCAGAAACAACCCGAATATCCAGGATACCTCTTGCACCCTGTGTCATGGACACAGGGAGGATGTGGACCATCTGTTTCTTTGCTACCCCTGCTCTCGTAAGCTATGGCGCATGTTGAAGCACCGGTTTCGATTCAAAGGACACCCGGGCTCAATTCGTTCTCTCTGGACCCTGTGGCGTTCCCGGTGTATTAAGAAATCCATGCAACCAGCGTGGAACTTCCTAGTCATCGACCTCTTCTGGTGTATCTGGCGTGAGAGAAATTCCAGAGTCTTCTCGAGCAAAGAACTTCCTGTCAATGTTGTGTGGACGAATTTCAAGATGATGGTGATCAACTGGTCTGCGGGTTTCTCTTCCAAGAATTCTGAAGAGATTAACTCTTTCCTTAGCATTTTGTAACCTTCGCCTTTTTTAATAATATAGCTTGGGGTATGGCTTAACCCCATCCTCCCTCTCTCAGAGAGGAGTTTGCTAAAAAAAAAAAAACTGCATCTCACGCTAGCAATTGCTGCTTAATCAATGTCCTCCAAAAATTCAATACAACCTTGAGATACCCCTTTTGTTTGTAAATGACATATGATGCTAGTATGCTACTCTAAGATAAGTTTTTATAAGTCGATAAAAACCATATAAAGATTTTTTTCTCCCCTCTAAATCTCTCCATTAGTTGTCTCAGGAAGAAAATAGCTTCCAATATAGACCTTCTTGGTACAAATCTGAATTGGTTATCTAAGATTCTTGTTATTTTTCTTAATGTCGGTCGCATTACCATCTCCCACAACTTAAAGGCATGACTCATTAATTCTACGATAATTCGAGCAATTTTGTAAATCAACTTTACTCTTATACACAAACGTATGATAATTCTTCTCCAATCATTTGACATTCTCCTTGTTTAGGAATTCATTAAATAAATGGATTAACCAAATAACCCAATTCCCTTTAAGGTTTTCCAGATTTCAATTGGTATCTCATTAGTTCGAGTGGCTTATCCTTTTGCATCGTTTTCAAAGCCATCTCCACATTTATTATTATGATAGTGATAGTATAAATGCCAAGTCCTCGATTGTTGTTTTGCTGAATAAATTCCACCAGTATGTCAACTTTATAAGTTACTAAAAATAGTATTTCCATCTCCCTTAATCTCATCAGTCTTCACCAAAATAGTATTTCCTTCATTCTTGATGCACCAACTCGATCAATATCTCTAGTTTTCTTTCCCCCATCATACCCAATTTGTATACTTGTATTTCACCTACTTTGGAAACTAACTTATGATACAAATACAAGTCAATAAAAGCTGCAAATTACACCTTACTAACTAGTTTTTTAGCATCCTTCTTCACTTTTAATATCTTTCCAAGTTCTCTTTTTCTTGATTGCCTTTTTGGACCTCATCACTTCATTGCCAAGTCTCCTAATCCACACGTTATTTACTTTTAGATTCTCCAAGAACCTATCTAACAATACTATTAATGCAAATGACATTAGACCCCACATAATTTTGGGTTACTTTTTAAAATCCAAGTCCCCTCCTTGATTAGCTTCTCTTTGAAGGATGCCACATTGAATCCCTTTTAATTTCCAACGCCTTAATCTTGGACCTATTGCAGCCAATTCCCTCTCTCTTGGTAAACCCACAGCTGCCAACTGACATATGTTAGTAGACATGCACAAAAGGTTGATGTCAGGTTAGCGATTCTTGAATTTTCCATTCTATCCTTTGGTGGTGCCTTCCTTTTTAGTTGGGTTCCGTAGCACAATCCCATTGTTATTGCAAAAAGCTTGCTTGCTACATTAGGACATGATTTTAGATTGTGGTGAAGTTGTGTTACAATTGAAATGTTGACCATATTTTATTATATGATGGAATATACTGAAACTTAGACCAAGCAAGAGTCTCACATTGTAAACTGAATTGAGAAGTTACATGAATGTGCGGTGGTTTACATGTATTCCATCATGAAAATTTCCTAGTAAAGTGGCATAACACTAATTACTAAACATCCAATAAATGAAGTTTAGTGATACTTAGTTTTGAGGCACTTTCTTATCATTGTTCATTGATTGCTGGAATTCCTTGGAAGGTAAGTACACTTTTGGTTTTAATAAGTCATGTCAATAGAATTATAGATTATGACAAAAAACCTTAAATACAACTTAAATGAATTTGAACTAAATTGGGAAATCTTTCATATGATACTGCAATTGGCTTTGGGAAATGATGAAATATAGCCTAGCTATGGAAGAAGACCATATGGAGTTCATCACTTGGTAGTACCATCACGAATTAACTGCTCCGATAATTGTTCACCAAAGACTCCATCAGTGACAGGTGTCGAGGATACTAGTGTTTGGACAGATTCTTCATTCCCAAGTAACCGTGCAACTAAAATTATCATTTCCCGTGTCAAACTGATTTCTGATACATTATCGGATGATATTATGTCACTACCACCAATGCAGATTTCAAGGTCACTGAGTATGCTCCTTGTATGACTTGGGAAGTCAAAGAGAGTTTGTTGAATTCTTCTACACAAGTTCTCTAACTCGATGGAGCTGACCTCAGTAGGCTTCACCTGCAAATAAAAGTAACATTATGTTACTGATCTCTAGATATTAAATCAATAGAATTCATGAAATACCTCAAGCTCTAGATGATTTCCAAAACGAGTTTTCAGATGCTGTGGGCTCCCGATGCATCTGAGTTGTCCGTTAACCTTCAAATTTGTGAGAAGAGAGCATAGAATTGTACAATTAGTCCTAGGTTAAGAACACTTTCAATCACTTAGATCAAGTTTATGTTGTGAACAAGTACCATAATTCCTATCCGTGTGCAGAGGGCCTGAGCTTCGTTCATGCTATGTGTTGTGAGGATTACAGCCGTCTTGCCTCGCCTAGTTGATAGGCAAGATATGACATCCCACATAAACCGTTTGGCAACAGGATCCATACCTATAGTGCAAAAATCAATCAACAAGCATAAATTAAGATGTTGCTCTTTACCGATTAGAAAATAATCAACACTGCCAATTACTAGAGATATTTCCTATGGTAGCTTATTCTTATGTATATGCATAACATCATAGTTTATTCAATGTGCAGTCCTTTTATGTATTCTCTTATTGTTTGTGATGGGTGTGTAGATGGATTGCATATATTGTGTAAAAGAGTGTTCCACACCGGATGGGGGATCTCGGGCTCAATCTCCGTAGTAGAGCTCAAAAAAGAAACAAAAAATAATAATAATATAGAAGCTGTATAAGGTTTTAAGCACGCACTTAGTGGTACAATCTGCTTATAAAGTTACAGTCCTTCATAGCTATATATGTTTGACTTCATGCACGAATGAGAAAAGCATATTTGTTTGAGCACATGCTTCACAACTTTCACATTTCTAAATAAAGGGAGCGTCGCAAGACATTCACTATAGCTTCAACCAGGCAAGATCTCCTTCATACCTTCATCGTTGGATTTACTTATTGCAATGACAACTTCGTTGTTGAACCATCCATCAATTTGGCAATTATGTACGCTGCCAGAAAGTTTATTGAGGTGTGAAACAATGATCTTTTGATCAGTTATTAAAGAGTTTGGGGCTATGTTTGAGAGGAAGTAGGAGTTGCTTTTTACTGCACTATACAATAGAAAAATTAATTCACATATTAGTAACTTTTTTGTCTTCTTAATGTCACGATGTAGGTTTTGCCAAAGTTGATCTGTTTCTTAGAACACTGAATAAAGCCCGAGAGTAGTTTGAAAATGGTGCTTTGCTCGCTGCCCAAATACAACCTCTAACTGTTGTTACTTGGTAACCCTTTTGACCTCCATTTCCCTCTCCATGTGATTTGAAGGCAAATTGTTGTTACATTTTGATGGAGACATCACCACACGTTTGTCACCCGATCTCAGGGGCTCTACCAGTGCCCCCGGCGGAGGACATTTACAACATTATTCATTTGGCTCGGTGACTAGCCCATAACGTAGAGTACTTATATTAGTTTTGGAATAATTATAGGGCTTATTTTATTTTCAGAATAATCATCAGTGTTTTTTTGGGGCTTAACTATTTCGTCTTATGCTTCAGTTTTGGTCCCACATTGGTTGTGGGACGTCATGTAGTGCACCTGGGTCTTGTACTGCGATCTTGCTTCTCTACGGTGACAACATGATCATCACTGGTGATGATGCTGCCACCATTGATTCTCGAAGAGGCACCTCTAATAGTAGTTCGAGATGAAAGACCTTGGATCACTTCATTACTTTCTTGAGTTCGAGATGAAAGACCTTGGATCACTTCACTACTTTCTTGAGTTCGAGATGAAAGACCATGGATCACTTCACTACTTCCTAGAGTTCAAGATGAAAGACCTTGGTCTTGAGGTTCGTTCTTCTCCCTGATGATACTTGGTCTCCCAGCAGGAGTATGCCTCTGACTTGCTAAGTCGTGCTGGTCTTACTGACTCCCGGATCGTGGACACACTAATGGAGCTTAATCTGAAGCTTCGTCCCATTGACGGCTAGTCAATTTCGGATCCCACTCAATACATGAAGTCTATTGGTGTTATTGTTTACCCAACGATTACTCGCCCAGATATTGCACATGCCGTCAAAGTTGTTAGTCAGTTTGTCAGTGCCCATTGCTTGGTTCACTATGCTGCACTCTTGAGGATTCTTTGCTATCTTCAGGACACACTGACTAACTCTCTGTTGCTGTCGTCCTCTTTCTCCTTAGAGCTACATGCCTTTTTAGATGCGGGCTGGGCAGAAGATCCTATTGATCGGCGAACCACCACTGGCATCTGCATTTTCTTAGGTGACACACATCTCCTGACGGAGCAAGAAGCAACATATTGTTTCTCTCCAGCACTAAGGTCAAGTATCATGCTATTGCACGGACTACGTGTGGGTTGTTTGGCTGAGTCGTCGGTGACATGGGTATACAACTAACCTCCTCGACCCCCCCTACTGAGACAACTAGAGTGCTATTCACATTGCTAGCAATCCGATGTTCCACGATCACACGAAACAAATTAGCTCGGTTGTCATTTCATATTTTCATGCGACATTGCTATGTCAACGATATGCTCTCGCTTTTGTATATGTCTTCAATAGAGCAGATTGTTTTTTTTAAGAAGACCCACAACATTCAACGTTTCTGGTACCTCCTTAGAAAATTCTTGGTGTATGATCAACCTTGAGTTTGGGAGGGGGGATGGGGGGGTTAGAGTGAATATACTTGGCCTTAGAGGTTTTTTTCAAAATAACATTTTAAAATATAAAATTATTAAAATATCATTATAATTTCAAAAGCGCACCGCCACGTTAGCCATATAATTTTTTTTTGGACTCTCACTGAACCCTGCAACCGGATTGCAGTGTTCAGTGTCTAAACTAAACCCTTCAACCCGGATGCAGTGTTTAGTGTCTAAACTAAACCCTGCAACCCGGATGTAGTGTTTAGTGTTGAAACTAAACCCTACACTGGATGCAGTGTTCATCAAGAATCCTGTGCGACTGACGTGGCTATGCACTTTTCGACGTGGCCCCGCCACGTGGCCGTCAGAATGTCACTTTTGAAATTATAAAAGTTATAATGATATTTTAATAATTTCATATTTTCAAAATGTTATTTTGAAAAAAATCCCTTGGCCTTATTGCATAGGTTAGTTAGTCTCTTCCTTTGGGTATGTTCACCTTGGTGACCCCATCTCATTACAACTTTATAGGCTATAGCCCTCTATTGAGTATCATCTATTCCATTCTCTCTCTCTCTCTCTCTCTCTTAGGGTTAACAAATTATATTCATGCAATAATAGGAAGGAAGACTTTGAGAGGAAGGTCCAAAGAGTCTCGTATTGTGGTACATTGATTCTAGAGAAAAAGAACTGCATTATTTTTAAAAATGTGGAACACTGACATGCATCGGCATGGAAACATGGACAGCCTTGTCACTCATATGTACATAGGTAAATTCTTCCCAATGTCGTCAATTTAACATGGGCGTGTGATGAAGTCACATGCTTTAAGCATTTAGACCGTATGTTCCACTCATCTCAACAAATCTTGGATACTAAATCATCATGACAAAAGCATATTAATGCTGATGAACATAATTTGAGAAACATACAAAATGTCAGTGAGCCCAACCAAAATCTAACATTCAACATCAGTTACAGTGCAACACATAAATATTGATCATAATAAAAAAATTCCTTTTAAATAGCCTCCATACTAGTTTAAGTCAGATGTAGATCCGTGAATATGTTGGGAATGCTATTATGCGATTTAAAACAAAAGGATGTTTGTCCTTGTGGATTTCAACTAAAATACAAAAAAAGACTCAAACGTATGCCATCCTATCTTTGCTTGAAGTTTTATTCATATCAACTTGACTTTATCTGCGTTATTTATCAAGTAAAATGGTGGTGAAGAAGTTTTTGAGGAAAAAAATAATGATTTTAAAGCACCACAACTAAAACTAAACCATTTGAGAATGCTTGATTTTGCTTAAGTATCAAATAGTCAATTGTCACATATGTATCATAGCATACAGTCAAACAAACGTTGGTACAAGATTATAATGCATACATACGTCAGGACCAAAGTTACCATGTCAAAAGTCAGGAAAAAGTCGGCTAGGTAGAAGTTGGGGAAATTTGGCAAAATCGGTAAAGTCAGGAAAGAGTAGGGAAAAAATGAGAAATTATTTAAAAATTTTGAGATATATGTTCCAACATATTTTTGAGCGTATATATAATATGCATAACTAATATTAGTATATTATAACTACAATAAGCAAAATACCAAATACATATTATCAATGTATACACATTAACAATAAGCAACTAAGTTTGAGATAGGCACCGATAAGGTACACTATAAGTTTAAGCCTATGACACTATTTGGTCAACGAACTAGGCTTAATTATCAATATAGCCCCAAAACCCACCAAAAAGGTAACAATTCAGCAGTAGAAACAATATAACTAAAGAGATATGCAAACAAGCTAAAGCGTAGTTCAAGATTTAACAACTAGAAACATAAAAGCATCACAAAACACGAATTTCTGCATATAATAACAATCACAGCGGCAGATTTCAAGTTTAAATCAGAGATAAGCAGCGATTTTGATACTAAAAGAGGTTTAACTTAATAATACGATGACTGGCAATTATATTGACTTCAATAGATACTTCTAATAATAATTTGGGCTGCGAGGATGATGCGGATGTGACTGAAAACGATGAGCAATGATGCGATGGTGGAGAATGAAGATGTGGATGAAAGATAAAACGATAATAATACATGGATGAAACTACCATGCGTTGAGTGAGTATGCGCCAAAGAATCCAGCACACAGAGCAAAACTGGACTTCGAGAGGAGCTGAATCAATCTATATCGCAACACGAGGCCTTCTTGAGACAAGGTCGAGAAAGATGGCAACGAGCGAGGACACGAGTATCTCCGAAATGTTCTTCTAAATATAATTTAGATTTGCGATTTAATTTGTCAAAAAGCTGAAAAATCGTGATTCTGAATTTTGGACAAGTTTGGAGGACAAAAGAATTCTTGTGAAAGAATTTTTTTATAGATTCAAAATATTTTATTGATCTTTGGGTTTTTTAAGTTGATCTTATACTTCAATATTTTCTAAGATTCTTTTCCATCTAAAATAGTTTGAGTTGTTCCACCGAACTTTCTTATTTAACAAAATATTGTAGAGTTTGGTTTTGTATAAGAATCGAAAAATTACATTTGATTCCATTGGATTTTGATTTTTTTGATATTTTTATTAAATTCAAATGAGGGGGTGGGTTATTTGCTTATTTACATAAAACAGCTTAAGTAAATAGAGAACATAAAGATCATTTACTTAAATATTTTTAATGTAAATATGACTGTCAAGCTGTTTTGTTGAAAGATAACTTATTCTGAATGCAGTCCTGTTTTTTTTTCTGAGCACTGAATTTCAAAACCCGAAACCTAGAGGGTTTTAGGACCGGCTTTGAGAATATTTTAAAATTTTTGGAATATTTCGTAATATTTCAAGAAATTATGTGTTATTTCATGATATATCACGAAATATCCTACAATTTTTGGATCGGTGGAGATTGTATGTGATAGTTTGTATCGGGGACTAAACAAACGAAATATTTCAGAAATTATTATTTTTTGGATCCTCGACCATAAGAACTTGTGGAAATCTCTCTTTAAAAGTAGATGTTAGAGTGTGTAAATACTTTATTAGGCCCTTTAGTCTGTTTTGGGTATGCTCACCCTTTGGTGACCCCATCCTTTTGTATAGATATATAAAGGGCCATTGCCCCAATGAGTAAATCAAGGTTTTATTCCCAAAATCCACTTTTCCATTTTTCCTCTTTAGATCTAACATGGTATCAGAGCCCTAATGGGTCTTTGGTAGAGAGCTTTCTTTAATCCAAAGCCTCATCTGATAGAGCAGAGCCTTCATCGCAGCAACCTGGATCGAAGCCCTAGTTTTCATCTCAAATAGCATCGAAGCCTTCATCGCAATCCTGCATCGAAGTCTTCACTGCATCGTTGTCGTTGAAGATCTAGATCCAGTCTGCGCAGTGAAAGAGGTATACCTACTTCGTCATCTGCTTCTTCATCGACTTCTTCACCGGCTTCCGTCGGAGATATAAAAGAAGAATCAGATCTTCGATTTTCATTGGAGATCTTGATTGATTTCTTCACCGGAGCTGAGGGAGTCAGTTTCGGTCGTCATCAACGGACATTTGAATCGATTTCTTCATCGGAGATCTGGATTGGCTTCTTCACCGGATTTCACCGGAGTTGAGGGAGATCTGGATCGGTTTCTTTACCGGACTGAAGAGGAAGACGGTGGCGCTGAGTGAATATCAAACCCTAATTATAAAGTGACTTCAGCGGACATCTCGGCCATTCATCTCACCTACGGTTAGATCTTAGCAACTTAACTTTTTTGCCAAGTCACCGATTCACTCACGGTCTGGGTCAGTTCATAGTCTGGTTCGGTTCAACAGCTCACAGTCTGAATCTGTTCTGACTGGAGGGTTTGGTTCAGTTCATAGTTCGGTTCGGTTCAGGAGCTCACAGTGGTTCCGTTCAACAGCTCACAGTCTGAATCTGTTCTGACTGAAGGGTTTTTTTTTTTTGAGAAAATTCCTCTCCGAGAGAGAGAGGATGGGGTTAAGCGTACCCCAAGCTTTTATTAATGAAGAAGAATTCAAAGGCTAGAGAGATAAGGAAGGATACAAATAGAGAGTTTGGCAGAAAAACCCGGTGACCAACTCCGAACCAACGCCACATAATCAGCCCAAAAAGTATGGATCGAGGCCTCCTTTCCCGAGAAAACTCGAGAGTTGCGTTCCTTCCAGATGCTCCAGCAGAGCCCAATCGAAAGTAAATCCCAAGCAGGTCGAAGAGCCTTGCGAACCCTCCTAGATCTCCAAACCGTCCACAGGGAACGGATAGAGGCCGGGTGACCTCGAACATGCAGCTTCCGCTTCAGGATAGACCACAACGCCCGAGAGAAGGAGCACCGCAAAAGGAGGTGGTCAACGTCCTCCCTATGGCCGTGACAGAGAGGGCAGGACAAATCAGTGACATTCGGGTTATTCCTCCTCCTCAGATTGACCCGCGTCAAGATTCTCTCTCTTATGGCTAACCACATAAAAATTCTGGTCTTCAGCGGAGAAGGAGATCTCCAAAGATGGCTAGCAATGGGGCAGACAGTACCTCCGTTGTTGAAGAAAAGATAGAACGATTTGACCGAGAAGATCCCGGAGTTGCTCCATTTCCAGCTCGAAGCATCCCTAGCATCGCTTAGGGAGAAAGATTCCAAAATGCTGTGAAGATCAGAAAGGAGTCCCTGTAGAGAGGGGGGGATGCGCCTCTTAAATTTGAGCGACCAAGAGCGGCCTGAAGACGAAGAAGACGACTGAGAGCGCACAGAGGCCTTGGAGTCCCAAGCCAAGTCATACAATTCAGGGAACAGGGTAGCCAGGCTAATATCTCCAACCCACTGGTCAAGCCAAAACTTGATAGATCTGCCATCCCCTAATAAAAGCTTAGTACCAGTCCGAAAAGGGGCTCCCACTTTGCTAATACCCTTCCAAAAAGAGGAACAAGTACCCGATCGTCTACCCCGAGCTTGCAAAGGAGAAAAACGACGGAAGTATCTGTCTCTGACGATAGACGACCAGTGGTCCCCTTGATCATTCTGGAGCCTCCACCACCACTTGCCGAGAAGCGCTCTGTTAAAGTCTCGCAGATTAAGAACACCCAAACCTCCCTGCTCCCGCGACTTGCAGGCGACCCCCCAATTCACCAAATTATATGATCCGGACTTCCCATCAGGACCTCTCCAAAGGAAGGCACTGCGGATCCCATCTATTTTCTTAACAACCCAAGAGGGAAGAAAGAAGAAGGCCATATAGTAAGACGGGATAGATGATAGAACGGAATTGACTAGAGTCAACCGACCCCCCAAGGATAGAAGTCTGCCTCTCCAGTTCGACAACCTAAGTTCCACCTTCTCCACTACCTTCTGCCAGTCTGCGCGGCGGAGAGCCCTGTTACTCACTGGTAACCCAAGATACTTCATGGGAAAAGAACCCAGTTTGCAATTGAGCAAAGAAGCTGCACGGAGACCGAAGTCCTGAGACTCGCCGACATAATAGAGGGAGCTCTTCGAAAAATTAATCCGAAGGCCAGAGGAGAATTCTAGCGCATAAAGAAGGATCTTCAGAACTGCTACCTGCTCAAGAGAAGCTTCACAGAAAAGGATCGTGTCATCAGCAAAATGAAGATTGGAAACGCACCAGGACGAGCCGCGGATGCCAGAGAGAAGGCCTAGTGAGCTGGCTCTACGCAGAATCGCGTCAAAAGCATCTACCGCCAGGATGAAAAGAAAAGGAGAAAGGGGGCAGCCTTGCTTAAGCCCTTTCTTCATGGAAAAATGTCCACCCGAAGCTCCGTTCACCGAGCAGGAAAGCTTCGAGGAGGAGAGGCAAGAAGAAATCCAAGAGATCCAGCGCGGTGAGAACCCTTTAGCTTGCAGAGTGGAGAGAAGGAAGTCCCATTGAAGCCTATCAAAAGCTTTCTCGAAATCCAGCTTGAAGACCAGACCTTCAATATGAAACTCCTTCATGTGGAACAGAAGTTCTTGAACAGAGGCCACACTGTCCAGAATCTGACTGAAGGGTTTGGTTCAGTTCATAGTACGGTTCGGTTCAGAAGCTCAAGGTCTGGTTCAATTCGATTCAGCAGCTCTATTCTGACTGAAGGGTTTAGTTTAGTAGTGAATCAATAGTGCCTGTTCACTGTATACGCTCCTTTTGTTCTGTTTCAAACAGTGGCCAAGGGCAAACTCTGTGAGCAGATTTTCAAACAACAAGACTCTCTCGATGCACAACCGTACTACTCCATCAGATCTTGTGCCTCGTTCTTCTCGAGACATCAACTATGGCCACCTCCTTGAAGCCCGACAAACTTCCTAAGATGGACGTTGTTCTCACTGGAACTTCAAATTTAGATTGTGGGCCTCCACATTGCGCATGCATCTCGCTGCTCACAAACTCTGGAAGTATGTGGATGACACGAAGCCCGCTCCTACAATCTCTAATAACTCCTCCACCGCAAGTACGGCTTTAGACTCCGTCGAATCCGAAGAATGGGATGATGTTGATGGTATCATTTGCTCGTACATTGGCGCCTCTCTTTCTCATGAACTCCGTGTAGAAGCTCTTCAGTTTCCCACCTCTCAGGGGATGTGGTGCTATCTTTCAAAGCAAATTGTTCAGACTGGCGGTGCAAGGGCATTTCAACTTTGATGTGAGCTCAAGGGCGTGACCCAAGGTTCTTGCACTATTCATGAGTTCTATGCTCGGATCTCCGCTATCTAGAGGGAACTTGAAGCACTGGAGCCCGTCTATCCTCCGGATGCAGTCTCCATCTGTCAACGCCATCGTGATGTGCAATTCGTCTTTGAATTCCTGATGGAACTTCGTGTAGAGTTTGAGCCCATTCGAGGTCAGTTATTACATCAGGATCCCTTGCCTAACCTCAATGAGGCTTTATCTGAGCTACTTGCCGAAGAGACACGCTTGGCCACTCTTGCTGTACATCGTGTTTCAGCCTCAGACCCTGACGCTCTTGCTACGCCGACCTCTTTCACACCTCGTGCTCCCATAGGTGACAGTTGGTCCAACGGAGATCACCGCCCCACTGGTGAGAGGCGATCTACTGGCAAACTTTGGTGGGTGTACTGCAAGAAAGAAGGCCACATCAAAGATACTTGTTATAGGCGTCTCAGGAAGCTCAGTCAAATGCCCCAGACTGCAGCTCCGACCATCTTGACATCTGATCTCTCTCAGCTTGCTGCCCAGGTTCAGCAGCTTCAGCATACCCTCACCCTCCAGCATGGCTCTCCAACTCCTGGTACTGCCTCCGCTACATGGATTCTGGACTCGGGTGCCTCACATCACTTGACTTCTGACACTTCCGCTCTCACTGCATGTGATCGCGTTCCTCCTGAGCTCCAGCTTCGCACTATTGATGGTTCCCCCTTACCAGTTTCTTGCCAGGGGACCATCACCACATCCTCTGACCCCAGTGGTCTTTCTCTTCCTGGCGTGCTTCTTGCCCCTTCATTATCCATTAACTTGATCTCTATTAGCAGACTTGCTGATTTGGGTTATCTCACCACCTTCTCATCCTCGTCTTGTCTTGTGCAGGATCCTCGGACGGGCAAGACGATTGGGACTGGGCGTAGGGTAGGTGGCCTATACCACTTGAGACATCTTCATGTATCACTTACCAACTCCATTCCTGATACCACCTGTGCTGTTTCAGATCTCTGGCATCGCCGGTTGGGTCACCCTTCAGCTGCACTCCTTCGTACTATCTTTCAGTCTAAAGCTCTTGGTCACATCTCTTTTACTCAACCATCTCCATGTGTCAGTTGTAGCTTGGCCAAGCATCATACTCAGTCATTTCTTGTACATGAAACTATGTCATCTTCTGTGTTTCATTTAGTGCATTCGGATATCTGGGGACCTTCTCCTATTGTATCTATTTCTGGTTTATCGTATTATGCACTTTTATTGATGATTTTTTTCGTTTCACTTGGGCATTTCTATTGCGTCGTCGATCTGATGTTTGTCAAGCATATCGTGACTTTACTAGTATGGTTCATACTCAGTTTGGCAAACGGATTAAAATTTTTCGCTCCGATGGTGCTCGTGAGTATCTTTCCTCTAAGTTTCATGACATCCTTTTCTCTCAGGGTACTCTTCCACAACAGTCATGTCCTTACATGCCTACACAGAATGGTGTAGTCGAGAGAAATCATCACATTCTCGAAACTACTCGCTCTCTTGTTATCTACCTCAGTTCCTCGTCATTTTTGGGTGGAGGTTGTCCTCACCTCAGTCCACTTAATCAACTGCACTCCCTCTTCTGCTCACTATGGTCAGTCACCATTTCAAATCCTGTACTCTGTTGTTCCTCACTATCATGTCTTGCGAACATTTGGTTGCACATGTTTCGTCTTGCTTCCTCCTGGTGAACGAACGAAACTCACTCCTCGGTCAGCTCGATATCTATTCCTAGGGTATAGCTCTGAGCACAAGAGTTAGCGTTGCTATGACCCCTCTACTCGTCGTATACGTATCTCTCGTGACGTGACATTTCTTGAGGACAGTCCCTTCTAGTCCGGTGTCTCCATGGAATAGGATTTATCCTTTCTGCATCCTTCCCAGTCACTCACTCCTCCAGTATACCCCTCCTCCGGGATCACGATACCTTCTCCTTCAGCTGACT
This sequence comes from Chamaelirium japonicum, assembly GCA_947650365.1. Classification (NCBI taxonomy): domain Eukaryota; kingdom Viridiplantae; phylum Streptophyta; class Magnoliopsida; order Liliales; family Melanthiaceae; genus Chamaelirium; species Chamaelirium japonicum. Next base: position 58,267,060 of record OX393554.1, on the reverse strand, counting down.
CACCAGTTACTAAGGACGCCTCTGTTGTTCCTTCTCCTACATTTGCACTTCCGCGACCACCAGTCACTTACACGAGTCGTCAACGAGTCCCGCAGGCTCCCTCTGCTCCTCCAGATTCCCCTATCGTTCTACCCCCGATGCCGGTCTCGTCTAGCCCTGAAGATGGATCTGTTGCTCCTACCTCCTCACGGCGTTACCCTGAACGTGACTGACATCCATCGGATCGCTACGGCTTCTCTCATACTGCCTCTTACTCTCCACGATTTCAAAACTTTCTTTCAGCTATCCATTCACTTCTGGAGCCCCAGAGTTACCGTGAGGCAGTCCAGGTACCCCATTGGCAGCAGGCTATGTCCGAGGAGCTGCAAGCTCTTCAAAAGACTGGTACTTGGGAGCTAGTTCCTCTTCCCCCCGGAAGGAACCTGTCAGCTGTCACTGGGTCTATCGAATCAAGACTCGCTCAGATGGCTCGGTTGAGCGGTACAAGGCTCACCTAGTTGCTCGTGGTTTCACTCAGGAGTATGGCATTGACTACGAGGAGACTTTCTCTCCTGTTGCGAATATGACCTCTGTACGGACTTTGTTAGCAGTTGCTTCTGCTCATCACTGGCCACTCTTCCAGATGAATGTGAAGAATGCTTTTCTTCACGGAGATCTTTCTGAGGAGACATGCGTCCCCCACTTGGTCTTTTAACTCCTCCCTAGCATTTCTGTCGTCTTCGTCGGGCCATTTATGGCCTCAAGCAAGCTTTTCGAGCGTGGTTTGAGTGCTTCAGGTCCTCGGTGCTTTCAGTCGGCTTTACAGAGAGTATGAATGACTATGTTATGTTCACTCACACATCTGCTCATGGTCGTGCGATATTACTTCTATATGTTGATGACATGATCATCAACAGTGATGATACTGAAGACGGAGCGAAGGCCCGATACGTCTGGCATGAGAGGGTACGGAGCGCAGCAGGAGGCGATCGACGAGCGAGGCGGGAGGCGACCTGCGCCTGACCGCCCGCCGGACGTCTGGCATTCCCGCACTATGCGTCGGCATCAGAACCCGCTCATCAACCCCAAGGTCCTTAATGGTTACTGGCGCAAGGATTCAACGCCGTTCCTTTTTGTGCGCCCCGTTCTCAACCCTAGGGTTCAGAACGGTCGGTGGAGAGATCTTCTGCCAGGTAGCCCTCGGGTCCTTCCCCCGTCTCGGGAAGGAACCCTGGAAAAGGAGATCCCTGGGGAGGCGATCCCTGCTCCTGTCAGAGCCGCCGGATCTCATCATGGGGAGGCGATCCCTGCTCCTGTCAGAGCCGTCGGCTCCCAACGTCCGTCCGTATCCCATTTTGCGAGGCCAGGGGGTGGCTCTTGGGCTTCCCGTGTCTCTGCTCTCCCTCCCCCTCCACCTCCTTTGCCCCCTCAGTCACCCATTCTTCTCCACCCACCGCCGCCACTCCCTCTCCTTCCCCTTCCCTTTGTTCCGCCGAGGCCTCCCCCCCTTTCTTCCTCCAGAATCCCCTGTCCTTTCTCCCGAGGGTGCTGCTTCCGGTGTGGGGAGAAGGGACACCTGGTCTCCACTTGTAGAAACGCGATGGTTTGCTGGATCTGTCGCGGTATTGGCCACTCTTCCTCTACCTGCCCTCTTCGTGTGATCCAGGTTTCTTCTTTGCACAATCACCCAGCTTTTCATCCACTTTCACCCCCGCGGTCCTTCCCCCATCCGTTCGTCACCATCCCCACTTCAGCAACCTCCAATGATGCAGTCTACAAGTTGGATACCTGCGCCCATGTCCGGGTTAGGGAGGGGTCGCCATCCTCAGCAGATCTTTCAGCGGCACTCAAGACTTTGTGGCAGTCGGAGTGGGAGTACCCTGCCTGGCGGCTCGGCGCGTCGGAATTCCTGGTGGAGTTCCCCACGGCTTACGCGAAGCACTCTGTCGTCAGCAGAGTCTCTGTGAGAACCGATCAACTGTTGCTGGACTTCTCGGCGTGGACCCCCTCCCATAGGGCTAGAGGGTCTTGTTCCTCTTCCATCGTCAGGCTCTTTGTTTCAGGGGTGCCGCTCCACTGTTGGAATGCGTCTGCCATGCAATCGGCCTTGTCTCCCTTCGGGGATGTCCTTGAAGTGGAGAACGGGATAGATGCATCCCGGGACCTTCTCGAGCTGATAATCGTCTTCAGGACGATCAACCCCTCTGCCATTCCACTAAGTCTCTCTATCAGGTCCGGGGACTACTTCTTTGATCTTTCCATCAGAGTTGCAGCGTCGTCGTCTCCGGCTTCGTCCTCCGCCTCCGTGCACCAGCCGGGTAGTTCCTCTGATCCGTATGCTGGACCGTCGGTTCCGTATCCGTCGAACCCGGTTCGAGAGGAGGGTTCGACCTCGGCGAACCAAGCCGGCGTGGAAGGTAACGGTTTTGGTACCCCCCAGGATTCTCGTTCATCCCCTCCTCCTTCCTGCCCAATTGGGCCCGAGATTTTTGCTTCTCCCGTTATTCTCCCCCGTGATTCAGGGGATCTGGCCGCCTCCGCTACCCCTGAATTACGGGATGCTGATCCTGTTCTGGCTTCGGTTTTACCTAGTCAGGTTCCCGCTTCAGAGCCCGAGGCAGAGCTCGAAGAGGGAGAGGTGGAGTCGGAAGAGCACCCTCCAACTCCTGAACCCGTCCCTCAGCAGCTGCAGACCTACCTCCGAAGGACCCAGAGACAGCCGCCCCCGGTGATGCAGAACCTGCGATGCTTTTTGGCCTCGAGAGCTGAGGAAGACTTGTCTCTCTTCTTGAATATTTTGGATGATGCTGCGGTATTAGAGATTGCCACCTCTTGTGGTTTTGCTTTTGGGAGCGACGGGAAGGCTGCGAGAGAATTTTTGTCTGCTTCTCGAGAATTGGAGAAATCTAGGAGTTTGGCCGAGGGCCTGTAGTTCTTGATGAAGTGTATGTCTTGGAATATTAGGGGGTTGGGTTCTGTGGAGAAACGTTCAGCAGTTGCTCTTCTTTGTACTTTGCATGCTATAGATGTGGTTTGCCTGCAGGAGACGAAGACGTCCAGTCCTACTTCTTCTTTCCTTGCGAGCTTGACTGGCCGGACCGGTTTTTCTTGGAAGTCCCTCGACGCGGTGGGGACTTCAAGAGGTATTCTTATTGGCTGGAGGACAGACTTGTTTGACTTAGTGGACTCAGTGGCCGGTTCTTTCTCTTTGTCGGTTTCCCTCTCCCTTAAGCCTGGTAGTACTTCTCTGTTCGTCACCTCGGTCTACGGCCCCAACGACATGAGTCTTCGCCATGCTTTTTGGCAAGAACTCACTGACTCTAGAGGGGATAGGCTCGACCCCTGGATCCTCTGCGGAGACTTCAATGTGACCAGATTTTCCCACGAGAGGCTGGGAGGTTTAGGCCATGCGGGGGCGATGGAGGATTTCTCGAGCTTCATTAGGAGATTGGACCTGACCGATCTTCCCCTTCGCGGCAGGCGCTTTACCTGGACTAATAAGCGGGATTCTCCCTCTATGGCTAGATTAGATAGGTTTCTTACCTCTGCCGAGTGGGAGGCCTCCTACCCCAATTCCACTCAGAGGAGCTTGCCAGCGCTTGTCTCAGATCATGTTCCCCTGTTGCTGGACTCTTGTCTTTCATGGCCTGCCTCCCAGGAGATTCCGCTTTGAGAGGATGTGGCGGGAAGATCCTTCTTTCGATGACCTTGTTAGGAGGTGGTGGTCTCAGTTCCCTTCAGGCTTTAATGCGACCAGGAATTTAGTGCGCAAGCTCCGAAGCCTGCGTCAGAAGATCAGAGGGTGGGAGCGAGCTTGCTTCGGGTCTGTCCTTCACCGCAAGGAGCTCCATCTGAGGAATATTGACGATCTTGAGATCAAGGCAGAAACCTCCCCCCTCTCGGCAGATGAGTTGGCTTCCCTGGCCTCAACTAGAGAGCTCCTTCTTGATATCTTGAGAGCAGAAGAGGTGATGTGGAAACAACGCTCTAGAGATAGATGGATCAAACTGGGGAATCTCAACACTTCCTATTTCCATAGGATTGCGAATGGCAGAAGAAAGAAGAACACTATTCAGTCCCTGAATGTGGGGGGTCAGCGACTCGAAGGGACAGAGGAGGTCCTAGTAGGAGTGTCGAGCCACTACAGGAACTACTTCCGCGATCTTCCGCCTTCCGCTGCTTCTCTCTCTTGGGATAGCCTACCATTTCAGAGGCTCCCTCCTTCTCATGAGCTTGACAGAGCTTTCTCCCAAGAGGAGATTAAGCGCGCAGTGTTCGATTTGGCTGGGGATGGCGCGCCAGGTCCTGATGGTTTCCCGATGCTCTTCTTTCAAACCTACTGGGATTGTATTTCCGCTGATGTCTCGCGCTTCATTCTGGATTTCTTTTCGGGAGACACTTCATTGGACAGCATCAATTACTCGCTCCTCGTTCTCCTCCCGAAGAAGGCGGGTGCAGAGTCAGTGGGAGACTTTCGGCCCATTAGTCTCTCCAATTGCGCTTATAAAATTGTAACCAAGATCCTGGCGAACAGGCTTTCCCCAGTTATGAGCGACCTCATTAGCAAGAGCCAGTCGGCTTTTATCAAAGGGCGTCAGATTCTGGATAGTGTGGCTTCCGTTCAAGAGCTTCTTTATCACATGAAGGAGTTTAAGATTGAAGGTTTGGTCTTCAAACTAGACTTTGAGAAAGCGTTTGATAGACTTCAGTGGGATTTTCTTCTCTCCACCCTGCGGGCTAAAGGGTTCTCGTCTCGCTGGGTCCTTTGGATCTCTCGCTGCCTGTCCTCCTCTAAGCTTTCCTGCTCGGTGAATGGAGTTTCGGGGGGCCATTTTTCCATGAAGAAAGGGCTTAAGCAAGGCTGTCCCCTTTCTCCTTTTCTCTTCATCCTGGCGGTGGATGCATTTGATGCGATTCTGCGTAGAGCGAGCTCGCTTGGTCTCCTCTCAGGCATCCGAGGTTCCTCCTGGTGCGTTTCCAATCTTCATTTTGCTGACGACACGATCCTTTTCTGTGAAGCTTCTCTAGAGCAGGTAGCGGTTCTGAAGATCCTCCTCTATGCGCTAGAATTCTCGTCTGGCCTTCGGATCAATTTTTCGAAGAGTTCTCTCTACTATGTCGGGGAGTCCCAGGATTTCGGTCTACTTGCGGCCTCCTTGTTGAATTGCAGATTGGGGTCCTTTCCGATGAAATACCTTGGCTTACCAGTGAGCAACATGAACCTAGGGCGGGCGGATTGGCGGAAGGTGGTAGAGAAGGTGGAGCTAAGGTTGTCGAACTGGCGAGGGAAACTTCTCTCTTTGGGGGGTCGCTTGACCCTGGTCAACTCCGTCCTTTCTGCGATTCCGGCTTACTATTTGGCCTTCTTCTACCTTCCTTCTTGGGTTATTAAGAAGATTGACGGGATTCGTAGTGCTTTCCTTTGGAGAGGTCCTAATAGATCCTCCGGAGCCTATCATCTGGTGGATTGGGGGGTTACCTGTAAGTCTCGGGAGCAGGGAGGATTAGAGGTAATCAACCTGAGAGACTTTAATAGAGCGCTCCTCGGGAAGTGGTGGTGGAGACTACAGAATGATCAGGGGGACCACTGGTCGTCCATTATCAGAGATCGATATTTCAGACGATTCTCTCCTTTGCAAGCTCGTTGTAGAATATCCGGTACTCGGTCCTCTTTTTTGAAGGGTATGTGTAAAGTTGGAGCTCCTTTTCGAGCTGGCACCAAGCTTATTCTCGGAAACGGCAAATCTATCAAGTTCTGGCTTGACCAGTGGGTCGGCGATATCAGCTTGGCTACTCTGTTCCCTGATCTGTTCGAATTGGCTTGGGATCCCCAGGCCTCTGTGCGTTCTCAGACGTCAGCTTCAGCTTCGGCCCGTACCTAGTCAGTGAAATTCAGGCGTCGTATCCCTCCCACTCTCCAGGGTCAACTAGCGGACCTTCACAGTATCGTGGAAGCTTTCTCTCTGAGAGAAGATAGGGATTCCTCCAGCTGGAAATGGAGCAACTCAGGGATCTTCTCGGTGAAGTCGTTCTATCATTTCTTCAACAATGGAGGCACTATCTGTCCCATCGCGAGCCACCTTTGGAGATCGCCAGCGCCGTTGAAAACCAGGATTTTCATGTGGTTAGCCATCCGAGAGAGAATCTTGACGAGGGTCAATCTGAGGAGGAACAACCCGAATGTGACTGATCTATCCTGCCCCCTATGTCACGGACATAGGGAGGATGTTAATCATCTACTCTTGAGATGCCCCTTCTCTAGGGAGCTGTGGTCGATACTGAAACGGAAATTCAATATCAGAGGTCACCCGGCCTCTACCCGTTCCCTTTGGACGGTTTGGAGATCCAGGAGGGTGGACAAGAAGCTGCGGCCAGCATGGGATCTGCTAACCATTGGGCTTTGCTGGAGCATCTGGAGGGAACGCAACTCTCGAGTTTTCTCAGGGAAGGAGGCCTCGATCGCTACTTTCTGGGTAGACTTTGTATCGTTGGTTCGGAGTTGGTCCCCAGGTTTTCCTGTCAAGCTCTCGGGTTGTATCCTCCCTTTTCTGTCTAAGCTCTGATTTTCTTATCCATTAATAAAAGCTTGGGGTATGCTTAACCCCATCCTCTCTCTCTCGGAGAGGAATTCTCAAAAAAAAAAAAAAAACAGTGATGATATTGCTACTATCAACTCTCTAAAAAGGCACCTCCAGCAGCAGTTTGAGATGAAAGATCTTGGTCCACTTCACTATTTCCTCGGTCTTGAGGTGGCTTCGTCCCCCCGAGGGTTCTTGGTCCAGCAGAAGTTTGCTTCCGATTTACTAACCCGGGCTGCACTTACTGATTTACGTACTATGGATACCCCAATGGAGCTTAATGTGAAGCTCCGTCCTACTGATGGCGAGCCGCTTTCGGATCCCACGCGTTATCGTCAGCTCGTTGATGCTCTTGTCTATCTGACAATCACTCGTCTGGATATTGCCCATAACGTTCAAGTACTTAGCTAGTTTGTTAGCGCTCCTCACTCAGCTCACTATGCCGCTCTACTGAGGATTCTTCGCTATCTTCGAGGCACCGTGACTCGCTCTTTGTTGTTTTCGTCCTTCTCTTCCTTGGAGCTTCGCGACTTTTCTGATGTCGACTGGGCAGACGATCCCACTGATCGATGATCCACCACTGGCTTCTGTATTTTTTTCGGTGACTCACGCATCTCTTGGAAAAGCAAGAAGCAGGAGATCATTTCACTATCTAGTACCGAGGCTATGTATCGTGCTATGGCACACACCTCGTGTGAGGTCGTTTGGCTTCGTCGTCTACTCGAGGATATGGGTGTTCAGCTGCTCTCGTCGACTCCCCTCCACTGTGACAGCCGGAGTGCTATTCAGATTGCTAGCAATCCGGTATTTCACGAGCGCACCAAGCACATTGAGCTGGATAGTCATTATGTTCAACATCGCTACAAGGACGGGACGCTCTCACTTCCACATGTGTCTTCTTCAGAGCAACTTGCCGATTTCTTTACGAAATTCAACGTTTTCGGTATCTCCTTCGCAAACTCATGGTGTATGGTCCACCCTAAGTTTGAGGTGGGGTGTTAGAGTGTGTAATTCCTTTATTAGGCCCTTTAGTCTATTTTGGGTATGCTCACCCTTAGGTGACCCCATCCTTTTGTATAGATATATATAGGGCCATTGCCCCAATGAGTAAATCAAGGTTTTACTCCCAAAATCTACTTTTCCATTTTTCCTCTTTGGATCTAACAGTAGACAAGGACCCAATCTCCCGAATGAAAACTCTGATCATGCCTGTGTAAATATGCTCCCTCCTGTACTTGGAGTTACTATCCCTCAGTTTCTCTGACTCTCAGTCCTAGTTCGACGGCCACAACTTGTTCTCATGGGACTTGTTCTCCACCATCAGTTGCTAAACTCGAGGTCGAGTTCTTTCGTAACCGGGGAGTATGATACGGGAGCATTTGGACCGTCCGTGTGTTTTGGCTTACCTGCCCCACCCACCCGGCATGCCCAACGTGCATCTGGGTGTGGAATTCAAATAAAATTAATTAATTTTTGGATTAATTATTTAAGGATAATTTAAATTAGGGTTTTGGATAAGAATAGTGGGTTGGTAGTTGTTAAACTCTTGTTATTCTGATAAACAATGGGTTTGAAATTCGAAGTAGAGGGCTTATCCTGAAGAGTAGTTATCAATTGGTTTTTCTTTTTTTATTTAAAGGTCATAGATCCCTCTTGTAAGGCAGTGAAGATTATGTATGAAAAAAGATTGTTTCCAACGATGGGATTCCCCTCTTCTCCCCTCTGTTCTGTTGTATGAGAGATGCTCCTTCCCCCTCTTCTTCTGTGCATGAGGCGTTTCCCCCCACTCTCTTTCTCTGTGTTATTGATCTCGCAACGAAGACGACGGTCGTACTGCATCACTATGGCAATTATATGGACTTCACTAGATGTTTCTAATAACGATTTGGACTACGAGAAGGCGATGATGAAATGATGCGATGGTAGAAAATGAAGATGTGGATGAAAAGATAAAAAGATAGATATGCCTAGATGAAACTGTCGTGGGTTGAGCGAGGATGTGCCAAAGAATCCCATACACGGAGCAATGTCGGACTTCGAGAGAAGCCGAATCCTTTGGTATCGTAACATGAGTCCTTCTCGAGACGAGGTCGAGGAAGATGGCAACAAGAGGGGACATGAGTATCTCCCGGAAGAAATTCTTCTCAATGTAACTCAGTTCTGTGATTTTTTTTTTTGTTTTCCCTCATTTAAAATGCTAGGGTTTACGAATCAAGGCCTTTAATTGAAAGAAACCAGCCATAGAAGGTGGGTATGGACTATGGAGTATAGCAAATAAGGAAAGAAATGGGGAGGAAAAGAGGGCGAGGTGTGGCATGCAAGCAAAGGAGAGAGAGAGAGAGAGAGAGAGAGAGAGAGAGAGAGAGAGAGAGAGAGAGAGAGAGAGAGAGAGAGAGAGAGAGAGAGAGAGAGAGAGAGAGAGAGATATGGGTGGGGTCCGCGGGAAAAAGTAGAGAAGAGAGTGAAAGGGGCCGCGACGCGTTCGTACGGTGAAAGAGGGGAATTAAATCCCAAATAATGCCACACCATCTAATATTTTAAGTTGCCTCCATCTAACCGTCGGTTCGAGCTTTAATCTCGGCCGTCGGTGCTTTGCAAAACATGTTAACCTATACTTTTATTAATATAATACTGAAAACTCATTGGAAAGAGCCCAGAATGATTCGAAAAGCTCCCGAATGAGGTCGTTGACAACCCCGCAAGACAAGGAAGAAACTAATAATAATGCATAAGAGGGCCAAAAACATAATAAAAATGGCCTGAAAGCTTATGGGTGGGGTCCGCGGGAAAAAGAAATAGAGAAGAGAGTGAAAGGGGCCGCGACGCGTCCGTACGGTGAAAGAGGGAAGGGGGGGCTGAATAAAAATGAAGCACTATGTTGGGATTATCTTAAAAGTAAAAGGTTTTAATTAAATCCCAAATAATGCCACACCATCTAATATTTTAAGTTGCCTCCATCTAACCGTCGGTTCGAGCTTTAATCTCGGCCGTCGGCGCTTTGCAAAACATGTTAACCTATACTTTTATTAATATAATACTGAAAACTTATTGGAAAGAGCCCAGAATGATTCGAAAAGCTCCCGAATGAGGTCGTTGACAACCCCGCAAGACAAGGAAGAAACTAATAATAATGCATAATTAAGAGGGCCAAAAACATAATAAAAATGGCCTGAAAGCTGAAGCACATCACTAAATAAATGTTTTCAGCAACTACAAATAAAAAAATATAATAAAGATCTGATGATGTAGATAACGCTGCAACAAAGTTACTAAGCAAGTACACAATTGTACAAGTAAAGAAAGCATTAACAAGAACTCAGCAAGTAGAAAGTCTAAAGACCACATTAACAACAACAAAAACTAAGCAAGTGGAGAGTCTAAAGACCACATTAACAACAAAAACTAAGCAAGTAAAGAGTTTAAAGACCACATCAATAGAAGAAATAAGCAAATAGGACCACATTAACGCATTGACAATAAGCACCTAAGCAAGTGCAAGTGAAGAATGATTTAACAATAACTATAAACAAGTAAACACCACATTAACCATAAGCAAAGGAAAGAAAAATGGATTAAATACACAAGCAAAGCAAGTTGATTAAACATCATATAATGTCATCAGCCATAAGCAAAAGGAAAGCAAAATCTATCAAAATGCCGTTTTTTCCCCCCGACTTGCCTTTTTTTTTCCTTAAAAAAGATGCAGTTAAACGCAAACTTCATGGTTTTTTTTTTCCGATTTGCCCTTTTTGTTTTTTCATTTAGATCAACTCATTTTATTACTGTAGCAAACGTTTACTATTAAGTTGCGTCTTATACGAGTTCTTTTTTTTGAAAAAAACGGTCGACTTGGTTATACTGGTCAGTCTGAAATCCCACAAGCTACAATGTGTACATCATGTTTTGGTAAGGCCATAAGGCCAAAATTGTATGTATCAGTCACTAGGACACTTCCATTAATCTTTTCTGAGACACAAGGGGCAGTTCATTAATTACAAGTGGTCTGTATATCAGTTGGCAAAAAAAGAAAAAGAAAAATGAGAGGAGAATAATCAAATACAACTATACAAGAAAGCACGACCGTGCATCTGATATCTAACATGCAAGTGAACTAAGATACATATTCAAGCTTGGATCAGGTTACAATTGAGATTCTGTTAGAAAATACGATAAATATCTTCTAGAAAATACACTTTTTAATAATTTAAACTTCTAGAATGGTATATTGATCATATATGTATTCATCACTAATACAAAGAGCTTCTGCAACAAGTGACACCCCTAATACAACATGTTTCAAAGAATCACCATCACTATACCTTTGGCAGAATGATACATGATTTAAGTACATATAGATGAACTCGGTATTTTATTGGACTCAGCAGAAATATAAATGTGGTTTTATACACTACCAAAATAATCACTTTGTTTTAGAACTACAAAAATACTCAAATGGAAATGAGAATATTCTGGTTTAACATTCTTGCAACATATCAGTTTTACATGAGCAAGACATCCAAATTGACCAGTATACTATATTCTACAAAGCAGGAGTTTGTAGAAAGCATTGTTAACAAGTCATCAGAGATTCAATACATGCATTGGGTAATATCAAGTTATGGTTGATATAAGCAATAATTATAGAAACCTGTAGAAGGTTCATCAAGAATAACTATAGGAGGATCGCCAATCATTGCGATAGCAACGGACAATTTGCGCTTGTTACCCCCACTTAAAGCATATGATGGCTTATCTGCATGCTTCCATAAATCGAACTCCATCAACTTTTCATGGACAACCTACAAGTATTGTCAGTCACAGGGATTAGCTATATGAAGCAATTAGGTTGCAGGTCCAAGGAATAAACTACAAACTGCATGGATTGAAGATTTGCAGTGTATCAAAAGTTCCTCATACATCCTTCATGCTGATCTCAGGGACACCCTTTATTCTAGCATAAAGCTCAAGATGCTCACGTACTGTCAGAAATTCTAGAAGAGCATCAAACTGTGGGCAGTAACCAATCTGTTACAAGAAAAATAATAGTTTATTCATGTGCCTTCACTATAAATTAATGTCTTAGGAATTCATCACTATTTTTTTTTTTTGAGTGGAATTCCTCTCCAAGATGGAGAGGATGGGTTTAAACCAAACCCCAAGCTATTATTAAAATAAGAATAGGAAGGGAGTTACAAAAGCAGAATAGGTATTCATCACTATAAATATTGATACTGAGATGTAGATATAAAAAACTAGTGGTTCAATAATAGTACATGCCGACGTGCCGCCTTGGGGTGCAACCTTATGTCATTGCCAAAAATATATGCAGTTCCATCTGACGAACACTCTTCACCTGAATGACATCAGATGGAGTAACATTAAATAAAAAAAAACCACGGTGTCTACAAAACGGTAGTATTTAAATAAAAAATGTTGGTTTCTTGAATTTTAATTATTATCCATATGTATGGAGACATCAGGTATGACGACCAAGATCCAAGGGCCAAGACTCACCAAATGGCCAAGATGGATGAGGTGAGATGAAATGAGGTGAGGTAAGATGAGGGAAGGTGTCACTAGTCCATGAATAAGTCCCAGATCTCCTGGCTGGAAAAAGTTTATGGGCACTATATGCAGACTCTCATCCTTAACACGTAAGACACATTTTAAATCCGTGAGTCTCCGAGCAAAGCGAAAAATATCTTGCGTGTAGGGTCGGGATGTTACATTATGGTCTCAGAGCTGGACCTATTTCGTAGTGGGGGACTATCCCATATGGGGTCATGTGGCCCTAAAGGGAGGGGGTGTATTAAGGCGACCAAGATCCAAAAGCCAAGAGTTAAGACTCCTAAGATGGAAGGCCAAGTTGGATGAGGTGAGGTGTCACAAGTCCATGAATAATTCACACATCACGTGATTAGAAAAAGTTTCTGAACTATATATGTAGACTCCCGTCCTTAACACGTAATACATGTTTTAAAGTAGTGAGCCTTCGAGCAAAGTGGACAATATCTTGTGTGTGGGATCAATATGTTACATTAGAAAGGGAAAGGCTATTTCCTTTGGCATTTTATTTGTTGCATACAAATAAATGCAATCCCCTATACATAAACATAACTTCATTCTTCTAGAATTTTTCCTAGTCTCAGAAAAACGTGGAGGGTTGTTAGTAGATTGCATGGGCTAAAGCTCCTAAGAAACAAGGTGGGTCTCCAAACCCGCCAACTAGTCTTTTAGATCTCCCACATGACCCTCTCCTACGATACGACAGTAGACTGAAAAAACCTATCAAGCTTGTGTGGACCCTTCTTACTTGAGAGCTAATCTCTAATAATTGATCCCATCTTACTGAGATAAGACTTGGAAAATGATGATAAGGATGTGGAGAAATGAAGAAGAAATGAATTGTATACATTTCATCTACGGTATGCATGCATTAACAAACTAAACTAGGTAAACTAGAAGATGAGCAAATTTCTTTGTATGGTCTTGTACAAGAAAGACCTAGTTGCAACTTTATATTTTCCTTTGGATAGAGTATCTCATAACTCAACGGAAGAGAGTTTGGAGTAGAAGAAAGAGGAACAACAAAAAGTTGCACTAAACATAACAATACACACACACACACACACACACACACATCTATATATATATATATATATATATATATATATATATATATATATAACTACATAATAGCATGTTTAATTGCATGCAAGGAAATGAAAATTTCTTGTACATCACACCTAGAGCTAAAAAAAATGAAGTGTTTTCTACTTTAATTAATTGATGGACATTTCTGAATAAGAACTAAAAAGGAGGTAAGAAATCGAGGATGCAGTCAAACTTTAGGATCAAAGAGATCTAAAAATATCATTTTCATTACCTTTCCAAACTCATATAAAAGGAATATCGAAGGTTTAGATCTAGCACCAGACATTCGGTTCATTTAGAATGTGCTGATTTTTTGTGAGCATAAGCACCTTATCTTAGATAAAACACCCACAAAAAAATAAGCTCATTCTAAAACTCCTAAGGGCATCAAATGTTAGAAGTTTTATCGAACATCCGTTGTAACCGTTAATCTGAAATATAATATTTGATGCCGCTAAAAGTTTTAGAATGTGCTGATTTTTTGTGGGTATTCAATCTAAGGTAAGGTTCTTATGCTCACAAAAAATTAGCACAATCTAAGACTCCTAGGGGCATCAAATGGGCGGCTGCCCATTTCGTCGAAATAGACCGCCAGCCTATACCCCGTATCCTATATATATATATATATATATATATATATATATATATATATATATATATATATATATATATATATATATATATATGGGAAAAGGGATGCTGGACTTGAGGTGCAGCGTCGTTGCTGCACCTCAGGCATTGTTTGACCATCCTAGAAGTTTTGGAATTTGATGAAATTTGGTGAGAGTGTTATCTAGGGTAAGATGATCATCCTCACCAATTTTCATCAAATTCCAAAACTTCTAGGGGGTTCAAATGGTCGAAGCAAAATCAGCCATCCGCAGTCACCGTTAAAATCTGCAGATTTTGCTTCAACCATTTGACCCCCCTAGAAGTTTTGAAATTTGATGAAAATTGGTGAGGATGATCATCTTACCCTAGACAACACCCTCACCAAATTTCATCAAATTCCAAAACTTGTAGGGGGGTAAACAAGCGAGAGGTGCAGCAACGATGCTACACCTCGGGTGCAGGCTCCCTGCCCCCTATATATATATATATATATATATATATATATATATATATATATATATATATATATATATATATATATATATATATATATATATATATGGGAATAGGGAACACGGTCCTCCTGACTAGCCAACATGCTAGTCCTCCCTTCAATTTGGGTGCCACATGGCACTTTTTAACCATATATTTCTTTTATGGATGATCAATCCACTCAACTTAGATCAAGATTTTTTAAAAAATTCAAAAAAAAAAACTTAAAACAATCCGATCAACTGTCGACAAATTTAACGGTAAACTGTAGTGGGCCAATAGCCCTTGTTATGGTTAGTTTAAAAATGCCACTTGGCATTTTTTTTTTCCAAATTTTTTTTCATGTTCATTGTTAGGAGGGGTGTACCCACCTTGACCAACCCCTAACCCCGGTTAAAAAGTGCCATGTGGCACCCAAATTGAAGGGAGGACTAGCGTGTTGGCTAGTCGGTCGGGAGGACCATATTCCCTATTCCCTATTCCCTATATATATATATATATATATATATATATATATATATATATATATATATATATATATGCCCATGTGTGTGTGTTTTCTTTTTTTTTATTTTACTAACTGTATGCATAGTTACCAAGTCGGAAAACGGGAAAAAAATGGCAAAGGAAAAAATCGGAAAGATACGATGAAAACGGGAAAAACGGAAAAAAAACGTGAAAACATCGGAAAAAACAAAAAAATCTTAAAAATTATACCAAAAATGTGTATATGTCATTTTCCAACATTAAGTAATCAAAAGTTTAAAACATATAGCATATGCATTTATTAAGCACGAATAAAATAAAACCCGAACCCAATTTAAACCCGGACCAAACCCGATGTGTTTATACTGTTTTATACGTGTTTTTTTCGTTTTAAACGCGTATAAAACGCGTATGTAAGTTTTTTTCAAAAAAACGAGTTTTTTTCCTGTTTACTATGTCTTTGGATCGATACGCGTTCTATACGCGTTTTTTTCAAAAAAACGCCCGATTAGGTAACTATGACTGTATGGGCAAAATTTGGTTTTTACTCAAGTACAAATTTAAAAGGATTCGCTTCGAGGGATCGGAGTACAAAATATATCAGGAGATTGCAGGGAAATCTCTGTAGTCCTTTGATACTCAATTTCAAAGTACAAAGATTACAACAAGTAAGAGAAATGAAAAGAGAAAAGCTTTGCGGTACTTAATCCTTCCGGGATTTGCACGTGATTGGCTAGGGGCTTTGCTTTACTCTTCTTTTTCTTGAATTTTCACTTGTTCTTCGCTCGTTCTTCGACTTGCTTTGAACTCGAATCTTCTTTAATCTTCAATCTTTGACCTTCGATCTTTAATCTCTGATTTTCTTTGGTTTGTTTCAATCTTCATCTTCGATCCTTCTACTCCGAAATTTATTGGAGCTTTGAAGTATCTTCGGTCTACTCTTCTTCTATGATAAAGATCTACTCTAGTCCTTCTTGTATATTGAAGCTCTACTCTTTTTTCTTTCTTCCCTCCTTTTATAAGGGTCAAAGTAGTTATCGTAGGGAATAACTACCTCGGGTGGTTTAAGCAACCTCCAAGTGGTTACTCCCTTGGATGGTTAGAATACCTTCAAGGTGGTTTTCATAACTTTCCTCGATGGTTGGAATAACTTCCAAGTGGTTTTATAACTTCTACTGGTGGTTAATCCCTTTAAATTTCAAATTTCTCCCTCCATTTTTCTTTTATGGTAGAGGTTTGAGTGAATCGTCCTGACTTAACCGACTTGTGGTTCTGGTGTTGAATCCGAGTCGACTTACTGCGACTCGAACTCGACAAAGTTAACTTTTGATTCGATCTTTTTTTGACTTGGTGGACTTGACGAGTCTGTTGAACCTGGCATTAACTTACTTGTAGGAGCTTGCGTTTGGTCATTCTTCGGCCTTGTATGCTGGTGTATTGAAGGTTGCATATCTCTAAGCATTATTCTACTGACATATAGATAGCCTTTGGATGATAGGGATATAACATTTTTTCTTATTCCTCCATTCTCCAGAGTTAGTCAAAATTTTCTTTTTTGTGCTTGGCATTCTTTGATACTAATTTTCCAGACTTATTAAAACTTAGTCAGGGCCCTATATATATATATATATATATATAGGGAATAGGGATCACTGTCCTCCTGACTAGCCAACACGCTAGTCCTCCCATCAATTTGGGTGCCACATGACACTTTTTAACCACATTTTTTTTATGGATGGTCAATCCACTCTACTTAGATCAAGATTTAAAAAACAATTCTAAAAAAAAAACTTAAAACAACCCGATCAACGGTCGACAAATTTAATGGTAAACTGTAGCGGGCAAATAGCCCTTGCTATGGTTAATTTAAAAATGTCACTTGGCATATTTTTTTTCAAATTTTTTTTCATGATCATTGTTAGGAGGGGTGTACCCACCTTGACCAACCCCTAACCGGTTAAAAAGTGCCATGTGGCACCCAAATTGAAGGGAGGGCTAGCGTGTTGGCTAGTCGGGAGGACCGTGTTCCCTATTCCCATATATATATATATATATATATATATATATATATATATATATATATATATATATATATATATATATATAGAGAGAGAGAGAGAGAGAGAGAGAGAGAGAGAGAGAGAGGAATGCTTAGGTGCGGTCTGCGGTTCGCAGCCGTTCGATGCACCACTTTATGCATCGGATGCGCACGGCCGGTGCATCAGACGGCTGTGTACTGTGGACCGCACGGACAACACCTAAGCATTCCTCTCTCTCTCTCTCTCTATATATATATATATATATATATATATATATATATATATATATACCCACGTGTCTCCGTGTCCATCTTTTATGATGTTGCCATATTCGTGTCGACACTCGACACCCGTATCTGTGTCTACAGATTATAGATATCTTTACTTTATAAGAATTACCAAACCATGACAACAAATACTAGCAACATAAATTAATAATGTAGCAATCTTGCAATAATTAACAAATTTATGTTTCGTTAACAAATAATAATTGGTGGTCAAACATTACGGAATAACACTTTATTGAATACTGTGTGTGCATGCTTGCGTGCATTCATGCATGGAGAAAAAGGGAGGAGAAGACATCATTACAGAATGTTTGATGACCACCAACATGCTTGGTTGCTTCTAGAGGAGGTTGGGCAAGTTCAAAAAATTTTAAATTCGAGCAATCAAATCTTAAAAAAGGGTAACCCTACAAACGAACGATTATAAGGCATCCTGAATGAACACCATAGGCATTCCATCCCCACTCCAAAAAATGAAAGTACATTATGGGTATTGCTCTCTGTTCCTTTAGTCAATATTTTAGCAACACATAAGACTACACTAATACTCACCAATCCATCAGGACTAATGCCTGAAGAAAGTGAGAAGAATAACTTCATTGATTATGTATCTCTCATGTTGTGCTTGCAATAGTCAGCTTAAGATTTGGGATTCTCACAAGAATCATTCAAATGTAATTTTGTTTTCAAAGCAAATGGGGCTCCTCTACCAGTAAAATGGCAAAGACATTACTCCTGTACTTGACTTTGAAACTTCTCATGTTTAATGTCCCAAGTTTCGTATATAAAGTTAGGTTTACTTTGTCAAATAATGAATTTCTGGTAAAAAGCCCTACGTTTGCTGAAGTCATCAAATCTGGTAAAAAGCCCTCGGATTTTTACCACCCCGTCATTCCGTCACTCGATCCCTGGGCCCAGAGGATCCGCAACTATTCCAACAGATCTGCTTCGGAAACGAGGAATCAGTCTGCTTCGAATACTGGAGTTGTCGCGCAGAAGCCGAAGAGTGGGTTCTGCTTCAGATGCCGGGAGAAAGGGCATGTTCAGGGTGATTGCAGGAACGGGATAGTGTGTTTACAGTGTAAAGGGGTAGGCCACAAGATGGCAAACTGTCCCTCCAACCGAAAGTTTGCGAGAGGATCTTCTTCCTACCCACCTCCCCCCCCCCCCCCTCTGCCATCTACCCTTCCAGTTGCGAGGTGATGGATTTTAATCAAACTGTCCTTGATTCTCTGTTTAACCTACGTTGGTGTGCTATCTGCAGAGTAGTGCGAGGTGTGGGATCTCCGTCCAGCCTCTCCAGTCGTTTCTCCCAAGCCTGGGGAGCAAACTGGAAGTGGAGGGCGAGGATTCTAGACTCCAATGAGTTTCTGGTTGAATTTCCTTCCAAAACTGCTCTCTCGAATGCCCTTAGTCAATCTCTCTTTGATTTTGGAGACCTCTCTGTTCAGTTCTTCCCTTGGTCTGTAGACAACAGAGCCATAGGATCCAGGGTCTTCAAGAACATCAAACTGTTTATCGGAGGCCTTCCCTGCCATGCTTGGAACCTTGAGTCCCTTAGCTGTGTCCTCAATCAGTTCGGTGATATCCTTAGCTTTGAAAATGACTGGGATTCTGCAGATGACCTTAGAGAATCTAGAGTCACTATTAGCACCTCTATGGCAGAAGCTATTCCCGCGTCGGTCACCTGCCGCTTAGGCAATCGTTTCTATGAGCTCCAGATTCGGCAGCAACCGGAAGCGGAGACGACCGGAGATCGTTTTTTCCGGGAAGCTGAAGAGAATAGAACTGCAGAAGAGTTCAGAGCAAGGTCACAAGGTGAGATTTTCTCAAGCCGTATTCTTCCTGTTAGGGGTTTTCCTGACTTGGTTGCCAACCCTATTCCTCAAGCCCCCTCTTTGATTGGTGATAATGTCGACTGGAACGGGCTCTCTTCGCTTTGGAATGATGGTAAGGCAGATCGTCGGGATCCGGATTCTTCCGGATTACCGTATGTGGTTAATCAATCCCCTATTACTGCAGATATCCAAGCTGATAGCACCAAGGCTCAGGTAGATGATTTGCCTTTTAACTGGGAGGCCACCTCAGATCGCAACGACCCCACTTCCCCTGGGGGGACTCTGTCCCCTCATTTTTGTGTTCCGGACTCCTTACCTGATAATCTTGATGACTGCCAGATGCTAGCAGTCCCACCAGAGCCCCTAGCAGCAGCCGCAGAAGATAGAGCGATGGGAGGCACCCAGAAGGCCTCTGTCAGGAGAAGTCAGAGGCAGATGGTGAAGTCGTTCGAGCAGACTTACCAGCGAGGGAAGCATAATCCTTTTTTGGGATCGCACCTCAAGAAGATGGTGGAGAGGAGCACAGACGACGAGCTTCACTCCTTACTTTCCTTTCTGGACTCTGATACTGTTATTGCGCTGGCTGGAGAATGTGGTGTTGCAGTCTCCAAAGAAGGGTTTGATCCGAAGGTGTTTGTAAATATTCTGCGGGGAATAGAGAAAGAGAGGATCACCTCCTCTGCTTGACTGTTGTTTCTCTTTGGTTCTGTTTTTTTTGAGTTTTTTTCCTGCTTGATGAAGACACTTTCTTGGAACATTCGAGGCCTGGGTGATATTGATAAACGCAAAGCTGTTCACCTCCAAATTACCTCTCAGAACATAGATATTATTTGCCTTCAAGAATCTAAATGTGCTAATCCATCGCCCTCTTTTCTCAGATCGATGGGAGGGAACAGAATTAACAATTGGGTTTGGTTAGACTCTGTAGGATCTTCGGGAGGGATCATCACTGGTTGGAAGGAACCAGACTTCACCCTGTTGGATTCGTTCATTGGTGTCTTTAGCCTTTCGGTTGTGCTGAAGCATCAGCAATCAGGAACCTCCTTGGTTGTGTCTAATGTCTATGGACCAACCGATTACCAGCTCCGCCAAGCTCTTTGGCTTGAGATTCGAGATATCCGCGTTCGTTTTTCTGGTCCGTGGATCCTAGGAGGGGATTTTAATCTTACGCGTTTTCCCTTTGAGAGGAGCGGAGCGATGGGCAGACATTCAGACATGGAGGACTTTGCTAGTCTCATCGACGACCTTTCTCTTTTAGATCTCCCGATGAATAACCGGAAATACACCTGGAACAACAAACGTGAGAATGCAACCTTCGCCAGATTGGACCGTTTCTTTGTTTCTGATGATTTCGAGACTCTCCATCCTGGAGTTACTCAGTGTGGCCTGACGGCTTTTATATCTGATCATTCTCCAATTCTTTTGGATACTAAATCTCAGGAAGCCAAGAAAGAGAAGATTTTCCGATTCGAAGCCATGTGGCTCGAGGATCCAGATTTCACGCCCCTAGTCCATTCTTGGTGGTCGGGAGTTGAGGATAATTCCAATTCAGTCAGAAACTGGAACTTAAAAACCCGGCATGTGAAACTGAAGATCAAAGACTGGGAGCGCAGGAAGTTCGGTAATGTGCTATCCAGGAAGAAGAAGCTGCTTAGGAAAATCGGCGATTTGGAAGTGAAAGAAGAGCAGAACTCCATCTCTGATGCAGAGAAGATTCAGAAGTCGAACTGGTCGGAAGAACTGCGGAAAACGCTTGTGCAAGAGGAAATCATGTGGCAGCAACGATCGAGGGACAGATGGATTAAGCTTGGTGACAATAACACTTCCTTCTTCCATAAAGTGGCGAACTCGGGAAGGCGGCGGAACACTATCCATACAATCAAAGAGGGTGACAGATACTGGACCTCTCAGATCGAGATCAGTCGACGGATATCGGAGCACTTCCAGAACTACTTTAGAAGAGATGGAGTAGACGCTGCCACTCTTGACTGGAGTAATCTGGAGACCCTGAAGCTGGAGACTTCTGACGACCTTGACAGACCTTTCACTGAGGAGGAATTCGAGAAGGCGGTATTTGGGATGAAGGCTGAGGGAGCTCCGGGGCCGGATGGACTCCCCATGCTTTTCTACCAGCGCTTTTGGGAGACCATTAAGGAGGACCTTTGCAGACTTCTGTTTGATTTCTTCATTCATAATATTTCCCTCCACAACTTGAACTACGCTTGGGTGACTTTGATCCCTAAGAAATCAGGAGCAGAGACTATTGGCGACTTCCGTCCTATCAGTTTGGCAAACTGCGTGTACAAGATAGTGGCTAAGATTCTTGCCAACCGTTTATCCGATAATCTAGACAAGCTAGTTTACAGAAGCCAATCAGCCTTCATCAAAGGCAGATTCATTTTGGACAGCGTTGCGACGGCTCAGGAGCTGATTTACCATTTGAAAGAGCAGAAGGAAGAAGGCATCATCTTGAAGATAGACTTTGAAAAAGCCTTTGACAGACTCAAATGGAGCTTCATCCTCAACACCCTGAGAGCGAAAGGATTCTCGGACAGATGGTTAAATTGGATCTGGAATTCCCTTTCCACATCCACTCTTTCTTGTCTGGTGAATGGAGTAGCTGGGAAGCAATTTAAAGCTGGTCGAGGGGTGAAACAAGGCTGCCCACTTTCCCCTTTTCTTTTTATCCTAGCCATGGATGTTTTCGACTCTATGATCAGAAGAGTGAAAACAAGAGGATTCATTGAAGGGATTGGGGAAGATTCTTGGAGGACTGCTAACCTGCATTTCGCAGACGACACGATCATCTTCTGCAAAGCGAAGAAGGAGCAGGTTAGTATGCTGAAAATCCTCCTCTACTCGCTGGAAGTCGTCTCAGGACTGAAGTTAATTTTTCTAAGACCTCCCTCTTCTATCTGGGGGAGGATGCTGTTTCGGCAACGACCTTCTCTGCTATCCTTAACTGCAAACTAGACTCCCTTCCAACCAAATATCTCGGCCTTCCTCTGTCTTCGGCGAAACTTCACAGAAGTGACTGGTTCAAAGTCATTGAGCGTGTGGACTCTAGACTGATGGGTTGGCAGGGGAAGCATCTCTCTTTGGGAGGCAGGTTGACTCTGGTCAATGCGGTTCTGACCCTTATACCTTCGTATCACTCGTCCTTCTTCTTAATGCCTAAGTGGGTGATTAAGAAAATTGACGCTATCCGGAGCCGCTTCCTTTGGAAGGGAGCTGACCCCAATTCCAAAGCTTACCATCTTGTTAATTGGGGCTCAGTCTGCAAATCTAGAGAAGAAGGGGGTTTGGGTGTTATCAACCTCGCCGATCACAACAGAGCCCTCCTGGGTAAGTGGTGGTGGAGACTCCAGCGAGATCAAGGAGACATCTGGAGCGCAGTGATCAGGGGTCGTTATTTCAAACGCTTCAAGCCTTTACAGATCAGAAGCAGAGCTTCCGGCAAGATCTCTCCGTTCTGGAAGGGCATCCAGAGAATTGGGCATATTTACAAATGTGGTACTAGCTTGATTATCCACAACGGGAAATCTACTCTCCTCTGGGAGGATAGATGGTTAGTCGAAGGTTGTCTGAAGAATTGGTACCCGGATCTTTACGAACTCGCTTGGTCGAAGTCTTGCTCTGTCAGATCGCAGTGTGTCCATCGTGATAATAGGACAATCTGGAACATCAAATTCCGCCGGAACATTCCAGACTTCCTTCAATACCAAGTGAGAGAATTGGAAAATCTTTTGCAATTACTTTCTGTTAATGAAGAGGAAGATGAGGTGACCTGGCGTTTGTCATCCTCAGGCAATTTTTCTTCTAAATCCTTCTACAGTTTCATCAACAAGGGTGGGGTTATCTGTCCGATTGCCAATCATCTTTGGAAGTCTAGAGTGCCTCTGAAGATTCGTATATTCATGTGGTTAATGACCAAGAAGAAGCTTCTTACGAGAGTCAATCTTCAAAACAGGGGGAATACTAACGTTTCGGACACGACGTGTGTGCTTTGTGGTCAGGCTAAAGAAGATACTAACCACCTCTGTATTCACTGCCCGTTTTCTAAGGGTATCTGGGATCATTTGAAGAGAGGTCTGAAGATCCAGGGTACTCCAGGTTCTGTTTTTTCGATGTGGACGGTTTGGAGGAAGAAGAGAATTAAGAATCGCCTTCGGCATAGCTGGGATTTCCTTGTCATGGCTGTCTGCTGGAGCATCTGGATCGAAGTCCGGCTTGCGATCAAGAGGAGGTTGCTGCAGTGGAAAGTGGTCCTTCAAGGAAAAAAGCTTGATCAGCTAGACAACATCATTTGTAACCTTTTTTGATTTTTTTTTTGGTCTCTCGGTTGTAAGGCTCTTTCTTTCTTCTTTTAATGGACTGGTAGGGGTCTAGGCCGAACCCCCCCTCATTCACTGAGAGGGATTTCTCAAAAAAAATAATGAATTTCTTATTGATTAATGCGACTATTTACACACAAGAAGATGCTTCCTTTAAAAAGTGAAAATTAGGCCAAAGAGGACTAGATGCTCTTCAGATCCTACTACTTTAACTTTAATCCAATTTTTGGGATCAACCAGTTAGGTATGGTGACTATTACATAAAAAACGAAAAAAGAGGACAGCTGAATATTATTTTCCTAAAACAATCCTAGGTGTATTTAGTATTTACCAAATGACAATTTATAGACAACCAAGATATTATATTTTTCATATTGTAGCCAGAGTCAATAAAAGATGCCTGAGACTTGCTGAGGTTAAAGCCCTCTCTTGCATAAGAATATGACATTCATTTTTTCCAAGCTATCCCAAATTCTGATTTTTTTCTATATTTGCAAAAGGAAATGTGGCAAGGAAATCAGTATAGCACTAGAGTTGTCTGCGAAACGCAAAATCACAAGAGATTAAAATGACACAAATGTACGATGTACCAGTTAACATTGACAAAGTTGTAGTCTTCCCTGCTCCATTTGTTCCTAGAAAGCCAAAACATTCTCCTTCCTGAACAGAGAAAGTCAGTGAATGAACTGCTACCTTCGCAGCATGATTTCTTCGAGCAGGATAAACCTGATAATAGAGTGATAAGCCATAACACATTTAGTAGCGTATACAATAGCTTCCAATTTTCAAGTTAGGTAAAAATGTATGGCTTATTGCTCATATCTTGTTTCATGTGCAGACTATGAGCTAGTGAGAAGTAAAACACATTGATCCAGACTCGGAAATTCATAGTACAATATGAGATATATATTCCAGAAATCAGTACCTTACGAAGATTATACAAATAGATTATGGCATTGTCAGCATAACCACCGAGTATTCTATCCCTTTCCATCCTAACGTCTACATCCTCATCAGCTATCCTAATAGAAGCATCATCAGATGATCCCAGAAGAGGCTGGAAATAGCTCCGAGATATGTCATGGTGGAAAGTGAAAAAATTATGCCACCACTCTTTAATTGCAGTTATCTTCACTTTGTGGGAAGACAAGAGTTCAAATCCAATTGTGAGAAGGAAGTACCCGATACTCTGTTGCAATTATAGAAGATAAAAAAATACCAGGGTTAGATAGAAGGGATTTAAAAAGCAGGTAAATATCGCAAAATTTCCAATACTTCTTTAACATATATGAAATAAGACACCAGAGAATAATGATGGCTACATAAAAAAAATGTTACTTCGGTAAACTGTATTCTTCAGACAACGTTGAAGTATCTGAAATAGTTGGACTAAATAATAGTGAATTTGAGTGTGCCTAGTTAGAAATATGGCACCAATTGTGCTTATAACTCTCACCTTCTCCACTTGCATTCTTCTTTGCCTCATATATCCATTTCGCTTTAATTTTTCTGTTCGTTGGTAAGAGTGGCTAGCTCCCATATGTTCTTCTCGATTAACTCGATTTCTTTGTCCATAGCATTTTTCCACTTCTTATCTTTCATGACTTCTTCTTTGCCTCGTATATCCATTTCACCTTTGGAAATAATGGCTAGCTCCCATATGTTCTTCACGATTAACTTGATTTCATCGTCCATAGCTTTTTTTCATTTCTTATCTAACAAGGCATCTTCTTTGCCCCGTATATCCATTTCACTTTAATTGCTCTATTCGTTGGAAAGAGTGCCTAACTCACATATGCTCTTCTTCATGATTACCTAGATTTCTTCGTCCATAGCTTCTTTCCACTTCTTATCTTGCATGGCATCTTCTTTGCTTCGTATATCTGTTTCACTTTAATTGCATTGTTCATTGGAAAGAGTGGCTAGCTCCCATAGGTTGTTTTTCTCTATTACCTAGATTTCTTCGTCCATAACTTCTTTCCACTTATTATCTTGCATGGCATCTTCCAAACCTATTGGTTCACAATTCCCAAATAGATAATAATGTTAGCTTATTTTTATTCAGTTGCCTTATTGACCTCATGTAAGCTTCTCGAGCATCTTGGTCCTGCACTTGAGCTTGCTTCCAAACTCCAATGGAGCTTTACAATATGAAGCAGGAGATAGAGGTGGCGTAATAGGCTCTTGAGGTTTTTGATGAACTTGATCTTTTTCTTCAACCAGAGGTGAGAAATCATACTTTTTGAGTCCACTCCAAAAGTCCATCAAACTCAACATCTTTACTTGTAATTAGTTTTCCATTGCTTGGGTCATACATCTTGTAGCCTTTGGAGCGAGCAACATAGCCGGTGACGACATACCTTGACCTTCATCATCAAGCTTGGGTCTCTTTGACTCATTACATATGGATATGCAACTCATCCAAGCACTAGCCACTTGGCTTTCTTCAACTCCATGACTTTCGAGATGTTTCTTCAACTCCTCTGCAACATAAGGAAGGTATTGACTTGGCAGAAGGGCCTATGGGATGAGGCGCTGAATGGAGTCCTTTGGGCATATCGGACAATTCCAAGAAGGCCGACCCAAGAGTACCCCTTCAACTTAGCCTTTGGAGGAAGAGATCATCCCCACAGAGGCCAACTTCTTGACTACAAAAACGAGAGTCGTCAGCTCAAGCTATCTTCCCCCTTCAGTTTGCTCTCATTATTGTGGTTAATTGTGCTCTCATTACAGGGCTGGTGGCCCTGTAATTTTTTTATTTCATTAATGCACTGGTAGGGGTCTAGGCCGAACCCCCCCTCATTCACTAAGAGGGATTTCTCCAAAAAGAAACTGTGCTATATTGATAATTAACTCTAATTTGTTACCCAAAATGCGTGCTATAGGCTTAGAATTGTAGGGAACTTATTTGGTGACTGCATCACTTCTTCGATGACTAATTTCACTGGACCATCAAGCTAGGCCTCCGTCGATACAATCCCCCCCCTCCCCCCCCCCCCCCCCCCCTCCCGAACACACCCACCCACCCCCACACCCCACACCCACCTAACCACCCACTCACATCCACACCCCACACCCACCCGGGACCAATGCATTCTCCTGATCATTTGTTTACCTTCAACCCTGAAAACAAACCATTTTTCCTTTCTCTCCTCCTTCCTTGACACAACACAACCTATATCCAACAAAATCCCAATAATTAATGATTCGAACTTTAGATCGGATCCCCTAAAACTTGTTAGATACAGATCCAAGTTTGGATACTTAAACCTCGTCAGGATTCGGATTTGTTTCTATATGGGCTTGATCTAAACCCAATACATTGCCATACATATTCAAATCAAACAGAATGAAAATCCACTTTGTCTAAATGAAAAGTTTCTCATTGTAAACAATTACATTTGCTTTTTTTTTTTGACATCAGTGGGTGTCCTAAATCTTTCGGGTAATGGACCCACTTCGAGTTCGGACTAATCCCCCAAGAATGCACACCGACCCACTCGGAAGTTTCCCTACACTCCTGGGTACCTCGGAGGAGAGGGGGGGGGGGGGGGATTGAACCCACAACCATCTCACCCAAGCATCGGTTGCTTTACTAACTCCCCTATCCCCTGGTAGGTAATTTGCTTCTTTCAGAATTGGTTATAAGCATGGGAAGATCCTCTGTCCAGATCCATTCAACAACTTCCCATCCTAATTTAGAGTTCTTTTGGGCCCTAGAAAGTTCTCAAATGTAAATTGTAAGGTAGGCTTCCAAACAAACATAAAGTCGACAAAAGTTATTAATTGGTGTTATATAACTTATATTTCATCAACATTTTTCCTATATAGGAAAGTTATACAAAATTATGTTAAAAAGCAGAAAAAATGGCAAAGACACCTTATATGATAACGTTGCCACATGGTCAATAGGATGAAATAATTGCAGCTGATGGAATTTCTTGCAGCCATCAGAAAAATGAACTATAAAAATGCATGCAACTGATGTAATTCGGTTGATGACATAAGTGCTTAGGATGGTATTGTTCTTTCGTGATACATGTGCTCGTCTATCCTGACAATGGCATTATCTAGTGTTGTATGAGCAAATATTTGAATTTTCACTCAAGTACAAATTTCAAAGGACTCGCTTCGAGGGAGCGGCGTACAAAATGTATATCAGGAGATTGCGGGGAAATCCGTCTTTGATCCTTTGATACTCGATTTTGAAGTACAAAGATTACAACAAGTGAGAAAATGAAAAGAGAAGAGCGTTGCGGTGCTTGATCCTTCCGGGCTTTGCGCGTGATCGGCTAGGGGCTTTGCTTTACTCTTCTTCTCCTAGAATCTTCACTTGTTCTTCGCTTGTTCTTCGACTTGCTTTGGACTTGAATCTTCAATTTTCCATCTTCGATCTTCGGTCTTCGATTTTCTTTGGTTTGCTTCGATCTTCGATCCTTCTTCTCCGGGATTTCTTGGAGCTTTGAAGTATCTTCAGTCGGGAGCTTTGTAGGTTCTTCTTGCTATGGCCAAAGATCCTTTCTTCTCTTCTTGTCCCTCCTTTTATAAGGGTCGAAGTAGTTATTGTAGAGAATAACTACTTTGGGTGGTTGAAGCAACCTCCTGGTGGTTTCTATAACTTCCCTTGGATGGTTAGAGAAACTTCCAGGTGGTTTACATAACTTCCTTGATGGTTAGGATCATATTCGAGTGGTTTTGTAACTTCCACTGGTAGCTTAATCCTTTTGAGCTTGAGTGAACCGGTCTGATTAAAACGACTTGTGGTTCGGGTCTTAAATCCGAATTGACTTACTGCGACTTAGATTTTAACCAAGTTAACTCTTGATCCGGTCCTTTCTGACTTGGTAGGTTCAATGAGTTTGTCGAAATCTAGCGTAAGCTTACTTGTAGGAGCTTAAGCTTGATTACTCTTCGGCCTTGTATATCGGCTTGTCGAAGGATGCTCATCTCTAAGTATCATTCTATTGACTTAGATATAGCCTTTGGACGATAGGGATATAGTACTTTCCTTACTCTCAAACTTGGTCAAATTTCAGAGCGTACGGAAGCAAGAAAAATTTCCTTGGTCATCAAGGAAATAAAGTATAAGGAAGCAAAATTTCCCTGGTCATCAGGGAAATAAAGTGTGAGGAAACAAAAATTTCCCTGGTCATCAGGGAAATAAAGTGTAAGGAAACAAAAATTTCCCTGGTCATCAGGGAAATAAAGTCTTCCAGACTTAGCCAAATTTTTGAGTGAAGTATGAGGAAACAAAAATTTCCCTGGTCATCAGGGAAATAAAGTCTTCCAGACTTAGCCAAATTTCTGAGTGTAGGCAAAAATTTCCCTGGTCATCAGGGAAATAAAGTATAAGGAAGCAAAATTTCCCTGGTCATCAGGGAAATAAAGTGTAAGGAAGTAAAAATTTCCCTGGTCATCAGGGAAATAAAGTCTTCCAGACTTAGCCAAATTTTTGAGTGTAAAGCAAAATTTCCCTGGTCATCAGGGAAATAAAGTCTTCCAGACTTAGCCAAATTTCTGAGTGCAGAGAAAAATTTCCCTGATCATCAGGGAAATAAAGTATAAGGAAGCAAAATTTCCCTGGTCATCAGGGAAATAAAGTCTTCCAGACTTAGCCAAATTTCTGATTCTCTAGCTTTAGGCAATATTTCAATGTCTACAAGTGTGTGTGTGCATACTTAAAAATGGCGTGATGCATCTAGCAAAAGAGATTTGAGTTCATAAAATACCTCAATCGCTAAATAACAGATAGAGGCACCAGTGACATCCCAGTCAAGAATACCACTTTCCGTTCCCGGTTTCATACCTTGCCGTCGAAGAGCAAGGGATGCAAGTCCATCCGCAAAGCAAAACCCTGGGGATAACCTAAAGAAGTTCTGCAAAAATATTGTCTCAATAAAAAATGATCTCCCACATGCATATGGGTGCATTAACCAATGACGAAAAATAAATTTTCACACAGAGGTTTAAGTATGCTAAATACATGTTTATCTTGACTGAAACACATGAATGGTTCCAACCAACTGTCTTTACATATACTTTTAGCAATCAGACAGTCTAGAACTAAAGTATTACATTGTTTCCTAAATTCTGATAATTTCATCACAGACACATGTAGAAATGGCCAAAGTACTTACAAATACATCTTAACATAACTCACAGCTTTAGTAATCTGATCAAAGTAGTTTTTAAATTGATGCTTCTAATGCAGAAGTCTGCACTAATATAAGACGAAGGTTGGGTGAAATAGGTCTGATGCTGTGGTTAGATGAGAGTAAAACAAAGAAACTAGACGAGGGTGATGGAGGAGACTGGTCTCCAAACTAGGGTTTTTTCTTAAAAAATCTGATCTAGTGGGCTCCCTTTTTGTATTCGTTTTTATAGACAGAAGAAAGACAGAGAGAGAGGAGGCCGGCATACATGACAAGGGTAGTCAAACAAATCCCAAAACCACCATGGCGTATGGTCAGCCAAAAGGGTGGTGGTGGCTAGGGTTTTATAAAAGCTCTTCTTTGAATTCTCTTGATAATCAATCTAGCACCTTGATTGCAGCTTAAAGTCAGGAGAGGATCCAATGTCAATACTGATTTAAGTGTCTCTTAATGTCATCCCTCGGATAAGCCATTTGACGGTGCTAATTATATATTTTATTCGTTAGCCACTTAATGAAGACTTGAGTTAAACCTAGTCATCAGGCAGTGCGAACAACCCTTGCATCTCGGTTAGCCAACAATAAAATCAACTATAAAACATAGTCCAAATGATCGATTGATGCACCAAAACAAGCGTCGGAAAGATAAAAGAGAAATACATCCAACTGACATAAAAAAACTAGCATCCCACAGTGGTAGACAAAGCCTTGTGTACATCATCAATAGTGATTATGGAAGTTTGTGATGTTTCTGGTCGTCATAGTGGTACCAAACATTAAGCTCCGATACCATACTGGTGCATGAAAGAAAGGACCTGGGTTGATTTGGGAGTTTGGATGAGACTCGGGAATAATTTCAGAACTTGCTATGTAAATTAGGACTAAATTTGATCTATATTTACACTACAAAAGTGTTCTAAGACTGGAAAATTAATTAGTAGAGGTCTAGGATCAAGGTTGATCGGGATCTAAAAGGATTTCACTAGATTTTGAGGATTCATGGGGTAAAATATTAAGGCTTGCCCGAAATAAGTTCTCCAGCAGAAATTCTAGGCTTTGGCTGGATTATGTGAGGCTTTGAAATTGATCTAGGCTTATTGATGAATCCACAAGACAATATAAACTACGATCTACGAAGATTAGGTGGTATATATGCAGAAAAATACAATAAAATAATTATAATATACAAGAGATCCCTGGATTTCTAGAACATACAAGTATACAAGTTCTTACTAGAAATATAGAACAAGTATGAAATGACAATTCAAGTAAGTTCCACTAAAGACTGTTCTTTACTTAACCAAAAAATAAGAGATACTGTCCTTTTCATTATAAATCATGGATCATACTAGAATAAAACAGTAACTGAATATAATGTGCCTTTAGATTTGAAAATTTGAGCGGTATATTACATGTTCATTTGATGCAGAAATTTTATTCAACTTCATGAAAAATCCAACTTTATATAAAAGAAAAAACAATTAAAGAACATATCAAACATAGTCTACGAAGATTAGTTTATGCTTCTAATTTTTTTTAGAAAACTAGAAGTATTTTGGCAGTTATCTAGGGAATCCATAAAAAAAAAATTTGTGTATGGGTCTAACACAAGTATTAAGTCTTTTCTTTTTCCAGGTACGGTCTTTACACAAAGGGATTTAGGTAAAAGAAACAGAAGATCAGAGAACAAAGACTTAAGGGAACAAGAGGTAGTGGACATACTGAATTTCAGTTAGGTAGAGCTCTCTAGTGTTTTCAAGTGTGACACAGTGCAATCTACAACCTCACTGGTGGAAATCTTAATGAAGTGCTTAGACCATGGCAGAAACAACCAATGTCAGGATCGAAGTCTACAACTACATAGTGCTTGTATTGCCCTCGGAATATATTTAGATAAGATTGTCAGTGTTTGTGAAAGAAAGGATTGGTGCTCAAATTTTAGGCTTCTCGAACTCTTGTCGACCTAATATGGTATCGGAGCATGAAAAAAAAAAAAAATCTAAAACAAATTTTAGGCTTCTCGAACTCTTGTCGACCTAAAACACATTTCAGCAGATAAAGCACAAAAAACAGAGAAAAATGACATCAAGTGCCGAAATCCAACAAGAATCAAACAATAGGCAAGGGTTTAAAGTTGCTGTTACAACTTACAAATAATGCTAGTGGTGCTTATCTGTAAATCTATAAATTATAATACAGTCCATTCTGGACTAATTCGTAAGACTTGTTAATATAAACCAGTCCCTACTGTTCTATTTTTGCAAATAAGTCCACCTTTATAAAACCTGTAATGGGTTTGGTATGAACCCGATTTTGGGTTGGTTTGGGCATGATTTTGGGTCAGGTAGGATGACTTTAAGTTATCAAAACATATTATAATATGTTACCCTAAAGACAGAACCTACCAAATGTTACATTATATAATAACATAAATCTGTCTACCTTGAATTTTCTTTGTCTTAGAATTTTTTTTTTCATTCTTTTATTGACATTGTTCAGGAGTTATATGTACTTTGTTACCTTTAAAATCTGGCAGTTCGAATTTTTTGTGGTTATTGTGTATTACTTCGGTTAGTGTTGTCAACATATTCTCGCATACTTGTAATTGTTTACTGATGCTTGTAAGTTGTAACCAGTACCATGCCTTGGTTTCATCCAATACATATTGAGAATCAAATAAGGAATCCATATTGAAAAAAGAAAAATACAAAATGGAAATATTGAATATGAATAGCATTAATATGTTACAGTCCCACAAGATGGAGATGTTTTAAAGTAAACACAGGTAGTATAAAGATAAAAGAATAGAAATAAAGGAATAGCCTAAAAAAAGGAACATAACTAAGAGGTAAGGATACATGCAAATAAGGCTAATAACCTGAAGTCCCATAATCAAGATACATATAAAGAAATAAAATGTAGTACAAAAAAGTTTATGGAGATTAAACAGTAATTTTGTGCATCATACGGCTAACTTCTACTAGTAATTGGAGTAAGCTTAAGCAAACCTTCAGCAAAGAATTTGCCTTTCTAGTTCCCTCAACAAGGCCCATAATAAATGAAATAACCATAAGAATGAGGCCGCTAAAGAAGTGAACCAGCAAAACCACATTCTGCAATTAAAAGCAAATAGACCTCAAACATTTATGAAAATTATCCATAAGGCATTGGTGAGTTTTGGGAAGTTCAGCAAAGTTAGACCTGTGCAATTGTATGGTCGGAAAAGAAAAAAGTGAGGCAATATGTTGATGAAGCAACTGCTAATCCATATTCCAAAAACATGATGATTGTTGGCAGAAAGCACCCAACTCCAATAAATTGATTTAGATCTACAGTCGAATATGACATCATAAGTTCTCCTAAATATTTCTTTATCAAGTGAAATTAGTAGTTGATCATGTAAAAAGTCCTCAAAAGTGATATAAATAAAATGAAATGTTCATGAGGTTTCATTACATACCGAAGATAAAAAAAAGAATTACAGCAAGTGATGTAGGAAACAAGTAGCTGATGAAGTCCCATGCATATGTTGATATCCAATACGATAATATGGAAACCTGAGTAGTGATTAACGGGGGTTATTAAAAAGACAAAACAAAAAATCAAAACACATATTAAAAAAAATATGATACCCCACTAATTAGCTGCTGATGTTTTGCTTTGACTTCACGTTCCTACAAAAACAAAATAATACAATTCTATAAGCCCACTAGTCTTCACTAGCAACACCATATACATAAACTAAACAGAGATCTAAACGTTAAACAACAATACTCATGTTTAAAGAAAACACCATTCATTCACACTGGACCCCACTTTATCAGCATTTATTGTTTATATTGTAAAGGCTGTACCTAATAAACTAATAAAACATTTTAAACTTTTTTGGGTAGCCGAAATGACCATGTTCTTAACAGTTAAACACAACTTTAAGTGAGTACAAAAATTAATAGATCATAAAGAATAATTGAACCTATGGTAGATTAGACAGGTTAGGTTAATCCAAGGGCAGGTTCTAATTTAAAAGATTGATGATTGGAATCTGAGAAAGCTGGATTTTATCCTAACCAATGGAAGCAACTGAAAGATTTGAATATTAATCCAATGGCTTAATACATTTTGTTACCACAACCCTAGAAGGGAGAGCGAGAGAGAGAGAGAGAGAGAGAGAGACGGCTAGGGTTGGGAGAATGACGGCTTAATCTAATTACGGCAATAGCCACGAATATATAGGCACATACATATGTAGGGAATGAGTCATGTACACCTAACTCATATGTATAACACTATAACCTACAATGTACATTAACATAATCAATCCCGTACTCCTGAGTAAAGACCCTGGCGACAAGACGGTGTCGTGTACCGATCAATGGAGCCATCAGGACGATGCTTGATCTTGAAGACCTACTTGCAACTAATGGGCTCAACACCAGCAGGCAGAGGGACAATCTCCCATGTCTGAGTCTGCTCAAAGGCCTGGAACTCCTTAGCCATAGCCTGCTGCCACACAGGGTACTGCAGTGCCTCTCGGTAGGACCTGGGCTCTCTATTAGTGTGAAGGGAAGTAAGGAAAGCAGTGAACGTGGGCGAGTAGGAAGTGACTGCAGCAAAACCAAAACGGTCAAGAGAGTAGCCAAAGTGGTTGGGATGGCGGCGCTCGCGTTGGGGATAGGATGAGTGCTGGGATCCACATCCGGTAAAGAAAGGCTACTCGAAGTAGAAGGCGTACCAGAGGAGTCAAGGTCAGACGAAGGGGCGACAGGGAACAGGTCAGGCTAACGACGACGAGAATACACCTGAGGAAACAGAGAAACAGGTGATGGGGACGAGGGACCCAAGGGAGAGGTGGGGGGGGGGGGGGGGGGGGGGACAGGAGAAACATCATCTGAGAGGGAAGAAGGAGAAGGAGAAGGGTCGACCATGGTAGGAGGACGTAAGGGCTCGAGAGCAGGGACAAAAGAAGAAGCGGTAGCAGAAGGAAAGGATGTCACAGGAGAAGTCTGCTGAGACACCGAGGAGGGAGCTGGAGGGATCTCAAAAAAGGTGAGATCCTGAGACACAGTAGAGTAATAAGGAACACTCTCAACAAAGGAGACATGTCGAGAGAGGCAAAGATGGCAAGCCAAGGGATCATAACAACGATACCCTTTGTGCTCAGAGCCTCAGAACTGATCCCCAAAAGAACACACTTAGCTGACCTGGCGGACAACTTATTGCACTCATGAGGGGGGAAAGGACAAAGCATGTGCACCCAAACGTGTGAAGCATGCTGTAATCAGGGGGTGTGGAGTAGAGTCGCTCATGAGGACACCCGAGAGGACAGAAGAGGGAGTGATATTAATAAGGTTGATTGAGGTCAAAACAGCCTCAGCCCAGAATGTACGGGAAACAGACGAAGAAAGAAACAAAGCCCGAGCTGTTACTAAGATGTGGCGGTGTTTCCATTCAACAACTCCGTTCTACTCGTGAGTATGAGGACATGATTGCTGAAAGAGGGTGCCATGGGACTGAAGGAAAGATTGCATGGCTATGGAGAGATATTCATAGGCGCAATCAGACCAAACGATCTTGATGTGAGCCTGGAATTGGGTATGGATCATGGCAGTGAAGATTTTATAGACCTCAGGAATGTCGGATCTCTGACGGACATGTAAACATAGAATAGTTATCGATAAAGCTAACAAAATAAAGAAAACCATTCATTGAAAACAAAGGGGCTGGGCCCTAAATATCAGAGTGCACTAGATCAAAAAGGATGGATGCCTGAGACATATTGGAAGAAAAAGGGCTAGCTGAGTGCTCAGCCAACTTATATCCCTTACAAAAAGAAAGAGAAGAAAAAGAACCTCGGCCTAAAGCTCCATAATGGAAAAGGCTTTAAAATCGAGCCTCAGACACATGACCTAACCTTTTGTGCCACAGATCGACATCAGAGGGGACAGCACCATAGAAGAGCGAAGGAGAAGTAGCTGGTAGATGAAGGTACTCCAAATGATACAGCCCACCCGCCCTACGAGCAGCTCCAATCCTCTGACCGGAGCAAGGATCCTGCACAACACAAGCTGAGGAAGAAAAAGTAATAGTCAGACCAAAGTCACACAGACTGCTAATAGAAATTAAGTTCATGCAAAGTTGCAGAGCGTGAAGGACAAAGGGTAAAGAGAGGTGGCCTGTGGGATCTGAGGTAAGGTTAATAGATCAAGTTTGCGAGATAGCTAAAGGAGAGCCATCTGCAGTATGGATCAATGGGATGCGTGAGGAAGGGGAGCAGCCAGTAAGAACAGAGCGATCAGGGGTCATGTGGTGAGAGGTTCCGGAGTCCATAATCCAAGGTGTGGAGGTACCAGAAGCAGCAGAGAAGGCAGAGGTACTGGAGGAGCCAGCGGCAGGCTGCAGAAAAACCTACTCAAGTCGTATCTCAAGACACTGAAGACGATTCGTTGTAGTAACATCGGCAGTGGGAGCTCCAGCAACAGCAGCAATGGGACGACCGCGATGAGGTGGACCTGCATGTTTCTCTAGGTGGAGAAACCAACAGGAGTCAACTGTGTGCCTCGCCTTGCCACAATGGGTGCACCGCCGAGTGGCAGGCAGACCGGAGGAACAAGAGTCACCACGAGGAGTAGCAACAATGGCAACTCGAGAGGAAGGAGAAGCAGCAAGAGCACCCTCAAAGTTAGAGGGCACAGACGCCCTGCGAGTTGCCACGGTGTGAAGACGGATCTCCTCTGCAAGTAGCTCAGCTATAACAGTATCGAGACGAGGGAGAGGATTCCGATGAATCAGCTGGCCAGTTAGGGAGAACTCAGGATAGAGGGCCATCAAAAACTGATAAAACTGTCGCCGCTCCCGAAAGTAGTGCAGCTCCATCGCCTGGAGCTCACGCGAGCAACCCCGCATAAGCTTATGAAACTACTGAATCGTCTGCTCACCCTGCTAAGCAGACTGGGCCTGCGACATGAGCTGATACTCACGAGCTCCGCTCTGCTCCACAAAGCGCTCAGTAAGATAAGCTCGGAGCTCTGCCACAGTAAAGAAGGTGACGAGATATGCGCGAAGAGAACGATCGACCGAGGCAACTAGAAAAGCACAAACACGTCGATCACGAACACTCCAAAAGTCAGAAGCCACTGTACCATAGCTATAGGAGTAGGAATAGAGCCGTCAAGGTGCCCGTATAAGGCACGGCCATCCAGAACCCTCCGAACTGTAGCTGACCATGCAGGCCAATCAGCAATAGTTGCAAGGGAGAAATCCATAGAGACCGAGAGGAAATCCCTTGTCTGCTCGTTAGGGGTTGCAGAGAACTAGACAGAGGCTAACACATCGGACTAAGCAGAGGACGTCATTGTGATCACCTACACAATGAATGGAAGAGATTGGGCTGCCGGTTATAAAAGCTACAGGAACAGGGATTTGGGTCGGGCGTCAGCAGGGTAGTCCACAGGGATCCGCGAGGACTAGAGTATAGTTGGGTCGGCCGTTAACAGGCGGGTCCGCAAGGATTCGTGAGGGCAGTCGGGTCCTGATGGAGTAGCAGGCTGGTCAGGCGTCAATAGACGGGTCCGCAGGTCGTCTAAGAGAGCTCATCATGGAAGAGGAATGACCAAAGTCAGATAGATAGGGCTGAAAGCCTCGAGGAGAGCACAAGGTGGCAGACGGCTGGCGCGAGATCATGTGTAGGTTCTGGCAATTAGGTGGCCGGATTCGGTGTAGGATCAGGCGCGGTTTCTGGCACGGAGGAGGCTCGGCACGGTCCAGCGATCAGATGGCCGAATTCGATGCAGGATCAGGCGCGGGTTCCGATGCGGAGAAGGCTTGGCACGATCCAATGATCAGATGATTGGATCCGGTACGGGATCAAACACGGGATCAGATCGGACTGCAGAGCCGGTGGGAGCAATACGCAGGGTCCGGATTGAATCAAGGTATAGGGTCGGATCGATACGCAGGTGGCCGAACGCGGGATCAATCTCCCTCTGATACCATGTTACCACAACCCTAGAAGAGAGAGAGCGAGAGAGAGAGAGAGAGAGAGAGAGAGAGACGGCTAGGGTTGGGAGAATGACGGCTTATTCTGATTAGGGCAATAGCCACGAATATATAGGCACATACATGTGTAGGAAATGAGTCATGTACACATAACTCATCTATATAACCTACAATATACATTAACAAATTTCATTTTTAATAGCTCGAATCAGTTGACAAAAAAACTTATCTAAGAGCCACAAGGTCATACAGTATTGCATAAGTTATGCTGATCTTAGTGCATGGAATATTCCCCCCCCCCCCCCCCCCCCCCCGCTTCTCATGTTTTTTGAGTGTGAAAGGCCACAACCGACGGATTTTGTTCACCTACGGCTGAGGAACTCCAAACAATGGACCAGTCTCCTTCTGTTTTTGCATGGAAAAACCCCTCTACCACCTCTTTATTTTTCTCCTGCACCTCATCTACGACAAGTGGGCTTTGGGAAGACCATAAAATCATAAACGAAGAGCGAGGAAAATTAGAATTAGAAATATTTTTCAGCAGTAAGTGAGGATTCATCCATCCTTTTTCCTGATCCTCTTCTTTCCCCTCAAGTCCAAGTAAGGTTTCTTCATCATTGGATCAGAAGGTACTGGCAGCAACTTGACATGCGATTGCCCTCTAACTTGGCAAAATCTTCTCTTGTTCTCTAACATTCTTTCCCAATTAATTCTTAACTTTGTATGCTACTTTCTTCATAAGATTTTCTCAATCATCCTAACAGAACCTTGATTGAGATTTAATTAGCCTTAATGATCCTTGTCTATCGACAGTAGGTAACCATAATTTATCTTCATTAATTTGGGCATTAAATGTGTTCTGATTTACATATTTTTGGCGTTTTAAAAAGAGCTAGTGCATACTTTAGAATTACTGTTGCAAATATTTGTTTCCATTGTTCTGTTGTGTGCCTAGGAATATTTGCTCAATTACACAGTGTCCTACAAATTCTTCTCGTCTCTTGGTAATAATTTAGGACTAAAGTTACTGGAGAACTTTGCTAGACAGTAGTCGCATATTTATTTTCATACGAATGACCATGACCTACAATCCAGGTAAGTGATTTGCACATCATATCGGGCAGGCTTCAAATTGACGGAGAGATGGGTTCCAAGTAACAAACCAGAGCACAACAATCATTATAGTCTACAGTATCATCAATCACATGTTATGTAAGACCTTACAACATTTGCATTAAAATTCTATTTTCAGGTTATACAACAGTAGGTAAAATAGCAGCATGAAGAAAGATGGAAGAACACCTGAAACATGCATCTTGTTATGATGCAGCATGATCAGCATCATCAGATCATCGCCGCATCTTCCATTTATTGTCAGAGACATTTATTTACTGTCGTTTTTATTTTATGTTTGGATGACATTAGCCGTTTGGGCTTGTTAGTCGTTTATTTCAGTTTTTGGCCATTTTTCCCTGTTTTTGGCCTTATTTCAGCATTTAGTTTTATTTATGTTCTTGCCCAGTTCATGGGGGATGTCCATGATCTCATCCGAGGGCTTTTCGGATTGAATCCGGGTCTTCTCGGGTGAGTTTCAGCATGATATTAATAAAATTATGGGTGTGTGTGTTTGCGGGGCACCGACGGACGAGATTAGATCTCGAAACCGACGGTTAGATGGCGAAATAACTCTATTTTGATGACATGGCAAGTTATGGGCTTCAAGTAGGTTTAATTGGGCTTATCTTAAGCCCAATAAGGCTTCTAATGTGATGCCGCCCCCCCTTCTTTCTTTTTCCCGTGAAACACCACCGGCCCC
Organism: Chamaelirium japonicum; assembly: GCA_947650365.1. Taxonomy (NCBI): domain Eukaryota; kingdom Viridiplantae; phylum Streptophyta; class Magnoliopsida; order Liliales; family Melanthiaceae; genus Chamaelirium; species Chamaelirium japonicum. Next base: position 58,227,799 of record OX393554.1, on the reverse strand, counting down.
ACCTTGCCCGCGCGGAAACCGAGGCCGCCCGACCCTTGCTTCCGTCCCTCTCTTCTCTCCCTTGTTTCTCTCCCTTTTCATTGCCTTTTTAGCCCTTTGAATCCCCACCATCTGCCTTTATTCCCTTTGATCCTAGCCATCAAAACAAAAACCCTAATCCTACAAAAAGAAGAAGAAAGAATGAGAATTGAGATTTGAAGAATTGCTGAAACTTGTGCCTCTTCGTGAGTGCTTCCGGGTGAGACTCGTGTCCCTGATCATCGCCGCTTCCACGACTTCGCCTCGTGAAGGCCTTGGTGCAATTTTTCCGAAGGATCCGGCTTCTCCCGACGTCCGGCCTTGCTCCGTGTGCGGGATCATCGGCGCATCCTCGCAATCGACCCACGGCGGGAAACCCCAGGCAGTATCTTTTCTTTTCTTTATCTTTCCCTTCGCATCCGCACCATTTTCATCCGTTTCCATTGCCTCCGCTCCGCATCGTAGCCTATTCGCCCTATTTTATTATTAGTTGAAGCCATAACGTTTGCCATTTATTATAATTGCCATCTTTCGTCTGCCGGTAACCCTAGCAAGCATCCGTAGCCCTTTTCTTTTATAAAATCTGATGCAAGCCTGTTATTCTATTTCAATATTTACTGCTGCGATTTAATCCTTTTATGTGCTGAATTTTAATCATTGTGATAATCTTGCATCGTACTGTTAGATCTGAAATCTGCTTTATAATTGATTACATAGTCCCTTAATTCTGCGTGAAATAACTCCTGATTGCTGTCCTTTTGAGGCATATAGCGTTATATTGATAACTAAAACCTAGTCATTGACCAAAGAAAACCCTAAAAGGGTTCAGGATTGTAGTGTGCCTTATCGGTGCCTGCATCAAGTTGGTATCAGAGCTCGAAAGAACCTGTTCGGGTTTTTTTTGAGTGCTGAATTTCAACAACACCCATCTTTTCCTTTGCTGATTTTGCATAGGGCATAATCTTGTGTGCTTGATTTGCATTAAGTGTTAGGATTACATCGTGTGAAGCATTTGCATATCTCATAATCCATGGCTGATCGTACCCATCTGCACCGGGATGCCCGGAATCGATGACGTTTCCCTCGGGGACCACAACCTCGTGGTGCTTGGCAAGAAGCGACCCAAAACACGTTGGATCGACATGCAACCTTGTTGCAAGAGATCACCGATAGGCTAGGATTGCTGTTACAAGATAGAGGCGTTAGCCCTAATACCCGACCGGTCGAAGAGGATCCGGGAGGGGCAGAAACCGATCCGCATGCCGAGGGTCATAGGGTCGAAGAGCAAGACCGAGACCAGGGTCAAAATCAAAATCCAATTCCAAACCCACCTCGGGACCGGAACCAAGCACTACCTCAGAATCCCAACCAATACCAACCACACGAGCGACATCGAGATGACTATCTTGAGTCACCTCCTGAGTCTGAAGCTGAGTTGGACGAGTCCGACGTGGACTTTGAACGAGAGTACGTTCAGTTTGGTCGTCCCAGAAACCCTAGAGAGCAACATGCGTGTGATCAGCACGGCATAGAGGAGCGTCTTGTGCGAGCCCTTGAGAGATCCCAAGGATACGGAGTCCGAATTGACATCGATGACTTTAGGGGAAGCCATGATGCTGACGCATTCATTGACTGGATAGATAGCGTCGAGCACTTCTTTGATTGGAGAGATCTCCCCGATGATCAAAAAGTCAAACTCGTGGCAACGAAACTGAAAGGAGCCGCCTTGGTTTGGTGGCGAGAGTTGCAAACAAGTTGCCTTAGGAAAGGGAAACAAAAGGTCGCCACGTGGGCCAAAATGCGTGATAAGATGCGACTGAAGTACCTTCCTCCTGACTACCGTACCTCTCTGTACCAGAGGTTGCTTAGTCTGAAACAAGGCAATCGAAGCGTACAGGAGTACACTGAAGAGTTTGACATCCTGACCACTCGTAATGTCATCCCGGAAGACGATGAACAGAAAGCTGCACGCTACGTCTCGGGGTTGCGCTACCAAATTCAGGATGCACTCGCAATGCAGACCATCCTAACTGTGACAGAAGCTTCTAGGCAAGCTCTCAAGGCTGAGAAAATTCAGCAACGAGCCTTTAGGAGAGAGGTTGCCCCTAGAGTGCCCCCAGGTGCCCCTTCAGCTGGAAGAGGAGCACCCCCTGCTAGAGTCACCCCACCTGTTCCCACTCCGACTACAACTCCATCAAGAGCCAATCAGCCCCCTGGTCGGGTTGAACAATCAAGTCGTGAGCACAGTGCCATAGGAAGTCGACCACCCGGAGCGACTTACAAATGCTTCGAGTGTGGAGAAGTAGGACACCTCATCGCCCAATGCCCAAAAAGGAGACCTCAGACCCATCTGACAGAAGGTGAAGAGCCAACTGAGGAAACCCTGAACAACATGGCTGAAGAAGGGCATGATGATGATCCTAGAGATGCTGAATATCAGGAGGATGACGAGACACATGATGTCATCGCTGAAGCTGACGAGGCAACGCATGCACTAGTCATGCACCGAGTTTTGTCGACCCCAAAAGCTCCTGAACCAGATCGATGGCTTAGAAGGAACATCTTCCACACCACTTGCACCTCAAAGGGGAGGCATTGCGTCCTCATCATAGACAGTGGTAGTACCAAGAACCTGGTCGCCCAGATCATGGTCGATAAGTTAGGGCTCAAGACAGAGAAGCTGGTCAAGCCATACAACTTGTCTTGGTTTAAGAAAGGGTCAGATGTCGCTATCAAAGAGCGATGCTTAGTTGAATACACCATTGGCAAGATGTATAAGGAAGCTGTTTGGTGTGACGTGGCGCCCTTGGGCTTTTGTCACATTCTGTTGGGCCGCCCGTGGCAGTACGACAGAAAGACGACACATGATGGGGAGAAGAATACTTACTCCTTCTGCAAGGATGACTATAATATCACCTTAGTGCCGCAGAGGGAGCCCCTGAAGCCAATTTCTAGTGAGCCGACACCCCCAACCGTCACCCCTAAGTTGCCAAAAGAGAAACCGAAAGCCCTGCCCACATTGCTGACCCAAGCTTGTTTCGAAGACGAGCTTAGGGAATCTCGCTCCATCTTTTTCCTAGTAGCCAAAGAAGCCACAGAGGGCCCTAGCATTCCTCATGAGATTCAAGTCCTACTTGAAGACTTCAAGGATCTCATCCCAGAGGAACTACCTGAAGGACTTCCACCTCTGAGGGACATTCAACATTGCATTGACCTAGTCCCAGGAGCGACGCTACCCCACCTTCCTCACTACCGAATGAGTCCGTCTGAATATGAGGAGATGCGTCACCAGGTTACCGAGTTACTGCAGAAGGGACTAATTCAAGAGAGCATGAGTCCGTGCGCAGTACCTGCACTCCTAACTCCCAAGAAGGATGGGACATGGAGAATGTGCATAGATTGCCGTGCCATCAACCGAATAACTGTCAAGTATAGATTTCCGATTCCCCGATTGGATGATATGCTTGATATGCTACATGGCGAGAAAATCTTTTCAAAGATTGATCTTCGTAGCGGTTACCATCAGATCCGCGTACGACCCGGTGACGAATGGAAAACTGCCTTTAAAACCCGAGAAGGACTGTATGAATGGCTATAATGCCATTTGGTCTATCAAATGCACCAAGTACCTTTATGAGGTTCATGAATCAGGTGCTCAGACCGTTCATAGGGAAGTTCGTTGTCGTATACTTTGATGACATTCTTGTCTATAGTACGACATCTGAACAACATATCGAGCACTTGCGAGAAGTTCTGAAAACGCTTAAGAAAGACAAGCTGTACATCCATCTGAAGAAGTGCACTTTTCTCACAGACAGCTTGACCTTTCTAGGCTACATTGTGTGCTCCGAAGGGATACGGGTCGATCCGGAGAAGGTCGAAGCCATCAAATCATGGCCCGTTCCCCAGAACGTTAGTGATGTGCGACGGTTCCATGGTCTAGCGTCCTTTTACCGCAGATTCATTAAGAACTTTAGTTCCGTCATTGCACCTCTCACGAACTGTATGAAGAAGGGTGGTTTCCTTTGGACCCCCGAAGTTGAAGCGAGTTTCGATCTCATCAAGACCAAGATGATGAGTGCTCCAGTTTTGGCACTCCCGAACTTTGAGAAGGTCTTTGAGATTGACTGTGATGCCTCTCACGTCGGGATAGGAGCGGTCCTTAGTCAAGAGGGACGTCCCGTCGCATTCTTCAGCGAGAAGCTGAACGCCGCGCGTTTGAATTACTCGGCATACGACATTGAGTTTTACGCGGTTGTTCAAGCCCTCAAGCACTAGAGGCATTACCTGATCCAACGAGAATTTGTGCTCAATTCTGACCACGAAGCGCTTCGCTATCTGAAATCTCAGCGTAGCTTGAACCAGCGGCATGCTAAGTGGTCCGATTTCTTGCAAGAGTACACGTTCAACCTCAGGTATAAAGCTGGGATCCTGAATAAAGCTGCTGATGCTTTGAGTCGACGAGGTCTGATACTAGTCACTTTACAGCCCGTCGTTGTTTCTTTTGAAGCACTGAAATCCATGTACGCGACTGATCCGTACTTTGGTCCCATCTGGGAATCCTGTCAAGAAACGGGCACTGACCCCACGACATCCTATGTTATCCAAGAGGGATTCTTGTTCCGTGGAACCCGCCTGTGCATCCCTGAGTGTTCCCTTCGCGAGAGTCTTGTCCAGAACACCCATGAAGGGACCGCTTCTGAAGAAAATCCGAACGAATCTTTTAGAGATACGTTAATCCATGAATTGCACGGAAGTAATTTGGGAGGTCATTTTGGCCAAACCAAAACTATTGATTCAGTGGAGAGACGTTACTTCTGGCCTCACTTGAGAAAAGACGTCGTCAAGTTTGTGCAACGATGTCGAACCTGTCAAATGTTCAAAGGCAGAAAGCAGAACACAGGTTTGTACATTCCTCTGCCGATCCCTGCTCGTCCTTGGGAAGATATCACCATGGATTTCATTGTAGGTCTACCCCGAACACTTCGGCGCGTTGACTCAATCTTTGTGGTTGTAGACCGATTTTCAAAAATGGCACATTTCATACCATGTAGGAAAACTTCTGATGCATCTCATGTAGCTGAGTTATTCTTTAGGGAAGTTGTTCGTCTGCATGGCATTCCAAGGTCGTTCACATCTGATAGGGACACTAGATTCTTGAGCCACTTTTGGCGAACTCTTTGGTCAAAGCTAGGGACTAAACTTCAATACAGTAGCGCGTATCACCCTCAAACTGATGGACAAACAGAGGTTGTCAACCATAGTCTAGGGGATATGCTTCGATGTCTAGCTGGTGAAAGACCGAAACAGTGGGATGTAGTTTTACCACAAGCTGAATTCGCATATAATAGTTCAATCAATCGCTCGGTAGGTAAAACCCCTTTTGAAATCGTCTATGGCCATGTTATTCCCCATTTCTTGGATAGAACTGCCCTGCCGCCTACAGGTCCTGCGAGTGCTGATGCTGATGACTTCCTTGAACACATCAAGACTGTACAGCGGGAGTCGCTTGAGAAACTGAGGGAAAGCAATGCCAGGTATAAGGCAAGCGCGGATTCACACAGGCGCGAGAGCACTTTTCAGCCAGGGGACTGGGTCCTCGTCTACTTTCGCAGAGAGCGGTTTCCCACCGGTTCTTATGGGAAACTGAGCCAGAGGAAGTTTGGGCCCTTCCGCGTTCTCAGAGCGTTGGGACCCAATGCTTACCTGCTGGACTTGCCAGATGACATGCCGACATCGCCGATCTTCAACATCTCAGAGTTGTTCCCGTTTCACGGAGACCGGCCAGACACGCCTTCAGCGCCACAGATCCCGTTTTCAGATGCGCAGCGGGATGAGACAGAGCAGATACAGGAGATCGTTGAAGTCAGAGAGCTTGCTACCCGCCGCGGTGTCTTCCGACGGTTCCTTGTTCGGTGGGTAGGCAGGCCACTTTCAGACTGTACCTGGGTGGAGGAGCGACAGTTGCGAGCACAGCGGCCCGACCTCATACAGCAGCTGGATGCCCACTCGACGGAGTCGAGTTCTTTCTAGTCCGGGGGAGTTGATGCAGCATGATCAGCATCATCAGATCATCGCCGCATCTTCCATTTATCGTCAGAGACATTTATTTACTGTCCTTTTTATTTTATGTTTGGATGACATTAGCCATTTGGGCTTGTTAGTCGTTTATTTCAGTTTTTGGCCATTTTTCCCTGTTTTTGGCCTTATTTCAGCATTTAGTTTTATTTCTGTTCTTGCCCAGTTCATGGGGGATGTCCATGATCTCATCCGAGGGCTTTTCGGATTGAATCCGGGTCTTCTCGGGTGAGTTTCAGCATGATATTAATAAAATTATGGGTGTGTGTGTTTGCGGGGCACCGACGGACGAGATTAGATCTCGAAACCGACGGTTAGATGGCGAAATAACTCTATTTTGATGACATGGCAAGTTATGGGCTTCAAGTAGGTTTAATTGGGCTTATCTTAAGCCCAATAAGGCTTCTAATGTGATGCCGCCCCCCCTTCTTTCTTTTTCCCGTGAAACACCACCGGCCCCACCTTGCCCGTGCGGAAACCGAGGCCGCCTGACCCTTGCTTCCGTCCCTCTCTTCTCTCTCTCTTCTCTCCCTTGTTTCTCTCCCTTTTCATTGCCTTTTTAGCCCTTTGAATCCCCACCATCTGCCTTTATTCCCTTCGATCCTAGCCATCAAAACAAAAACCCTAATCCTACAAAAAGAAGAAGAAAGAATGAGAATTGAGATTTGAAGAATTGCTGAAACTTGTGCCTCTTCGTGAGTGCTTCCGGGTGAGACTTGTGTCCCCGATCATCGCCGCTTCCACGACTTCGCCTCGTGAAGGCCTTGGTGCAGTTTTTCCGAAGAATCCGGCTTCTCCCGACGTCCGGCCTTGCTCCGTGTGCGGGATCATCGGTGCATCCTCGCAATCGACCCACGGCGGGAAACCCCAGGCAGTATCTTTTCTTTTCTTTATCTTTCCCTTCGCATCCGCACCATTTTCATCCGTTTCCATTGCCTCCGCTCCGCATCGCAGCCTATTCGCCCTATTTTATTATTAGTTGAAGCCATAACGTTTGCCATTTATTATAATTGCCATCTTTCGTCTGCCGGTAACCCTAGCAAGCATCCGTAGCCCTTTTCTTTTATAAAATCTGATGCAAGCCTGTTATTCTATTTCAATATTTACTGCTGCGATTTAATCCTTTTATGTGCTGAATTTTAATCATTGTGATAATCTTGCATCGTACTGTTAGATCTGAAATCTACTTTATAATTGATTACATAGTCCCTTAATTCTGCGTGAAATAACTCCTGATTGCTGTCCTTTTGAGGCATATAGCGTTATATTGATAACTAAAACCTAGTCATTGACCAAAGAAAACCGTAAAAGGGTTCAGGATTGTAGTGTGCCTTATCGGTGCCTGCATCATGTTACAACAAGACATACAAAATCAATACACAACAAATATTCACATTGTATGGTAAAGAAAGGGCAGTAAAGAAATTCACCTTTACAATAGAAACTGCAAATGATGCTGGGATGAAGGAGAATGCAAGATTAACAATTATTGAAGCAGAGAAAGCATCCAGATCCTAAAGGAAGTTTACAACTCTGATGAGATATGCAAGCTATAAGTAGTAAATACATATAAAACTACGTAGAAGGAAACTTAAATAAGAAATGTATGAGAGGTCCAAAAAAAGGATCACATATTAAACACGAAACGAGGAAAAGTTGACTGAAAGCATGCATGAGATGGTCCAAATTAATTAAACAATTCATAAACCATTACAAAAAAGAGGAGTTGATCACTCTATCACTTTGTATAGAACACTTGATGCAACCTGGTGTGTGCTAGGGATGCATGCCAAACAATTGTGGTTATCATAGATATGATGCCCGAATAAATAAGATGAGTACTTGCTGAAATTTAAAACAAAAGATAGAACTTTATTTTGTATAATTTCAGCAATGACACAATGTTCGTTTATCACCCAAGCAAGTATCTAAACACAGATGCAAGCAAGATCTAAAAAGTAAACATTCATATAAACTTGCATTAAAGATGATTAATTGCAGCAAAGAAATAAATTGACGCATCCAACGAAGAACAAATAGTTTGCCGAAAATAAAAGGGTCTAGTGAAGGCAAATCAAAGATGAGATGAAGAGATTCAATAAATAGGCCTCGATAAGGAGACGAGTGACTGACGTGATGTAATTTGTGGTCATCTCGTGCCTCGGTAAATGTCTGCGGTGCCGGAATCCTTGTTGGCTCGTAGCTGGGATGAAGTAGCAGATGGGGTAGAAGTTTGGTGTGGAAGAGTGGGATAAGGAGTAAGATGAGATCCACTAGGGACGATTTCAAATGCAAAATCTACACTTGGAGGGGAGAAAGAAGACGGAAATAGCAGTGGAGGTAGAAGGTGATCAATGGCGGGGGAGGCAGGCAAAGAGAAAGCTCTCTTTCTAGGTTTCTTCTTCAAAATCTGATCTCCCTCACAACATATTTTAGTCATTATTTATATGAATAGGGTTCTGAAGGAATGCATAGGAGCTGTCGGATCAAAGGGAAGATGCCACAGGATGAGGCCAGGTAAAAAGAGAAAAGAGAGAAAGAAAGAAGAGAATGGGAAGAGAGTGAGGCCATGGATTATTTCGACCGAAACTAGTCTGTACGACTTCCTAGGAACCCTCCCACCTCTTTTTGAACCGCGTGCACGGCCAAAAGCGAAGACTAGGGTTTTGAAGAGCATCTTTTGACTCCTTTCATCTCATCCATTGGTTTTCCTAGGTGATCCTATGACTATTAATAAAAAAGCTTCGTTACGACTTAATGAACCGGGCTCACACAAATCAATAAACCAGGTGCATTATCCCCGCACTTAGGCTAGCACAAAATATAAAGGTTAATAACTTTTGATCCGGTCATTCGATCGAGGAAAACTGGATCCTAATGAAAACTAAACAAAAATACAATGTTTATGACTAATAAAAGTCACGATCGGTTGCGTCGATTTTCGCACACAACAAGAAGCTTTTTCTTCCAAAAAAACAACAATAAGCTTTAAGTTGTGCTGACACCAGGGTTTGAAGGATCGGTCGAAACAAATCCGGATTGGAACGATTTCGGTCGGGTTCGGCCCAAAACCACCTCGAGATTCCTGTTTCGGTCAGTCCAGAGGAGAGGACGGCGAGGGGAAGTAGGAGAGGAGAAGAAAAGAAAAAAAAAACTTACCTGGATCTGTCGCCGCCGTCATTAGATTGCCCTCGACACCTGATTGCCGAGGTCCCCACCGTTGCTCCTTCCTCTCTCTCTCCTCTCCCCTCCATCTCCCTGGCCACTCTCCAGCATAACCCTAACCTGTGGGTTAGGGTTTTGAGGGAGTGCGATTCAACCCGAAGAGTTTATCTCGAATGGCTAACTAGAATGATGTGGCTACAATCAAAGTGTCCCTTTACCTCCCTGTCAGGGCTGAGTAAACCGGGGCCAGGTGCAATGGACGACGGTGAGTACCTTGACAATATTGCTTGTCCTTAGTGTAGCTGACATGTCTATTATGTGTTAGACACAGTGCATAACAACATGAGTACCTTGACATGTTTGGAATACACAATAAAGTTCTATCTTTTTCACATTGAATCCTTGATGACTATTGGTAATGGATAATAGTCTTCTACATTCTAAATGATCTCAATGCCTCTATTCAATTTTCCATATATTGTGATCCTGTGATAGATTCGAATCAGAGCCAACACTAAGACCGAACTTTCAATGTTGAAAGTTTGCCTCCGCCAAGTGAATACTTGACTGGATCAACTTAATGGACCAAACATTAAGTTTATCGTATATTCGTATCTGACTTGATAGAAACATGACTGATTCTAGAATAGAGGTTATGAAACATAACACGAAATTTTTTCGCATGGGTGGTAGAATTGGACCAAACCAACCTATGATTTGGGGACACGGACACAAGTGTCAACTGACAGCACGAATACGGTTCTCGGACACAGCAAAATCATACAACTTGGATACAAGGACACACATATATAGATATATATTTTAATAAGGTTGTTAATGTATATAGATGGGTCGGTTTTACATGTACAGTCGGGTCGGGTGTATGGTCATACATGTACATATATATGGGCTTGAGTCCCTCAATAGAGTGCATCCTATTCCTCTCCAAACCCTAGCCGTCATCTCCTAACATGGTATCAAAGCTCTAGGGTTCTCCCGTGCTGCGACGACGACGACGGTTCTCCTCCGGCAGCACCTCCCCGTCCGGCCTCCCTCCTCCACCGGCTCACCCCGTACGGCCTCTCTCCTCCACCGGCCCCCCCTTCCGCCGCCCGACAGCCCCCCCTACAGCCGCCCGACAACCCCTTCCTCCTGCCCACCCCGTTCGGCCTCCCTCCACCATCGGCCCCCCCTTCCTCCACCCCCCTATAGCCCCCGACCCCCTTCCAGCCGCCCGACACCCACCCAACCCCCCTTCCTCCACCCCCCTACAGCCCCCGACACCCCTCGACCCCCTTCCTCCGCCCACCTACAGCCCCCGACCCCCTTCCTCCCCCCCTACATCCGCCCTACAGCCCCCCTACGCCCCCGACACCCCCTACAGCCCCCTTCCTCCACCCCCCGACCCCCCTCCAGCCCCCGACACCCCCTACAGCCCCCTTCCTCCAGCCCCCGACATCCTTTACAGCCCCCGACCCCACTTCCTCCACCCCCCGACCCTCCCTCCTTCACCCGACCAGCCCTCCCACCCTTTCCCGGTTCCCCCCCTCCTCTATTGAGCCTCCTCCATGGCTTCTCCTGCCGTACCGTCCGTCGTTGCGATCTCTCTACCGCTGAAGGCGGTCGCCTTTCAGTTGTCATCGGCCAGCGACTGGCCTGACTGGTCCCTCACCGTCGAGGCTGCGCTCTCCAGTCGTGATCTGTGGGGTCACATCACCGGCGAGGATCCTCCTCCCACTGACTACTCCGGTTCCTCCTCTGTCACCAGCAGTGCAGCGTCTTCTGCTGCGACTGCTACCACGGCCACCACCGTTGCTGCTCTTACGTGGCGCCGCCACGATCAGGCCATCCGGGCGTACCTTCTGGACTCTGTTGCTTGTCCGCTCCTTGCTCCCATCGGCCGCCTTCCGACAGCGCGCGCGATGTGGGAGTATCTCCGGGACCGTTTTCTCCCGCGCGGAGACGCACGCCGGCATCAGCTCATCTGTGACTCACAGTCTGCCCGTCAGGGGAGCGCACCATTCAGAACTTCTTCAGTCAGATTTTTGCCTACTGGCATGAGCTGGACTCACTGATCCCGGAGTGGTATGCCTGCCCCCGCTCCCGGGATTTCCAGCGCTACCTCGATGAGGGCCACCTGCACCAGTTCCTGGCAGCGCTTCAGCCGGACTTTGCTCTCATAGCTGCCCAGCTCCTGCACCGTGAGCCACTCCCTCGGCTAGAGGATGCTCTACTCGCCTTGGTCGACGAGGAGACCCGCCTTCAGACTCAGGGCGCTCGTCCTCCTCCACTTGCTCCTAGCTCCGACACTGTCCTGGCAGTCGGGTTCTCCGATGAGGCTGTCTTCTGTCACTACTGCAAGGAGCTTGGCCACATGAAGCGCGAATGCCCTACACGTCCTCCACGCAACCCCCGCTGGGGTCTGGATGAGAGAGCCCCACGCTGGGCTTCGACTTCCCGCGATGATCGACGCGGCGGTCGAGGTGGACGGAGCCGTGGACGTGGTTCGTCTTCCTTCCGCCACTTTGGTGGTACAGCGGCTACTGTAGAGGCCTCGACGCTCCCCACTGCTACTACAACACCTTCTCAGCCTGAGCCGGACCGTCTTCAGCGCCTCGAGGAGCTCCTTCGCCACCTAGCCTCCACCGGCTCCGCGACTGTGCACGGCTTATCTGCCACTACTGGTACTACTGCTTCATATATCTTCGATTCGGGTGCCTCCTGTCACCTTACCTTTGACTCCACTGTCCTCACGGACTATTCTCCCACTACCACCGACCAGGAGGTTCGCACTGCGGATGGGACTCTCGTCCCTATTCCGCAATGTGGCTCCATCACTACCACCTCTGACCCTTCTGGTCGCCTGACCCTACCCCATGTCCATCATGCCCCCCGTCTTAATATTAATCTGATCTCTATCAGTTCTCTTTGCGACTCTGGCCTGACTGTCACCTTCACCCCTTCTGTTTGTGTTGTGCAGGATTCGCGGACGGGTCAGAGGATTGGGCTGGGCCGTAGGGCAGGAGGACTTTACCAGTTGGACCATCTACATGTGTCTTCCGTTGCGTCTGTTATGTCTGTCACCTCTGATGCCGACCTTTGGCACAGAAGGTTAGGTCATATATCGAGTGATCGACTCAAAAGCGTATTCCGTTCGGGCGCTTTGGGTCGAGCGTCTTTCTCCCCCCTCTCTGTTTGTACGGGGTTGTAGACTGGCAAAGCATCTAGCTCTTCCATTTTCTGCTAGTGCTTCCCAGTCTGATGCTTTATTTGATTTAGTCCATTCGGACATTTGGGGTCCTGCTCTGGTTGCATCTCTATCGGGTTACATGTATTATGTGTGCTTTATCGATGACCATTCTAGGTGCACCTGGGTTTATCTTATGCGTCATTGATCTGAAGTACCTCACATCTTTAGGAGATTCACCACTATGATACACACTCAGTTTGGTCGGCGCATCAAGACCTTTCGATCTGATTGTGCCAAGGAGTATCTCTCCTCTGAGATGCGTGAGATTCTTTAGTCTCACGGCACTATTCACCAGCAGTCCTGTCCCTACACCCATGAGCAGAACGGCGTTGCCGAACGCAAGCATCGTCATGTCCTTGAGACTGCACGAGCCTTGCTTCTCTCTGCGTCTGTTCCTCACTACTACTGGGCTGAAGCTGTCATGACGGTTGTCCACCTCATCAATATCACTCCGTCGTCTGCTCTGTCCGGTGCCACCCTATACGAGCGCCTTCACTCCAGCCCACCTGACTACTCTCTTCTTCGCACGTTTGGCTGCACGTGCTTCGTTCTTCTTCCTCCCCATGAGCGCACCAAACTCTCTGCGAGGTCTGTTAGGTGTGTTCACTTGGGGCTCAGTCGGGAGCACAAGGGGTATCGGTGCTACGATCCCTTGGCTCGCCGGATCCGTGTCTCCCGTCACGTTTCCTTTGTTGAGGATGTCCCGTACTTTTCATCTGAGTCTCGGAATCTTTCCTTGCCTCCTGCGTCACCCTCCTCGCCTTCCTCACATCTCCACATCCCTGTTCTACCCCCGCTTTCTGTTGTCCCATCCATGCCTACTCCTTCTCCATCTTCCCCGCCACTTCCACCGCCACCATCACCACCTCCACCACCCCCTCCGTCTTCCTCGACACCTCCACCACCACCTGTTACTTGTGTATATGTTCGTCGGTCTGCAGCTCCTCCTCCAGAGTCGGCTCACACTGGTACTCCCTCGCCTGATGCTGCTGCCCCCTCCTCCCCGGTCATGGATCCTGCTCCTGTTCGGCGCTACCCAGCGCGAGAACATCACCCTCCTGACAGATATGACTACTCTCCTGACAGGTTTGGCTACTCTGCTTTTCCCTCTGACTCTCCTGACTCTTCTGGCTACTCTGTCAGTGCCTCCTATTCACCATCTTTTCAGGCTTTTCTTACTGCTATACACACCCATCGGGAGCCCCAATCGTACCATGAGGCAGCTTTACATCCAGAGTGGCGGCAGGCCATGTCAGTTGAGCTTGAGGCTTTTCAGCGGACCCAGACATGGGATTTGGTGCCTTGTCTCTCCGGGGTGGTGCCTGTTAGCTGCAAGTGGATATTCAAGGTCAAGACTCGACCTGACGGATCCATTGAGCGGCACAAGGCTCGCCTCGTTGCTTGTGGCTTCTCCCAGGAGTATGGGATTGACTACGAGGAGACGTTTGCTCCAGTTGCTCGGATGACTACTGTGCGCACCCTCTTAGCTGTGGCAGCTGCTCGAGGGTGGCCTCTCCATCAGATGGATGTCACCAATGCATTTCTCCACGGTGATCTCTCCGAGGAAGTCTACATGGCTCCTCCTCCGAGCATTTCAGTTCCTCCAGGGCACGTGTGTCGTTTGCGCCGAGCCATCTATGGGCTCAAGCATGCCCCTCGTGCCTGGTTTGAGCGATTTCGCAGTGCAGTTCTGGCCGCCGGGTTTGTTGAGCGTCACTCCGACTATGCCTTGTTCACTCGCTCCTCCAGTCAGGGCATTGCAGTTCTTCTCCTCTATGTGGATGATATGATCATCACTGGGGATGACAATGCCACCATCGCCTCTCTCCAGCGGCACCTCCAGAGTCAGTTTGAGATGAAAGATCTGGACTCTCTTCCCTACTTTTTGGGCCTTGAGATTGCTCGGTCAGCTCGTGGTCTGTTGGTCTCCCAGCAGAAGTACATCTCCGACATCCTTGCTGATGCTGCTCTTACTAACACACGCACTGCTGATACACCCATGGAGCTCAATTTGAAGCTTCTAGCTACAGATGGTGAGCCGCTCCAAGATGTCTCCCGCTACCAGAGGCTGGTTGGGATGCTCGTCTATCTCACCATGACCCGACCAAACATTGCCCATGCTGTTGGCATTGTCAGTCAGTTTGTTCAGGCTCCACGGTCAGTTCACTATGCAGCTGTTCTTCGGATTATCCGCTACCTCCGGGGCACCATCTCCCGTTCACTTATGTTTCCCTCCACCTCTCCGTTGGTGCTGCGTGCCTACTCCGATGCAGATTGGGCAGGAGAAGCAGCCACTCGTCGCTCTACTACAGGATACTGTGTGTTTCTGGGTGATTCACTGATTTCGTGGCGCAGCAAGAAGCAGGAGTCTGTTGCTCGCTCCAGCACCGAAGCCGAATACAGGGCTATGGCTTCCACCACCGCCGAGATTGTCTGGCTTCGCCGCCTTCTGCTCGACTTGGGAGTTGTGATATCCGGGCCCACCCCTCTCTTCTGTGACAACCGGAGTGCTATTCAGATTGCTAGCAACCCGGTCTTCCATGAGCGAACAAAACATATTGAAGTTGATTGTCATTATGTTCGCCAGGAGTTTCTCGACCACACCATCTCCCTGCCATACATTTCATCATCGGAGCAGACTGCTGATTTTCTGACGAAGCCCCTTACGACTGTTCGCTTCCGGCATTTTATTGGCAAACTCTCGGTTCATGATCCACCGTGAGTTTGAGGGGGAGTGTTAATGTATATAGATGGGTCGGTTTTACATGTACAGTCGGGTCGGGTGTATGGTCATACATGTACATATATATGGGCTTGAGTCCCTCAATAGAGTGCATCCTATTCCTCTCCAAACCCTAGTCGTCATCTCCTAACAAAGGTATTAATAATACTTAGCATAAATATGATCAACCATGTATGTGATAAGAGGTATGAAGAGACCTCATTTTTGTCAATCGAAGGCCATATTTAATGCAATCAGTATAAACTCTAAAATAAAAAATCTTGACTATGATACAAGCCTTTCTCTTTAGTTAATGATGACTGTGATGGAAATAATAGGTCAATCACACGGCGCATGTAATGTTGTTGGTAGTCCTATACTGAGAAAGAAACAAATTCTCATCAATAACACAACATATTAATGTTTCTTATGGGCCTATATAGAGAAAGAAACTAATGATAGTCAGTAACACAACATGGATAATGCGTTTACTATAAAGCCACATGGTCCACGTGCGACGGGCCCCCACAAATACCAAAGAATTTCCTAGGATGATGGGTACCATTAACAAGACACATTCAATGCTTTCATATGACCGCACTATTGTTTCCAACAATACAACAAAACCCTGGTTCCAAGTGTCCACAAGTGTGGACACGGGTGTCGGTGTCCACATGTGTGGACACGGCATTAGTGCTAAGTGGGAAGTGTCCTACGAATCATATTTAAACCAACCCATCAAATATGGATCCAAGGTACAACTACGAAAATGGCTGTGGACAAACAGAAGTAGCCCAACCCGAGATATAGCTAAGACAAATTGTTGAAGATGGTTTGCCATATTCAGAAAAATAAAGTGGTAATGGCGTAAGGAGGAACCTCAAATTTTGGGGACTAAAAGAAAAAGGGTAGAAGAGGGGAGGAGAGATTGAAGATGTTTCGTGATGCAAACATTACATTCTTCTGGTAAGAATTAGCAAATAAACTTGTCAGGCTAAACTTAAAGCCAAGACAAGAGTTTATGAGCAAAAATGCAATTCGAGAGTCTTCTCGGGCAAGGTTTCTTCTATTGAGGTGGTGTGGAACAAGATTATTGTTTTAGCTAGAAGCTGGTCAGCTAGTTTCTCCCCCAGACATTCCAAGGTGATAAGCCATTTCCTTTGTAATTTATAATTTTATTTCTTCTATTTAATTAAATTAGCTTGGGGTATGGCTTAACTCCATCCTCTCTTCCTCGGAGAGGAATTGCTCAAAAAAAAAGACAAGAGTTTATCATGGTCAAGCTACCGAATGCATCCATGTCCTCAGAAATCACATAATACTTTAAGATCTAGTTACCCCAGAACATGAAATCATACTAATTATACAATCAAATTATGATCCTTTATTGGAATTGCAAAATCAAAGGATCTCGGACAGAAATTATAAAGACGTAGCCAAATATCTTTCATCTCACCAGTTAAAAAGTGCGACTCCATTAGGCACTTCTTAATGACTTGACAACTGAGAACTCATTATATGAAATCAATGCTATAGGAAAATCTAGACGGTGATAATTTCAGAAGGAATATGATGAAAGAAAGAAACATACATGACGTTGGGACCGCTGTGACATTGTCAATGGCAAAGGGTGGTTACGAGTCTGAATTGTCATATTTCCATTACCAGTTATCAGCCTCAAAATTGCAGCATTCAATAAATTGATATAAGTTGGTGCTGCATGCTGGCAGGAACTGTTGTGAAGTACTGTAAACCCCACACTTCCATCGATATTCTGATCATCCATTATAACAGCACCATACCTACATAAAGGAGAGTATAAGACTGAATAAACAAGGAGCAGTCAAATAGAGTAACAGCATGTTTGGGTTACATTGTCCAGTTGTACCAAAAAGCAGATATCATGTCTTATTCTCTATGAATAAATACTATGTGTCATGACTTTCCAGATACTAGAAATGGCTAAGTCAACATGGTGGCTTTGGGAAAAATGAAACATGCAGTCATCCCAAATACGTTAACAAATTGGAGAAGCTATAGAAAATTGCCCCTACAACCAGTGGATGAGGGTATAAAGTAAAACAAGAGAAAATGATATATCAAACCACTGAGGATTGCAATGAGTCTCCCAGAGGATCCTTTACGAAGTAAGGCCAATCGATCGAAGATGTCGGATCCTTCGGTTCGCTAACCGGTACCACTCCCAGGGGCGGACGTTGACGCTTCTCAAGACGAAGTCGAGGAAGAAGGGCTGTGGACACGAGTCAACCCTAATGTCTCACGAGGAGTAAACACTTTCAGCAAAATCAGAATTCTATTTTTATAGACTATGGTTTGCAACGATGGGAGGAGATCAATCCCAAAAGGTCACGAGGGGTTAAGATCAAAAGGGGCAAAGAATGAAGGGATAAAGAAATAAATAAATAAAAAGAAAAGAAAAAGAGAGAGGGACGACTGCCATATCCATAGAATCAAGAGAAGGGGAGGGACGTGTGACTTGAGGTGAAGCCCGTGTTGGGATTTTATCAAAATCCCAATAGGCTTTCATTTGAAGCCCAAATAATTGCCGCATCATTAGTTTTATAAGTTATGATGATCCAACAGTTGAATCGAGTTCTAATCTCGACCATCAGACACTCTACAAATACTTGCTAGCAATTTATTATTATTAAAAGCTGGAAACACACCCAAAAGAGCCTTGAATGATCCGAAAAGCTCCTGGATGAGGTCGCGGACATCCCCACACGCCAAGACATGGATTACAAATGATAAATAAACCAGAAAATGACAAAAAAAAAATAATGGCCTGAAATTCAAATAAATAAATAAATGGAAACTACTACTAATAATGTTTTCTTCAGCAAATAAAGGTCCCGATGTAGATCAGGCCTACATCAAATGGCGTAGGTTTCGTCACAATCCAACCACCCGAATTGACGAAAATGGCACATGGTCTATATCTTCCCATCCAGAGCCATGATCAATGTGCATAAACTACCATTGTGAACTGATGCGAACATCTACCTCGAGTCGAACCCGTGGCACGTGTACCAACGCAGGAGAAACCAGCTTAGCTTGTGGATGTGATCATTTGTTTCGTCTCGATTCTATGTTTTTGTGTCTTTATCTTTTGCACTTGTGTTTAGCCCCACCTCGTCTGTTGGCCGTGTAGACCTGTCGTTGTATGCCTTTATAAAGGCCTTTGTTTCTTCATTTGAGGGACTGAATAATGAAATAAAAAAAGATGTTTTTCCACTATTGTGTTGAGTGACAACAGGGTGAGGCGTGTGAAATCCGATCCCAAACCCTAGGTGTGTGAAACCCTAGGTTTGTGCTAGGTGTGTGAAACCCTAGCCCAACCCCCTTATTCCCAAATCCCTATTCACAGCCTACCGCTCCACCCCCCCTCCTCTCCCGTTTGCCCCGCAGGCCTAACCCACCACCACCCGGCCCTCCAAGCCCCTCCCCTCCCCGAGCCCAGTCCCGACCCCCCCTCTCTCTCCTTGCGCTGCCGCCCAACCCCGTCCCCTCTCCCTGTGTTGCTACCCGACCCGACCCCCACCCCTCCCGCTTCCTTTCCCCGTGCCCTAGCCACCGCCGCCTCCTCCCTCTCTTCCCCGACTCAGTCCCGCCCCTCTCTCTGTGCTGCGGCCCAACCCGACCCGAGCCCCTCCCCTCCCCGAGCCCAGTCCCGACCCCCCCTCTCTCTCCTTATGCTGCCGCTCAACCCCGTCCCCTCTCCCTGTGCTGCTACCCGACCCGACCCCCACCCCTCCCGCTTCCTTGCCCCGTGCCCTAGCCACCGCCGCCTCCTCCCTCTTTTCCCCGACTCAACCCCGCCCCTCTCCTTGTGCTGCAGCCCAACCCGACCCCATCCCTCCCCTCCTCTCACGGAATCCCTCACCGACCCTCTCATAACCCGCACCCGACTACCCAAAATTCCCCTCCTCTCCCTCGGCATGTCGGCATGGCCGACCCAGACGCGGATCATGGCATGATCTCGGACACAGACGGATACCTCGATATCAACCCTCCTTCCTCGATTTCTAGGTCAACGAAGGAAGAGCGTGGAGGAGTACTTGGAGCACATTACCTGCATCGTGCTTGTGACGCTGGCATTCCCACACCGCCGTCGTCTCCTCAGTAAGGACATCCCTACCCGGCAAGGTACGTCCTGGTTCCATCAATTGAGTCTCTAGGGTATTATCAACTGCTCACTGCTGTCCACCTTCGTGAGGTTGTGCGTCCCTACCTGCCTGTTAAGTCATTAGTATTTGATATTGCGGGACGGACTTGTGCCTGATAATTTGAGCATTAATTATTTTAATTCTGGGTACTGGAGAGAGCTGTAGGGTGCTAGTAGTAACTTGTTAAACCCATCATTCCTGCGATTGTATGAATAACGGTTCATGTCTGAGATTCTTAATTTACTGTGAACATTGCTGGTACAATTGAATTGCTGATTTCCTGCTCACCTGCATCGTATTGCATCATGAACTCTCAACGTGCGGATTTCCACAAATCCAGGACAAATGCCACTCCATCTTAAAAAATGATAATTCAAGGATAATTCTAGAAATATGAACTCAATTAGGAAAAATAATTAATTATAGTTTAATTAAAATATCGGTGTTAAAGCTTGGTAGGCCAAAATTTTCCATAACTAGATTTTTCCATATATCATTGGCTTACCTTTAGAATATTTTGAAACTCAACATTGTTAATTAATCACAATAGTTTTTCATCGAGCCACGAAATGAGGGAATGGAGTAGTACTGTATAAGACAGCTTACACAGCCAGGGTATAAACCTACTATAATGATGGCATACAGAAGAATGTAAAAAATAATTGTGCTATACATACCTAACATTTGCAAGGAAATCCGCAGTTTAACATATGATTTGGTTAATGTATCAGTCTAAGACTAACAAATATCCGAGCATCTAAAGTCGTAAACTACCACAGAATTTTGTTTTTGAAAAGGCTGACTACATGACAATTTAGACTCAGCCAATGAATTCATTGGTGCATCGAGTTGAAACAAACATAACTTGAGACTTCAAGATCTTAAGGTACTAGATTAGTCTGTGAAAATTATGTGAATTGTAGTCGAGAACTATACTGCCTCTTACTATAACAACAATAATGAAGTTTTACTGAAAAACCTAACGAAAGACGAATAATATAGTAGTTTATGAGACGAAATTAAATTATGTTGATTCTCAAACTATGTTCCCTAGATTGAGTAGGGCAAGGGCATCAAATAATATTTCCTACAGAGGAAGGATCCATTCCACGGTACCTTGATTGGTATGATTCGTTCAGACTAGTAATAAGAAATTCACTCATGGAAAGAAGGGCAGGGCCCAATCTTGGCCCTGCAGCATAAATAGCATCAGCAAGTGTCTTTTCAGGATCAGGGAACTTGAAACTTCTAGGCTCCTCTTTCTGAATCCAACCCCCCTTTACATTAGGTGAAACCTATACAACAGATGACTTTTTTAATCAATATTTGTTACATATTGCATTATAAGGAAAAGATAGAAGTATGAAAAAATAAATCTTTCCGTTATGACTGTCACAAACCTTATTAGCAATGGGCAAAGAGAGATTGAATGGAATGGGGCCTCCACCACCACCAGTTATTAAAGGATTGAAATATGATGTTGTTAGAGTCATAGAGTACTGATCAGGATGTGGCTTCAGTGTTAGAAAAAGCAAACCAAAGAACAAGAAGACGGCTGGAATGAACAGCTGAAAAATAAGTGTTCTTCGATCTCTCTTAGCAGATATTGCCCTTTTTAAAAGGAGGGCTTTGGAATGTTCACAAAACGTAGACCTTGTGATCATACCACAGCTACAGAACTTAATTGTACAGAAAGTAATGAAACTGCATGCTGTGGCAAAGATTAGACTGCAAATTCTCCCAGTAGTAGAATAAATCTTTCTGAAAAATTTAAGATAAACACCACAACACAGTTTGCAGGTAGATGGCTTTATCAAAGTATTGAGGGAGGCTTCCGAAGCCAAACTGTTAGATTCCGGAGGAGTTATACGATAATCATCGTTTTCATTTTCATCGAGGCTTTGGCCTGAAACTCTCAAGAATACCTCCTCCAAAGTAGTTACTGAGATTCCATAACTCTCAATTGCAAAACTGCTTTCATTATAAGTAGGGCTAGTTTTAGAAGTTATGCCTGGTCTTCTGATGCAGCTCTCAATCTCCCGAAACATATTCTCAAATGAAAAAGATGACATAAGAGGAAGTCTGAAGGAAATTTCGGTACCAACCTGAAGAAGCAGAAAATAGACACCGTATTCGGTAAAGATTCATAATGACGGAAGAATCTTCAAGCATCATAAAACAACTAGCAGAAAGGAAACAAAAAAATCCGTTTCCACCAACAGAAGATATCAGTTATTATCTGTACATAAAACGAAACATAGGTATGCTAAGAAAACCAGGGAGAAAAGAAAATTTCTAAGGTCTTATACAAAAACAGTTCGTGTTAATGTATTAATAATTTCTTTTACGATTTCACAATTCGTGATTCCAATCACACAACTTCAATAATTCTGAACGCATCGTAAGTTACCTATCGTATTAGATTTAAATATTAGCCATATCATTAAGATACAAACAATTTCGGTTCCATAGAATAAAGTCCAGCAATGCTTGATTGTTAGTGGCATGAAATCATTTAATGTAAAATGAATGAACCAAAAGCGATTTACATATAAGTGTTTAAAAGTACAATATATCAGATATCGTATTTATTGTTGCGCTATATCCCAAACATAGAAGAAACATATTTCATAGTGAGTGCATGCGAACACACACTAGTTATTTGTAATTTGTGCACAGGTGGGCCACATAGAAAATACTAAACATATGATATTATAAGTACAATATCTTATTATAGATAGAGAGACTAGAGAAAATCTTGGTATGGGGGGGGGTGGGGGGAGAATTAGAAAGGATAGAGAAAGAAATATAAAATAGGTGGAGAGAGAGAGAGAGAGAGAGAGAGAGAGAGGGGAGGGAGAAAAGAAAAACTTCCATGAAGGTCTTATAAAAAAAAAGTTTGACTTAACAATCATAAAACATCATTCATTCTGAACATATGGTAATTTATCTATGAATTAGAATTTACATTAGGCAGATCGCTAATATGAAAACAAGACAGTTTCCATAGAACGTTGTCCAGCATTGCTTGATAGTTAATGGCATGAAATCAATTTTATGTAAAATGAAGGAACCGATATTGATTTATATATAGCTTGTAACCATTATTTCTTTTTTTTAGCATGTTTTTGCTAATATATGCATTCCATAACTAATCTATACATAAGAACGGAAACTAATGTTGTCTCTCCACAAAGAAAAATTAACTACAAGGCAAGAATAAACAATTCGGTGAAATTCAAGTTAATACCAAATTTGAATAATCACATATTCTATACTTTCTAAAGCAATATGTATAGATATCTTCTATATGCAACAACCAGAACGATATATGACATATTGTACTTTTAACTACTTATTGGCAGTGTTATTAAAAAATAAATTGGTTCATTAGTCTGAATTCTATTGACAAATAAATTGGTTCATTAGTCTTAACCATATTCCATAGTGACAACGAGCGTGTACCTACACTAGTTGTTTGCAATTCGTGCACATGCGAGCCACAAAGATAAAAGATCCAACATAGATAACGGAACGTATAATATTATAAGTACAACTTATTATAGGATAGAGAGAGACAAGAAAAAATCTTGGGATAGGGGAGAATGAGTATGGATAAGGAAAGAAATAAATAATTGGATAGATAGAGAGAGAGAGAGAGAGAGAGAGAGAGAGAGAGAGAGAGAGAGATCCTTTATACTGATTGTTAGATTTGATGTATTTGCATGACCTACCATTAGAAAGGTAATGAAAAAAGACTTTGGGTAGGATTCTATTTAGAAGTTCTGTTGATGTGTTAGGCTTGGGTAGTTGAGATTTTGATGCACTGATATCAAAATGATACAAGCTCGATGCAAGCCAGTGCTTTGGGGATGTGAAGGTTGAATCCTAACAACTTTTAATACCTGCTTCAAAATACGTCTGGAACCCAAGTTTGGTTTGATCCACAATAGGGAAACACACAAACCTTAAGGGGTTTCGCATACAATAAGATTTTCACTTCAAGATTATGGTCAAGCAAGAACCAGGGTTTTAAATATCGGCCGATACCGGTACGTACCGGCCGGTACGTACCGGTTTTGGCCGGTTCGAGACCGGTACTGCAACCGATCCCGATACCTGGCCCGTACCGACTGGTACCGGTATGTACCGGTCCGTATCGGCCGGTTCAGGCCGATATCGACCGGTACGGCCGGTACGGACCGGTACCGACAGGTTAAATTTTTTTTTTTTTTGGATTTTTGATTTTTTTCAGGGTTTTTTTCTCAACCGGTATCGGTCCGTATCGGCCGGTACCGGTACGTACCGGCCGGTACATACCGCGACCGATACCGTGATTTTAAACCTTGGCCGGAACCCAAGTTTTGTTTACTATCAATAATAGGGCAACAAGCAAACCTTAAGGAGTATCGCACACAACAAGATACTCACTTCAAAGATTACAGTCAAATCTGGTTTCTTATCCTAGAAACAAATTTTTACTATGTTTAAGCATGGAAAAACATATAACAGTTAGGGTTTCAAATCTCGGCCGATACCGGGTACGTACCGGTTTTGGCTGGGCCGAGCCGAGTCGAGTCCAGCATCCGGGACCGAAACCAACTTGAACCGACTGGTACCAAACCGTACCGGACCGAACCGGACGAGTCAGATAGGTATCAGCCGGTACGAACCGGTACCGGCCGGTTCACGCCCTACCTGACAGCATTAGTGGGGTAGGTGGGTTTTGGCTGATTTTTTTTTGTTTTTTCCCTTGGATTCCTCCCTCCACATGGCTGCACATGCATTCCCAGCCATTGCATGTGGAGGGGGGGGGACATTATTATCTTTGGTCCCTTTGGATCCTTTTATTTATTAAGTGGGAAGGGGGGATTTGAAGGCTATATAAACCCCCCCAAACCCATTCCATTTCACCACCAATACCATCACCACTCCGCCACTCTCCACATTCCACAACTTGCAAAGTTGCAAGAAAAGAGAGGAGAGAGAAAGAAGAGAAAGAGAGAAGAGAGGAAAGAAAGAAAAGAAAAAAAGAGAGATAAGAGAGAAGCGTAAGAAAAGAGAGGACAGGAGGGAGAGAAAAGAGCGGCACGAGAGGTGCCGACGCCGACGAGGCGATCAGCGGCACGCCGGCACGAGCCGACGAGCGGTGCACGAGCGGCGATGAGGCGACGTCACGACGAGCACGAGCGGCGACGAGGCAATGTTGCGACGAGCGGCACGAGCACGAGTGGGCCGAGTGGCACGAGACGAGTGACATGAGCGACGATGACAAACAAGGCGATGTCGCGACGAGCGGCACGAGCACGAGCACGAGGCGAGCGACACAAGTCGAGTGACCAAGTCACCCGACATGACAATCCAAGTGTCCAACAACTCCGACACCGACAGGTAAATTTCTTTGCTCACTTTTGTTCACTTTTGCTATGTATAAACTAGAAAGTAATTTTGCTCACTTGATCACGTAGTTTCAAGTCATTCGACACTTTTGCTACATAGAATTACTTTCTGTGTAGTAAAAGTGATAGATGCTGGATTGCTACAAGAAGAAAGCGAGAAAGAAAGAACGAAGAAAGAAGAGAGAAAGTGAGCTAAAAATAAGAAAGGAAAGTAATAAAGAAAAGAGAAGAGAGAAAATATAAAGAGAAGAGAGGGAGAAATAGAGAAAAGAGAAACAAAGAACAGAGCAAAGTGAAGAAGGTGGAATTACTTGCTCACTTGCTCACGTAGATGCTGGATGGTTACATTGCAAGGCAAGGCAGTAAATTTGCTTGCTAATGTATATTAAATTTTTTGACTTAGATAATAGCATCAAAATCAAAAGAGATAGATGATGGATGGCTAAATTGCAAGGCAGTAGAAGGCAACAAGCGGAAGGTCATATGCAACTACTGCGGCCGGACCATAAATGGAGGTATCACAAGACTGAAGGAGCATTTGGCGGGCAAGAAAGGGCAAGTGACTGGTTGTGAGCACGTTCCAGTAGAGGTATGGTCTTAATTTCAGCAATTTTTTAGAGAAACAAATAAAGATAAGAGTACTATTCCTGAGCTTTCTGCTTCTAGAAAACTACCCCTTACCAAAAGTCAGTCAGTAAGGGATTATAGAGAAACAAACATAGACGATGAAAGTTTCGATGATACTGATTCTGAAGAAGAGTTGCCGGAGGAGGATAGGGAGATGAGAACGACAATGAGACTTTCTCGTGAGGAAGCTCGTCATCAAGAAATGAGAGAAAGAGGGGGAGACCCAAGAGGTAGATGGTCAATGAGTGATCCTGGTGGTAGTTCTTGCTTTCTTCCTGGAGATATTGGTAGTAGTGGACCTGGTGGTAGTAGTAGTATTAGTGCTAGAGAAGATAAAACTAGTACTGGCGGCAGTACATTTGTGCAGTTACCTTTAGATGGATTTACGTTTAGGGAACGTGGTCATAAACAAACCAAATTAATGGCTGAAAAAATAAAACAAGCGGCCAGTAAAGTGAAGAAGCCAGTGGCCAAAATTTTCCATCTCAACCATATCCCGGCTAATGCAGCCGCGTCGCCATACTTTAAGAAAATGTGCGACATAATACAGTCGGTTAGGCCGGGAATTTCTTCCCCTACCCCATATGAGATTGCTGGGCCACTTTTGGATGATAAAGTCTCTGAAATAAACAATTATATTCATAGTTTTCGAACTCCCTGGGAGGAGAAAGGTTGTACAATTATGTGCAACAGATAGAGTGGCCCTACTAGAAAATCTATAATCAATTTTCTAGTATATTGCTCAATTGGCATTGTTTTTTATAAATTGATTGATGCATCAGACAAAGTGCATGATGCGGTATATCTTGCTGGACTTATGAATAATGTCGACCAAGTTGGAGCTAATAATATTGTCCAAATAGTGACGGACAATGACTAACCATAAGAAAGCCGGACTAAATTATACAGAAGGAATGAAAGACCATATTTTGGACTTCTTGTACCGCACACCGCATCGACTTGATCTTAAAGGACGTAGGCAAATTGGATCATGTCGACAAGGTCATTAAACAAGCCCGAAAAATAACAAAATTCATCTGCAACCATAACTGGGTAATTGACTTGATGAGGAAGCATACTGGGAAGCGGGAGCTTTTGTGTCCAGGAATCACCGCTTTGTTACTCACTTTATAGCATTGAAGAGTTTTTTTAATCAGAAAGATGATTTACGGAAAATGTTTAACTCAGATGCATAGTGTCAGTCGAAATATGCATCTACTGAAGAGGGCAAAGAGGTGAAAAATATTGTTGTTGGGAAGAAGCTCTGGATCGACATTGACAACATAATAGTGTGCATCCAACCTCTGGTGCAAGTTCTTTGACTAGTAGATTCGGATGAAAAGCCTGCAATGGGGTATATCTACAAAGCAATGTACAGAGCTAAGATTGTCATTCCGAAGTAAACGAAGGTTGGAGAAAAATTAAAAAAATAATATTTTAAATTGATCGACAAAAGATGGAAGAAGACGCTATACCATCCATTGCATGCAGTATGTAAACATCATCGTCAACTCGTTATTCAATAATTTCAATTTTTAACCTTATTAGTCATTAGACTAAATACTTATTCCTTTCATATTATAGGGTTTTACTTAAATCCCCAATACCAGTATAGGGTGGAAGTTTCACAACACCCTGAAATAATGATCGGGCTTAAAGAGGTGATCCGAACCTTGGAGCCAAACATAGCATCGCAAAATAAGGCGATGAAGCAGATGGAAATCTTCCGCTATGCTAGTGGTTCCTTTGATTCAGATAATGCAAGAACAGCTATCTCGACCATGCAGCCAAGTAACGAATACGTCGATAAGTTGATAACACACTTTAATTATACAATTATCCAATTGCAATCAACGAATACAAACTGAATATGTTTTATTTTTTTGCTAATTTCATAGCTACTTGGTGGAGCATTCATGGTGAAAGTGCTCGTGATCTTCAAAAGATTGCTATCCGACTATTAAGTCAGACATGTTCGACATCGGGCTACGAGAGGAACTGGAGTACATTCTCTCATTCATACGAAAACTAGAAATAGATTGTCATCATTTAAATTAGGTAAACTAGTTTTCGTACATTACAATATGCGGTTGAGGGCCCGTGATCAGGGAAGATTAGAGGACCAAGGTGATAATCCAATCAATTTGGATTATATTTTCGACGACGATAACCCTTTAGCCCCTTGGTTGACGGAGAGAGAGGCTCCAGTTCTTGACGGTCAAAAAAATACATGGTTGGAGGAGTTAGGTAAGGAGCAAAGACAAGAACAAGAGGGACCAAGGTTGAGGAGCCACAAACGAAGACTTCAACATGTCAGCCAGGCAATGCAGCAGGTACAAAGCGATGCAAATAAGAGTCTTGACACTATACCTTCCAGATCTAGTGATAGTGGAGGAGAGTAACCTCAGTCACGATGGAGATGTCCGGAAATTGGTCACACTTCTAGTTCTGACCATGAAGAGCATAAGAGAGCTTTTTCACCTCAGACATATACCGGAGGCGGAGTCACAGGACCACCAGCCCCACCAGGTCCACCACACGATAGAGCAAGGGCGGGCCTTCCGATACTGTTCATGAAGCTGCATATGTACCATACTCGTACGGATATGATCCACCACTAGGTCCACCATTATTATATTACCAATATCCTTATCAACCGATGTTTTCAGAGCCAGAGGAATCGCAAGGAATATATGAAAATTCTTCATCCTCCTACGACTACGGAGCCTACGGTTATGGCGTCCAGCAGGACCAGTACATTGCCCACTCAATCTTCGGTTATTCTAGGTCTTCCGACGGGTTTTACTACCAGCACTACTCGGCACCAACTCCAAATGAAGAAGTTGGTCACAATAATAATCTGTGGAACTTCTGAATTCTGAATCTTCTGATCTGAGCGGCTGAGCCACGTAAGGTGACTAAAGGTGAGTTAATAATTTTAATATATTGATAATCTGTATTCTGTGGAACATTGGAAGTCTGGAACTTATTGTATTATAAATTTGTAATAATAAAAAAAAAATCAAAACTTTAAAAGGTTGTTTTATAGAACCTTTTAAAAACCCTTTTTAACTTCGCCAAGGCCGGTCCCAAGCCCGGATAAAGAAGGGAAAATGGATATATGAAATTAGGAATTAGTAACTTCTTAGGTGTGACCGTGTGAGTCTTGTGACTTGTGAGTCTTGTGGTTTAGTTAGATCTCTATTGTCCAGTCATTCACCTCGGGGAATGGTGATTCGACAATAGTTGACAAGTTCATCAAGATTCTTAGTCATAACCTCGGGGAGCGGTGCTTGTGAATTTTAATGAATGATAAATCCAGGACTCTGAATTCATAAGACTCATAAGTCATCAGACTCATAGTTATAAGACTCATAACTCATAAGTCCTAAGTTCTAAGTCCTAAGTTTAAGTCCTAACTACTAAGAGTCCTAACTCCTAACTCCTAACTGCTAAGAGCCTAATTTCCTATAGGCCCTAAACTAGCCTAAAAGTAGTCTAATATTTATTTTCTAATTTTTTATATATTTTTTTTAATTTTTTAAATTTTTTAGAATTTTTAAAATTTTTTTTTAATTTTTTTACAATTTAAAAAAAAATAAAAAAAGGCCGATACCGGTTCAACCGGAATCGGCCGATATCGGTACGAACCGGCCGGTTCGAACCGGTTCGGCGCCGACCAATACCGGTACCCGAGCTTTAAACCTTGTAAACAACACATAAAACAGTCCACAACAAGAAAGTGTGCCATCATACTTGCACAACACTTTTGGGCCAAAGGCAGTACACACAACTTGCAATATAATACAGTGTATCTAAGATCACAAACTTTGAATACTTTTTAGGGAAAATTACAAAATCCTCCCATGAAATATTTTTTTAAACAACTTGAACCTTGAACTATGCTCCGTCTGCAATTAGCCCTCTCCGTCAACTTTTATTCCGAAAATACCCTTGTCCTAGTAAGCTTAAGTTAAATATTTCTTTTTTTCAAGGAACTCTACGATGAGAGGATGGGGTTAAGCTATACCCCAAGCTATATTATTAAAAATAGAAAAAGGCCACAAGAAAAAATCAAAGATTACAAAGGAAAGGCCTAAGTTAAATATTTCAAATATTATTTTGAGTCATATTGGAAACTAAGGCAAACAGAGCATAGTACAGGGTTCGAATGTTCTAAAAAAAGGTTCAGGGAGCAATATGAAATGAGATGTATAGTTCAAGGGAGGTTTATGTAATTTATCTGAAGTATTCAAAGTTTGTGGTTTCATATACACTCTATTATATAGTAAGTTGTGTGTACTGCTTTGGCCCAGAAGTCTTGTGCAAGTTTCCTACCATGAAGAACTCTAGCCATCTCCTGTATTACCCTGTTTTCTTCTTTCTACCACACCATTTAGATGTGGGGTGATCGGAGTAGAGAATTCATGCTTATGTGATTCTGAGTGACAAAATTCATTCTAATAGAATTACAAAACTCACCTCCTCTGTCACTTTAGATTCTTTTGACAGTTCTTTCATTCTGCATCTTGCGGAATATATCAATTATCTTCTTGCTAGCATCATACTTCTTGCAGGAAGGCAACCCAAGTGTAGCGAGTAAAATCATCAACCATAAATACAAATTACCTACTACTGGAAAGCGTTTGAGTTTGCACTGGACCCATTACATATTCAAAAGCTCTAGAGACTTGGTAGTGTCAATGTCCTCATTCTTTTGTAAGTGTCTAATTTGTCTCCCTTTTTGACATTCTCCACAAACAACATTAGACACAATTTGATCAACTCCTTATCAGAGACTTTGACACAAGTTATTCAAAATTAATGTGTCCAAGTCTAATGCCAAAGTTTCTCATTATCAACCTTGACATGTTGAGAGACTTCAGAAGACTTATCCTTGATAACATAACAATTATTGCAAGTCCTACCATATAAAGTCAACTTTCTTATGTTATCAATAATTTCACAATCACCTTTTGAAAAATTCACTTTGTGATTGTCATCACATAATTGGTTGACATTAATCAAATTTGCTTTCACCTTGCCAATACTGTCATCACCAAAAGTTAGAGAGGGAATTCCAAGAGCAACAATGGTACCTTTGGCTTTAACCTGAGCAATACTTCCATCACCAAAAGTAGCATTTCCTTCTTACCACTTGACAAATCAGAGGAGAGAGTTATCACCTGACATGTGACGAGAAGTCGAGAACAACCACTGTTTATAAACTACTTGTTGGATTGAAAAGCCTTGAGAGCCATATGTGCAACTTTGCACTTTAAGTTTTCCTTTGGAATCCATAAGAGTCTAGCCTTAGAAATCAACTTCGAATCATTTACTTTATCAGTTGGTTTCTTAACATTATTTCAAACAAAATTCTTTGTCCGTTTATTTTTTGGTCTCTTTTTTACACAATGTTTTGTGGCACACAACTTTAGTCAAACAAAGAGACCCCACAGAGTGTGGTAACGCTCTCACGATGAGGGGAAGAACTGCGGATGGAGGTCGGCCCTCAACATCTTTTCCCTTGAGCTCAGTGGCGGCGTCCTCTAGCTTGATGTGCTGGACGAGAGGGAAAAGGTCACCGAGTGTTCGGGGCTCAACTATGATGAGGAAATCATGGAGTTTAGATCCGTGGAGGGTGTTCTGAAATGCAATCACAACAGTCCAGTCTTGCCTGTCGACATCTCCTCAAAGTTCGTGGGTGCCCCTGGTCAACCCAAAGAGACACCAAGTGCTTAGGAGGCTGGCGGTTGCATCGGTACTGATCAAGGAAGAGCCGGGCGAGCGACCGAAAGTTCATGACTGACCTCACACGGATCTTGTAGAACTAGTTCAACATTGAACCAGTTGAACTGCCCAGGAAGGCTCGCCAGAGGACATGGTCCTCATCCCGGAAGAACAACCTCTTTTTATTGACGAGTAGGTGCTCGACTGGATCCGACGACCATCGAATAGCTCGAACATGTGTGAAGTCCAATAGAGGGAAGTATCCCCTGTGGATTCTTCTTGTGAAGGGGGACATCGCGCCGAGGGTGGCGAGTACCTCCAGGACGTCAGTCGGCTATGCTTGGCTACGAAGGTCTCAGTTGATCGTGGACTCCAAAATGTCGCCCTAATGGGTAAGCTCGGGACCGTCATGGTTAATCGCTCAGGTCCAATATGTTGCAGATTGATGCCTTCTCCTGTGTCGGCAGGCTTGCCGATGTCGAGGGTCATGATTATTTAAAATTATCCTCTATTTGAACGTGGTTATTTGAAAAACCAAACATTGCACAGCAATACAAAGGTAATATGCATTGTGATGTTGAATATCTGCTAATGATATAATAAGCATGCAAATGAGCATGGCAATGAAACAAGCTAGTAATCAGATAAGTGATACACATCAACTTTTAAGTAGGGAAATAAGCAAAAATGTAGCAACCACCCATGAAAGAGTTAGTCATAGTACGTTATGAGCAATGATACATCAATTTTCCAGTTCTAGGACGGATTCCTCAAAATTGACAGCAAAAACAAAAGAGTCAACATATTAGTGTTCAAGTGGTTCAGCCAATATTCTATGGTATGTACTTCAAAAATGCATAACTCTCACTTCACTTCGAAAGAATTTTTAAATTATGCATTCTGATATATAACCATAGCAAGAGGACCAAAGAACAGATATAGATTATTTTATATTTGAGTCAAATAAAAATAACCTTTTTTTATATTGATGGTTGTCAATAGTAAAATCCCAGTTACTAACAATGTGCTAAAAGCATGGTAGCAACAATGGTAAAGCATGCCAGTACTAAGACACATCTACTTCGTCAGATAAATAGTATCACGACATTTAGGATAAAAAGGTACATTGGATAGGCAAGTAGCAGTCGGAACGTGACGATGAACAATCTCAGCTGCGAGGGGCGCACTAGGTGCAGTCTGATAATATAACAATGAAATGCAAGAAAAAGATGGTCAGAAAACCAAGTATCAAATTAGACGATAGAAATGATAGACAGCATGCAGAATAAATCAGGAACAAAGAATCGTTGAAAAATATGAAGTATAAACTAGAAAACAAACCTGCACTATTGTTAATGTGTAACCAACACCATACCGATGCTTTAAGAAAAGGGAACTGCCAGAACAAGGAAGACGAATTTAAGTGGCCAACCACGCAAAATTAAGTAAACATATTCGAGCAAATAACGACAAGTTAGACTATTAGTGTTGTAATTAAAATATTAATAACCTAAATATTTAATCATGGTACATGGTGCCAATTGCGCATTCTGCAACTAGAAAATGAGTGCAGAGTCCACAATATTGAGATAAACAGGTGACATAAGTGCCACTCTCAGCACCTTTTGCTACATGGCGAGAACACCAGCTCTGATAACAGTATTCTACTGTTGGGAAGCCCAAGCTCACCCCCTCGTTGGAGCACGTGGTCAGAGATGATATCATCTCAGACCACGTGCTCCAACGAAGACTACTACCCAATAGTCCCTAACCTAACAACTTTGCCAGCCTAAGAAGCCCCTACATCAAGCCATTCACAACTCATCCCTTTCTTCTTGTCTATGAAAGCAATGCAAAGGGACAGGAGCCTCCAAAAGCAAAAGAAGATTATGGAGATATTTTTACTTCTATCAAGATGCTTGTATTTAGAATAAAGAAATGCTGTATTCACTGAAGGAAGAAGAAATTCCGAGAAACTTCGGAATCTTTTTGTTGACCACCTATTTCTGACTAGAATCTTCAAGCAATTCAAATAGTAGGTATTAGTAGATTCCAGTTGAGCTCATCTCCTCGCTTTTATGGAGTATGTATATATGGAATTATATCATGTGTAGCTCTCACATTGTAGCATTTACATCTTTACATTTTATTTCCTTTTTTTGTTTTTTTCTCTTTAAATATAATTACATTTTATTTTGTAGACTATAGCGGGTTGGTAACCACATATGTTATTATTTGGACATGTTGTAGGAATAAGAGCATGTTTTGGATCACTCCATCTTGATCTGCCAACTAGGGATGCAAACGAGCCGAGCTTTGGTCTGTTTGAGCATGGTTCAATTATTAAACAAGCCTAAACTTCAGACTTGGGCTTGGATTGTTCAATAATCGAGCCGAGACAAGCCGAGCTTTGGTTTGCTTGAGCTTGGCTCGTTTATGAAATGAACCTAACCTTTAGGCTAATTAATTAGTGATTGAATAAACTCGAATGGTCCCTTATCGAGCTTGTTCTCTAACTCCAAAATCAGTCAAAAGCGTAAACTATATATGTTAGGTCTATTAAAGCCTTTATGAGACTATTTACAAGCCTATTCACAAGCCCTAAACAAGTATGTTCGCGATCCCATCCGACCCGAGCTTTGGTCTGCTTCAGCTTGGCTTGTTTATTAAACGAGCCTAAAATCTAGGCTTGGGCTTGGCTCGATTGGTAATCGAACGAACTTGAACGAGCTTTTTATCGAGCTTGTTTGCGAGCTGCTCACGAACAACTTAGTTCTTTTCTCAAAAAAAACGAACAACTTAGTTCGTTTGTATCCCTACTGCCAACTAAAATGGTATCAGAACTTAGAATTTATTCAAGACCACAGTGAAGTTGTTAGAGGCCACTTATGGAGGCTTGAAACTTTCACCATTGGATCATCATTCACGCTTACTCTGTTTTTCCCTTCTTTTTCATAGTTTTATGTTGGAGATATGGTGAATAGTATCGGCACTCTTCACCCTACCCTATGTCCAACCGACACCTACACTTTCCACATAATTTAGGCAACTATTTAGTTCCTTCTTTTGTACTTTGCTTAGAGGATCTAGGGAATGTGGAAACACTTGTTTGATACCTTGTTCAATGTTGCTTAGAGACAACCTTCTACGATAAACAGAGGACAAGAACGGGGAGCGATGAGAGAGTGCGGAGCGCGTCACCAAGGCGATTCCCAACCTCCCCTTGCCTTCTGCCATTCTCGCACCCAGGGCTGCCACCAGCACCCTGCCCTTAACCCTCAGATCCTCAATGGATACTGGCGACAATCCTCTATCGCCGGGCCATTCCCTTCATTGGTCAGAGAGTCTCACGTGCGGCCCATTGTTCTCAACCCTAGGGTGCAAAACGATCGCTGGAGAGAGGGAGCGTCGGGGGCCCGAGTTGATCGTGTGGTCCCTCGACCTACCGTCGTTCAAGGCTCTGGCGGCAGGTCTTTTCCGCTCAGGCCAGATCTCTATGGCGGTCCCATCATTACCGAGCAATCTCTTCTGGCCTCTTGGGCTTCCCATTTATTCGGCCACCCAACTCCTCCCCCTCCTTCCCAGCTTCCTCTGTCGCCGCCCCGTCTTCCTCGCTCCCCTCAGCATCCTCTGCCTCAAGCCGCCCAGCCTCCTCCTCCATCACCTTTGCCTCCCCAGCACCCTCCTCCTCCGCCTCCGTCTCCACCTCCGCCTCCGCAGCTACCTATCCCTTCTCCGCCTCGGCCTCCTTCTGCTTCAAAAATCCCTAATCCTTTTCCGTGTGGCTGTTGCTTCCGCTGTGGTGACAGAGGCCATATGCGCTCTGCTTGCCGTAACACCATGGTTTGCTGGGTCTGCCGAGGGATCGGCCACTCCTCCAACAGTTGCCCGCTTCGTGTCATCCTAACCCTTTTCTTTCACAACCAGCCTGCCTTCCACCCTCCTCTCCCCCTAGAGCCTTCCTTTCCTCCTTCATTGCCATCCCTCCTTCTTTTGAGTCTCATTCTACTGTCACCAAGCTGGACTCCTGTGCCATCGTCCGGGTCTCCGGTGGTTCCCCCAGCTCGTCCAAGCTTCCCTCCGTCTTATCTATCTTCTGGCAATCTGAGTGGTCCTTCCCAACTTGGAGTCTTGGCCAGTCAGAATAACTTGTTGAGTTTCCCTCCCCATACGTTAGACACTCAGTCGTCAGCAGAGTCTCAATTGAGGTTGGCCCTCTGTCCTTCGGGTTTTCGGCCTGGACCCCCTACCATCGAGCCACAGGTGCCTACTGCTCCTCGTTAGTCCATCTTTTCATTACAGGAGTTTTTGTCCCTTGTTGGAACCACCCCGCCCTGCAGTCAGCTTTAGCAGACTTTGGAGAAGTTGTCTCTGTGCACAATGAGCTTGTCCCGACCAATGACCTTCGTGAGATAGCTGTCTCTTTCCAGACGCTAAACTCTTCCCTTATTTCTTCTGCTCTGGTGGCCCGTTTCGATGTCTTCTTCTTTGACTTGGCTATCAGAGTGGTCGAGCCTTCCTCTGGATCTCCGTCTTCCTCCTCCGGCTCTGCTCAGATCTCCGGGGACAGCTCCGACCCCTCACACCCTAGACCTCTCACACCGATTCGAGACAACAACTCTCCGGTTCAGGATCCGGTCCAAGGCGAAGGATCGACCACGGGTTCTCCACTCAAGCCGGAAGGTAACGTCCTTGGTAACGTATCTCCCCCCCCCCCTCCCGCAGCCGCCGCTCTTGGCCTTCAATGATCTCCTTGTGGGGACTGTTCAAAATTTGAATACCCCCTCCAATTAGGGCACGTTGTTGAGGTGAATCCCTCTTCAGTCGCTAATCTCGGGGAATCAGGGGTTCCCCCGAACCCTATTGAGTATAATACAGGTCAACAGACTATGGTGAAGCCTATCCTTGAGTCTGATGCAGGTCAACAAACTTTGGTGGAGCCTATCTTTGAGTATGTTGAGCCTAACACTGATTTGATTTTGCCTAGCCAGGTCGCTGCTGACCTGAGGTCTACTGTCTCCCAACCTTTTGTATCCATGGTTGCGGGGACATCTTCACTTCAGACGTATGCCAGGAGGAACCCGAGGCCGGCCCCCCAACTCCTTATGCAGAACCTGAGGAGTTTCCTTGCTTCCAGAGCCGAAGAAAATTTTGGTCTTTTGCTGAACCTGCTCGACCAGGATTCCATTTTGCAGATTGCGATGGACTGCAGGTTCTCTTTTGGGGACGATGTCGAGGCAGCGAAGGAGTTTTTGTTTTCGTCTAAGACCCTTGAACAGGGTAGGGTTTCGGCCAATGGCCTGTAATCTCTTGATGAAAATTTTATCTTGGAATATTAGGGGTTTGGGGGATGTTGATAAGCGGCGAGCTGTTTCCTTTTTTTGTCTGTTGCATGGTGTGGATTTGGTTTGCATTAAGGAGATGAAAACTAGCAACCCTAGTGCCAGTTTTCTGAGTAGTCTAATAGGGCCCAGCTTCCAAAAGTGGGTTTCCTTGGACGCCGTGGGAGCTTCTGGAGGGATCCTTATTGGGTAAAAGAATGAGTCCTTCGACCTTGTCCGTTCTCATGTGGGTGTCTTCTCTCTTTCAGTGGTCCTTTCGTCTAAGGCAGATAACACAGAATGTGTTGTCTCCTCGGTTTACGGTCCCAATGATTTGAGTCTGCGTTATGATTTCTGGGCGAAGCTTGATTCTTTTCATGGGACAGCCTCAAGGCCATGGGTGTTGGGGGGTGACTTCAACGTCACTCGCTTTAGCCATGAACGGCAAGGCGGCCTCGGTCATCGTGGAGCTATGGAAGAATTTTCCAACTTTATTCGAATGTTTGACTTGACTGACTTACCTCTCATTGGACATCTCTTCACCTGGACCAACAAGCGCAACGTCCCTTCTATGGCTAGGTTGGATAGATTCCTTATCTCGGATGACGGGGACTCCCTGTTTCCTATCACTATTCAATCCTCCCTCCAGTCTATTGTCTCGGACCACGTGCCTCTGTTATTGGACACCTGCTCGTCTCTCGCCAAGCCCCCAAGGAGATTCCATTTTGAGAAAATGTGGAGGGAAGATCCTGCGTTTGATGACTTTGTGCGTAGATGGTGGGTTCAGGCACTTACAGACTTCAACTCTGCCAGGAATCTTGTTCGGAAGTTCAGGTTCCTCCGCTAGAAGATTAGATGGAAGCGATCTTGCTTCAGGCATGTTTTGAACCAGAAAAAGGCCATTGTCCGTGCTATCGACTTGCTGGAGGTGAAATCAGAAACCTCTACTCTCTCGGATGGACAATCTTCTTCTCTATCCAAATTCGAAGCGACCTTTCAATATTGAAGAAGGAAGAGATTTTGTGGAAGCAACAATCCAGGGATAGTGGATCCAACTAGGAGATCGTAACACGGCCACAAGGCAGCCAACTGGAGAAAGAAACAAAACTCGATAGAATACCTCGTAGTAGGGGGAAACTGGCTAGAAGGGACGACGGACATCCTCCAAGGCGTTTCAGGCCATTTCAGGGAGTATTTTCGGGCACTCCCGACTTCCTCGGCTTCGTTGGACTGGGGTGGCCTCCCCATCGGTAGATTACCAGTGGATGCTGATCTGGACAGGGATTTCTCAGAAGAAGATATCAGACGGGCAGTCTTCGATATGTATGGTGATGGAGCATCGGGACCCGTTGGCTTTCCTATGCACTTTTTCCAAACCTTCTGGGATTGTCTATCCCCAGACGTTACTAGATTCATCCAGGATTTCTTTTCCGGGGCTGCTTCTATTACCAACCTAAACTATTCTATCCCGGTCCTTGTACCTAGGTGTGCTGGTGCAGAAGGTGTCACAGATTTTTGCCCTATCAGTCTCTCCAATTGTATCTACAAGATAGTCACCAAACTCTTATCTAACAGGTTGTCTCCTTTTATGGATGAGATCATCAGCAAATCTCAATTATCTTTCATTAAAGGGCGACTAATGCTGGATAGTATGGCTTCAGTTCAAGAGATCCTCTTTCAGCTCAAAGAACACATAACGGAAGGGCTGATTCTCAAGCTAGACTTTGAGAAGGCTTTCAATAGATTGCACTGGTAATTTATTCTCTCGACTCTCCAGGCTAAAGGCTTCCCCCCGAAGTGGCTTCATTGGGTTTTTAACTGCCTTTCTTCTTCCAAACTGTCTTGCTCCGTCAATGGTACGTCGGGTAGCCAATTTCTGGTGAAGAAAGGTCTTAAGCAGGGTTGCCCTCTCTCACCGTTCCTTTTTATTTTGGCGGTGGATGCTTTTGACGCTATCCTTGCCCGAGCCAGTAATAGGAACCTAATTCACGGCATCCAAGGTAACTTTTGGTGCATCTCTAATCTCCATTTTGCTAATGATACTATTCTCTTCTGTGAAGCCAAGCTTGAGCAGGTAGCGGTGCTGAAGATAATCTTATATGCTCTGGAGTTTTGCTCGGGCCTTCGGATTAATTTCAATAAAAGCTCTTTATACTATGTGGGAGTCTATGAGGATTTTGGCCCTAGGGCTTCTTCCCTTCTGAATTGCAAATTGGATTTGCTCCCAATGAGCTACCTTGGTCTTCCTATCAGTAATAAGCAACTCTCCTGGTCCGATTGGTCTAAAGTCATTGAGAAAGTGGATATCTGTCTCTCCAGTTGGATGGGAAAGCATATCTCCCTGGGAGGCCGCTTTACACTGGTCAACTTAGTCTCATCGTCCATCCCCTCACACTACCTAGCT
Source organism: Chamaelirium japonicum (assembly GCA_947650365.1). Lineage (NCBI taxonomy): Eukaryota > Viridiplantae > Streptophyta > Magnoliopsida > Liliales > Melanthiaceae > Chamaelirium > Chamaelirium japonicum. The sequence continues at coordinate 58,188,898 of OX393554.1, read as the reverse complement.
TTCTACGTTATCCCGTCATGGGTGGTCAAGAAAATTGATAGCATACGAAGCTCTTTCCTCTGGAAAGGAGCTGATGGCTCCTCGAGGACTTATCACCTGGTCAAGTGGGGCTTGGCCTGCAAATCTAGAGATCAAGGGGGTCTGGGCATTATGAACCTAAAGGACTTCAATAAAGCGCTCTTGGGCAAATGGTGGTGATGGCTGCAGAACGATCAGAGAGACCACTGGTCACATATCGTTCGAGATCGTTATTTCCAGCGCTTCTCCCCTCTCCAATCGAGGAGCAGGTGTTCTGGCAAGATCTACCCTTTCTGGAAGGGTGTTTACAAAATTGGGTCTTCTTTCAAATGCATAACGCGGCTGATCCTAGGGAATGGATGTCATATCAAGTTTTGGACTGATCAATGGGTTGACGATATTAATCTGGCTACTCTTTTTTCGGATCTTTACGACCTAGCTTGGGACAAAATGCATCTGCCCATTCCCAAACTTCTCAGGGTAGGTACTCTTGGTTTGTTAGATTCAGAAGGATTATCCCTTCGGGTTTGCAGAGCCAACTTAATAATCTTTACTACATCTTAGCTTCTTTTTCCCCTGGTTCTTTAGAGATTCCTCTTCTTGGAAATGGGAGGCATCCGGTGTCTTTCAGTCCGATCGTTTTACCGGTTTTTCAATGCAGGAGGGATCATCTGCCCAATCGCGAAGCATCTTTGGAAATCCCCGGCACCCCTTAAGATCAGAATTTTCATGTGGTTGGCAGTTAAGGAGAAACTGCTCACCAGAGTCGATCTTCGCCAACGCCATAACCCTAATGTCTCGGATATCTCCTGCGCTCTGTGTCACTCTCATTAAGAAGATGTTGATCACTTATTCCTTCGTTGCCCATTCTCGAAGAAGTTATGGCGGATGTTGAAGCACAAATTTCATATCAAGGGTCATCCAGGATCCATGCGCTCCCTCTGGACTTTGTGGCGATCAAGACGCATCGAACGGACTTTGAGGCGGACGTGGGACCTGCTGATCACTAGGCTATGCTGGTGCATTTGGCGGGAGCGTAACTCGAGAATCTTCTCAGGCAAGGAACTTCCTATTGCAACCATCTGGTCGAATTTTATGGGGATGATTCACAACTGGTCATCTGGTTTCTCTCTCAAGGACTCCGAGGAGATAAGCTCTTTCCTTTGTAATTTGTAACCTTTTCCTTTATTAATAATATAGCTTGGGGTATGGCTTACCCCATCCTCTCCCCCTTGGTGAGGATTTTCTCAAAAAAAAAAAAAAAAATTTGTTGTTAATCTAATGTAACTTTCTTCTTCTCAAGCTTGCCAAATCACTCTAGCGATGAACTTTCCCTTTTGATGTGTGCGGTCGAAGCCAATTCATCCGTCATTCTTGACTAAAAGGGAGCATAAAGGCATAGTGAAGCCTCTTCATTTTTATTGGGCTTGGTTTCTGGTTTGAAGCACTATGCCACTTCCTAGTGTCGGATAAAGAGAACTAGGCTCTATTGGAGAAAGATTGAGTCGTTCCTAGTTTCCTTAGTATCCAGAGAGAATGTTGTAAAGAAAATTTTATAGAGGTGTTACACAGAGTGTTGAAGACATAGATTGATGTTGAAAGAAAATATGTTGTAGAGAGTGCTGCATAGAGAGAACGTAAATGTATTAGAGAGAAAATATATGTTGTAGAAAGAGAATAAATTTTATAGAGAACGATACGAAGGGTATATGTTGTAGAGAAAGAATAAAGTGTAGAGAGATTGTTGCAGAGAAAGCATAGGTATGGAATGGTTCGTTGAAGAGAGAAGTACAAATGTAAGGAATCTTTGATAAATATAGAAGTTACTTTTAATAGGATTTACATCCTGAGGGGTTACTTCTGTTGAAAAGGGCATTAGCAAAAGAAACTTTTCCGTCTTCGAAGTGATTGTATTTTCAGTTCGTGTAAACAATAGAAGTTACTTCTATTTTTTTTAAAAAAAAGGTAGAATGACAAAAAAGCACACATATATAGTCATGCCTCAATGTCATTCAAACTCCATATTCCAACAATCCAACACTTACGCAAAATCATGCATTAGAAAATAAAAAAAGCAAATAAAAGTCTACAATGAGCCTAGCAACAGTACACCAAGTAAAACAAAATCATATAACGATTGACACATTAAAATGCCAGGACAAAACTAATCAGTGCATTCATTATATTGATATGCAAAATGTGTTGGTTGAATAGATGAACCTTCCAGTGCATCTCAAATGTCCATCAGCCATAATTGCTATCCGATCACCTAGAACATCGGCTTCATCCATGGAATGTGTTGTCAATAATATTATTCTGCCCTTCTTGATCTTCTTTATCAATTGCCATGTTGAACGCATTGAGTATGGATCCATACCACTTGTCGGTTCATCAAGAATTACAACCTGTGTATGGAGAACAGAATTTAACTTTGACATATAACAAGGAGAAAGAAACATATACAACCTTTTCCACACCTTGCTATTTCCAATTAGAGCAATTCCAAGTGATAATTTCCTTTTCATCCCTCCAGAAAGAGCACCAACCATAGTGTTAACCTTATCCGCCAAACCAACCTGATTTCCACATAATCATCAGTTAAGAAAATCCCCTATGTTAGCTTGTTTAAAAAAATTATATGAAGACTCGTAAGTAGGGATGGCAGTGTCTTGGGTTTTGGACAGGCGGCCCTATCCCGAGCTTGCTCCATTAAGGAATACCTTATCCCAAACCCTTATCAGTTTTGGAGAGAAAATCTCAAACCCGTCCCATTTATAATAACGAACACCCAAACACGTCCCATCCCAATAATATTTTGACGGGGTGAATCAAAGCCAGTTGGATTGGGTTTGAAATAAAAGAGAAATACAAAACATAGTATGAATTGAATTCATTTCAACTAAAAAATAGGGTAATTCCACACTTCGCTTAAACAATATATTCATGGAAAGAAACTTTTGGACTATTTCAAGTGCAACTAATGTTAATTGATATTTGTATATGTTAATGTACATATAGATGGGTCGGGTTTACTGTACAGTCGGGTCGGATTGTATAGTGATACATGTACATATATTGGGCTTGAGTCCCTTAATGGAATGCATTCTATTCCTCTCCAAACCCTAGCCGTCATCTCCTAACATGGTATCAGAGCTCTAGGGTTCTCCCGCGCGGCGACGACGACGACGGTCCTCCCCCCTCCGGTCTCCCTCCTCCACCGGCCCACCCCGTCCGGTCTCTCTCCTCCACCGGCCCCCCTTTCCGCCGCCCGATAGCCCCCCTACAGCCGCCGCCCGACCTCCCTCCTCCACCGGCCCCCATTTCCGCCGCCCAATCTCCCTCCTCCACCGCCCCCCCCCCCTTCCGCTACCCCCCCAACCCCCTTCTGCCACCCGACTGCCCCCGGCCCCCCCCTTCCGCCACCCGACAGCCGCCGACCCCCCCCTCCTCCACCCCCCGACCCCCTTCTGCCACCCGACTGCCCCCGGTCCCCCCCTCCTCCACCCCCGACCCCCCGACCATCCTGCCGGCCCCCCTCCTCCACCCGCCCTCCCCCCCCGGCCCCCTCCTCCGCCCTACAGCCCCCCGCCGGCCTCCCCCTCCTCCACCCGATCACCCCCCCGACCCCCCTCCTCCACCCGATCACCCCCCGACCCCCCTCCTCCACCCGATCGGCCCCCCCCACCCCTTACCTTAGCCCACCCGCCCCCTCCCCTGCACCCCCGCCAGCTCCTGCACCCCCTGAAGCCCCACCGCCCCACCTTCTCCTCTGTACCGAACTGCCCGTCTCCTCTGTACGGACTGCCTCAGACCTACCTTGTGCCGGATCGCCCCCGTACTTCAGGGATATGGCTTCCTACAGCATTTCTCGGCTCCCATACTGCCTGCACACCGTCGCTGATCGTCGAGTCCCTCCGTCTCCTCGTTTTGATGGTATTCTCGGGCCACGTCCCTCCACCACATCAGTTGACTGTGGACGTCGTCAGGGTCTCCTCCGCGATGATGGCGAGACTGCTGCTGATGCTGATCTCCCTACTCCAGCACCGCCTGCCACCTCTCCTGCTCCATCTCGGTCTTACTCCGACCGCCTCCAGCGCTTTGAGGAGTTACTGTTGCGATACCTCGCCTCCACCAGCTCTTCGACAGATCACGGTCTCTCTGCCACTCCAAGTACTTCTGCTCAGTCTCGGTCTTACTCCGACCGCCTCCAGCGCTTTGAGGAATTACTGCTTCGGTACCTCGCCTCCACCAGCTCTTCGACAGCTCACAGTCTCTCTGCCACTCCGGGTACTACTGCTCCATGGATCTTCGACTCGGGTACCTCCTGTCACCTCACCTTTGACTCCACTGTCCTCACTGACTGTTCTCCCACTACCACCCACCAGGAGGTTCGCACTGCGGATGGGACTCTCGTCCCTATTCCGCAATGTGGATCCGTCACTACTACCTCGGACCCTTCTGGTCGCTTGACCCTACCCCATGTCCACCATGCCCCCCGTCTTAACATTAATCCGATCTCTATCAGTTCTCTTTGCGACTCTGGCCTGACTGTCACTTTCACCCCTTCTGTTTGTGTTGTGCAGGATTCGCGGACGGGTCAGAGGATTGGGCTGGGCCGTAGAGCAGGAGGACTTTACTAGCTGGACCATCTCCATGTGTCTTCCGTTCCTGTTGCGTCGGTCATGTCTGTTACCTCCGATGCCGACCTGTGGCACAGAAGGTTAGGTCATATATCGAGTGATCGACTCAAAAGCGTATTCCGTTCGGGCGCTTTGGGTCGAGCATCCTTCTCCCCTCTCTCTGTTTGTACGGGTTGTAGACTAGCAAAGCATCTAGCTCTTCCATTCTCTGCTAGTGCTTCCCAATCTGATGCTTTATTTGATTTAGTACATTCGAACATTTGGGGTCCTGCACCTGTTGCACCCATTTCGGGTTACATGTACTATGTGTGTTTTATCGATGACTACTCTAGGTGCACCTGGGTTTATCTTATGTGTCATCGGTCTGAAGTCCCTCACATCTTTAGGAGATTCACCACTATGATACACACTCAGTATGGTCGGCGCATTAAGACCTTTCGGTCTGATTGTGCCAAGGAGTATCTCTCCTCCGAGATGCATGAGATTCTTCAATCTCACGGCACTCTTCACCAGCAGTCCTGTCCCCACACCCATGAGCAGAACGGCGTTGCCGAACACAAGCATCGTCATGTCCTTGAGACCGCACGAGCCTTGCTCCTCTCTGCGTCTGTTCCTCACTCTTACTGGGCTGAAGCTGTCATGACGGCTGTCCACCTCATCAATATCACTCCGTCATCTGCTCTGTCCGGTGCCACCCCATATGAGCGCCTCCACTCCAGCCCACCTGACTACTCTCTTCTTCGCACGTTTGGTTGCACGTGCTTCGTTCTTCTTTCTCCCCATAAGCGCACCAAACTCTCTGCGAGATCTGTTCTGTGTGTTCACTTAGGGCTCAGTCGGGAGCACAAGGGGTATCATTGTTACGATCCCTTGGCTCGCCGGATCCGTGTCTCCCGTCACGTTTCCTTTGTTGAGAATGTCCCGTACTTTTTCCCTGAGTCTCGGGATATTTTCTTGCCTCCTGCGTCACCCTCCTCGCCTTCATCACCTCTCCACATCCCCGTTCTACCCCCGTTTTCTATTGCCCCACCCACGCCTACCCCACTTCCATCTTCCCCGCCACCTCCACCACCACCACCACCTCCTCAGTCTCCCTCACCACCACCACCTCCACCACCACCACCACCTCCTCAGTCTTCCTCGCCACCTCCACCACCACCCGTTACTCGTGTCTATGTACATCGGTCTGCAGCTCCTCCTCCAGAGTCGGTTCACACTAATACTCCCTCGCCTGATGCTGTTGCCCCCTCCTCCCCGGTCGTGGATCCTGCTCCTGTTCGGCACTACCCGGCGCGTGAACATCACCCTCCTGACAGATATGACTACTCTCCGGACAGGTTTGGCTACTCTGCCTTTACCTCTGACTCTCCTGACTCCTCTGGCTACTCTGCCATTGCCTCCTATTCTCCAGCTTATCAGGCTTTTCTTACCGCACTTCACACCCACCGGGAGCTCCAGTCGTACCGTGAGGCAGCTTTACACCCAGAGTGGCAGCAGGCCATGTCAGTTGAGCTTGAGGCTTTTCAGCGGACCCAGACATGGGATTTGGTGCCTTGTCCCTCAGGTGTGGTGCCTGTTAGTTGCAAGTGGATATTCAAGGTCAAGACTCGACCTGACGGATCCATTGAGCGGCACAAGGCCCGCCTCGTTGCTCGTGGCTTCTCCCAGGAGTATGGGATTGATTACGAGGAGACGTTTGCTCCAGTTGCTCGGATGACTACTGTACGCACCCTCTTAGCTGTGGCAGCTGCTCGAGGGTGGCCTCTTCATCAGATGGATGTCACCAATGCGTTTCTCCACGGTGATCTCTCCGAGGAAGTCTACATGGCTCCTCCTCTGGGCATTTCAGTTCCTCCAGGGCACGTGTGTCGTTTGCGCCGAGCCATCTATGGGCTCAAGCAGGCCCCTCGTGCCTGGTTTGAGCGATTTCGCAGTGCAGTTCTGGCCGCCGGGTTTATTGAGCGTCACTCCGACTATGCCTTATTCACTCGCTCCTCCAGTCAGGGCATTGCAGTTTTTCTCCTCTATGTGGATGATATGATCATCACTGGGGATGACAGTGCCACCATCGCCTCTCTCCAGCGGCACCTCCAGAGTCAGTTTGAGATGAAAGATCTGGGCTCTCTCCGCTACTTTTTGGGCCTTGAGATTGCCCGGTCAGCTCGTGGTCTGTTGGTCTCCCAGCAGAAGTACATCTCCGACATCTTTGCTGATGCTGCTCTTACTGACACACGCAGTGCTGATACACCCATGGAGCTCAATTTGAAGCTTCTCGCTACAGATGGTGAGCCGCTCCCGGATGTCTCCCGCTACCAGAGGCTGGTTGGGATGCTCGTCTATCTCACCATGACCCGGCCAGACATTGCCCATGCTGTTGGCATTGTCAGTCAGTTTGTTCAGGCTCCACGGTCAATACACTATGCAGCTGTTCTTCGGATTATCCGCTACCTCCGGGGCACCATCACCCGTTCACTACTGTTTCCCTCCACCTCTCCGTTGGTGCTGCGTGCCTACTCCGATGCAGATTGGGCAGGAGATGCAGCCACTCGTCGATCTACTACAGGATACTGTGTATTTCTGGGTGATTCACTGATTTCGTGGCGCAGCAAGAAGCAGGAGTCTGTTGCTCGCTCCAGCACTGAAGCCGAATACCGGGCTATGGCTTCCACCACCGCCGAGATTGTCTGGCTTCGCCGCCTTCTGCTCGACTTGGGAGTGGTGATATCCGGGCCCACCCCTTTCTTCTGTGACAACCGGAGTGCTATTAAGATTGCTAGCAACCCGGTCTTCCATGAGCGAACAAAACATATTGAAGTTGATTGTCATTATGTTCGCCAGGCGTTTCTCGACCACACCATCTCCCTGCCATACATTTCATCATCGGAGCAGACTGCTGATTTTCTGACGAAGCCCCTAACGATTGCTCGCTTCCGGCATTTTCTAGGCAAACTCTCGGTTCATGATCCACCGTGAGTTTGAGGGGGAGTGTTAATGTACATATACATGGGTCGGGTTTACTGTACAGTCGGGTCGGATTGTATAGTGATACATGTACATATATTGGGCTTGAGTCCCTCAATGGAGTGCATTCTATTCCTCTCCAAACCCTAGCCGTCATCTCCTAACAGTATACATAATCGGGTCGGGTTAGGGGCGGGGTAGGCTAAACCCGACCCCATCCCAAACCCAATCTGGTTTTTTCAAACAATCTCAAACCCATTTAACTCCATTCCAACCCCATCCCAATAGGATCGGGTCAGGCAACTCGCTAAACCCATTTAATTGCCATCTCTACTCATAAGTATTATTATTCCATCCATCACCATGTAAGTCTTATCCCATCAAGATGGGGTGACTATAGGGAAGATTGACATGATTTTTTCAACTAGATGACAACCTAACATTAACCCTTTAAGATTGGTGCTGAAAATCTGACACAAACAACTTGGCAAGAGACACGTATGCAAAAAGAACATATCCAATTGGTGGGTAGGAGTCCTACCTTGTGAGTTAAGCAGATTACGTTTATGAAACCAGGGACCAGTAAGTACTATTGTTTCCACCCTAATTTAATGATGTGAGCTGACACTGACATTACTGTTACCTGTCCCCACCACGCAAACACCAAATAGATAAGATAAAATTTGTTGATTATGAAAAAAAATTATTTCCCCCACTTGATACTTGCAGAAAATTGCTATGACAAATCTATTAGCAAAAGAATAGCCAAATGGAAATGTTATTGAAAAAGAAATGTGAGACCTTATTGTTTTGGGAAAATTACACACTGCCCCTAGTAGTTTCACCAGAAATCACTTAAGCCCCTTGAAGTTTTTTTGTGTGAAACCAGCCCCTATAGTTTCACAAAAAACAAAAGAGTTCAAGTAATTTTTTTGGCTGTTGGAAAATGTTGAGATTACGAGCGTTGAGAGGCATCCTACGACCGTTATAGTTCTTTCTGGTCTGTAGAGACCATGGAGAATGTTGCCGTTGTCGTTGATTCCCCAGCCATTCCTTGTTCTGCAACTCTGACTCTAGTGGTCACTCCGGTTTCCAGAGCTTTAGGGGTTGGCCGAGCCCATCCTACCTACTCTGAGGCACTTAGGCGGGCTCCTCGACCACCGAGTTCTATCGGTGATGCTCTTTCGGATGTACGATTGCTTTCTCATTAGGAGTAGTTGAGTCTTTAGTTGTGATACTTGAACTCTAAACATATGGGTGACCTTTGTCTTGTCTTTAGTTGTCTCTCATTAGCACCGTAACACCAATATTTTGGAATGGTAAACCGAAAGTGTTGCTGATGAATTCAAGTCTTATTTACAGTTTTGATGTGATAGCAAGTTAATAGAAGAACCCACAAAGCAAGTCAAGTACCATACCAAGTAGCAATACACATACATTTACACTTAACATTCAGCTGAGATTGCCACTAAAATTTCCATTTTAAAACTTAAAACAAGCTTAAATTTTAAAAGAAAGTTTGAAGCATTTTACAAGAAGGTTAAGGCAATAAAAAATGCAAGTCGCCTAATAAACGATGAGCAAAGGGAGAACACTTGGTTTGTAATAAAGACATCAACATTCACAAAGCTAACATCCAAGTAAAATGTAAGGAAAAATATAAAAAGAAATTTCCCAGATGAACTTAAAGTATAAATTCTTAGAAATATTAAGCAAAGACACTCACTTGACTAATCATTTCAGTCACATTCCCTTCCAAGACATCTTCATCGACACCTTTTAAAACAGCAAATATTTCTAAATGTTCCTTGACCTGGATAGAATAGAATAAAGAAATAATAACAACAGATCACCACATTGGAAAGTGCAATGAAAATGGGAACATAAAAAATAGATTGGGCCAACATTGACTCGATATTGATGTAGGCAAGGAAGGTTTGCATGACAAATATGAGCCTCTTGTATTTCTTTTAGGCAACTATGAGACACTCTTTATCAATATAGTGCAGAAAATACAGGAAAGAAAGAAAACAAATTTATTTTCACAATAATATCAAGGATACACAAGCCTATACTAACATATAGATGGATCTATATTTAGAACATTAATCATATCATGAAAAACTACATTCCTACTCATAATATAAGGAAGGGCAGCAGCAGATTTTATATTTAGAGGCCAACCATGTCAGAATTTAATATAAAATCATGGCGTAACAAGATAGCAAAGGACCCCAACGATTGTAGATCGTTAACCAGGCACTATACGGGGGCCATGGGATCGAAAGAGGGACGTCTATGGACGGACATGCGGTAAAGATGGATGATTATGGATAATATAAAGAAAAGAAAACAAAGACGTAGCCGGGAAAGAGATCACCGCAAATGCAATGAGTCAAAACCGAGTCCGGTCGACACGAATACACGATCGCCAAAAACCTTCAGAGTTATGAACCAAAACTCTTCTTTAGGCATCTCAAAGCGAATCAAGAGACTTCTAGAGGTAAAGTCGAGGAATGAGGAGGGTAACAGTCGTCGTCTTATAGTGTTTCACTCAAGAAGAGGAATCAATAACCACCAAAATATGATTTCTTTCTTCTAATCCTTCTTTTTATATGTGGAGGGTTTCCAACAGAAGGCTAGGTTGCAAGTAAAAGGAAGAATCAAGGGCGCAGATCACATGATCAAAGAAGAAAGGCGATAGAAATGAGAAGAGACAAAGAACAAACTTGAGAGAGGGGCATTCTTTTCGCATGAAAAAGAGGAAGAGGAGGGGGGGGGGGGGGGGGGGGAATCCGTACGGTTAGGAAGAGACTAGGGATCCCGGCAACTACCACCACGCCCAGCTAGGTTCCCTCCTTCAATATTTGCCAAAACCTTCCCAATGAATAGCACTCCAAGATTGCGGAGAATAAAGAAAATCCTCCTCACAAACTGCTACTAAATTCGAATTTCAAACCTCAATGTGCGAACTTGAATGGCAAGTTGCGTAGTCACCATAATCGTGGTAAAAGTTTTATCTCCGTAATCAAAGTTGTTACTTCAAGATCGGTCCAAGATAAGCCTTTTAATTGGGGATCCTCTTGGCAAACCATGGTTCAAACAAGCCGGCTGAGCTGGGGGCACTGCAGGGTTGGCCTGGCCAGAGGAGCGAGAGTAATGGGAGGACTGAGAGGAGTGTGGGGAGGCCCTAAAGGAAGAAGGGTTAAAAGTGTCCTCGACCCTGACTCCAAGTTGGAAAAAACTTATCACCAAAAAGAGCATCTAAGACCGCCGGGATAGAGGAAGGGTTATGAGTCCTAAAACTCGCAGCAGCCTTCTGAAAAACGACAATAGAGAAGAGGTTGTTATCAACGGAGGACATTTCTGTAGGCCGATATGGCAAAATATAAAAAAGAGACATTCCAATAAGTGATCGGAATGCCAGAGTAAAGAAACAGACTTCAGTAAACACTTGAGACCCTACTGCTATGTGAGTAGGGGTCCAAGCATTGAAAGCGATCGAGTAGTGAGCGAAAACGAAATGAACATGGTTGGCTGCCAAGTGCACCGCGTACTCCATCGGGAACTCCACCAGGAACTCACTCGGAGAGAAGATCCAAGAAGGCCAATCCCATACCTACTCCCAGGATTGCTTTATCGTCAAGGAGAGTTCTGGAGGGAAAGACTCCCTTCCAAAAACTCTCGCAATAGCACAAAGCTGGAGCCCATCTGAGATAGCATATGTATCAAACGATGTAAGAATGGAGACAAAATATGGAGGGTATACGAGAGGTGGGGAAGGGGGGTGGAAGGCTGATTGACTGACCGATGATGGAACGGGTATTACCCTCAACCGGTTGTGTTCAGAGTCTTTAGACAAATGGCCTAGCTCTTTGCAGGCCTAACACACCATCGCGTTATGATAGTTTGACTTCCGATGACCCACCTCGTCGTACAGAAACAAGCTTTCTTTCTGAACGGCCGTCGATAATGGAAAGAATCTATGTCGCTCTTCGTTTGAACTAACTGCACCTATGTCTACATCCCTTTAACCGCACAGTTAGCCCAAGAGTCATGATGACCACCATCGGAAAACATTGTAGACAACGAAAACAAGATCGGGTCGCCATCGATCAATCTGCGAATTGGCTTGAATTCCAAAAGATAGAGCCCAATCTAGCCCATAACTTTTTAAAACAAAAAGAAAAGAGATAAAGGTCAAATTCCCAAATAAAAGAAGGGGATATACCCCAAGTAGTTATGGGGAGAGATAATCAAGCGATTCAAAAGATCCAACCATATCTCTCCCATCCCCTCCCCTTCACCTATAAATAGAGGGGCAGGGGGGAAGGCTCAAGAGGTCGACGAAGAAGAAAGAAGAGGAGGCTCTGCAAAGAAGGAGGCTCCAACGCTCAACGACCAAAGGCTTCACGAGACACGGGCAAGCACATCCCATGGGAATAGCTAAGTCAACAAAGTCCTCATCAACGTAAAGTATTGCACTTGAAGATCAAGGTTTCACTCCATCTGCAAAGAAGAAAGCTTGGAGGAGGCTCGAAGCCGGCTCTACACCCGTCGTCTTCAACACCAAAGAAAATTTCGACTTCGTCCACAAAGAAGAAAGCTGAGAAGAAGGCCAAAGTCGGCCTACACCCGTCGTCTTCAACACCGAAGAGAGCTTCAACTCCGTCCACGAAGAAGAAAGCTTCGAGAAGAAGGCCAAAGCTGGCGCTACACCCATTGTTTTCAACACCAAAAAAAAGCTTCGACTCCGACTATGAAGAAGGAGGCCAAAGCCAACGCTACAATCGTCGCCATCGTCACCCAAAGCGAAGATCAAGCAAAAGCCAAAGCAAAGCCCATGCCAAAACAACACAAACGCCAAAGCCGACGAACTACAAAGGACCATGAGCAAAGCAACGCATGTTCTCTCCAACACAGCACAAACTAGAAAGAATTGAAGAACCGCAAGCCTCTCTCCATTTACGTCCAAGCGCAAGTGCCAAAGTAAACCCAACGTCAAAGCCACGCCAAAGCCAGATACCGAAAGCAAGATCGATTTCGAAGATCGACGATCAAGGACACCGAGGTCGAGCAAGAGCCGAGAAAGACACAAAGACCGAGGAACAATGCCAATGCCCCCTATCCGACAGACGCTCGAAGCATGGAAAGGACAAAAAAAACAGCTGACATTTCTTTGCCTCTGCAAAAAACCTGAACTCCTGTAAAGACCTCTGTCTTGGGCAACCCCTCCGAAGTCTCGCACGAAGATCCATGGAGACGGGAATCAAATAGACCCTCCAAATGATCTCTCCCACAATCGCCTGATAACATTTTCACCACTCCGACTCACCACCCCCAACACCCGAAAGTGGCTGTAATCTCATGAGCAATAAAGATGAATCATCCTTTTGCGCCCACAAACATAACTGGTTTGGAGCCGCCATTAAGCCCATTATTCTAACTCGCATTCCCAAATACCCAATTTATTGCTTATCTTGATCGTCGGGCTGATGGGGCACACTATAGGAGACACACTATAGGAGAAAATTATCTTGGCAAGATTCTGAATAGTCACCGAAGGGACTCACCTCCATCTCCTATTATGAATAGCATTATTGAAGATGTGATGGGGGAATGGATCCCTTTGTACTCCAAAGTAGAGGAAACGCCACCTACGGGATGATGATGCCATGAGCCATCATGTCCATGTCCTAGAAAGCTAGCGAGAGAGAGAGAGAGAGAGTGGAACCCCCAGTCACTATGACATGGCCATGTCTTTCCTCATTTCTTGGATAGACATCTTTCCCACTTATAGGACAAGCAATTGCTAATGCCAATGAATTCCTTTAAAACATCAATATTGTTCAACGAAAAATGCTTGAGAAACTAACGGAAAGCAACGCCAGCATCGCAAGGTACAACAAGCGGGCAGATTTATACAAGCACGACCAGGGCTTTCAGACTGGGTACTGGGCCCTTGTCTTTCTTTGCAAACAGAGGTTTCCCAACGATTCTTATGAGAAGCTAAGCTAGAGGAAGTTTGGACCTTACATCATTCTTTGTGCATTAAGACCCAATGCTTACCTCATGAACTTGCGAAACGACATCGATCTTCAATGTTTCAGAGTAGTTCCCATTATATGGAGATTGGCCAAACACGTCTATTGTGCAAGCATGTCGTTTTCAGATGCCCACATGGATGACACAAAGCAAATTCAGGAGATCATGGACATTCGAGATCTAACCACCTGTCGTGGTGTGTTTCGACGGTTCTTGGTTCGTTGGGTAGACAAACTACTTTTTGATTGCACCTGGAATGATGAGAGACAGCTAAGGAGATAGCAGACCTTTTGAAGCAATTTGGCAACCACTCAACGGAGTGGAATTATTCTGAGGCCTGAGGAGTTGACGCAACCTGATCTGCAACACCAGATCTACATTGACATATTTTATTTAATTTGCCGAACAATATTTATAGTGGTCTATTTCAGGTTTTAGACCATTTTTATATTGTTTTGGCTATTTTCTGCATTATCATTATTTTATAATATTGCCTAAATTGGGGGATATGCGCAATCGTATTCGGGTTGCTTTCAGATCATTCTAGGTGGATTAAGAGACATTTTTAGCTTTATTTATTAATAAATATGGGCTAACAAGTTTCTGTAGGGCATAGATGATCGACATTAAAACTTGATCCGACGATTAGATGAGTACAACTTAAAGTGCTTGATGACATAGCACTTAATGGGCTCTAATGATTAGGCTATTGTGATTTCCACGGGCCATGAGAGGGACAAATCCCTTCACACATACCTTTATCTCCTATTCGTACTTTGTACAAACCTGTCTCCCCCCCCCTCTCGTTTCCTGTTAAACACCCCTCATTCACCTCATCTTTCTCTGTCTGATCCGTCCTCTTCCACCCTCAAGTTCTTTCTCTTTCTTTCCTTATTCACTACTTAAATCTCAGCCTATGATTCCCTTATTTCCTTCGGTCTAAACCCTCAGTTGCAATCAAGGTACAAAATCTCGCGATATTTTGCGAAATATCGCGAAATATTTCGGTTTTCCTAGACCTCGACACGAAATGTCTACTGCGATATCAAACGAAATAGAAATCACGATAATATCGCGATATTTCGCACGATATATTTGTCGGCACGAAATATCGCGATATTTCGTGGAAATTTCGAGATATTTCGGGAAATTTCGAGATATTTCGGGTTTTTGGCACCGAAATATTGGGACTGACTGGTTATAAAAGGGGACTGGGGGTTTCGGTTTTAGCATCAAAAAAATCAAAAACCAAGTGAATCAAAAAGTAGGTTTTCAGTTTTAGTAGGAGAAAACAGTTTTTTCGGTTTTTCATAAAATTTGTATGTTGAGAAAAGTGGTTAAATCAACTCATTTTTAGCTCAAAAAATTACACAAGATGTAGAACTACAAGTACATCTAGAAAACCATGGTCCGTCAAAGAAAATTTTGAATGTATAAAAACTTTTCTTTATAAAAACTCTTTTTTTCAGACTTAGTAAAAAAATAGTGTTTTGTATTTCAACATAATTTTTGCACGATTTCAAACTTGCACAACTTTCTTGTTTTAAGTCCATTTTCAAAATCGTTTGAAGCATTAATTTAACAATCAACTAATCTTTATTTTGGAAATATTTTTCTCCACAAAAAAGATTAAAAACTAGGAAGCACCGATACGGATACGGGGATACGGATACAGTAAAACGGATACGGGGATACGTAGATTTTAATAAAACTAGGATACGCGGTACGGCGGGGATACGTTTGTAATTTAATATATATATATATATATATAATATTAATAATTAAATATAATAATTTTTGTGCTAGAATATAAATAGTAAATAGTTTGAAAACAATTGTACCTTCAATCCGTCCAACAGAAGAACAACAATGTGGATTTCAGCCAAATTGTTAGGGTTTCGGCCGAAACCGTCAAGGTTTCGGTGGCTGAAACCCTAACAATCCGAGCGAATCTCACTCGAGGCTTTGGATTTTTAAAAAAACCCTTCGATCATGCCTTCAATCATGTGATTTGAAAAAAAAAACAGAAAAAGTAACCGTGCCTTCAGTCCGTCCAGCAGAAGACCGACAATGTAGGTTTCAGCCTAATTGTTAGGGTTTCGGCCGAAACCCTAACAATCCGAGCGAAACTCACTCGAGGCTTTGGATTTAAAAAAAAACTTCGATCATGCCTTCAATAATGTGATTTGAAAAAAAAAACCCAGAAAAGCAACTTTGCCCTTCAATCTGTCCAGCAGACGACCGGAAAGGTGGGTCTCGGCCGAAATCGGCAAGGTTCGGTGGCCGAAACCCTAATAAACCGAGCGAAACTCAGTCCGTCCAGCAAAAAAGAAGAAGAAAATGAGAAGAGGAGAAGAAAAAAAAAAACCTGAGCACTGGTCGTCGTTGCCTGGTCAGTGTGGTCGCCGCCTCGTCGTCGTCACCTGGTTGGTGTGGTCGTCGCCTCGTCGTTGCCTGGTCGCTCCCCCTCTCTCGCTCTCTAACAAGGTCGGCCATGAGATCTCAGTCTGAGCGATATGAGGTTAAGTTATAACCTAAAAAAAATTACAGCCGTCTGTTACACCAGTTGACGTGGCATCCAATTAGTGTGATTCACCAGATGGGTTTGACCCATTATCACTTACACCCCCTCATGTTTAAAACCCTACAAATCCCCCCCTTTATTTTGAAAAACACACCATTTGCACCCCCTCCTGGTTCTGTTTTGAGTTTTCAAACTATAGGGGGTGTAAGTGATCATCGGTCATAATACAGGGGGTCTATATGTAATTTACCCTATATAATATATATGTATAATATTATATATTTAGACCCAATACGTATCCCCGACGTATTGGGTCGTATCCCCGACGTATCGAGCCGTATCCCCGGCGTATCGGGCCGTATCCCCGACGTATCGAGCCGTATCCCCGGAGTATCGGGTCGTATCCCCGACGTATCGGGCCCGTATCCCCGCCGTATCGGATTTTTTTTTTTGTTTTTTTTAATTCCAATACTTCGTAGCCGTATCGGATACGTATCCCGCCGTATCGGAGTATCGGGAAGTATCCGATACGGGTACGGCACCTGTTTTGAAGTATCGGTGTATCCCAGATTAAAAACCATTTTAAAAACATAGATCAAAACAGGACCAAACAAGACTGCACAAGACTCACAGACTCAAATGCAGAATACATGCTTTGTGATGCTCTACACCCGTAGATAGGGTATAAATATTATCTGAGTGTTCTAAAACGTGTATCTATACTTAGTTTATGAATATCAAGAGTTTCATTCAAAAATTCCATTAAAAAATCAATATTTCCACCATTTCCATCAAATCACAATATTTCCACACTGTCGAAATATTTCCACGAAATATTTCCATTTTCCAGGAGGTCGAAATATTGACCGAAATGGAAATTTTGAACCTTGGTTGCAATCCCTAAACTTATAATAAAAAATAAAAAGAATGCTCATATCTAATTTGTTTGAGAAGATATTCTTTTGGGAGAGACTCGTGACCCCGATCGTCAACTTTCTCGCCTTCGTATCGAGAAGGCCTCGACTTCACAATTCTGAAGGATCCAACACATCTCAATGTTCGACCTTGCTCCATGAGAAGGATCTTTGGCACATCCTTGCTTTTTCCACGGTGAAGTCCTTCAGGCGCTATCTATCTCGCCTTTTTCTTTATTTGTTTTTCCCACATCATCTTCATCACCATCCCTTCATTTGTTTTTTCATCTGGATCTCACAATCGTCATTATTCAATGTCTGATGCTCATAAAGTGTCTGGATCATTGCTCATAATTGATCCGACTATCGTGCGCATAATTGATCCAACTATCACATATTAGCTTCTTAAACTGAAAATATGTTGATGTTATGGTTAGTATTTTATACTGAATTCTTCTTTTGTGGTAGATTTATGTCTCTAATTGTTATATACCTGTATCCTGAACTGGGCTTAATATTGCTTGCATATATCTTATGGATCTACGCTTTGTAACAATTATTTGCTATCTTTGTTATGTTTATCGTGCTATATTGAAAATCATATCTAGTTTGTTGAGAAAACAGGTGTCGATAGTTTTAGAATTGTAGTAAACATAATATATGCTTGCATCAACATAAGAAGGATGTGTGAATCAAATCTTTCATAGACAACGTGGTCAAATCGTCCAGGCAATGTGTATGCGACCAGGCCTGCCTAGGCAAGCTGTGGCCCAGGCAGCACCTAGGCGGGGCCTAGGGGACAATTTTTTAATGTTAAAAATTATGTATATAAGATAATTTTAAGGTCTGAACAATAATAAGCATAATACTAACAAAAACTTCATGTGAAATTAATTAAACTTCATGTGAATACGTAAAACCAAGTATATCATGCATCATCATCATCATCATCATGGAAAAATCATTGAATCAAATTATGTTAACGATCAGAAAATTAGAACATATATAAAACCCTAGGTCCCTAAAATTCATTATCAAACAAATTAAGCATAATAAACAAACCTTAAATATTTAGCACATCCCTAAATTAGAGGAACAAAAATACTAGAGAGGATAAATCACATGTATATAGAAAGATACCTCAAAGAGAACAAAAAAAAAAAACAATAATTAAACAATAACATTAACCTTATTAAACAAAACATGATACAAACCATAGATTAGGACATATAGATAGATAAATAAGAAGAAAGAAAAAGAAAATGGCTTTTAACTATATGGTTTATATGTACATAGGGAAAGGAAACAAAAAAAATAAAACAGGCCTTTTTAAATAGGTCGCCCGTCAAGGTTATGGCCTAGGCGACCAGGCCCGAAAATGCCTAGGTGGTCGTCAAGGCAACGCCTTGACAATAGTAAACAAAGCCTGCAGATTCTTTCCATACAAACCTATTAAGAGTAGTTATCTTTACTTTGCATGTCCTTCAATTACATGTATTTTTCCTTTAACTTTGGGTGGTATTCTCACCAGTAGGTGACGACACCCCTTTGTAATCCTTTATATTGTTGGGCTTGTGCCCTAATACATTTGAGCATTCCCCTTGCTGGTTTCTCTCATGGTGTCCTTTGGGCTTCTTCCCATACTAACATGGTATCAGACCTCTCCTTGTGCCTCTAAGGTTT
Organism: Chamaelirium japonicum; assembly: GCA_947650365.1. Taxonomy (NCBI): domain Eukaryota; kingdom Viridiplantae; phylum Streptophyta; class Magnoliopsida; order Liliales; family Melanthiaceae; genus Chamaelirium; species Chamaelirium japonicum. Next base: position 58,170,113 of record OX393554.1, on the reverse strand, counting down.
GTTGATATCTCGCTATCAGTCATCTTTGATTCCAACTGTCATCGACTGCTTCCTCAATCAACCTTTGCCGGTCTCATCCGCCCTATTTCGGTCGTCTCCAATTCGACGCTGCTTCGAAGAGACTTCTATTGCGATACATCTCTCATCCTTCTAAGCTCCACCAAGATCCTCCCGGGAACAAGGCAATCCAATGTCAACAAGCCTCCTACGCTCCACGGGCAGAAGGATCCATTAGCTATGTTGCATCCAGTCCGATCGATCTCCTCAAACTTGAGGTTTAGCACAGATTTGATCAACACCTCAAATCTTAGGTGATCTCTTGAGCACAGTACCCTCGTCAATCGGAGCTGAACTTGTCGTGGTCGGCCTCAACGTTGCTCCCTCTTCTCACGTGGGTAAGCGGATCATCATATAGATCTCCGATCTTAATCTAGATCTCCGGTGACCTGCATTGAGACAGGTCAAGCAGAGCCCTTCGACACAAGATCTAGCCGCTTGCTTTGTGTCAGGCATCATCTCCAACATTAATTGAAGTTGCAGACCACGCTAGCTACTATAACATCTCTTGTGGCACCTCTGTGCTCAGGGGAAGAAACCCTAGATATTGAAGAGAATAGAAGCTTGAAGTTTAACCTTAGCCTTTGGATTGATCCCATGACAGTGTTCTGAAAGACTTAAGGTGCACATGAGGCGCAAAGGTCTCCTAGAGCCTAAGCGCAAGGCGCAACTCAAGGTGTGCACCTGATTGAAGTAAGAGGCATATATATATATAGAGAGAGAGAGGCGGTCCTGTGTTGCCTCGAGGCGTACGCCTCAACAGCCATATATAAAAAACCTACACCTCTGCATCCAAAGGTGTATGCCTTTGTCCGAGGAGCGCCTCAAGACGTTCGAGACGAAAGTCTCGTGCTCCAGGCATGAAACATAGGGCGGGGAGGGGTTAAAACCAATGTTTGGTGTGGAAGGGGCACAAAGGGTTTGATATGTAAATCGCCCCCATGGGCCCTTTTTCACCCATTGAAACCTCCTAAACCATTTTAGATCTTTTTAGGTTTTGAAACCGCTTTGCCTCCAAAAACCCAAAATCAAGATTTAGTGCTCATTTCTTTTCCAATTTTAATTCCGAAGTTGTATTCTTCTTCTTTGTGGATTGTCTACCAACTACAAGTGAGAGATCAAGATTTGTTTCAAGTTTAAAGGTATAGATCATGATCTTACTTCTTCTACTAGTTTTTTCTATGATTTTTTCTTTGTATTTTATCATTTCATATATATTTGTCTCATTGTTTTTTTTTTTTGAATCTTGACAATGTTAGTCCTATATTCGTATTTTATTGTTTGTTATTACTTGTTAATTGCTACTTTAATTATTATCTTGAATATTAAAGAATTAAGAGTGTTTGAGCAATTTCACTTTATTTTGTTGTTAGATTGCTCGAGGAGTGCTCAATCATGCCATATAAGATATTTTCTAATACATTGTGATTTATTATGCATATCTAGTTCAATTATTATTACACATTCAATAATAGTATATATTCTGAAGTTTTTCTTCTTTAATTTTTTTTTTACCAAAACGCCTCAAAAAAATTTGAGGCTTACGACTCGCCTCTCTAGAGGAAAAACGCCTCGGTACGCCTTTTGCCTTTTTAAACATTGTATATATATATATATATATATATATATATATATATATATATATATATATATATATATATATATATATAAAATAAACTAAGAATGAATCTTTAACAAAATAGATAAATTAGATAGATCATTGTTGCAACAACACAAATGTTGTAGCCTTGTAGGTTTGAATTACGGCTCTGCACATAATTGCATATGGTTCAACCCCGCGCCTTTTTTGAGCCTGAAGACTGAGCCTAGGTGCGCCTTTAATAACACTGTCCCACGATCAGAAATGGTTCCATTAAAGTTTAAGGTAGACCGACCCAACAATTCCATTGCGGAGCTCCACTCAACATAAGTGCATATCCGACCCGAGGACAAAAGACTATTCATCGTCTCCCAGTTGCCATCTGCACCTCTGAACCATCATTGTGACCTACCTCTTTGCCATCACTGCTTCATAACCAAATCTCCTTTAATCCCATGCTACAGCCACAAGATATCATGGATTGGCGATCTGCCCAGTTTGAGACCGCTTCATTGGTGTCTAGATCCTGCTTACTCCTCTGACGTTCAGATCTGGACCATTAGACCATCCAGCCGCAACCCTGGATGCAAATGCCGAAGGCACAATAGAGCTGCATGGGAGCTTCACAGCCTTCGTCATCTCGTATTCGCATCATCAGCTCCTCATCTCTTCCATCAACTTGTCGGAATGCCAATCAAGCCATCACCATCATCACTTCATGATGACGATCACGATCACTGGGAGATCTCTCGCGATCCTTGTGAGATCTCTTTTGGGGTCCCTAGATCATTGTGTATGATTTTCATCCGGCGTTTCCCTTCTAATTCTTTTATCCCGGATCTACAAATTTTCGAGGCAGCGCATCCCACTTCTGTATCTTGATGTAGGATCAATTGGGCTTCATCAAGTGGAGTTGTTGTGTGCGTGATTAATTGTACACCAGCTTCGTTGATCTTGGTTTCTTAATGCATTCACTGCATTAGCAGTGAGTTGTAGACGAATGGGGACAAAGGATTGTGATCTACATACACCCTCAAAAAAAACTTGTGGGTCGATTTGCATCTTCGGACATTGATTCAAACCCTTGTGCAAGATCTTGGCTTTGTGCCTGCGGATTTCCTAATTGATGCCTTTGCTATGTGCATCGTGCCACTTTGTGCACCATGCTCCATGATCACTATTCTATGCATCGTGCCACTTTGTGCATCACGCTTCATGCTTCGTGTTGCATGTATTGCATCATTTCGAGCAATTCTTCACATTGCTAGTGCTTCCCATCATCGTCTCTCGTGCTTGCCCGCTACACATCATCGTCACTCGTGCTCACGTGTCGCACATTGCCATTGTTCATGCATCGCATAACACTGCGATTCATGATTCGTGCTCTATACTCCGTGCATTGCACGCACCTCTTGCACTACACCTCACGCTTGTGCCCCCATGGCTTGCTCTTCATTGAACCGCGCTTGTGCCTCACACCGCATATTTGCTTTATCTTGAGACGCACCTAGTACCTCGCACTCTACTTTTTACCGAGTTGCGCCTACGTCTTGCGCTTTGCTCTCCAAGCCGCGCTACGCTCCTCATTGTAGTTCTTTGTGTTAGTTGCCTTCAACACTACTTTGCGATCTTTCTGAACTTTGGTCTATTTTTTCGACTCTCTTCTCTCTTTCTTCAGATGTGACGATCGAGATCTCCCAGGAGGTGTCAAGCGCTTGATTCAGCCGAGCGCTTGCCTTCTTGGGATCTCATGTCCTCACTTTCTAGTTCCAAATCACCATCGGCAGTCACCACTTTGCCCTTTCTCCAATCGCGTTGTTGCTCTTTGTTGAGTCGTGCTGTGCTTCACCAGAGGGCCTCATTATCCTACAATCCTCTATTGGAGGTCGTTGTCTATGGCATTCATAGCCTTCAGTACTACCGGTCAAGGATTGTTGCCCTGGTCAGACTCGTCCCACCAGAGGGCCTCGTTATCCCGCAGTCCTCTATAGAAGGTCGTTGTTTGTGGCTTTCATAACCTTCAATACTGCATGTCGATGATTCTTACCCTTGCTCGTCCATGTTCTTCCTTCAGCTCGTTCGGACTCTTCTTCCACATCTTCCGCTACCTTTCATGGGTTGTTAGGCTACTATCTACTTTTCTCTTTCCCTGTCGACGGTCTACTATTCCGTCTTTCTAAAGGAGAGGGAGGGTGTTCGAGATGTCAGTATGGTTACTCGTTTTCAGATCGGCCTGCTTGTAGGTTATCTATTCCTCGATCAGCCTCCTTACTGGTTGACTGGGTACCCTGGTTGGCCTACTCGCAGGTTCCCCGGTTGCAGGCCAATCAGGTCCCCAGGGACAACTTGCTTGCACATCGGCCTGGCACTTTTGCTCTACTCCTACAAACTCTATGTGAACACCCACCTTGAGTTTGAGAAGGGGGGGGGGGGGGGGGGGGGTTAAGAGTACTTAGTAGTTATCTTTACTTCACTTGTCTTTACATTACATGTTTTTTTCCTTTACATTTGTGTGGTATTCTCACCCATTGGTGACCACACCCATTTGTGATCCTTTATATTATTGGCCTTGTGCCTTAATACATTTGAGCATTTCCCTTTAGGGTTTCTCCCTTGATGTGCCCTTTGGGTTTCTTCCCATGCTAACATCAAAAAAATCCTAAAAAACAAAAATCATATTACAATCAATAGAGGTGTAAGATTCCTCAATCATCACCTTTCTTCTTCTCCTCTTCCCTTTCTTTACCCTATACTGCTTGTTTTCTTTATTTCTTTTCTCTTTATTTTTCCTATTATTTTCTGCAGGCCGATTTGGTCAATCGTCTGCAACAAGGGACCCAACAGACAATAGGTCCACCACATGGATGAAAAGATTCATAACGTTGGCTACTTGCCATATTCATCAGTGGATATCGAAGTTAATGGTTTTATTAGTGTAAATATGTCCAGATGCTGTTCATTTTACTCCCTCAACTATGTTGGTATCTAGATCTATACATGGTGTGTTTATGTCTAGCTTTACACCCTTAGATGTGTGGTTAGACTCATTTTTTGTGAGTTATTAAAGAGTATATAAGTTGGATTCATGACCTAATGAAGATGGGTTCGTGTTCGCAAGTTCTCATCCCAATTCCTTGAACTGACTGGAATTAAACCATATGGAGTTAAAAATGCTAAATTTGATTTGATAGAGTGATTCACTCAGGTAGCAATGAGATAATCTGGAAAAAGTGACTCTAGTCATGTTACATAAAATGCACACACAATATGATCTAGCAGATCTAAGACCATGCCTTACCTACCATATGCTGCAATAAAATCTTCATAAGATCAGACATAAAAGGCTAAAACTATGCTTACCGTCAGTTCTGGAAAAAGTATATCATGTTGAGGACATACACCCAATGTCTTTCGTATCTCATCCTACAAGTTAAAAAAAAATTGCAATGATGATTGTAGAAAACTAGCTCAAAAGAATGGGTTCAAATTGTAAATATTGAGACAAAGGAGAACAACAACATATGTAACAGAAACTATATTCAAAACACGTGACATAACTGAAACTGTAAGTGGATCCAATAATTTTTATATAATAGTCAAAAATTGATTTACAAAAGGTTCATTGTGTTGGAGTCTACAATCTCCTTACCACTCCAAAGGATACTCAAAATGATTAAGTTAAAACAGAAGCATTGTTTCCTGAGAAGTTCACAACTATTCAGGTTTTAGTTGAAGCCTTAAAGAAAGATTACAATTTGCATTTATATACAGGTGTACTAAGATGTATAGCCTGCGCATAGATAAGTGTAATACAGATGCACTTGTACTACCTATATATAATTTTCCAAATGTAGGAGGCATACACCACGGGTAAAGTTTAAGCCCTAGTGGTTTTGGTAAAAACATATGGAATCATACTTTCTTTGAAAAAATATTGCATAAAAATGATTAGTAATAGTTACAACACATACACTAATGTAAAGAAAAAGGAGACGGTGATTCTTTGCACAGTTTAAGTTATCATTACATATTAGCAATAAATTTGGGAAAGTTCCAAAGAGAGTAACATTCTATCAGGATTAGGACAATGTTTCAGCACATGCATAGAACAAACATTCTCAACTATTTCATTGTTTTTGAAAAATTTGGATGAAATGGATGTTGACCCAAAAAAAATGGCAATTGAAATAAGGAAATTAAAATTCATAAATAATTAAAAAATTCATAAATAAATATTGAATATATATAAGGTACCTCTAGATAAATTCACTAATCCTATAAATTATGACTATTTAGTCTTGCCAAATTGTTAATTTTTTTTTGGTAAACAGGACTACAAGAAGCCAAAACGTAAAACACCCAAAAAAGACCAGCAAAAGAGAGAACTCAGCCTGGATCATGGATGAGGCGAGGAGAATAGGCTCCTGCCAGATCATGGATTAGCAGTCGAGATAATTCTGCACTATCAGCAGCCCACAGTAATAGGAGTCGAGGAAGAAGGCAACCCCGTTTGGCAAGAAAATCAGCAACCTGATTTGCTTCGCGATATATGTCTGGGCTTTCCTTGAAGTCGCTTTGAAATAATGGAACCAACATTCCCCTAAAACTGGGTCACTCAAGAATGAATCAAGAAAAGAGTTGATAACCACTTGGGAGTCCCCTTCAATCCATAGCAGTTGCGGGGTAAAATAGGTGGAATAGCATATAAGGCCGTGAAGTAACGGCCTAAGGCTAGTTTCTCCGCGACGAAGGAGGAGGACATGTGAAGAGGACCGCAGCCAGCAAGGAGAAGAGAACCAGAGTTGTCTCGAAAAACAAATCCCATACCTACAGAGGATGAGGTCGGTTGAACGGAGCCATCAAAATTGAGCAAGATGACGCCTTCCGGTGGAGAATTCCATTTGATACCAATGATGGAGGAGCGATGCAAAATCGAAAAATTGCCATGACACTCTGAATTCTTTATAGCATTGGATAATACGCCGACCATCCGAGGCAACACCATCCTCAAGATTGCCAAAAATCTTTTGATTCCTGGTCTTCCAGATTCCCCATAGAGTATGGAACAAAAAACCATTAAACCAGCAAGATGTGCTTGGGCTAGTGCGGGCCAACAAAGCCATTAATTGCAGCAACTTGACCACGGAAGGAGGTTCAAAAGAGAAATTAGCCTTATGAAAAACCCAACGTCGTATCGCATAATGATAAGAGCAGGTAAACAAATCATGAGTAATATTCTCAATATCAGATGGGCAACGGGGACAAGCGAGAGGAACAGGAATACCAATATTGATGCATGCAGGTTTCTTTAGTAACTAACGTGCAGAATTTAAATAGATAGAACAAAATTCAGCACTAGGTAATTAAATTTCAGCACCTACAAAGAGGGGAAATCACATGCTATCATCCGACCAAGGTTTCCAAGACATCAAACAATATTTCAATGATAATAAACGAGAATTTCAGTTTATAAATAATAATTACAGCAAGCACAATAGTTCGCAAGAATAAAATAATTGGGAAAGTTAATTAAAGAAACATAGATCTAATTAGAGAACCAATGGGAGATGGAGACTTATGAAGCAATGATGATATAAATCCGAAAATATGCAAAGGATAAGGCCGATGGTAAACACGAGGAACGATTACGGCTAAGGAGCGATATTACCATTAATTCGTGTCTTTGTCAAAATCCGGTGTGTTCCCAATGTCCGATAGACGAGATGGCGAAGGAGAAAGGGAGATTCGGAAGACGAGGTGAAGAAGATTGGACTTTGATCTATGAGGACCAAGAACACTTGCGCTGATATCTCGCGAAAGTCGTAGATGAAATCGGAACGATAGGTGAAAAAGCTTGCGGAAGAAGAATAGGCAAAGAAGCGAGGATGAAGAATAGGAGATGATCTTTCGAACAAGCTGACGGCTCTGTCCTTGGAACTAGGGTTTCCAAAAACATTCAATCCAAATCTCCGCTTATGCAAAATTTTTCAATGAATATAAAGAGAATGACTTCTAGGGTTTAATTTCGGGGCGTTGGATCAATGAATAGTAGCCATAGAATGAAAGGATAAAAAATAAACAAAGAAAAATAGGAAAAAGGAAAGAAACGAGGGAGAGAAGAGAGGAATGGTGTGCGGAAGGAGAGGGTTCATCCCGTTCATACGATCTCCATTGTCTATCCATTGGTTCTAGATTAGATCCAATGGATATTATTAAAAACCGACTAGCACGACTTATAGCACTTTAGGCTCAAGTCGGGTGCGAACATTCCCCGCACCTAGGCTGCCCTGAAATATAAAACTTAATAACTCTTAATCCTTTCATCAAATTTACATGAAATAAAAAAACAAAGTTGCAGATAATAAAAAGAGCTTTCCAATGGAGCCGACGGATCATCGATTGGCTTCCTGGATTTCCGTAGGGGCACTAAAAGGCGGTCTGCTGTCCTGAAATCCTGTACGTGCCTATGCCAAATATTATGCAAGTACTCTCTTGTGGGTAATTTACCATGAAATAGTTTTCACCCAAATCAAATTGCACGTGGAGGAGCCATAGCTTTCTAAAGTGTCGGCCAAGGCCTAGAAACGAGATCAGTAGGCAATAGAGCATCACCTTGTAGCATCTCATAAGCTTCTTTAAGAGACAAGGAAACTTTTCCAGTGGAGTCCCAAACATGGGAGTGACCAGGAGGGGTGGAAAAAATGGGAGCAGAAAGGATAATGCTGCATCAATATGACTGAAAAATCTCTTCAACCAACCCAATGTTCCAACCAGCAGCCTCCATCATTAACTCAGAGATAGATTGCGTTGCAGCTCCATCACCATGTCGATATTATAGGCAATGGGTAAATATGCAAACAGGATATGACTAGCCCAAGCCACAAACCATGTATTAAATGCAACACTTTTCCACACCAAAGATAAGGTATGAGATCTGATATGAGGTAATCCTGCTCTCAAGGCCCGCCAAATCCAAGAGAATTGCATGTGAAACGGCCACTCCCAACAATTGTCCGTAAGCTCATACTCAGCAAAACAAAATCTCCTCCACAAACTCAACTAAGAGTTTAGCGACTCAAAGAGACGTTTAATCATTATAGCAAGTCGAAATCGATATAAGTCCCTAATACCAAGTCCACCATGCTCCATTGGTTGGCACAATAGAGACCGGCGAATCAAGTGAAGCCCTTTGGCCTTAGAATTTTTGGCCCATAAAAAATGCTGCATCTCTTTATCAAGAAGGGACCATAGAGACGTAGACACCCAATTATAGGAGAGAGAATAGAGAGGAATAGCTGTCAAAGTAGACTTGAGCAATGTAACCTGGCCAGGAAACGACAAAGAGCTGGCTTTCCAGCTAGCCAATTTGGAAAAAACTTTAGAGACCATAAAATCTGATCACGAGAACAAAGCCGCTTGCCGGAAATAGAGATACCTAAATACTTAAGAGGCCCCCCACATTCCTCAATTCCGTGTTGAGAAAAAGCAAGCGACGGTGAGCCAAGGGAACACACTTGCCACAAATCAGAAAGGGCTTGGCTAAGTTAACCGATTGACCCAATAAATGTTCATACTCCCGAAGGATCTGAAAGAGAACTTCAATCTGAGCTTGGGAGTCTTGAGCGAAAACTAATAAGTCATCGGCAAACGATAAAACTCTTATGGGAGTACTAGACCTCGTAGCCCTTACGCCCATCAAATGCCCACTTGATTGAGCTCGAATAATATCCCGATTAAGGACGTCCGAACCCAGTATGAACAGATAAGGAGCTAGAGGATCTCACGAACGAAGACCTCTGTCAGAGTGGAACCACGACGTTGGGGTACCATTAAGTAAAATCGAGAAGGCCAGGGAATCAATACAAGCTTTAATCCAGGTAACCCATTGAGAAGCAAAACCAAAACGATGGAGCACTCTATAAATGAACTCCCAATTCATCCGATCATATGCATGAGCCATGTCTAGTTTGAAAGCGAGAGTATGAAAGTTCAACTATCTATATACCATTGAGTGCAGTATTTCTTGGGAGAGCATAATGTTCTCAGAGATATGACGCCCTTTTATAAATGCAGTCTGCTCATGGGTAATTAGTTTGGGCAAAACATATTGCAGTTGGTTGGCCAACAACTTGGCAATACCCTTGTATAGGACAAAGCATAAACTGATAGGACAATAATGCTCCAGCCGAGAAGCATCAGTTACTTTAGGTAATAAGACCAAGAAGGTGGACTTCCATTGGGTGGGCATCCTACTGCTAATGAAGAATTCCTGAATCACTTCGGTGACGTCCATTCCGAGCATATTCTAGTTAGCAATATAAAATCCACAGCATACCCAGCAGGGCCAGGCGTTTTATTACGAGCCATGCTGAAAATAGTAGCTTTGATTTCAGCAGAAGAAACTGGCCGCAGAAGTCGTCGATTGTCTTCTTCCGTGAGCAAAAACGGAATGGGTTCCAATAAGGTATCATCGCCCAACCCAAAATTACCCTGCCATTTGGACTTAAAATGTTGAATAAGAATGGCCTCCATACCATCCTGATCGGTTGTGGCCTCGTGCTCCTCGTCGCATAAAGAGTATATGTGATTATATTTACGATGCAGTATGGTGCTCCGATGGAAGAATTTTGTATTCCGATCACCATCTTTCAACCATTGAATGCGAGATTTCTGACGCCATTTGAGCTCGATGAACCGAAGGTAGTTGTGATAAGAAGCCAAGAACTGACTAAGAGAGAAACTATCATTGTCGGAAAGGCCCCTCGCAGCTTCCTGGATTTGAAGATGGGAAATGTAATGATGAAAAGAAGCAGCCCAATGCTCCAACCTGCCCACAATAGCTTTGTTCCACTTGAATTACGTAGATTTAAGTTTGCAAAGAGAGGCATGAAGGTGGTGAACTGGAGCATACCCGCCCAAATTTGCCTACCATACGGAAGATAGCGGTGCCAATCCGGGTGCGATAACCAAAAATGTTCAAATCTGAAGGGTCGAGCACCAAATTTCAGAAAGGGGGAAGGATGGATCAACATAGGACAATGATCAGCGGCTATCCAACCCAGGTGGGTAATCTGAGTATCACATGGCCTCAAGACACTCGTGGCAATATGAAATCCTCATGCCCCATATTCAAATACTAATATTCACTTAACAATGATCTTCCAGAAGAAAATGCATAACTAAAGCAACATATTACAAACAGATTCACAAAACTTAAGAGACAAATGTGAGGAATGTTGTTTCGTCTCCCTAAATCTAGACATCACTATAACAGTTAAATCATAGATTGTGCAACAAAGCAAGTGAACTAATAATCTAGGATAGAGCATACCATGTCTGTTCTAATATTCTTGCCAAACACCAGGGCATCCCCAGAAGTAGGAGGAAGAAGACCAACCAGCATTGAAATAGTCGTGCTTTTACCAGCTCCATTTTGTCCTACAAAATATAATTAAAAAAAATTTATCATGAGGAACTGTAGGATAAATTTCTTTAACTTAGTTGGACTGTGCATAACAAATCGATGCAAGCGCTTAACCCCTCTCCTCGGGGAAAAAAAAACAACCGATGTAAGCAAAGGATGATTCATGTGACAAAAGAAATGGACAGCATTGATAAATAAAAAAGAAGAGAGAAAGAGACGAAAATTCCACCGCCAACATGCCGACATTTTACTTCAATAGTAAAGTAAAAATATCAATAGCCTTGGATGACCAATTATGTCATATTTGTGCGAACACATCAATTTAGCATTATAAAGCTTACTTGGAAAAGACATAGCAATTCCTACCATAACTGTCTATTGAATGGCTATTTATCCTCCATGTTGGGCTCACAAAGATGTTACTTGAAGCATATAAAACACAAGAATTGGGTAAAATGGTCATTTTGCCTCACATTAGCTCGGTGATGTATTAGTAACATAAAGACAACGAGCATGGATCAGATACGATCATGGAGAAGTCCCCTCCTCCATCCCCTTTTCTCTTTTACCTTACCTAATTACATAGTTGTCAAGGCGTCATGGCGAGGCTAGGTGCCCGGAGGGAGCCTAGGAGCCTAGGCTTGTCCTTATGTGCATAGGCGTGACCTCACCAAATTGCTTCGACCATTTGACCCCCCTATAAGTTTTGGAATTTGATGAAAATTGGTGAGGATGATCATCTAATCCTAGACAACAACCTCACCAAATTTCATCAAATTCCAAAACTTCTAGGGGGGTGAAAATACCCGCAGCTCACTTTCTAAAACCGCAGCTCACAGCTCACTGTAACATTCCTATATATATATATATATATATATATATATATATATATATATATATATATATATGTAATAGGTAGCAATATAACACCTTACTAACATGAAATTGAGTATATTCTAGTCAAATGCATGCAACATAATGACACATACATAGTATAAACAAGTAAACAACAAACGGAACAAATAGACTATAAACACTTGCTAACATAAAATTGAGCATATTCTAATCAAATGCATGCAACACAATAAACACATAGTATAAACAAGTATACAACAACAAAATGAACATAGAAGATGGGGGCGGGTTGGGTTTTACTTTAAAAAAAAAACAAAAATCAATGCCTAATACTAGGCGTGCGCCTAGGCCGCCGCTTAGTGATGTTCGCCTAGGCGCACTGGGGCCTAGCTGTCTCCGGGCGCCTAGTGCGCTAGGCACATGCCTTGACAACAATGCCTAATTATTTCATGGACATTCACCCACATGGCACCAAAGCTCTCAAGTGAAGATATTAAGCTTTTTTCTAGGGATTGGAAAATAGAAAATAGATTATATGTACCCTTTTGCTCTTTTGATGCACTATTGTGTTATTAGATTGAAGGTTTTGCCACATAGGTTCACTGAAATTTTGAAATAGAAAATCATCGGGGATAGCAGAAGCATTTGTGCAATCATCAAAATAGAGTTTTAATAGGTGGTTATCGGAGTAGTGATCTGCATTTGCTGGGGCTTATGGCGGGAGCAGAACTCCATGATTTTTCACACAAGACCTGGAGTAACATTCTAGCACTGCCGAAGACCTGGTCAGGCGGTTTTTCTTCTAATCATTCCAAGGAGATAAGCTCTCTGCTTTGCACTCTGTAACTTCCCTTTTATTTAATAAAATAGTTTGGGGTATGTCTTAACCCATCCTCTCCCGCTTGGAGAGGAATTGATCAAAAAAAAAAAAAGGTGGTTATTGAAGGATTTTCCTACATCTACAGCTCCCGATGTGTTCCTCCTCTTCGATGATGGCGGATCTTCTTGTGCAAGTAGACCTGGAAAATCCATCATAATACCTTCGGTTCCCTTACGATTATGAACCACAAGCACTTTGATGCTAAAAAATAGATCAGATGTTGTAGGCAACAAAATTTCGTAACCTAATAAGGCTATAAATTCGACAGCCTAAAGAGCCCACACAAGAACTCCAATCAAGAACAAAACTCAATCCGAACCAGCCTCAAAAATAGGTCCGGCTAGCCCCTACCAACAAGTGGGCCCACCGCCCATTGGCCCCTACAATAGGTTGTACGGCCCCCCTTGCCGAGAGAGGCCGGCTAAGAAAAAATAAAAAAATAAGAAAAGAAAGAGAAGAAAAGATAGAGGTGGTACCACGGACGTCTACGCAAACGTGGATCCACGCCGATCCTAACGATCCAACGGTAAAAAACAAAATGACTGGATTGTCATCAACCAAGTGCGAAAAGTGTCGAGTCATAAAAGGATAAACCTAAATCAAATCAAAGCCATAGCCACCCGAGATAAAAATAAGGAAACAAATCTCGGTGGTTATGAGGGGTTAAACCAAAGAATAAACCCAAATCAAATCAAAAGCCATAACCACCCGAGATAAAAATAAGGAAGCAAAACTCGGTGGTTATGAGGAGGTTAAGGAGAAGATATTGGGACAAAAATAAAGATCCTACCATATCTCTCCCCACCTACCTCTCCCTCGTCTACAAATAAACGGATAGGGGGAAGAAACAAAAGGTTCCAGATGAAGAGAATAAGTTCTATCTAGAAGAAGGCGATGCTCTAACACTTGGAGAACGAAAGGCATCAGGATGCTCGTGCATGCATATCCCCCAGGGGAATTCCTACTTAGACCTATCAAAGTACTCCATCATGAAGCAAAGCATTGAAGATCGATAAAGCTCCGCTTCGTCCAATAACAAGAAAGCCCAGAGAAGGAAGCAAAAGACAACGCTACACCCTTCACCATCAAGAAGGTTCACAAATCAAGAACCAAAGGTCGAATTCCAAAGAAGATGAGGCTCTGCAAAGAAGAACACGAGATTCCGACATTCGAAGGCAGAAGGCTTTAAGAGGCTCGGTCAAGCACATCCCTCAAGGGAATTCTTGTTTAGTCATCTCAAAGTCCTCATCTTGAAGAAAGATCTTGAAGATCGATAAAGCTGCACTCCATCCATGAAGAAGAAAGCCCGGAGAAGGAAGCAAAGAGACGATGCCACACCCATCGCCAACAACTCTTCGCTCCATTCACGAAGAAGAAAGCTTGCAGAAAGTGATCCAAAGACATCGACTCATCGCCATCAAAGATCAAGTCAAAGCCAAAGCCAAAAGTAAAAGGCCAAAAGCAAAAGCAAAGTCAAAGCAATGCAAGTGCCAAAGTTGACGAACTACAAAGAACAATGAGCAAAGCAACGCACGTCCTAGCCAATAACACGCGAAGCCCGGAAGGACAAACATGCCGCAAGGCTCTCTTATACCACGTTCAAGCACAAAAGCCGAAGTCAATCAAAGCCAAAGCCAAAGCCAAAGCAAGATCGCGATGAGTCGAAGGAGACAAAAAGATTAAGGAGCCAAGCGACACGTCCTAGCCGATGAAGCGTGAAGCACGGAACGGCCAAAGGAAGGCAAAACCCCTCTATCTCCAAAACCCTGAAACTCTTGTAAAGCCTCTGATTTTGGCAATCTATCCTAAGTCTAGAAGGAAGATCCGAGGAGACAAGGATCAGAGACCACAGAGGATATTTCCCACAATCTTCTGATACATCTTCGCCCTACCTCACCACCCCAAGTGCCTGGACATGGTTGTAATCTCGTACGATTGTAAGCAATAAGAAGACCCATCTTTTTGCGCCTACAAATATTGTATGGAAGAAGACGAAAAATAAGTATATTAAGTAGTAGAGGTTTTGCACTAGGGTTGAATACCTAGTATGAAAGTCGTCGAGGCCATTTATGCCTTAGAATACCATGGGCCATTACACTCCATCACATCGGTTATCCCACACAAGATGTCCTCTAATCTCCAGGATAGCCACACAAGATAGTCCTTACGCATCCACTATGTCGGCCGTCTCGTTCGTGGTTCCCACGATCATCAGGTTATCTGGGGCCCGGGCGTATGGGATCATTATGGCAAGGAGAGACAATCATTCCCCTCTAAGGCAGAAAAGCACCCTTTCCCTCTAGGGTGTCATAGCTGTCCAACAGGCCACATGACACATTCCTTTGCTAGCATGCTTATTCGAATACATGATGGAATAGATGACCGACCTTCTTGCTTACTCAGTTGTAGCCGTCCGACTTTTCAGACCACCCTCGAAGCAACCAACTTGTTGTGGGAACCTAACAGGTCCCACTGATGTTAGTGCATCAAGTGACTACTAGTAATAGCCGCAACTCTCCGAATTTGGAATGTGATGCTTTAGTGCGTTGAGGGACTCGCATGTATTAAGAACCGCTTTTTCCTCATCACATCCCCTGGGTCTCAGGCCATACTTAATGTTGAAGTGACCGCTTTAAGGTCCTCTGACGCTTCACCTTTTTTTCCTTTGTATAACATAGACAGACACCATTATCTCCTTATATTCTTCCTTCGCAACTATTTTCCTTCATTTCCTCTCCATGGAGCATGGATGCAGATATGGGATATGGATACGATATGATACGAATGCGTGTATACAATAATTCTTGGAAAAGTAGAATATGATACATTGGGGATTCGTAAATGAATAAATAAATTATTAGATTCGTTTAAAATATAACTAAAAAATATCAAAAAGCTAAAAACATATGTAGAACCAATTAAAATGCAAGAATAAATAACCGTAAAACACGTCCAATAATCCACAAAACGATAGCATGATTACAAATTAACCATCCACCATATTTATCATTCATAAAAAGATCCAAAAGAACATCACCATTACATATTAACCATCGACTATGGCTATCATTATAAAAACAAACATATTCCAAAAATAATATAAAAGCTTGCCTTTAGTTAACTATTACTAGATAACATTGCAAGTTAACCATATACTATTTACATCGTTATTATAAACAATTCTTCAATAATTAATTTTCCAATTTGTATCCATGTTGCTCCACATGTACCCATCTATAAGGTTTATTTTCTTTTCCAAATATGGATACGGATCAAATGTATCAGATATGAATCCATGTGTATCCAACGAGTATCGGTATCCAATACGGATACAACAGATACGGAGGGGGTCCAGAAGTATTCGTGCATCATTGGCCTCTCCTTCGAAGTTCCAGAACTCTGACATCGATCTGGTATATAAAGACACAAAAATATAAAGACCTAGGAAAATAGGCCTAAAGGGTAAAACTGAAAATAAACAATTGAATATCCCAATATTGATAATGTCCTCCAAGCATAAATAAAGACGCAATAATATAAAAACTCTGGCATTGATCAGGTGATGTGGCGATGATCTGATGATGTTGATCATGCTGCATCAAGGGGGCTCCACTGTAGGCACTAGAGGAATTGGAGAAAACTATGTAGTCATTGTAGCAGAAGGTGGCTCCTCTGTAGGTACAGGAGGTGGAGAGAACTCCTCTGGAGTCACTGCAAAAGGAGGGGGCTCCTCTGTAGGCACTAGAGGAGAAAGTTCCACTGGAGGTGGAATCTCCTCTGATACTGCTGATGGAACCAGGGGCTCAACAGGAGGTGGTGGCTCGCTGCGTCTGGCAAGCCTTATGTTCTGTTGTTCTCGTCATCCCAACTCATCCACAATATCGTCAAAAAAGAGTCGAGTTTCATTATATCTGGCCTTCAAGGATGGTAATGAAGGAATATTTAAAATCCACTGAACAAAAGGTTTGAAAGATAGATCCAGCTCATGGGCTCGATCTCTAATCAAAGATGAATAGCCATATTCTTTCGGAGATCTTAGGTAAAGGTTATGAACTGACCCAAAAGGTTTGAATAGTTTAACGAAATTTTTATAGCTCGGTTATCTAGAAGATCAAGCAAATAAGGAGGTCCGACACGATAATAGGACATGGTGTTAGATTTGCTCTGATACCAACTAGGCGATAGCGGACCTACACTAGGTTTCGAAAAAAATTGGGGAAATCTAAAAATCATGACAGGTAGGGGTATTTGTCTTTTTAGGATGTTCAGTTTTTTTTTATCTTGACGAAAATTTCTGGGGATGTAGATATCGATGCTAGGAAGGACTGGTCAAAATTTGGGGTCGATTAGATCATTGGTTGTGAAGTTACGGATAAAACAATGTGAGAATTTTATAAAATAGCAAACAGTTTTTACGATAAAAAAAAGGCTAAACGATCGTGCAGAGGGCCACGACGATCCGATTAAAATTAGTAATGATTATGAAAATTTAATAGGCTTCAAAAAGGAATGAATAGAGATGTTTAATGGCTATGATGCAAAGCGTAGGTGAAGAAACAAATAAAAGATGACGCGGAAACGAAAAAAATGGATAAAATTGAGGATAGATAATGACTGGATATGTCTGCCATGGGTCGATACGAGAATGCACTGGTGATCCCGAGCACGGTGCAAGGTCGGATGTCGAAAGAGGTCAGATTCTTCAAAAAGCAATGCAAGGCCATCTCGAGGCGTCGGCGAATTACTTGAGTCTCTCCCAGAAGCTTTCACGAAAAGGCAAACTTTCATCAAAATCTTCTTTGGTTCTTTTATCTCATCTCGTATATAGAATTAGGGTTTCAAACGGATGGCCGCGATCAAAAAAAGAAAGCGATAGATGGTTAGATGAGAGGGTAAAAGGGGAAACAAGAGAGAGAAATAAGGAGAAAGACAAGGAACAGCTAGAAGAGAGAAAAGGGGGGTCGGTTTCACATGAAAAGGAGAAGGGTAAAAGGGGAGTCTGTGCGTCCGTACGGATAGGAGAGAGAGAGAGAGAGAGAGAGAGAGAGAGAGAGAGAGGACGGTGGGTATGAGAAGAAGCCCTATTGGGCTTATCTTACAAAGCAATGCGATTTAATTCCAAGCCCATTTAATGCCACGTCGTTTAATGTTTAAGTCACGATGATACGGTCGTCGGATTCGAGACCTCATCTCGATCATCGAGTACCCTGCAGATACTTGCTAGCCTATTTATTCTTATTACAAGCTGGAACATACCCAAAAGAGCCCGAATGATCCGGAAAGCTCACGGATGAGGTCGCAAACATCCCCACACGACAAGGCATTTATTACAAATGATAAAAAAAGAAGAAAATGACCAAAACCACGAATAAATGGCCTAAAACTGATTATAATAATCAAAAAAAAAAACTGATTTATTAATGTTTCTTCGATAAATAAAGATTCCAGATGCAGATCAAGCATGCATCAATCGTTAAATCCATAAGGACCTCTAGATGATGAACCGAGACTAGGTGGTCTTGTACAAGCAAAACTATCGGATCTTGAATTAAACTTGTACTTACTCATAGAAAGGGACATATCCTCAAATCCCCTCCTACACCACAAAAATGAATCTTGAGGCGCTATAAACATTGAAATTTGTCTAAAGCCATAAAACCAGAAATTTGGCTAAGTCTGGAAGGCATTATTTTCCAATCTCTGATGACTAGGAAAATCTTTCTCTACACTCAGAAATTTGACCAAGTCTGGAAGGCACTATTTTCCTGGTGACTAAGGAAATCTCTCTCTGCACTCAGAAATTTAGCTAAGTCTGGAAGACACTATTTCCCTGATGATCAAGGAAATCTTTCTCTACACTCAGAAATTTGGCTAAGTCTGGAAGGCACTATTTCCCTAGTGACCAGGGAAATCTCGATCTGCACTCGGAAATTTGGCTAAGTCAGGAAGATACTATTTCCCTGGTGACCAGGGAAATCTTTCTCTACACTTAGAAATTTGGCTAAGTTTGGAGGGCACTATTTCCCTAGTGACCAGAGAAATCTCGATCTGCACTCAGAAATTTAGCCAAGTCTGGAAGGCACTATTTCCCTAGTGACCAGGGAAATCTCAATCTGCACTCAGAAATTTGACTAACTCTGGAAGGCACTATTTCCCCGATGACCAGGGAAATCTTTCTCTACACTAAGAAATTTGGTCAAGTCTGGAAGGCAATATTTCCCTAGTGATCAGGAAAATCTCAATCTGCACTCTGAAATTTGGCTAAGTCTGAAAGGCACTATTTCCCTAATGACCAGGAAAATCTTTCTTTACACTTAGAAATTTGGCTAAGTCTGGAAGACACTATTTCTCTAGTGACCAGGTAAATCTCGATCTGCACTAGGAAATTTGGCTAAGTTTAGAAGGCATTATTTCCCTGATGATCAGGGAAATCTTTCTCTATACTCAGAAATTTGGCTAAGTCTGGAAGGCACTATTTCCTTGATAACCAGGAAAATCTTTCTCTACACTCAGAAATTTGACTAAGTCTGGAAGGCACTATTTTCCTACTGACCAGGGCAATCTTTCTCTACACTCAGAAATTTGACTAAGTCTGGAAGGCACTATTTTCCTAGTGATCAGGGAAATCTTTATTTACACTCGGAAATTTGGCTAAATCTGGAAGACACTATTTGCCTAGTGATCAGGGAAATCTCGATCTGCACTCGAAAATTTGGCTAAGTCTGGAAGGCATTATTTCCCTAATGATCAGGGAAATCTTTCTCTATACTCAGAAATTTGGCTAAGTCTGAAAAGTACTATTTCCCTGATGACCAGGGAAATCTTTCTCTACACTCAGAAATTTGACTAAGTCTGGAAGGCACTATTTCCCTTGTGACCCTCGATCAGCACTCTGAAATTTGGCTAAGTCTGGAAGGCACTATTTCCCTGATGACTAAGGAAATCTTTCTCTATACTCGGAAATTTGACTAAGTTTGGAAGACACTATTTATTTAGTGACCAGGGAAATCTCGACCTGCACTCTGAAATTTGGCTAAGTCTAGAAGGCACTATTTCCCTGATGACCAGGGAAATCTTTCTTTATACTCGGAAATTTGACTAAGTTTGGAAGGCACTATTTTCCTAGTGACCAGGGAAATCTCAATCTGCACTCTGAAATTTGGCTAAGCCTAGAAGGCACTATTTCCCTGATGACCAGGGAAATCTTTCTCTATACTCAGAAATTTGACTAATGCTGGAAAATGGGAGAGTAAGAAAAATGATGTATCCCTGTCATCCAAAGGCTATCTCAAATCAGTAGAATAATACTTAGAGATATGCATCCTTCGACAAGCCGATATACAAGGCCGAAGAATAATCAATCCCAAGCTCCTACAAGTAAGCTTACGCTGGGTTCAACAAACTCGTTAAGTCCACCAAGTCAAAAAAAATATCGGATCAAGAGTTAACTTTGTTAAAGTTTGAGTCGCAGTAAGTCGACTAGGATTCAAGACCCGAACCACAAGTCAATTAAATCAGACCGGGTCACTCAAACCTCTACCATAAAAGAAAATTGGGGGGAGAAATTTGAAATTCAAAAGGATTAACCACCCGTGGAAGTTACAAAACCACTTGAACGTTATCCCAATCATCAAGAAAAGTTATGTAACCACTTGGAAGTTACTCTAACCATCTAAGGGAGTTATAGAAACTACTGGGAGGTTCCTTCAACCACCTGAAGTAGTTATTCTCTATGATAACTACTTCGACCCTTATAAAAGGAGGGAGAGGACTTGGGAAGAAATAGGTAGATCTTTGCCATAGAAGAAGTCTACAAAGCTCCCGACCGAAGATACTTCGAAGCTCCAAGAAATCCCGGAGAAGAAGGATCGAAGATCGAAGCAAACCAAAAAAAAATCGAAGATTGAAGATCGAAAAAGAAGATCTGAGGTCAAAGATTGAAGATTCAAGTTCAAAGCAAGTCGAAGAACGAGTGAAGAACAAGTGAAGATTCAAGAAGAAGAAGAGTAAAGAAAAACCCCTAGCCAATCACGCACAAAGCCCAGAAGGATCAAGCACCGCAAAGCTCTTCTTTTTCATTTTTCTTACTTGCTGTAATCTTTGTACTCCGAAATTGAGTATCAAAGGATCTTAGACGGATTTCCCTGCAATCTCTTGATATATTTTGTACTTTGCTCCCTCGAAACGAGTCCTTTGAAATTTGTACTTGAGTAAAAACCAAATTTTGCTCATACAGGCTTGTAACACCTCAGCTACAATAGGTATGCTACCCGAACCCACATGTAAATGACATCACTACAATTACCGGACGACGTCCTCCCATGATCCTACTAACACCAGAACATGACCAATCAACCTACTTGATCTTCAAACATCCCTTGCTTCCATGTGTTTAATTTCCAACCTACTCTCCCTAGTCTTTATCACAAGCGCATCTCCATTATGCACATATTATATGCATGCATCATCATTTGTTCATGAGATTCCAATCCTAACATAGCCTATGACACTATCCCAATAATCTACATAAGCAAAAGGATAGTGACAAGTATGTGAATAACTGAAGTATCCAAATGATGCTTAGAATATAAAAGATAAATCATTTTGCATATATAAAACGAGTCAAACAACCATACCTAGAAGAGCAAGAATCTGATTTTCATATAGAGTGAGTTGAAGTGAGTTCACTGCAGAACATTTTCCCTTTTTAGTCATATAGACTTTATGCAGATTCCTGATCTGGATACATCTAAAATCCAAAACAAAATTCAGAAAAACAGCTAAACTATATACATGCAGAGATTTATAGTATACACACCGGCCATCAAGTTCCTGTTGTTTCATATCCAAGCTTACTGCTTCTATGGCAGGCTCAAAGCAACCTTTACTAGCACAGTGTGTCTTGCCTTCCAATACTTTGCCATAAACTGTGTTCTCTAAGCTCCCAGCATGCTGGTGGGCCGTTTTCTTCCTTCCGCGGAATAACTTGGTGAACAAAAAGTTCCAAGGATAACGTACTCCATATTCTCTAGGAAGAACCTGATTGCAGAAAATAAGAAAACATATTTTAACAATTAGAACAGATTGTAAGAGTGACTAGAAATTAAAAGGTTTACTCTGAAATGCTGGATAAGGCTAAGGACTTTGTAATAGACCTCTCAAAAACTGTGAATCGTCAATGTGAATAGATCCTTAAAAGTTAAAACAAAGAACATGGTATTGCATTATAATTGCAAGCAACAAGCATTACAAGGATTATTTTAGAATACTGCTCTTTAAATATGATAATTCGACCCATTCTTCTAAAAGTCGGTAAAACTCGGCTAAGTCGACCCGAGTAGACTCCACTCGACCAGATTTCGATTCAAGTTAATCGGCCGAGGTTGGACAAAGTTTACTCGACTCGTGTGGCTTTTGAGTCGGATCAGTTTCGGAAAGGAGTTTTGGCAGTTTCAGACTTTTTTAAAAAAGAAAATTTTCACAAAAATAGTAAAAAAATAGGAAGAAAAATAGAAAATTAATGTCAATAAAAAAAATCAGTCGCTAGTTTACGGAAGATTACTACATCAATAAGAATCAGAGAGGTTTTAGGAAAATAATTATGTGATATGTACCAATTTTTAGATTAAAAAAATTAGGAAAAATTAGGAAGAAAATAGAAAAAAATATAAGTCACTAGTTTACGATATATATATATATATATATATATATATATATATATATATATATATATATATATATATATATATATATATATATATATATATATATATATATATATATATATATATATATATATAGTTTGATAAGAATCAGTGAGGTTGGCGTATAATTATGTAATATATACCAATTGTAGGCAACTTTCTATGACAAATGTTGGGGAAAAATCTCATTTAGCTCGCCTTACGAGACGCATGATACTAAAGACAAGAGTGCAGACATACAAGCATTTACATGGAAAAACCCTCCCAACATGGGAGGGAAAAAAAACCACGGGCGAGGCAAACATATCCACTATAATCTTGAACTTGTTACATCCACATTGCTCGAACGGTCTCTCGGTCTCTCGAACAAAAACATGGGTTCAGAACGTACAAAAGCCGTTGTAGGCGCAGAAAAAGATCCGGGTCGTCTTTATTGCAAACACACGAAGATTACAGATGTCGGGACCCGGGGGCTCGGAGGTGGTGAGCCGGGTTCGACGAATATTTGATCAGGAGATTGTGGGAGAGATCCTCTGGAGGGTCCCTTTGATCCGCGTCTCCATGTGGTATTTGTGCGAGAGCTCTGAAGGGGTTGCCCAGGACAGAGGTCTTTACAGGGTGAGGGTTTCTTGAGAAGCTAAGGAGTATCGGCCATTGATTTTGTCCCGTCCGTGTTTCGCGCTTTCTCGGCTAGAGATGTTTTGGGCTTTGTTCCTCGGTCTTCGTGTCTTCCTCGATCCTTGCTAGACCTCGGCGTCCTTGATCGTCGGTTTACGGCGTCGATCGTGCTTTTGGCGTCAGCTTTGGCTTTGCCTTTCGGTTTTGGCGTTGCTTTGGCGTGGCTCTGGCTTTTGCCTTACTTTGGCGCTTGCGCTTGAACGTAGACGGGTAGAGGCTTGCGATGCTTTAGTTCTTCCGGACTTCACGTCGTATCGGCTAGAACGTGCGGTGCTTTGCTCGTGACCGTCGTAGTTGCTTGGCTTTGGCACATGCGTTGCTTTGGCGCGGGCTTTACCGGTGCGTTTGCTTTGGCTTCTTGCGTTGGCTTTGGCTTTAGCTTTGACTCGATCTTCTTCTCGAACGGCGATGGCTACTTCTTCAAGCCTTCTTTATTCTTCCGGCTTCCTCGACGGTTGGGCGTCGGCTTGGCTTTTCTTCTTCTCCGAGCTTCTTTGGCGTGATCGGAGTTGAAGGTTTCTTTTGAAGACAGCAGGGGTAGCACCGATTTTCGTGCCACGGTTGTAGCGTCGGCTTTTGTTGATGAAGACGGCGGGGGTAGCACCGATCTCCGTGCGACGGTTGCAATGTCGGCTTTTGTTGATGAAGACAGCGGGGGTAGCACCGATCTCCGTGCGACGGTTGTAGCATCGGCTTTTGTTGATGAAGACGGCAGGGGTAGCACCGGCTTTAGGCCTTCTTCTCCAAGCTTTCTTCTTCGTGCGAGGAGTCGACGCCTTTGTTGAAGACGACGGGTGTTGTCGGCTTCGATCTTCTTCTCCGGCCTTTGCTTATGGCGTCTTCGGAGTTGATGAAGATCGTTGGAGAAGTCGGGGTGACTACGACTCCGAGTCTTCTTTTCGGGCTTTCTTCTTCGTGTGAGGAGTCGAAGATTGATCTTCGAGTGCAAGGTCTTCACGTTGATGAGGACTTGATGGGCTAAGTGTTCCCGTAGGACGAGCTTACCGTGCCTCGTGAAGCCTTCGGTTTTCAAGCGTTGGAGCTCCATTTTGCCGAGCCCTTTCGTCTTCAGCCTTCGACCCTTGATGCCTTCCCCCACCCCTTCTATTTATAGGCAAAAGGGGGAGGTTGGGAGAGATATGGCTGAAATCTTTTTGTTTCATCCAATGTCTCCCCTCATAACCATCAAGATGTGGCTACTTTATTTGGGGGAACCAACCTTGATTTGTTTCCCTATTTTGTGGGCATGGTTATGCGCATGACATGACGTGACTTGATTTTTGAAGATTGAGTTGTCATCTTTGCACTTTCGAATTGCATGGCGACACGACGTCATCTTGTTCGTCGGATCGAGGGATCGTCGTGGATCTACGGTTGTGTAGACGTCCAATCCACCTCCCCCCGCATCGAAGCGGTTAGGGATTTTTTTTTTCTTTTCTTTTTTTTTCTTTTCTTTTCTTCCCTTCATGACCGACCACACCTCCCCATGGGGAGGGGGCACGGTTTTCAAGAAGAGGGGGGCTAGTGGGCCCCCTTTTTGGGTTTGGGTAGCGGGTCCGGTGGGACCCGTTTGCTTTGAGTCGGGCCCTTTTTATGTACAGGCCATTGTGCGCGAACTGAGTTCGTATGCGGGCCGTTGTGTGCGGGCCAATTTAATGTGTGCATGTCGGGTTCGACCCGTGGGCTAATTTCGGTGCCCACAGCCGTGCTGATCAATGATACAAGACCGGCCGTTGAAGGATGGCTCCACAATAACCGGCCGAGGTTGTGGGTGAGCTGCGAGCTGGCTATAGGTGTCGGCGAGCTGCGAGCTGGCTGCAAGTGTTTGACGAGCTGCAAGCTGGCTGCAAGTGTCTAACAAGCTGCAAGGTGGTTGCAAGTGTCTAACAAGCTGCGAGACGGATATTTTGAAATTTTCTGCGAAAGCAAATCCCAATTTTGCTTGTAGAATGGGCAGTGAAGGAGGAATGATCTGATGTCTCTTCTCCTATATTGCGAAGAGAGTAACTAGTGTCAATGATCGCCAGATGCCCTCAACGTTGACGATTTTTCTTGGTAAGAATTTTGTTCAAGGTAGTTAATAGCATGAAAATTTTAATTTTTTGCGGCACTTCAGTCTTCCGAAGACTCCTCGACATCAAACAAGTAGGAGGCTTAAATTTTGAAATTTTCAGCGGAAGTGAATCCAAATTTGCTTGGAGAACAGGCAGTGAAGGAGGAATGATCTGATGTTTCTTCTTCTACATTGCAAAGAGAATAACTAGTGTCTGTGATAGTCGAATGCCCTAGACATTTAAGAACTTTTTTGGTAAGAATTTTGTTCAGGGTCACTAATATCATGAAAATTTTAATTTTGAGCATCACTTCAATCTTCCAAAGACTCCTCGCCATAGGACAGGGAGAAGACGTAGTTTTCTTGTCAAGAAAATTATTGTGAACAAACATATTAAAACTAACTCTAGGTAGTGTTGTCATTATTTGAAGTGAGAGAAAAGCTGCTAAGGATTTATCCCTGAGGCTTTTCATAATCATCCAGTAAATGATCGGTTTCCATAGGGGGGTTTGGAACCCGACTATGGAAGCTTGTGATCTGATCGAAGCTTGCTTTTTCCTGAACAAATCATAAAGATAAAGGAAAAGAAACCGAATCTTAGTACCATCACCCAACATAAATTTATTACCAAAATGAAAGAAGCCGACCTAAAACTTTCCAAAAAGGAGAGAGCTTACCAAATCATAAAGATAATGTCCTTCTAGTTATCATCTTTTGTGTGTTGCAACCTACACCACCTTTTGGTCAGAAGAGCAGTGTTGAGATCCATGAGATTAATAGCTCCTAAACCACCATTCCTGATGCAAGCATGATCTGCATCATGATTCACTAAACATTATTATATTATTTTTTTCTTGTTTAGTTATGTACGTTTTAGGTCATCTACCATATTTTTTGGCCTTTTATTGTTTATTTTATTATTGTAGCTTATGGCCTTGTCGTGCAGGGTTGTCCACGACCCCATTCGGGAGATTTTCGGATTATTTCAGGCACTTTCCGATCAGTTTTCAGTTTATTATTAATAAAATACAGCAAACAGATATCTACAGGGCACCAACGGTCGAGATTAGAACTCGATCTGACGGTTAGATCATC
The DNA here is from genome assembly GCA_947650365.1 of Chamaelirium japonicum. Taxonomy (NCBI): domain Eukaryota; kingdom Viridiplantae; phylum Streptophyta; class Magnoliopsida; order Liliales; family Melanthiaceae; genus Chamaelirium; species Chamaelirium japonicum. The sequence goes on along the minus strand of OX393554.1, from coordinate 58,143,767 downwards.
ACGACTCAGAAAAATTGATGATATGGCAATTAATGGGCCTCAATTGAAACCCATTGGGCTTTTAAGATAAGACCAACAAGGCTTCCTTTCATACCACCTGTCACCACTCCCCTTTCTAGCCATAAGGTATGGCCAGCCACCCTACCCCTTTCTCCTTTTCACGTGAAACATCCTCTCTCTCTCTCTCTTTCTTTTCTTTTTATTTTTCTCTCCTTTTTTATTTGGGCCTCTATGTGGCCCTTCATCCCTTTTTTGCTTGCATCCGAGCCCTCCACAGTAAACCCTAGATCTATAAAAGGGATGAAAGAAAATAACAAATCAGATTTAAATAAAGGTTTTCCTCTTCGTGGGAGATTAGGGTTGACTTATGTTCCCACCCCTTTTTCCTCGACTTCGGCTTGAGAAGGGTCGTCTTCCACCTCTGGGAGTGGTGCTCGGCTAGCCAACCGAAGGATCCGATGATTCCATTGATGGTTTTTCGTTGCGAATGACCCCTTGGGAGATTCCTTGCAAACCCGCAACGATTTCATTTATCCTCTTCGTGAGATATTAGGGTTGACTTATGTCCCCACCCCTTCTTCGCGTCTTCGCCTTGAGAAGCGTCATCTTCCACCTCTGGGAGTGGTAAGGATCCAACGATTCCATTGACGGCCTGTCGTTGTGAAAAACCTACTAGGACTAGGAGATTCCTTGCAAATCCATGGAGATTTAATTTTTCATCTTTATTTTCTTTCTGCATCTGTTACGTATTCCATCATTATAGTTTATTCCTCATCATTTTCACTGACATTAATCGTCACTATTCATACCTTTTCAAGCACATTAAAAGCCATAATAATTATAAGGTTTAACTGGATCATCGTGGGCCTCGTGGCCTTCTGCATGATCATTTAGCCTCCTTTATCATAAAAGTAAAATGCTTGCTGATTTTGTAAAATCTGCACACAGTTTTATCCGCAACTTCACATCCAACGATCCGATCTACCCCAAATTTTGACAAGTCCTTCCTAGAATCGATACCCACATACCCACAATTTTCGTTAAGATCGGAAAAACTGAGTATCCTGAAAAGACAAAAAGCACCCGATTGTCCTGTTTTCCAGATTTTCCAAAATCCCTTTGAAATAAGGTCCACCCTCGCCTACATCAATTATCCTTAGGTTTACAAACATCTTGCCATCTCAACAGATTATAAGAGCTAGCCAAATCAACAATCTTCATTTATATTCGTAAAATCTTAAAATTTAAGCGTTGAGAGTAAATGTTTATTCCAACTCAGATTTAAGAAGTTAAAAGCACCAATATAAGGTCTCCTTACTCAAATTATAAGAGCCAGTCGAATTTCCCCGATGGCTAGCCACGTAAACCAACTTCAGGGTCTCCTTGCTCGTACCTTTCTTTGAGTGCTAACTGGAATGTAATTTTCTTCAATGGAGGCAGCACATGCTGGAGCAGTGGCAGCCCCTGGGGTGGGCCCCTGGGCCCTAGGCGAGGATGGTGCCTGCTGAGAAGGCGACTGCCCCCGAAGTAATGATGCTTCAATTTAGGGCAAAGGGGCTACATGGCATTGTCCTTCCCTCAAAGCTATTTTGTTCATCGTGGGGTTTGGCTTCACCACTGACCCTTAGCGGACGTAACTTTGCTGGAGTCCAGGGTGAGGACACTGGAATTGGCGGGAAGGAGCCAAAAGTGACAGATGTCATGTTTGTTGTAGCGAAGTCATAGGAGACAATTTCGATCTTCCCTAGTGTAGTGAGAGACATCACCTTCTCCTTGAAGATGAAACACTTCTTGATACCCGATGACACTTGTAAAACAATGGGTTGTCACCGATCTGCCTGCTTTAGCCTCTTTGGTGGAGGAAGCTTGATCAACTTTTCCTAAAAGATTTGATCAAACATGGAGGAAACTTCAAAATATGGGAAGGGATATTCTTTGGCTTCAAGTTCCACCATATGCATAGATTTTTACTATAGCCAAAGGGATAACTGGGTTATTTATAACATCCATATTTGTTAGTGGTTTCTATGCAAAGAAAAACCCTTTATATATATAATGTATATATTCCATAACCGAAGGGACACTACAGTTATTTATAACATCCATATTTGTTAGGAGTGTATATGCAAAAATGGGTGCATATATATATAGATTTTTAATGTAGCCAAAGGGACACTGGAGTTATATATAATACCCGTATTTGTTAGGGATGTATATGCAAAAAAAAATTTGTGTATACAATGTATATATGTATAAATATTAGCTGTAGCTTGAGGGAAACCGGCGGGAAACCAATTTCCCCATTTTAAGGAGAACATCTCAAGCTCCTTTTTATATAGAGTTATAGATATAGATATAGACAATTGCTTCTGAGCTCAAATTTTGCAATTTGGTAATAATTGGATCTTTATTTTCTTGATGCCAACCATGTTGATAGGGGGAGAGCATACTTCTAGAGATGTTTCACTGTTTTGCACACATCATTAATTACCGGTTGATTTATATTTTTCTTCCATGCAAACTTGTTTTCTTTATGTTGTGTGTGATACAGTATACTCATGTGGAGAGTAAGAAAAAGTGTCATTGGTCTAAAAAAAATAATTTTTTATTTTAGCTTTCAAAAGTAAACATATATCCTCCATGGATAAGGTGGGGTTATCTGTATTTTTTGTTTGAATTTTGTTTTTCCATGAAATTTGGCAAAGGGAAATAATGTGAGGTCATAGTGATGGCAAATTCCTTCGACAGCGTTCTCTCTCGTTGTGTGTGCGTGTGTGTGTGTGTCACCTTGTTGATTAATTCGGTGTCAGAGATGAACCTACAATTGCTGAGTCAGTTCAAGTTCGAGCTTAAGTTGCATCAAGTCAAAGCGACCATAGATAACTAGTACGCCAATTGTAATCCAGTACAAACATTGGAGAAAGCCTATTATTATTACTTATGAAACTTTTCTTGAGCAAGCCTAAAAATTGTCTGAATGACTTCTCTTTACTAACCGAGTTTCGTACTCGGACTCAAGCCATACCTCGACGATATGGTAGTTGAAAGAGCACTTCTCCGAAAGACATGATTTAGACGACCTCGGGTCAACACAAAGATGAGGGACAATTGATCATTGTTTCAATTGTGCACGGATTTTGATGCAGACGATGGAAAATATTTCCTAGTCATATTGTTGCACTTTTGTTTATTAGCAAGTGTTCTTTTAATTCGGCTCAATCAGAATTATAGATCTTGAATTATTAAGGTTTTTATTTGTGTTAAGCCTAGGTGGGAAGGTTGTTTGCAACACTATGTTAGTTGGGCTATAGCTCAACTTTCCCTACTCAGTTCATTAATGAAAGTAATAAGCACCATTAGAAGATTTATTCGATGGATGGGATTAAAAGCGACTTAAGTCACGTTAAAGGGCCAAGATCACATCGCGTCAAGGGGAACGCATCCAAACCCTAGTCGTCACCATGGGAGGTCGTATGGCATCCGTATAGTGCCTAGGGAGTCATGTGCGTCCTCCCTTGGCCGCGAATCCCTATCTCTTGTCATGTGCAGTTGTTTCACGTTTCCTTTCGAGATCTTTTTCCTCTCTTTTTTATTGTTGTCCTGAAATTCTTGCGTGCAGAATTTCAGTTTACCTCCTGTTCTTCGGCCCCGAAACTTCATATCATAGTCTGTAACACGATGGTAATCAACTAGTGGTGCTTTTAAGTATATTTGGCATACTCTTCTGGTTTTTTTTCTTAAAGCATTACTTATAATTTCCATTCGGGGACAGATTTATATATTGTGATTGGAGAATATATTGTTCTTGATATGTATCTCATTATCGTTCTACTTGATAGTTTGTGAATTATTCTCTTAGAGAGGAATTCCTCGAAGAAGAAGAAAAAAATGATAGTTTGCGAGTTATTGATTGGTTAAAGTTGATAATATTTGTTGCTTGCTAGGCTAAATACTTTGTTTAATTCATTATTTGCTTCCAAAGTAAATAAAGAGAAAGACATCATTAGTTAACATTTACCAGTCATATGTCATGTGCTTCACATTTAGAGTCTGTAGGCATTAGGTTCATGCTTTCCATTGATCGGGTATGTTTTCAGGTCCTATGTCGCTCTTCAATTATTTTGGAACATCTATATGGCTTTTTAAAAAAAAATGGCTACAAGTTAACAATGCATGTCATCTTCGTCATCGTCAAATGATCATGTATAACTATGATAGTATATGGATGCTCTTAAATAAAGAGGAACCCATTTATGATATTATTTCATCTCAAACTGAAATTATTTGTAATGGTTTCTTCAAAGAATATGTTAGAATTCTTTTGTTACGTCGGGATCTTGATCCATTCATACAAGCACATACCTCCTTATTTGACTGCTTATCAAGGTGGATACTGACTCATTGGATGATTGAGAATATAATTTGACAACATATGTGCAAAAGCATCTGTGCATGATCGTCTGCAGAACCTCGACTCCAGTGCCCCAGTGGATATGTTAAGGATTACTTTCCCAGTACTGAGGACGATGGTGCGAACGCACACTCTTACAAGAGTGCCCAAGTGACAAAGCAGGAAGACAGAGAGACACTGGCTGGATATAGCCAAAGTAATCCTCAACAGGAGTCGAGCCTTTTTGAGCCGGGGAGACTTGACATAGACGACCTCGGCTCTACACAGAGATGAGGGACAGTTGACCACCGTTTCAAGTGTGCACGGATTTTGATGCAGCCAATGAAAAATATTTCTTAGTCATATTGTGGCACTTTCGATTCTGAGCAAGTTTTGTTTATTTTGTCTCGATCAGACTTACAGATCTTGAGTTATTAAGGTTTTTTATTTTGTGTTAGGTCTAGGTGCGAAGGTTGTTCGCACCACTTTGCTAGTTGGGTTAGCCCGACTTTCCCTACTCAGTTCATTAATGAGTAAAAGGCATCATTAGATGCTCCATCCGAGGGATAGGATCATAAGCAACTTAAGAAGATATCAAGGGCCAAGATCGTATCGTATCGAGGGGGGGAGGGGGCAATCCGAGCCCTAATTGTCACCATGGGGTGGTCGTACGGCGTCCGTACGGTGCCTCGAGAGCAAGGAACAAAAAATCGATATATTTTGCGGAATATATCGGAAAAATGAAAACCCGATACAAAATACCACCTGCAATCTCGAGCAAAACTGAAAATGTCAAAATATCGAGCGATTTCGCGAAATATCACGATATTTCCACGAAATATTACCATCTCCGCGAAATATCGCGAGATTTTGTCGAAATTTCGCGAAAATTTTGAAACATTTCGCGAAATTTATCCGAAAGTCTGTGACTGACTGGTTATAAAAGGGGACTGGGGGGCCTAGTTCTCAGCAACTTATTTACATATAATAACATTTAAGTAAATATCGTTTTACTTAATTTTTATTTTCTCCATTTACTTTAAGTTATTATATGTAAATAAGCAAATACCGCCCCATTTGATTTCAATAAAAATATCAAAAAAATCAAAAAACAAAGGAATCAAAAAGTAAACTTTCAAATTTAGTATGAGAAAACAGTTTTTATGAATTTTTATAAAATCTACATGGTGAGAAAAGTGATTAAATCAACTCCTTTTTAGCTCAAAAAATTCCACAAGATGTAGAAGTACGAGTACATCTAGAAAACCATGGTCCGTCTTAGAAAATTTTGAATGTATAAAAACTTTTCTATATAAAAACTCTTTTTTTCATACGTCATAAAAAACAGTGTTTCCCATTTCAGTATAATTTTTGCACAATTTTAAATTTGCATAACTTTCTTATTTTAAGTCCGCTTTCAAAATCGTTTGAAACATTATTTTAACAATCAACTAATCTTTATTTCAAAAATATTTTTATCCAAAAAAAAGATTAAAAAACATTTGAAAAATATATATCAAAACCAAAATAAATAATATTGCACAAGACTCACAGACTCAATACATTGAATACATGTTATGTGAAGCTCTACACCCCTAGATAGGGTACAGTCGGTACACATATTATTTGAGTGTTCCAAAGTGTGTATCTATACTTGGTTTATGACTATCCAGAGTTTCATTAGAAAATTCCATCAAAAAATCAATATTTCCACCATTTCTACAAAATTACAATATTTTCACACGGTCAAAATATTTCCATATCCAGAAGGTCGAAATTTCCACTGAAATGGAGATTTCGAACCTTGCTCGAGAGCCACGTGCGTCCTCCCTTGGCCGTGACTCTCTTTTCTCATGAAATTCTTTAGTGTTTACTGTTCTCTTCTCATCTATTCTCCTCTCTTATAAAAAGCCTCATATGAAACCATAATCAATAGTTTTTTATGAATATGAAACTCTAGTTTGTGGAGTGTTTCTTGGAAAATCTATCTACCCTCCACCATCAACTTGCTTCATCATCTACTTCGGCCGACCGTGGCTTCAAGTCTTCTTCGCCAACATGTTTTCCTTCGTTAGTGCAGATGTCGGCATTAGGAATCATTATCATCTCTCCAGATCTTGTTAAGGTTTCTTACCTCGTTCTTCTCGGTCACTATTCCCCCTCTCTGCAACTTCATTCAGTATTACGGGCAATTTGGGTGTGGATTCCGACAACATCAGTGCAGATTCGGAGGCACAGAATTATCATGCATTGCATCCCAGGGCAATATCCATCCTTCTCAGGTTTCTATCGATCCAAATAACTTTTGGACATCATATTCCTCTCTTTTTTATTGATGTATTGAAATTCATGCGTGCAGAATTTCAATTTCCCTCCTCTTCTTCGGCCCCAAAACTTCATATCTTTGTCCCTAACTCGGTGGTAATTATCTGGTGGTGCTTTAGTATATTTGGTATACTCTTCTGCTTGTTTCTTTATTAAAGCATTAATTTCTGTTTTGGAACATATTTATATATTGCGATTGAAGACAATATTGTTCTTGAGAATCTTTATCTTATTATAGTTCTACTTGATAGTTCGCGAGTTTTTTTTTTTTTTTTGAGAAGATCCTCTCAGAGCGAGAGAAGAAGGGGTTAAGCCATATCCCTAGCTCTATTATTAATATTAAAACTATTAGTTGTTGATTGATCAATAGTTTGCGAGTTGTTGATTGATAAAAGTTGATAATATTTCTTGCTTGATCGTCTAAATATTGTGACCAATTCATGAATTGCTTTCAAAGTAATTAAAGAGAAAGACATATCATTAGTTTGCATCACATCTTTACTTATGGTACTTACGTGTTTATTTATATTTTTCTTCCACAGAAGTTGGTTTTCTTTATAGCGCGTGTGATATAGTATACAGGTGTGGAGTGGAAGAAAAAGGATGGCATTGGTTTAAATAATTTTTTTATATTTTATTTTCAAATGTAAGCGTGTAACCTCCTTGGATAAGGTTGGGTATGCATTTTTTGTTCGAATATTTGATTTTCCAAAAAATTTAGTAACGGGGAAGAATGTGAGGTCTTAGTAACAGCAAATTCCCTTGGCAACATTGTGCAAGTGTGTGTGTGTGTGTGTGCATGTGTCACTTTGTTGATCAATTCAGTGACTTGAGATGAACCTACAATCGCTGAGTCAGTTCAAGTTCGAGCTTCAATTGCAACAAGTCAATGCCTCATCAATAGGACAATGGTGAGAGAGCGATGAGAGGGGGCGGAGAGCGACTCCAGGGCGACACCCATCCTCCTCCTGACTTCTGGCATCCTCGGACCCAGCGCCGTCACCAGAACCCAGCACTTAACCCCAAGATCCTCAATGGATACTGGCATCAGTCCTTGGCTGTTGGGCCCTTCCCCCCAATGCATGAGCTTCACCCTGTTATCAACCCTAGGGTTCAGAACGGGCGTTGGAGAGAAGTGTCGTGGGCCTAGGTCCTAGATGGTCGTGGGGCCTCCAGATCTCCCTTCGATCAAGATGACGGCAAGTCTCTTCCACCCAGACCTGGCCATCATGGCGGAGTCACACTCTTTGGGAGCCGAGCGATCACGTCCATCCTCTTGAGCTTCCCATCTATTTGGTCAGCCAGCACCTCCCCCCCCCCCCCTCCTCAGCCTCACCCTCCTCATCTCCCCCCCTCCAGCCTTCCCCCTCTGCTCCTGCTCCCCCAGCTTCGGCCATCGCCTCTTCCCAGACCACTGCCTCCACCTCCGCCTAGATCCAATCCTCCTCCTTCGTCACAGTCGAACCTGCCGTCCTCTGCGCTTCCTTCCGAGAAGGTCTATATTCCTTTTCCTCAAGGTTGCTGCTTCTGCTGTGGAGAAAGAGATCATCTTCGATCTGCTTGTCGGAACGTCATGGTCTGTTGGGTTTGCAGAGGGATCGGCCACTCTTCCAACATGTCTCCGCTACGGGTTATTCTTGCCCCTTCCTTTCACAACCAACCGGCCTTCCACCTACCTATTCCCCCCAGATCCATTCCCACCACCTTCGTTACCATCCCGGAATCCTTCGAGTCTAATTCCACCATCGCTAAGCTGGACTCCTGTGCTATCATTCGTGTCTCCGGTGGCTCCCCTACCCCATCCGAGCTTTCTTCAGTCTTCAGTACCTTCTGGCAATCCGAGTGGTCCTTTCCTTCCTGGAGCCTAGGTCCTTCAGAATTTGATGCAGGCCTGATCAGCACCATCAGATCATCGCCACATCTTCAGTTCGTCGCCAGAGAGTTTTATTTCAGTCGTTTTATTTTATGCATGGAAGACATTATCCATATGAGGACTTGTAGCCGTTTATTTCAGTTTTTGGCCCATTCTCTATGTTTTTGGCCTAATTTCTACACTTAGTATTAGTTATGTTCTTGCCTAATTCATGGGGGATGTCCATGATCTCATCCGAAGGCTTTTCGGATTGAATCTGAGTCTTCTCGGGTGAGTTTTCTGCATGTTATTAATAAATTCTGGGTGTGTGCGTTTGCGAGGTGCCGACGGACGAGATTATGTCTCGAAACCGACGGTTAGATAGCAAAATAACTTAAATTTGATGATGTGGCATCAATTGGGCTTCAATTAGGGCTTGTCCGTCCCTTGCCCGTGCGGAAACCGAGCCAATCCGCCCCCTCTCTTCTCTCTCTCTCCTTCCCCTTATTTCTCTCTCTTTTCCTTTCCTTTCTTGGCCCATTGCATCCCCACCATTCCCCCTTATTCCCCTTTGATCTTGGCTATCCAAAAAGAAATCCTAGTTCTACAAAAAGGGGAAGATAGAAGATTTCAAATTTTTGATGATTGCTGAATTGCATGCCTCTTCGTGAGAGCTTCCGCAAGAGACGCGTGTCCCCGACCCTCGCCGCATCCGCGACTTCGCCTCGCGAAGGTCTTGGTTTGTTCTTCCGAAGGATCCGGCTTCTCTCGACGTCCGGCCTTGCTCCGTGTGCGGGATCATCGGCGCATTCTCGCATCGACCCACGGCGGAAACCCCAGGCACTATCTATCCTTTTATCTTATTTTTCCGTCGCATCCGCATCCTTTTCCCTTTGTTTTCATTGCCTCCGCTTTGCATCGCAGCCGTAACCATCCCATTTCATCGCTAGCTGAAGCCCTAATATTTGCCTACTTATCATATTTGTTATCCTTCGTCTGTTGGTAACCCTAGCAAGCATAATTAGCTTATTTTATATAAAATCTGATGTACTATCTTTTAATTTGATATCTATTGCTGCGATTTAATCTCTTATATGCTGAATTTGTTTTCCGTGATAATATTGCATTCTATCTTGTTAGATCTTAAACCCTGCTTTCTATTGCATGCATAGAACCTTAGTACTGCGTGAAATAGCTTGTGTTTGCCGCCTCTTTGAGTCATACGGAGTTATATTGATAAATAAATCTTAGTTGTTGATCAACGGGAACCCTAAAGGGCTTAAGATTGTAGTGCACCTTATCAGCGCCTGCATCAAGTTGGTATCAAAGCAATCTGACGCCATGTTCTATCATAGCGTCCGATCCTATTATTCGCTTGATCCACTACATACCCACACCTATAAAGAATTTGTTAAGCTATATAAATCTTTTGAGCCATGTCCTACCATTTTCCCGAGATCTCCGATGGAACATAGATACTTCTCTTGGATTCGAAATCGAGCCCATGACCTAGATCTATCTTCCAAGCCTTTTGTTCAATGGACTTTACGGAGTCCTTCAGTGCCATCCTTGAAAGCCAGCTATATTGAAACCCAGCTCATACTTGACGATATTGAGGATGAGTTGGCATGGAGAGAGAAGCAGCACCAGAGGCTTGCCAGATACAGCAAGCCACCACCTCCAGTAGAGCCTCCACCTCTTGTGGAGCACCTGGTTCCACCAGTGGCACCACTTGAGGAGCATCCACGTCCTGTGGAGCTTCCTCGTCCAATGCCGACGGAGGAGCCACCTCTTCCGTCAGCGACTCCAGAGGAGTTCCTTCCACCTTCTCCAGTGCCTACAGAAGTACCACCTCCTTCTTCAGGGACTCCAGAGGAGTTCCTTCCACCTTCAGCAGTGCCTACAGAGGAGCCCCTTCCTCCGGTAGTGACTATAGAGGCTTCTTCTACCTTTCACAAAGCTTACAAATGAGACACCTCCTCCTACAGTTCTTCCTACAGCAGAGACACCCGTGGAGCCTTCGTATTCCGCGGAGCTTCCATCACAGCTGCAGTCAGAGCCAGTTGGGGAGTTTCAACCAGCTGAGCCACTTACGCGCTTTGACTTTGTCAGGACTGACCGACCACCTACCGCTCGTGTGCTTCTGTTTATGTACTTCAGTAGCTTCTGGCTCTCGCTTGACGCCAGCACTCTCTTCGCGAGGGGCCCAGAGGTTGTTGACTGCCCGAGACATTACTTGTTGGAAATTCATCATCAAATCCATGCACAGTGACATTCCCACGGTGGTGGTCTCCCTCCTGCTACCGGCGATGTCTTCCGGCGTAAACTCGAGGACGAGTTTTTCGTAGCGGAAGCGATTGATGCAGGCCTGATCAGCACCATCAGATCATCACCGCATCTTCAGTTCGTCGCCAAAGAGTTTTATTTCAGTCGTTTTATTTTATGCATGGAAGACATTATCCATATGAGGACTTGTAGCCGATTATTTCAGTTTTTTGGCCCATTCTCTATGTTTTTGGCCTAATTTCTGCACTTAGTATTAATTATGTTCTTGCCTAATTAGTGGGGATGTCCATGATCTCATCCGAGGGCTTTTCGGATTGAATCCGGGTCTTCTCGGGTGAGTTTTCTGTATATTATTAATAAATTCTGGGTGTGTGTGTTTGCGGGGTACCGACGGACGAGATTATATCTCGAAACCGATGGTTAGATAGCAAAATAACTTAAATTTGATGATGTGGCATCAATTGGGCTTCAATTAGGGCTATGTGGGATTCAATTAGGGATTGTCCGTCCCTTGCCCGTGCGGAAACCGAGCCAATCCGCCCCCTCTTCCGTCCCCTCTCTTCTCCCTCTCTTCTTCCCCTTATTTCTCTCTCTTTTCCTTTCCTTTCTTGGCCCATTGCATCCCCACCATTCCCCCTTATTCCCCTTTGATCTTGGCTATCCAAAAAGAAACCCTAGTTCTACAAAAAGGGGAAGATAGAAGATTTCAGATTTTTAATGATTGCTGATTGCATGCCTCTTCGTGAGAGCTTCCGGGAGAGACGCGTGTCCCCGACCCTCGCCGCATCCGCGACTTCGCCTCGCGAAGGCCTTGGTTTGTTCTTCCGAAGGATCCGGCTTCTCTCGATGCTCGGCCTTGCTCCGTATGCGGGATCATCGACGCATTCTCGCATCGACCTTATCTTATTTTCCCGTCTCATCCGCATCGTTTTCCCTTTGTTTTCATTGCCTCCGCTCCGCATCGCAGCCGTAACCATCCCGTTTCATCGCTAGTTGAAACCCTAATATTTGCCTACTCATCATATTTGTTATCTTTCGTCTGTTGGTAACCCTAGCAAGCATAATTAGCTTATTTTATATAAAATCTGATGCAAACCTATCTTTATAATTTGATATCTATTGCTGCGATTTAATCTCTTATATGCTGAATTTGTTTTCCGCAAGGTTCGAAATCTCCATTTCGGTGGAAATTTCGACCTTCTGGATATGGAAATATTTCGTGGAAATATTTCGACAGTGTGGAAATATTGCAATTTTGTAGAAATGGTGGAAATATTGATTTTTTGATGGAATTTTTTAATGAAACTCCGGATAGTCATAAACCAAGTATAGATACACACTTTGGAACACTCACATAATACGTGTACCCTATCAAGGGGTGTAGAGCTTCACATAACATGTATTCAATGTATTAAGTCTGTGAGTGTTGTGCAATCTTATTTAGTTCGGTTTTGATATATATTTTTCAAATATTTTTTAATCCTTTTTTTGGATAAAAATATTTTTGAAATAAAGATTAGTTGATTGTTAAAATAATGTTTCAAACGATTTTGAAAGCGGACTTAAAACAAGAATATTATGCAAATTTGAAATTGTGCAAAAATTATGCTGAAATGTGAAACACTGTTTTTTTACTAAGTCTGAAAAAACGAGTTTTTATATAGAAAAGTTTTTATACATTCAAAATTTTCTAAGACGGACCATGGTTTTCTAGATGTACTCGTACTTCTACATCTTGTGGAATTTTTTGAGCTAAAAAGGAGTTGATTTAATCACTTTTCTCACCATGTAGATTTTATAAAAATCCATAAAAACTGTTTTCTCCTACTAAAATTGAAAGTTTACTTTTTGATTCCTTTGTTTTTTGATTTTTTTGATATTTTTATTGAAATCAAATGGGGGGGTATTTATGTTATTATATGTAAATAAGCTGCTGAGAACCAGGTCCCCCAGTCCCCTTTTATAACCAGTCAATTACAGAATTTCGAATATATTTCGCGAAATTTTTCGAAATTTTCGCGATATTTCGTGGAGATGGAAATATTTCGTGGAGATATCGCGATATTTCGTGGAGATGGAAATATTTCGAGGAAATATCGTGATATTTCGCGAAATTGCTCGATATTTTGACATTTTCAATTATGCTCGAGATTGCAGGTGATATTTCGTATCGGGGTTTCATTTTTCCGATATATTTCGCGATATTTCGCGAAATATATCGATTTTTTGTTCCATGGTTTTCCGTGATAATATTGCATTCTATCTTGTTAGATCTTGAACCCTGCTTTCTATTGCATGCATAGAACCTTAGTACTGCGTGAAATAGCTTGTTTTACCGCCTCTTTGAGTCATACGGTGTTATATTGATAAATAAATCTTAATTGTTGATCAAAGGGAACCCTAAAGGGCTTAAGATTGTAGTGCACCTTATCGGCGCCTGCATCAAGTTGGTATCAGAGCAATCTGACGCCATGTCCTATCATAGCGTCCGATCCCATTATTCGCTTGATCCACTACATACCCACACCTATAAAGAATTTGTGAAGCTATAAAAATCTTTTGAGTCATGTCCTACCCTTTTCCTAAGATCTCCGATGGAACATAAATACTCCTCTTTGATTCGAGATCGAGCCCATGACCTAGATCTATCTTCCAAGCCTTTTGTTCAATGGATTTTACGGAGTCCTTCAGTGCCATCCTTGAAAGTCAGCTATATTGAAACCCAGCTCTTACTTGACGATATTGAGGATGAGTTGGCATGGAGAGATAAGCAGCACCAGAGGCTTGCCAGATACAGCATGCCACCACCTCTAGTAGAGCCTCCACCTCTTGTAGAGCACCTGGATCCACCAGTGGCACCACTTGAGGAGCATCCACCTCCTGTGGAGCTTCCTTGTCCAATGCCTACGGAGGAGCCACCTCTTCTGTCAGCGACTCCAGAGGAGGTCCTTCCACCTTTTCCAGTGCCTACAGAAGTACCACCTCCTCCTTCAGCGACTCCAGAGGAGTTCCTTCCACCTTTAGCAGTGCCAACAGAGGAGCCCCTTCCTCCGGTAATGACTATAGAGGCTTCTCCTACCTTTCACAGAGCTTACAAATGAGACACCTCCTCCTGCAGTTCTTCCTACAGCAGAGACACCCGTGGAGCCTTCGTATTCCGCGGAGCTTCCATCACAGCTGCAGCCAGAGCCAGTTGGGGAGTTTCAACCAGCTGAGCCACTTACGCGCTTTGACTTTGTCAGGACTGACCGACCACCTACCGCTCGTGTGCTTCTGTTTATGTACTTCAGTAGCTTCTGGCTCTCGCTTGACGCCAGCACTCTCTTCGCGAGGGGCCCAGAGGTTGTTAACTGCCCGAGACATCACTTGTTTGGAATTCATCATCAGATCCAGGCACAGCGACGTTCCCACGGTAGTGGTCTCCCTCCTGCCACCGGCAATGTCTTCCGGCGTAAACTCGAGGACGAGTTTTTCATAGCGGAAGCGATTGATGCAGGCCTGATCAGCACCATCAAATCATCGCCGCATCTTCAGTTCGTCGCCAGAGAGTTATTTCAGTCGTTTTATTTTATGCATGGAAGACATTATCCATATGAGGACTTGTAGCCATTTATTTCAGTTTTTGGCCCATTCTCTATGTTTTTGGCCTAATTTCTGCACTTAGTATTAGTTATGTTCTTGCCTTATTCATGGGGGATGTCCATGATCTCATCCAAGGGCTTTTTCTATTGAATCCGGGTCTTCTCGGGTGAGTTTTCTGCATGTTATTAATAAATTCTGGGTGTGTGTGTTTGCGGGGTACCGACGGACGAGATTATGTCTCGAAACCGACGGTTAGATAGCAAAATAACTTAAATTTGATGATGTGGCATCAATTGGGCTTCAATTAGGGCTTGTCCATCCCTTGTCCGTGCGGAAACTGAGCCAATCCGCCCCCTCTTCCGTCCCCTCTCTTCTCTCTCTCTTCTTCCCCTTATTTCTCTCATTTCCTTTCCTTTCTTGGCGCATTGCATCCCCACCATTCCCCCTTATTCCCCTTTGATCTTGGCTATCCAAAAGGAAACCCTAGTTCTACAAAAAGGGGAAGATAGAAGATTTAAGATTTTTGATGATTGCTAAATTGCATGCCTCTTCGTGAGAGCTTCCGGGAGAGACGCGTGTCCCCGACCCTCGCCGCATCCGCAGCTTTGCCTCGCGAAGGCCTAGGTTTGTTCTTCCGAAGGATCCGGCTTCTCTCGACGTCCGGCCTTGCTCCGTGTGTGGGATCATCGACGCATTCTCGCATCGACCCACGGCGGAAACCCCAGGCACTATCTATCCTTTTATCTTATTTTCCCGTCGCATCCGCATCGTTTTTCCTTTGTTTTCATTGCCTCCGCTCCGCATCGCAGCCGTAACCATCCGTTTCATCGCTAGTTGAAGCCCTAATATTTGCCTACTCATCATATTTGCTATCCTTCGTCTGTTGGTAACCCTAGCAAGCATAATTAGCTTATTTTATATAAAATCTGATGCAAACCTATCTTTATAATTTGATATCTATTGCTGTGATTTTATCTCTTATGTGCTGAATTTGTTTTCCGTGATAATATTGCATTCTATCTTGTTAGATCTTGAACCCTGCTTTATATTGCATGCATAGAACCTTAGTACTGCGTGAAATAGCTTGTGTTTGCTGCCTCTTTGAGTCATACGGCGTTATATTAATAAATAAATCTTAGTTGTTGATCAAAGGGAACCCTAAAGGTCTTAAGATTGTAGTGCGCCTTATCGGCGCCTGCATCAGAATTCCTTGTCGAGTTTCCCTCCCCGTACGTCAGGCACACAGTTGTCAGTAGGGTTTCTCTCGACGTTGGCCCTCTGCACCTAAAGGTTTCGACATGGACCCCCTCCCACCGTGCCTCAGGGGTTTGTTCCTCCTCGTTAGTCCATTTCTTCATCTCAAGAATTCTGATTCCTTGCTGGAACCGTCCTGCTCTGCAGTCTGTTTTAGCAGCTTATGGAGAAGTAGCCACTGTGAACAATGAGTTTGTCGCGACAAACGATCTTCGAGAGATGATAGTCTCCTTCAGGACTTTTAATCCCTCGCTCATCCCATCCTCTTTGGTGGCCCGCTTCGGAGATTTTTTCTACAACTTGGCTATCCGAGTTGTAAAGCCTGCCTCATCTGCTTCTCCGTCCTCCGGCTCATCTCAGAACTCCGGCAACAATTCCAGTTCCTCCGATGTCAGACCAAGCTCACCAGTTCGTGACGATAGCACACCGGTCCAGGTCCGGGTCCAAGGAAACAGTTCAACCTCGGCTTCTCCCCTCAAGCCGGAAGGTAACGTTTTTGGTAACAAATCTCCTCCCCCACAGCCATCGGACCTGGCTTTCAATGCTTGCCCAACGAGGCCTATTCGAATTTTGAACCATCCATCCAGCCAAGGAATATCCGCGGAAGAGAATCCCCGAGATTCAGGGGTTTCACCAGCTCACATGATTCTAACGACGCTCATCTTTCTGAGGTGGAGCCCTGTAGCGAGCCTGCTGAGCCTAACTGTGATTTGGGTTTTCCTAGCCAGGCCACCGATGATCTGACCACTGCAGTCCCCCCGGCTTCGTCGTCCTTGGTGGGGGGGGCATCACCTCTTCGGACGTACGCTAGGAGGAATCAGAGGACAAGCCACCAGCAACTAATGCAGAACCTGAGGAGCTTCCTTGCTTCAAGGACAGATGAAGATTTTGGTCTTTTGCTGAACCTGCTTGACCAAGACCCCATTGTGCAGATCGTGACTGCTTGTGGATTCTCTTTTGGGGGTGATATAGAAGCAGCAAAAGAGTTTTTGTTTTCTTCTCAGACTCTGGAGAAGAGCAGGGTTTTGGCCAATGGCCTGTAAATCTTTGATGAAGATTTTATCTTGAAATATTAGGGGTCTGGGGGATGTGGATAAGCGGAGAGCTGTATCTTTCTTTTGTTTGTACACAGTGTAGATCTAGTTTGCCTTCAGGAGACAAAGACTAGCAACCCTAATGCCAGCTTTTTGAAGAATCTAGGAGGTCCAAAAATTCAACAGTGGGTGTACTTGGATGTCGTGGGAGCCGCAGGTGGGATACTCATTGACTGGTGGAATGACTATTTTGACCTTGTTAGTTCACATGTGCGTGTTTTCTCTCACTCTGTGTCCCACTTTTCTAAGCTAGATGACTCTGTTTGTGTGATCACCTCAGTTTATGGTCCCAACGATATGAGCCTTCGTTATGATTTCTGGGCGGAACTTTCGTCTCTTCGGGGGGCCAACCCAGGTCCTTGGGTGGTGGGAGGAGACTTTAATGTTACCCAGTTTAGTCATGAAAGACACGATAGTCCTGGACACTGAGGAGCTATGGAAAACTTTCCAACTTTATCCGAATGTTCGACTTGAATGATCTCTCTCTGCATGGGCGTCTTTTCACCTGGTCCAACAAACGTGGCGTCCCCTCCATGGCCAGATTGGACAGATTCCTCACCTCGGACGACTGGGACTCCCTTTTTCCCGGCACAATTCAGTCTTCCCACCAGTCTCTTGTTTCAAATCATGTGCCCCTGCTGTTGGACACTTGCCCGTCTCTAGCCAAGCCTCCGAGAAGATTCTGTTTTGAGAAGATGTGGAGGGAGGATCCATCTTTTGATGATCTAATCCGTAGGTGGTGGGCCCAAGCACCTACAGACTTCAACTCCTCTCGAAATCTAGTTCGAAAATTTAGATTCCTCCGCCAGAAGGTTCGTGGTTGGGAGCGAGCTAGTTTCGGCCATATCTTGAACAAGAAGAAGATTCTTCTCTCTGCTATCGGCTCGTTGGAGGTTAAATCGAAGACCTCTATCCTCTCAGATGAGGAATCGACTACTTTGCACAAATCTCGAGGGGACCTCTCCATTCTGCAGAAGGAAGAGATCCTATGGAAACAACGCTCGAGGGACAAATGGATCCAACTGGGGGACCGGAATACCTCCTACTTTCACAAAGTAGCCAACCAGAGGAGGAAACATAATTATACAGGGAGCCTCGGTGTAGGGGGTCAATGACTTGAAGGCACAGAAATGATCCTGCAAGGAGTCACAAACCATTTCAGAAGTTATTTTAGAGACCTACCGTCTTCCTCGTCCTCTCTAGACTGCGAGGATCTACCTCCTGGCATATTACTAGTAGATGTGTGCCTAGACAGATATTTCTCAGTAGAGGAGATCAAACGAGTTGTCTTCGACATGAAAGGTGATGGAGTGCCGGGACCAGAAGGCTTTCCTATGGTTTTCTTCCAAGCCTTCTGGGACTGTCTATCCTTGGATGTGTTAGATATGTTCAAGATTTTTTTTTCGGCACTGCTTCTATTCAGAACCTGAACTATTCTATCCTGGTCCTCATCCCGAAGCGTCCTGGTGCGAAAGTTGTCACTGATTTCCGGCCCATCAGCCTCTCGAACTGTATTCACAAGATTATCACTAAGCTCCTTGCTAACAGACTGTCCCCGCTCATGGACGAGATCATCAGCAAATCCCAATCAGTCTTCATTAAAGGGTGTCTAATCCTTGACAGTGTGGCTTCAGTTCAGGAGGTCATCTTCCAGTTTAAAGAACAGAGAACGGAAGGGCTGATTTTGACGCTGGATTTCGAGAAGGCTTTTGATAGATTGCATTGGGATTTTATTCTCGCAACCCTCCAGGCTAAAGGCTTTCCCCCTAAGTGGCTACGCTGGGTCTTCAACTGCCTCTCTTCCTCCAAACTGTCTTGCTCCATTAATGGGGAATTGGATAGCCAATTCCTGGTGAAGAAAGGCTCGAAACAGGAGTGCCCACTCTCTCCTTTCCTTTTTATTCTGGCAGTGGACGCTTTTGATGCAATCCTTAACCGAGCCAGCAATGGGAACCTTATTCATGGCATCCGAGATAACTCTTGGTGCATCTCTAATCTCCATTTTGCTGATGATACTATTCTTTTCTGTGAAGCCAAGCTAGAACAGGTAGCCGTGTTGAAGATAATATTATATGCTATGGAATTTTGCTCAGGCCTTCGAATTAACTTCAATAAGAGCTCTATCTTCTATGTGGGTTCTCAAGAGGACTTCGGCTCTAGGGCTTCTTCGCTCCTGAATTGCAAGTTGGGCACGCTTCCTATGCGGTACCTGGGCCTTCCCATCAGTAACAAGAATCTTTCTCGCGCTGATTGGTCTAAAGTGATTGAGAAAGTGGATCTTTGTCTTTCTAGCTAGAGGTGTAAGCATCTCTCTTTAGGAGGCCGCCTAACTCTGGTTAACTCGGTCCTCTCGACTATTCCGTCCTATTATCAGGCTTTTTTCTTCATTCCTACTTGGGTGATTATGAAGATTGATAGCATCCGCAGCAATTTCCTTTGGAAAGGAGCAGATGGCTCTTCAGGATCATACCATCTTGTTAAGTGGGGTGTGGCGTGTAAATCGAGAGAGCAAGGGGGACTAGGAATTCTTAATCTGAAAGATTTTAACAAGGCGCTTCTAGGCAAATGGTGGTGGAGATTACAGAATGACCAAGAAGACCATCGGTCGAATATCATTAGAGATCGGTATTTTCGACGATTCTCCCCTCTGCAAGCGAGGAGCCGCCGATCTGGCAAAATCTCTCCATTCTGGAAGGGTATTTGCAAAGTCGGAACTTCTTTCAGGTGTTGCACGAGGTTGACCCTAGGGGATGGCCGACAAATCAAGTTCTGGACCGATCAATGGGTTGACGACATTAGTCTAGCAACTCCTTTCGTTGATCTCTACGACTTAGCTTGGGACCGGAATGCTTCGGTTCGGTCTCCAGTATCGGGGTCCCAAGGTAGCTTCTCTTGGGCCGTCAAATTCAGGAGGTCCATTACACTGGCATTGCAAGTTCAGCTTAATGATCTTTACCAGATCTTATCTTCTTTCTCTCTTGGTCCTGGTAGAGATTCTTCTTCCTAGAAATGGGAAGCTTCCGGAGTCTTCTTGGTCAGATCGTTTTGCCGCTTCTTTAATGCTGGAGGGATAATCTGCCCAATCGCTAAACATCTCTAGAATTCCCAGCACCCCTCAAGACCAGAATCTTCATGTGGCTGGTGATTTGAGAGACTTCACACCAGAGTCAATCTTCGGCAATGTAACAATCCTAATATCCCAGACATCTCCTGCAGCTTTGTGTCACTCGCATCTAGAAGAAGTTGACCACTTATTCCTTCGTTTCCCCTTCTCGAAGAAGCTGTGGCTATGTTGAAGCACCGATTCCAAGTCAAGGGCCACTCGGGATCCATTCGCTCGCTGTGGACTCTGTGGAGATTGAAGCGCATCAAACGTATCTTGAAACCGGCGTGGGACCTATTAGTTATTGGACTTTGCTGGTGCATTTGGAGGGAGCGTAATTCTAGAGTCTTCTCTGGTATTGAACTTCTTATAGAGGCTGTCTGGGCGAAATTTACGAGGATGATCCGTAGCTGGTCCACTGCTTTCTCTCTTAAGCATTCCAAGGAGCTTAACTCTTTCATTTGTAATTTGTAACTTTCTCTTTCCTATTAATAATATAGCTTGGATTATGGCTTAACCCCTTCCTCTCCTTCTCGGAGAGGAATTCCTCAAAAAAAAAAAAAAGTGACCCTAGATAACTAGTACACCAATTGTAATCCAATAAAAACATTGGAGAAAGCCTCTTATTATTAGTTATGAAAATTTTCTTGAGCAAGCCTAAAATTTATGTGACTTCTCTTTTCTAATCGAGTTCCGCACCTAGACATAAACCATACCTCGGAAAAGAGCGCTTCTCCGAGAGAAATAGTTCGAAACGGTGCATCTCATGTCATTCTTGGTTGGATGAACAACCTAATCAACGATTTCAAACAAGTCTCTTTTTTAAGGGAGAAGCAGTCAAAGAATGGAAACAATAAAGGGGTTCCTTTTTCATCTTCTATGACAAACAATCATCATTGTCTCGGCAAATGAGGAAATATCTGGAGATATGAGTGTAATTGAAATTTGAGGCAGATGGGGCTATAGCAGAAAAATCAGGAACAAAACACAGGAGCCAGGAGGGCGGCAGGGGCCACCTAGGTCGCGGCAATGTGCAGCGTATTGGAAGGACAGCGATGGGAGAATAGGAGGAATGCAAGTTCCAATGGGGTTGCTGGGGTTGAGGTCGAAAAGGACGTAAAAGGAAGTGGCCAAAGAAGGGACTCTAGACTAGAGGCCGAGAGGTGGACAAAAACCATAAAAGAGTAAGAAGGTTGATGAACACAGTAGACGTAACGTTTGCGCCAACTCGGGTGAGCTAAATGTATAGAACGGGAGATTGGGGTATAGTGCATGGAACAAAAGCTAGAAGAGAAGGATTAGTGAGAGAAAGACGAGGAGAGGTGAGGTGTAAAGATGGAGGTCTCATGATAAAATGGTTTGTATCATTCAATAGTTAAATTGGGTTAAATGGTATGATTGTGCCCCGAAATCTATTATATGTATGCACACTTGATACACAGAAACATGAAGTTTTAAAAATTATGTAAACTTTGACTTAATCGTAACGTAACTAATTGTGAAATATTGATGAATACCTCAATACATCAGAAGTATGCATATTTCTCCCAACGTATTTCCAATTATTGGTAATTTCGACAAAGTGCAGAACCACACACCCACACACACACACACTTATATTTATAGACGGATTAGACGCAACGCAACTCTATTATGATGCCTTCATGAAAAGAAAATAAGGTTCTGATATGAAGCCACTCTTTTAAGGAAATAAAACAGAAAAAAGTGATGTAGTGTGCCCTTGTGCAAGACCATGGGAGTTTATTGTCTGCAACTATTACGTGCCTGATAGCGCAGTTGAAGAAGCATATGTCATCAAGCTAAAAGGCAAGGCAAACTCTAGAAATTTTAGTTCAAATGTTTGCAAATGATGGATTTGTGTAATTACTTTCAAATGCACCTAATAAAATATGTGTGATGATAGCATAGTTTCTTAATAATATATTATGAAACAATCTGCAATAAAATCACTCTAGTAGAATGAGTACATCCTCCCCAAACAAAATATAGCCAGAAGCAAATTCATACAAACAAATCTACATATGAGATGCATATTCAAACCAAATGGACATGTCAATGATATCTCAAAAGGAAATGTACAAAACATGACAATAGTTTCTAACTAGTAGCTGTAAACGTACGTTCATAGACTTCGACAGGTGTAGTAAATTTTATTACCTTATCAAAGTATAGCCCAAAAGCGCAGTACAATAATGTATCAAGCAGCATCAGCAGCAGGCAGACCAAAAAATTAACTCCGGATGAAGCCTACAAATTTTGTTATGAGAATATGAATATGGGACCAGAACCATGAAATCAAGATTAAACCATTTGTAATATAAACAACCTGCCAAATATTGGTCCAGCGGACTCCAACATGAGCACGCTCATAATCAGCAAAATTAACTGTCCCAAGAGCAAAAGCAGTGGGTGAAAGCAAAGAAGCCAAGATCTTCCATATCCTAGTAATACAAATACATGTTTATATTTGAATTAGCATGCATCAAATAAACATTTTTAAGAAACAATTAATAACAGATCATAGAAACTTTACTAACATAGGGACCGCAGGGTCATTTACAGAGTAATATGGAAACAAGGCTCCCAGAAAAGAAAGGGTACCGACTGCCACAGCTGTCTTTGCTCGAGAAAAGAATGTAGATATCAAAAACGAAAGCATGACTGCACTTAAACCAAATATAAAGAAGTAGGCGAAGACAAGTGATTTATCACTATAGATGAAAAGGCTGGTCATTGTGCATGCTGTAATAATGGCAGAAGATATTGCAAACTGCAAAAAGAAGTGAAAAAAAAATTTTGATTAGAGGCCTTGCAATAAAACAAATGGACGAAATACTAAATGACTCCCAACCGTTTGTATTAGCATATTCTCAAAAGAAAGGATAGGACAACATCAGAGGGAAAATATTACAGAAAAAATGTGTACATAATAAAGAATAGTATTCATGGAGAAATGGAAAAGGAGTGAGTTACTTCAGAAGATAATCATGTGCAGAATATATGGACCTGCGAGGGTAAGAAGAAAGTTGCTGACACTAGCTTCACCAGATGCAAATCAGCAAAAGGTAAAATCACCTCAATAAGGTTAAGTAAAGTAAAATACGAAGAATAGTTACATTCCTGTCGAGATTAATCTTTTAGCTAATTTGATGTTTATTTTGAGGTTAGTTTTTCAATGTCTTTCTTTGACAATAAAAAAATGCATAATCTATACCTTCATATTGGAGCAATCTACGGAAGAATAAAGGATTATAAGAATTAGAGAACAAGATATAAAGCAAAAGCTATTTTGGAGTATTGTGTCATTGAGGCATATACCCTTGAGACTTGATAAAAAATATCCATATGGCATCATTAAGGCGAATATTATTGTCAATATTACAATATTGGACGATTTTGAGGGTTCGGTCCATAAAATGAGTTATGCGAAAAAGAGAATATTGAAGCCAATGTGTGGAAAATCTAAGAAGGGTTAAGTAACATGAATGATCAAGAGATGGAAAAGCTACTCTGATGGTACAGGCATGTACAACAAAGACAAAAGGAGACCCCAATTTGGGGAGTGCTAGATTAGAGTGGAAGGTCAAGAAACAAGATGTAAGATCTAAGACATCAAAATTAAATGTCATAACTGAATTCATTTTTCTTTTTCTTTTCTTTTCTTGTTTGTGCAGAGGAAAATCTTAAACTACATAACCAATAAGCTAGATCTCTGTGCCCACTAAATGGCCTTTTAGATTTCTTTGCAGGCCCCTCTCTTGTGAAGTTTCCTTTGCCAGATTTTCATCACCAATCTTAAAGGGTATACATTAGGTTGACAATCGCTCGGGAAATTTTGTGAATCTTTTTTTGTGGCCCCATTTAACAGGTTAAGACTTGGATGATGATGATGATCATTTAGAGGAATCTGATAATAGTTGCATTAACAGACATTGTATCTCTTCTTAGTAATGAGTTCAGAAGAAGAATTTACAACGACAATCCAGATAACAAACAAGACGGAGTAGGTAAAGCTTGCTACGAAATATAGAGGTGAGGGGAAGGGGGGTTGAACAAATAAATTCTCAATTAGTAGCTAAAGACATTTACAGAACTTCAAGCATCAAACAGATCAAATAAAGAGAGTATCCATATGAATAAACAAGTGATCTGATTCAGCTTTCAAAGTCGGAACGAAAAACAAAAGATAAATATAGATCTTGGTTTTGTAGTAATTGCCTGTAAAGAATATGTAATAAACCATGAAAGGTAAAATATATCATCTTTTAGACCCATCATGTGCAGGCCTTCTTTAATCTTTTGTTCCTGAAACATCAAAACATCTGGTGATGTACACAATTTCAAAACAGAAGAAACATAACAAAATTCGAATTTGATATCATACCTTCTCAAAAACAGAATAGCTGATTAGACGAGAAATCGGATATAGAAAACCCAAAAGATACCTGCTCCTCACAAGTTCAGTTTCAATGAGAAGATAGTGTCAAAAATAAGTTGCTGACTGACATAGTAATTACTAAATTCGGAAAACTACAAATTGATGAACCAGTCAAACCATATGTTGACCAGAAAAGAGAAAAGAAAAGAACCACTTGGACTTAAAAAGTCTAAATAGGCGCACATCTACAAAGAAAAAGTAATCCACATTGATGCCCAAAGAAACATTTATAACTCATGACACTTTTCAAAGTTATTTATGATAAAAAAACAGTGGACTGCAGCAGGATGATTCTGTCCAAGCCAAAAGAAGAGGAAGAAATGATGATAATGTAAGGAGACTAAAATTATACTCACAGAATCCCCATGACGCTCTTTACAATGGACTGGAACTCATCATCTGTGTACTCACGAGTAGGAAATGGAGCAATTCTAATGTTTGTTGGAATAAACTGTGTCCACGGTATATTAAAGTGAGAGTGAGTTCCATACGAATGGAATGGGGATGGGGATTTCTGAGTTCCATTCTGCTGTGCCAGAAGTATTAAAAATGAGTCCACCACCTGCTGCAACTGCAAAAAAAGATGAGAACAAATTTTATATGAATAAGGAAAAATTAAAAAAAAAAAAGCATCATAATAGCTTTATTGCAAAAGGTCCAACGCTGTCAAATTATTCTGAAAGTTGTAACAGTTAGATATACGTGTATGTATTTGGTTATAAATCCTTCCACTGCATATGGGACTCATACCCTGTTGTATATATATTGGGCTCTTGACCTAATGAGAAGTCATTCCTTCTCCCCCAAAACCCTGGCCCCCTCTCTCATCTCTCTCCTAGGGTTATTGGTGACATGGTATCACAGAGATCGTTATGTCCCTCTTCCGCACACTTGTGATCCTCTCATCTAAGAACGGCTTCTCACACCGACAAGCCCGTCATGATCTCAAACATGATCTTTCAACCCTCCTCCGATCGGTTCGCCCTCACCTCCCCAAGAGTTTATCTACGAGCCTCAACCTCAACTCCTCGCCCTTTTGTTACGGACAATATATGCTCCTCTTCGTCAATCAACGACGAGATCTCCTTGCGACTGTCGCCCAGATCTCCCTCGCCCTGATATTTCCGGTCAGATCTCCAAGATCGACAGAGAGCAGATCCTTTGCCCCCTCCTCCTCAACTCTGCTCTAGCGACCGGTGCTTTCTTGTTCTTCTTCTATGATGCCTTCTCCGACTGTCTCCACTGCTCCACCTCCTCCGTTGCCGCACTCCTCCGCCTGCCGAGTTTCTCCAACTACCGTACTGTCGCCTCTCTACCGTTGCTCCCACTGCTCTGCTGCATCGCACTAAGAACGTAGTGCTCCTCCGCTGCTCCGACTATCTCGTGGATCTGTGTGGTTGTCACAATGAAGACGAAGCCGCTCGAGATTTGGGGCCAGATTTGGCACCTTAGAACTTCAACCATTAAGCCTTAACACCCCGGATCCGACACCCCCTTTTTTATACCCTTTAATCCCCAACAAGAGCACCCCCAGATCTGGGACACTGACCAACACTTAGCACTATGGGAGGGCACCCCTAGATCTGCCACCCAAGGAACCCTTTTCTAAGGGTCTCTGAGGCTATGCTATCAAAGTCGGGACTAGTCCCCGACTAGTCGCTGGGCGGGATTTTGCCGACCGATTTATTTTGATTTTTTCATTGCTGGGCGGTAGCCCGACTAGTCCCCGACTAGACCCGACTAGCCCGACTAGTCCCCGACTAACGACTGCCGACTAGTCCCCAGGCAGCATTTTGCAAGCAAAATTTTTTTTGAAAGGAGTCTTTGCAAGCAATTTTGTTTGGATTTTTTTACATTGGCTCAAAGTCTTGAGTAGCAAGACTCACAACTACGGCTCTTCCCTGTAATCATCTGTTGAGCACCTGAGAATCTCCGATAAAAACATAGACAAATAATTAGTTTATTTGTTGATATTCATATAACCCTATAATCAAAATTGGGGTTGTTCACTGATTAAACATCATCAAACAAACATTGTGATGAATTCTTAGTTCTGAATCTTTTGGCATGGGCATGAAGCCAATACAACTGTGTTCTGTTAAACTGTTACTTATGTATTTATACCCATGTTGTGAAGTGTGAAGGTATGTATTGTTATTAACCGACTAATATCATATACTTATTGACATTTATACTAGTTCATATATCATATATGTTTAGGGAGGGGGGGAGGGGTTAGAATAAGTTTTGGCCGACTAGTCCCGAATTAGTCCCGACTAGTCCTAGTCGGCCCTTGGCCGACTAGGGCCGACTACCGACTTTGACTGCATAGCTCTGAGGGCACCTCCGCACTCGCCTCCGTGACATTTCAAGAGTGTTTTTGAGGGCATCTCTGTGCTTGCCTTCGCGTCTCCTCGTTGTGCGACCATGACCGAGTCTTTCTCTATAGATCTGTCTTCGGCTCCACCGCCTCCTCCCAAGGACCTTCCACTCAAGTACACGCACCTTCCTCCCGAGCTCGACGAACTTCCCTCTTATCTCCTCCGGCAATTAGGAGCCCTGGGTTGGCTGGGCACCTCGGACCACTCATGTGCCAGGTCCGGGCTTCCTTGCCGCCTTTCACACGTGGTAGCTACGCAATGCTCGGGTCGTCTACCCGGTACCTCTGTTGACCGGACGATGCGCATGACCATGTTGCTATCGGTGCGTCCGCAGTGATCTGGCATTCCTCGTAAAGCGGTTCATGGAGTCTAGTGGGGCTCGTGAGTATGCTCTTTCGCTTTCAGATGCACAGACTAGGCAGTAGGGTGACTAGACGATTCAGCAGTTCCATGCACAAATACAGGGATATTAGCAGGAGCTCCGGTCACTATTTCCTCATGTACCTACCGAGTGTCGTGCCGCAAACTAGGCCTTCTAAGAGCACCGACAGCTCAATAAGTTTCTGATGGTCCTTCGCCGATAGTCCGATACAATGGACCGTTGGTTGGTACCCAGATCAACCGGGACCCACTCCCTCATTTAGATGCTATCATCGCTGAGTTCCTAACCGAGAAGACCGGACTACGCACTATCGCCACCAAGGCCTCTCCCACTCCCTCCAGCTTTAGGAGAGTTCTACCAACAACTCCTACCTATGTTGCCTCCTCTACCGCTCGTGATTGGTTTGTGTGCACACACTGCCACAAACTGGGTCACGTCGTTGCCAACTGCTAAAAGATGCACTCGGAGAGGAGGCAAGGCCCAGGGGTCGTGATACTGTTGTTGTTGCTATAGTTTCGTTCTCTCCTCATGGTGCACCAGATGCTCCAAACACTTTTCAACTCTTTCCGCAGTAGCTTACCCAGCCCCAGCTTCGCTTCAACCAACAAGCGACCTCCAGCTCCACCGAGGCTACCAGTGCCTCGGCTCACTCTGCCACTCCCGGTACCTTCGCCACCTGGATCATGGACTCTGAGGCTTCTCACCAAATGACTTCAGACGCTTCTGTGCTCACAGCTTGCCACTCTGCACCACACATCCCTTTGATTCATATCATATCTCTCTCTTCTAGTCATCTCGCAGTGTGGATCAATCACGGTCATCTCAGAGCCCAACGGTCGTCTCTCCTTACCTTTTCTACTACATGTTCCTTAATGTCGCATGCAGCTTATCTCTATTATCAGTCTTTGTAACTCTGGGTGTACTATGACTTTCCCTCCATCTTTTTATGCTTTGTAGGATCCACGTACCAAACGGGCGATTGGAGCTGATCGTATGACATGCGAGCTATACCACTCATAGTTCCTTCACCTACCTATTTCTCCTTCTGGATTCTGTGAGGTAGTCTGTCCCGATGTCGACTTGTGGCACAAGAGATTAGGTCATATTTTTGAGCCTCAACTTAAGAGATTACTCCATACTAGAGCTCTAGGTCGAGGCCCTTTCTCTTGTTTATCTAACTTAACTGGCAATAAGCTTGCCAAAGCTACAACCCTACATTTCCTTTCCAGTGTCTCTCATAGTTGTACTCCATTTGATTTAGTTCATTCAAGTATTTGGGGTCTAGCTCCACTCTATGTGTGGATATCGTTATAGCATCTATTTTGTGGATGACATCAGTAGGTACACATGGGCTTACCTCCTCCGACATCACTCAAAGGTTCCCCATATCTACCAGACTTTGCCTCGATAGTCCACATGCAGTTCGGTTGTCACATCAAGGCCTTTTGGTCTAATTATGCCCCTGAATACCTCTCCACTGTTATGTAGACCCTTCTTAAGTACCACGAGACCCTCTTCCAGCACTCATGCCCTCACACTCACGAGCAGAACGGAGTAACCGAGAGGAAAGCACCGCCACATCCTTGAGAATACATGTGCTCTTCTTCTTTTTGCCTCCATCCCTCGCACCTTTTGGGCTCAGGCTTTCTTGAACTCAGTTAACCTCATCAACACCATCCATTCGTATGTTCTCTCAAGTGGTCTCTCCCCTCCCGAGCACCTTTTCTCCTCTCCTCCTAACTACAGTATACTTTGTACCTTCGGATGCACTTGTTTTGTCCTTCAAACCCACGAGCGTACGAAGTTGTCCGAGAAGGCAGCTAAGTACATCCGTTTAGGAATCACCGAATCAGTGCCGAGCACAAAAGGTATCGTTGTTATGACCTCTAAACTCGTCGTCTTCGCATCTCTCGACACGTCTCCTTCATCGATGATGCCCCTTATTACTCATTTGAGACTCGAGACCTCATTTTTCTAACTTTCTAGAGACTCCTCTCACTTTGTCTCTGACTCTTGAGCCCCTACCACTACCTCTCCCGCCCACCTCCGTCGTTCCCCACGTTACTGGGGACTCTACCAAAGACCCCTCTCCTCCTTGACGGGTTGTTAACCCTCTTTCTCAGGTCTATACTCGTCGGTACGCTCATACCTGTTTTCCATCCTCTCCTCAGATGGAAGTTCATTCCTATATACTCCTCGTGACGTTTCTACCTCTAGTTCTCCACATACTGCGCCCAGTCAGTCTCCGTCAGTCAAGGATCCATACTCACTACCCTATTGCTCTCAGCACGAGCATCGCCCGCCTGACTGCTTTAGCTTTGCATCTGGATTGCCAAACCGCTTTGGCATTGGCAATGACACCTACTCCCAATTCACTGCTTTTCTTATTGCCTTTCATCTGACTAGGAACCTCGGTCCCACCGAGAGGCCGCAGAGTCCCCTCCGTGGCGGTAGGCCATGGTTGAGGAATTTCAAGCCTTCGAGCAAGACTCGGACTTGGGATCTCGTCCAACTCCCTGCTGGTATTGAGCCTGTTAGATGCAAATGGGTCTACAAGGTCAAGTGGTGATCTGATGGATCCATTAAACGGCACAAGACTCAGTTAGTGGCTCATGGTTTCACTCGGGAATATAGGATAGACTACGAGACATCTGCATCCGAGGCTTAGATGACCACAGTATGTGCCCTCCAGGCAGTTGCAACTATTCGCCGCTGGCCCCTTCTCCAAATGGATGTGAAAAATATATTTTTTTCATGGTAACCTTTAAGAGGTGGTCTATATGCAGCCTCCTCCTGGCCTGCACACTCCCCCTCAGCATGTTTGTCATATTCGCTGATGCACTACGGACTCAAGAAAGCCTCTCGTGCCTTATTTGTGCTTCATGCAGGCAGTCACCGAGACCGGTTTTGTTGAGAGCTTACAAAACCACTCTGTTTGTGCAGTCCTCACCTCAAGTCTGGGTGATTCTCATGTTGTACACAGGTGATACCACCGTTGTGATGACCTCTTCAGCAGCACCTCCGGTGCCAGTTCCATATGAAGGACTAAGGTCCCCTTTGCTAGGTGTCAGTTCCAGATGAAGGACTTAGGTCCCCTTCGCTACTTCCTCAGGCTTGAGTTCACCCACAGTGAGCGAGGGATTCTGGTCTCCCAGTAGAAGTACACCGCTGACATCCCCAGTCGAGTTGCTCTTTCCGATGATCACTCCGTTGACACTCCACTCGAGCTTCACATGAAGCCCCGACCTACAAACGGCGAGCCTCTCTCACATACCCTACTCGGTACAGAAAACTCGTTGGTTAATTGGTCTACCTCTACATCACCAGGCTCTATATTGCCCATGCAATCAACATAGTCACCCAGCTCGTTGAGATCACTCGCTTTACGCCCTACACTACCTCTTGCGGATTCTTCGGTGCTTTCGAGGCACCATCACCCGGCCTACTCTGATGCTGACTGGGTTGGGGATTCAACTACTCACCGCTCAACTACTGGCTATTGCATGTTTCTTGGGGACTCATCTCATGGCGAAACAAAATGCAAGAGGTTATTCCTATCTCCAGTACCGAGGCAAAGTTTTGAGCCATGGCCTCTACCACCAAGGAGATAATTACTTGTAGTGTCTCCTTAGGGATCAAGGAGTTGAGATTTCTAGGCCTACAGCTATTCATTGTGATAACCAGAGTGACAGACAAAATACTAGCAACCCGGTTTTCCACGAGAGGACGAAGCACATCGAGCTCGATTGCTACTTTATCCCTCTCCCTTATGTTTTATCTATCCCTCTCCCTTATGTTTTATCTGGAGAGCAAATCGCTTACTTCTTTACGAAGTCACACCCAGCTCCGTGCTTCCAATTCCAACTTAACAAACTCATGGCGCATGATGCACCTTGAGTTTGAGGGGAGGGGGGGGTGTTAGAGATACTTGTATGTATTAAGTTATACATCCTTCCATTGTGTATGGGACTCATACCCTCTTGCTTTAATGAGAAGGCATTCTCTCCCTCCCTCCCTCCCTCCCACAATATGTCCAAAATGGTTTGATTCACTTGCAGAATACTAGCATTATCCAATATTAGAATCCAGCCTAGTAGCATTCAGTAAAGCCAATAAGCCATGCAGTTCTTATATGAACAACTATTAAAACGATCCGTATACGCAGATGAAAATTGATTGTGGTAACCATCAAGAAAAAAAAGAATTGGTAATTTCCAGAAATAACATCAAAGAGTACTAGCATTGACGATATGGTACTCAAAAGTAGATAATTAATTCAACTATGTAAATTTCAAGAGTCCAGAGACAGAGCTCAAACAGTAGAAATTTTTTGACAAATAACGAGACCATATTTATGTGAGGAGCGTTCTACACAGCGAAGAATTCATACAGTCAAGAATCCACTGAATCCATATTGCAGAGTTGGTACAATATTAACGCCCAGTTCCAGGTCATTGAGATACGGTCCATTTACATCCATGATGCTGTTAACATCAGGAAAGCCTGAGAAAGCCCAAGTGTGGTTGAGGCGAATGCTATAGTCAAATATTTGAGGACCTTGTTCGTGAAATATTATTGCTCCTTTGATCTTGGGGTTTGTTAAGTTCCTGATACAGAGAAAACATGGTTGTTAGCTTCTAGGAGACAATGTAACAACGCAATTGCCTAACAGACACAAGCAGTTCATTCCTCATGTAGTAACCAGAACATTATATTAGATAGAACTAA
Source organism: Chamaelirium japonicum (assembly GCA_947650365.1). Classification (NCBI taxonomy): domain Eukaryota; kingdom Viridiplantae; phylum Streptophyta; class Magnoliopsida; order Liliales; family Melanthiaceae; genus Chamaelirium; species Chamaelirium japonicum. Next base: position 58,111,931 of record OX393554.1, on the reverse strand, counting down.
ACTCCAACGAAAACATAGGATAGATAAGCCCTGGACCATAGCTCATATTGACTATTATAAAACGACCACATTCGAAGAGCTGAGATTATAAGAGTAACTTAAATTACACTATTCATCGATATCTTTTATGTCCAGCTTCTGACTAGGGGAATATTTCCACATAATAAGCAGATAAATAGATTTGTTTCGCTTAATTAGAAGGATTTGGCCTTCACACGTTATTAATAAAGCCAACAGATACATGCTCCAAAAAGAGAGGTGAATTAAGGGGATTACAAGGACTTTCAACTATCGTAGTGTTGATCTTTTAGAAGGATCACATTTGCACTTAGTGACTTAGGTGCGTGAATTAAAATGGGACTTGGTGGAAGTTTAAAAGATTAATTCGAGCAAGAGGAGTACAATAATGTAAATAAAGTGATTAATTGATGCGATCTAAGTTGTTGATGAGATGGGACATGGCTTGATAGTCATGGTTATGGTTGATCTAGGGCTTAGATTTTCGTAGTCAAGTCTTTAATTAGTTATGTATCAACTTACATCCTTCAGTAGACATTTTGGAATAACATAACTTAATAAAATTTTGAAGCAATTTTGCATGGCGTCGGATTTGGAAGCAATGGTGCTTGCATGGGCATTCGATTTGGACATGTATCCAGGCTACTCGAAAAGAAGGAAAAAACTTCATAGAGGACAACATATATCATTTTTTTTTTGCAAAAACATATATCATATTTGTTCTTCATATAGTAAAATAAACATAAATACTATTGACTTACATGGCATCCTTTGATAATCATATTCACATAGTATCATTAAATGATATCCTAAGAAAACTTGATTACAAATAAGAATCACACAGTAAATATTCATCGCTATGCTAAAACTAAATAAGAAAATGTGTCATATGAATTATCTTAGCATGGAACCATGACTAATCCAAAGAGCGGCGTATTCAACTTAATATAATAGGAGCATTCAAAACTTCTATTAAGTGATTCCAAGTTTGCTCTTTATCTTTATGCCACATTGGATATATAAAAGAGAATTGTGTTATTTTCACTCCACTTGGTCTTGATCGAGGCTTTGTGGGATTTTTACCACACACACACACGTATCTCACGCACATCACCGCCCGCCCATGGCCCATTCCAGCCCAAGTTAATTTTAATTTTACTTTCAATTCTTTAACCATTTATTGTACATTATCTGCAAAGGTCATGTAATGATCGCTAACCAATAGTGAATTATTTCTACAAGTTGGGCTTCCTACCAGTTGGATAACTATGGCCCACTTATCAAAAGTGCAGGCAATAGATAGTAAATAATAAGATTTTTTGGCGTTGCTAGTAGAATAAGACATGATCGAATACCATTGGGATAAAGAATAGATCTATATAAAGGTCAGTAGCAGGATGACTTGGAAAATGGGAACATTACTTGGAAAATTTCCTACTCTAATTTTTATTTGAAACTTCAATTATATTTTCAATAACCTAAGTCGCTTTTCCTTTGCAGGCTAAATTTGTGCTATTTGCACCAATTTCACGACAAAATTTATTTATGGCATTTCGATAGCCTACGTCTCTTTTCCTTTGCAGGCTAAAGTTGTTGTCATATTGTTGTGTCGCCATTACAAGCACACAATAATCTAGGGCCAAACTCATTCAAAGGAAGTCAGATTCCTTGACCGTACTTGTAATTAGACCCAAATGTGTTGTTTATTCTCAGGGCTCCCATAAGTCATCGGGTTAATCTTTTGTCAAACATAATAGATCTTATTGACCACTTTGTTGAAAATTATACATTAAAACTTAATTATTGTACTTTTTCCCAATCAACCAATCGCAATACGCCAATTAATGGTGATAGAACTGACAATGTTGTGGCCACAATGGACCAGAATGGTGTGGAAATGATAATCCGAGTAACCATCTTCCCATCCAGACATTGAGTCTTTTGACAAAGGGCAATTGGTGAAGTCCGAGCACACAACAAAACCTTCGGAGCGCCTGGCATTTCAGGGACGTCGTTGGAGTATCAAAAATGTTAATGCAAATCAAGTGACTATGGGGGGAGTAAATCACATTTACATGTTTCCTTATCAAAGTTAATATCGTTACATGCTTGTAGAAAAAAATAGTATTATTTCTAATGTTTGCAATAGTAGGAATCTAAAACTTACCTATATCTACTAAAATTAAATCTAACCATTTACCAAAAAATCTCAAGGAGACGCACTACTATGTACATCGTCATGGTGCATGTGAGTCTATGACAACTTGTACAACATATTCCTCTCCTAATTTATATCACCTTAACTAAGAGAGTAAATTGATAGTTGGTCGTGCATGAATGGACGAAAGCATTTATGGATTTTAGGAGCATTGTTCCAGTCGAACAATTAACGAGAAAGTTAATTACTTCCCATTCACAATGCTTGATCAACGTCGGCCATCAAAGTGAACCTATATATATATATATATATATATATATATATATATATATATACACACACACACACACACACACACACATATATATATATATATAGAGAGAGAGAGAGAGGAATGCTTAGGTGCATCCTGCGGTCCGCGGTCCACAGCCGTCCAATGCACCACTCCGTGCATCAGATGCACGCGGCCGGTGCATCGAACAGCTGCGGACCGCAGACCGCACCTAAGCATTCCTATATATATATATATAGAGAGAGAGAGAGAGAGAGTTGTGAGCTACCGGTTTAGAAAGTGAGCTGCGCTCACTTTGACCCCCTTAGAAGTTTTAGAATTTGATGAAATTTGGTAAGGGTGTTGTCTAGGGTAAGATGATCATTCTCACCCATTTTCATCAAATTCTAAAACTTCTAGGGGGGGGTCACATGGTCGAAGCAAAATCTGTCGTCCGCAGTCACCGTTAAAATCAGCATATTTTGCTTCGACCATTTGACCCCCCTAGAAGTTTTGGAATTTGATGAAAATTGATGAGGATGATCATCTTACCCTAGACAACACCCTCACCAAATTTCATCAAATTCTAAACAAATGATAAAATGCCGCATCGTGCGACACAACACGCACCGGCGGCACTGCACACCACATCTAACATCCCTATATATATATATATATATATATATATATATATATATATATATATATATATATATATATATATAGAGAGAGAGAGAGAGAGAGGAATGTTACAGTGAGCTGTGAGCTGCGGTTTTAGAAAGTGAGCTGCGGGTATTTTCACCCCCCTAGAAGTTTTGGAATTTGATGAAATTTGGTGAGGTTGTTGTCTAGGATTAGATGATCATCCTCACCAATTTTCATCAAATTCCAAAACTTATAGAAGGGTCAAATGGTCGAAGCAATTTCTGTCGTCCGCAGTCACCGTTAAAATCTGCAGATTTTGCTTCGACCATTTGACCCCCCTAGAAGTTTTGGAATTTGATGAAAATTGGTGAGGATGATCATCTTATCCTAGACAACAACCTCACCAAATTTCATCAAATTCCAAAACGTTTTGGGGGGTCAAAATACCCGCAGCTCACTTTCCCCCCATGGCAGCTCACAGCGCAACGTAACAGCCCTATATATATATATATATATATATATATATATATGAGAAATGCTATAATGCGGCATGCGGTAAGTGCGGCACCGCACCGCAGCCGTCTGAAGCACTGCTGCATGCATGTGATACACGCAGCGCGTGCATCAGACGGCTGCGGTGCAGTGCCGCACGTACCGCATGCCGCAGCATAGCATGCCCCATATATATATATATATATATATATATATATATATATATATATAGAGAGAGAGAGAGAGAGAGAAAACGGGAGGTGAGCTGCCAGCCTATTTTTTATTTGAGCTACCACTTATCAACCGTTCGATTGGCGAAGAATAAAGGGCTCAGATCGTGCCGTATTTCAGCTGTATTACAGCACAGCTGTAATACAGCTGTTCCACACCGACCTCTCCGACCTCCAGCCAACCTCCCCGACCTCCAAACCCGGCGCCGGCAAACCCCGATCAGAGGGAGAAGACATGCCTCCGGCAGCCCCTTCCTCTCGCGACCACCGACGAGGTCCTCCGGCGCCGATCCAGCCCAACCTCCCCCTTCCCCCTCTGATGTCGAAGGTGGTTGCCGGCGAGGAAGGAGGAGATCAGAGGGAGAAGGGGGAGGCCAGCCCGACTGGGGAATCACAGTCACCTGTCGGAGGGGGAGGAGAAGGGGCTGCCGGAGGTGCCTGCAGGAGGGGGTGCCGGCATCGGAGGGGGAGGAGAAGGTGCTGCCGGTGGTTTGGGGCTGCTGAAGGTGCCTGCCGGAGGGGGAGGAGGGGGTGCCGGCTGCCGGAGGGATGATGGGGGTCGGGGGTCTGCCGGCGTCGGAGGGGAGAGAAGGGGCTGCGATCAGCACCGGGGGGAGGGGGCTGCGATCGGCGGGTGGTCGGGGGTCTGCCGGCGCCGGGGGTGAAGTGGAGGTTGGTCGGGAAGGGGGAGAGGTGGAGGGTGGTCGGGAGGGGGGTTGCAGAGAGAAAGAGAGATGGGGGGTGGGTTACAGCTGTTGCTGTTTTTCTTTTTTAATAAACGGACTGTGAGATGGGTTTAATTGGAGGGCTTACAGCTGACAGCCTAATTTCAAATTAGGTTGTCAGCTCATACCCCGTATTCTCTCTCTCTCTCTCTCTCTCTCTCTCTCTCTCTATATATATATATATATATATATATATATATATATATATATATATATATATATATATATATATATATATATATATATATACCTCTCGGCTATTCTTAACTGTAAACAAGACTCTCTTCCTACCAAGTATCTCGGCCTCCCTTTGTCTTCAGCGAGACTTCTCAGGAGTGACTGGTTCAAAGTTATTGAGCGTGTGGAATCTAGACTTATGGGTTGGCAGGGGAAGCATCTCTCTCTAGGAGGCAGATTGACTCTGGTCAATGCTGTCCTGACCCTTATCCCCTCGTATCATTCTTCCTTCTTCTTAATGCCTAAGTGGGTGATTAAGAAAATTGATACCATCCGGAGTTGCTTCCTTTGGAAGGGAGCTGATCCTAACTCCAAAGCTTACCATCTTGTTAATTGGGGCGCGGTCTGCAAGTCCAGAGAAGAAGGGGGCTTGGGAGTCATCAACCTTGCTGATCACAACAAAGCTCTATTGGGTAAGTGGTGGTGGAGACTCCAACGACATCAAGGAGACATCTGGAGCGCTGTGATCAGGGGGTCGTTATTTCAAACGCTTCAAGCCTTTACAGACGAGAAGTAGAGCTTCCGGCAAAATCTCTCCGTTTTGGAAGGGCATTCAGCGAATTGGTAATATCTACAAATGTGGTACTAATTTGGTTATCCATAACGGGAAGTCCACTCTCTTTTGGGAAGACAGGTGGTTAGTCGAAGGCTGTCTGAAGAACTGGTACCCGGATCTGTATGAGCTCGCTTGGTCGAAGTCTTGTTCAGTTAGATCACAGTGTGTCATTCGAGACAATAGGACTATCTGGAGCATTAAATTCCGACGGAACATTCCAGACTTCCTCCTCTACCAAGTGAGGGAATTGGAGAACCTATTGCAGCTGCTCTCCGTTAATGAAGAGGAAGATGAGGTCACTTGGCGTTTGTCGTCCTCAGGCAGGTTCTCTTCTAAATCCTTCTACAACTTCATCAACAAGGGGGGTGTTATCTGTCCGATAGCCAATCATCTTTGGAAGTCTAGAGTGCCTCTGAAGATCCGCATCTTCATGTGGTTGATGACCAAAAAGAAGCTTCTTACGAGAACCAACCTTCAAAACAGGGGGAACACCAACATTTCTGACACAACGTGTGTGCTTTGCGATCAGGCCAAAGAAGATACGAACCACCTCTTTATTCACTGCCCTTTTTCTAAGGGAATCTGGGACCACTTAAAGAGAGGTTTGAAGATCAGAGGGACCCCAGGTTCTGTTTTTTCGATGTGGACAGTTTGGAGGAAGAAGAGAATTAAGAATCGCTTGCGGCACAGTTGGGACTTCCTAGTTATGGCTGTTTGCTGGAGTATCTGGATTGAGCGCAACAACAGGATTTTCCGTAAGACCAAATTGTCGCTAGGCCAGGTTCGGTTGGCTATCAAGAGGAGATTGCTGCAATGGAAAGTGGTCCTTCAAGGGAAGAAACTCGAACAGCTCGACAACATTATCTGTAACCTTTTTTGATTTTTTGCTCTCTTGACTGTAAGTTCTTCCTTTGCTCTTTTTAATGGACTGGTAGGGGTCTAGGCCGAACCCCCCCTCATACACTGAGAGGGTTTTCTCAAAAAAAAAAAAAAAAAAAAAAAAATATATATATATATATATACACATATATAGTTAAAGTGTGTACATACTTAGCCCTGTATAGGTTAGACTAATCTCTCTTGGGGTATGTTCACCTTTGCTGACCTCCTCTCTTGTACAGCTATATGATCTCTCTCTTGAGATGGTCATGCCTCACACGGGTTAGTCCCACATCGGTAATGGGAGCAGATGATGAGCTGCTTATATACCCGCCTTGGACCTCTCCTTACAAGCCGGTTTTGTGAGGAAGCAGGTATCCAAGGGTTTGGGTTCGTCACATGATATCAGAGCTAATGGGTTGATCCATTGCCATCGATTGAAAGATCAGGAGGTTGCATCCACTTCTTCTCCAGCCGACGCAGTGTTGAGCAGTGGATTCATCATCGTCTTCTCCGACATTCAAAATCTGCAGATCTGAGATCGAGATCAAGGAAGACAGATGTGTTAAGATCGAGGAAGACAGCCACGTTTAGCTCAAAATGGTGAGCTTTCTTCGATCAATAGCTTCAACAGTGAGCTTTCTTCAATCCAAAAATTAGCTTCATCTGATTCGTGCCATGCTAGGGAGGAATCGAATCCTTCTCAGCCGTTGTCATCGGTGAAGATCTCCCTCTCCTTCATTGGACCTTCCCCGACGTCGTCATTGGGTGGATTCCTTGCTCGTCCTTGGCTACCGTTTGAGGTCTCAGTCGTCGCCATCAGTGAAGTTCTCCCTCTCCGTCATCATACCTTCCCCACCGTCGTCATCGAGTAGATTCCCTGCTCGTCCTTGGCCGCCGTTTGGGGTCAGATCTGAGATCTGTCCGTTCTCTTTTCTCTTTTAGGTTTTTTGTCAAAAAGAACAACGAAATCGGATCGGATCGGATCGGGTCGGGTTTAAAACATTTCGAAACCAAAGCTCCATGCACTTAACTTCAGCCGGTTCAGTCACTACAGATAAGCCACTTCAGCCGGTTCAGTCTCTGAGAATCATTTAGGTTCATTCCGGTTTAGTCCTCCGGTTTACTCACTTCAGTTGCTGCAAGTTAAATCATCATTGTTAACAGAGAGCTCAGTCATAGAGCTCAGTTTACCTTGTTTTCAAGTGCTGCAAGAAACCTCTAGTGATCAATTGCTGTGAGTAGAGAACTGTGTTCAGTCAACTTCTCTGCTGTGAATCAGTCACTTCTGTTCAGAGCAGAGAGCTCTCTGTTGTGAGCAAAGAACTCTGTTCAGTCCTCCTTGCTGTGAATCAGCAACTGTTCATCCAATACTTAAGTGGTCCTGCTCAAATTGCCTTGAATGGCGACCACCATGGGTTCCCAGATCAAGCTTCCTCTCATGGATGTTCAACTCATCGGATTGTCAAACTTTCGACTTTGGTCCTCCACACTACGGATGAATCTTGAAGCACATGATTTGTGGGGTTACATCGATGGCACAAAATTGGCTTCGTCCCTCACCACTGCTAGTTCGGTGTCTTCAGGTATTACCTCCACCACTCAGCCTACTACAGAGTGGATTCGGGTCAATAAGCTCATATGTGCCTATATCGGAGGCTCTGTCTCTCACGACCTTCGTTTAGAGACTCTACAGTTTCAGACCTCTCGAGAAATGTGGTTGTACTTGACTCGGATGTTCGTTCAGCTTGGTAGAGCTCGTGAGTACCAACTCCTTTGTGAGTTTGACGCACTGATTTAGGATACCAGTACTATTCGAGAGTTCTTTGCTTCCATGTCTGCCGTCTGGCGCGAGCTTGCTACTATGGAGCCTATCTACCCCCCTGAAGCAGTACTTGCTCACCGATGTTACAGGGAGCGTCAGCACCTGTATCAGTTTTTATGCGCCTTCGGCCTGAGTTCGAGCCGATCCGCAGACAGCTGCTCCATCGGGACCCGATTCCGAGTTTGGATAGTGCTCTCTCTGAGCTACTTGCAGAGGAGACACACTTAGGCACTTTAGCACCCCATCGTGCTCCCGTCTCCGAATCTGTTCTTGCTACCACTTCTCTCCCGGTCAGTCAAACTTCCTCTGATGGCCCTATCAAAGACTGGCGTTCTACAGAAGATCGACGCTCAGTTGGAAGTTCAACTACACACCTATCTTGCTCCTATTGCAAGAAGCGTGGCCACACACGGAAGACTTGCTACAAGCTCCATGGGAGACCTAGTCGACCGCATCAACCCACTGCAGCCACTATTTCGTCAGCAGCTGCTCTTTCTGCTCCTATTCCTGAGCTTTTACAGCTAGTGCTCAGCTACAGCAGCTTCAGCAGACACTCCGGTTTTCGTCGATCAACACCTCAGCCACTGGCACGCCCAGGGGGACCTCAGCCACCAACACTTTCGCCATGTCTACCTCTTCTGGTACTGCCTCTGCCGCGTGGATCTTTGATTCAGGAGCCACTCACCATTTGACTTCAGATGCTTCCACTCTTACTAATCGTGGTAGTGTTCCACCAGAGTTTCAGATCCGCACTGCTAATGGCTTTCCCCTTCTAGTCTCTTGCCGGGGGTCCATCACCACCTCTTCTTACCCTAGTAGTCGTCTCGCTCTGTCTGACATCCTCCTTGCCCCAAATCTGTCGATGAATCTTATTTCTGTCAGTCGACTTGATGATTTAGGCTTTACCACCACATTCTCATCCTCCTCTTGTTTGGTGCAGGACCCTCGTAAGTCGTATCAGCCGGAGGATTGGGACTGGGAGTAGAGTTGGTGGCCTGTATCACTTGGAGCACCTGCATGTTCCCTTCCTCCACCTCCGTTGCTACCGCATGCATGACATCCGACCTATGGCATCGCCGCCTTGGCCATCCCTCAGTTGAGCGGCTTAGGGGCATGTTTCAGTCAGGCCATTTTCGTGATATCCCTTTTACCCCTCCTCCTTGTGTGAGTTGTAGATTGGCAAAGCATTCAGCTCTGTCACTTCCTTCTAGTGAGTCTTTATCATCTTGTATCTTTGATTTAGTGCATTCTGACATCTGGGGTCATGCCCCTGTTATGTCTGTTTCTGGGTTTTCTTATTATGTAAGCTTTATTGATGAATTCTCTCGTTTTACTTGGGATTACTTTTTACGTCGTCGATTGGATGTTTGCCAAGTTTATCGCGACTTCACTAGTATGGTTCACACTCAGTTTGAGAAGAGAGATAAGATTTTTCGATCCGATAGTGCTTGAGAGTATCTCTCTTCCGACTTTCGTGCTGTGATTTTCTCTCAGGGGACTTTATCCCAACAGTCATGTCCTTACACACCTGCTCAAAACGGGGTCGCCGAGCAGAAGCATCGTCACATTCTTGAGACAGCTCGGTCTCTTTTGTTTTCTGCTTCCATTCCTCGACAGTTTTGGCCTGAGGTTGTCATGACATTTGTCCATCTTATCAATCGGGCTCCCTCCTCGTTTCTCTCTAGTCGGTCTCCATTTCAGACACTTTACTCCACTTTGCCAAATTATCGGGTTCTGCGAACCTTTGGTTGTACTAGCTTTGTTCTACTTCCACCTGGGGAGCATACAAAGCTTTCTCGAGCTGTTAGGTGTCTTTTCGTAGGGTACAGTTTTGAGCATAAGGGTTGGCGTTGTTATGATCCCTCTGTTCGACGTATTCGTATTTCTCGAAATGTGACCTTTTTCGAGGACACCCCCTTCTTCTCTGAGACTCCTCCCTCTCCGGACTTGTCTTTTCTTCAGACTACTCGCTCGTCTTTTGGTGTTCTTCCTACTCCAGTGCCTCCAGTTGTCCCCACAGACTCTACTCCCGTGATTGAGTCCTCACGACCACCTATCATTTACACCTACACTCGCCGCCAACCAGCACCAACTCTGCCTACACCACCTACCTCAACTGCTACCACTGCATTTGCATCGCCTTCCGGTTCTCCACCTCTACAACCAGTCTCGCCTGCCAGTACAGATGGGTCATCTACTCCTCGTCTCTCAGCGCTACCCTGAGCGTGAGCGACATCCACCCGATCGCTATGGTTTTTCTCAGGTTGCTTCTTATTCGTCTCAGTTTTACTCCTTTCTTGCGACCATCCACTCTCTTCAAGAGCCACAAACTTACCATGAGGCCCTTTAGATTCCGCATTGGCAGCAGGCTATGGCTGAGGCATTGCAGGCCCTCCACCAGACTGGTACTTGGGAGTTTGTTCCTCTTCCTCCAGGGAAGGACCCCATTACCTGTCGTTGGATCTACCGGATTAAGACTCATTCAGACGGGTATGTTGAGTGGTACAAGGCCCGTCTAGTTACTCATGGGCAAGGTTCGAAATTTCCATTTCGGTCAATATTTCGACCTCCTGGAAAATGGAAATATTTCGTGGAAATATTTCGACAGTGTGGAAATATTGTGATTTGATGGAAATGGTGGAAATATTGATTTTTTAATGGAATTTTTGAATGAAACTCTGGATAATCATAAACTAAGTATAGATACACGTTTTAGAACACTTAGATAATATTTATACCCTATCTACGGGTGTAGAGCATCACAAAGTATGTATTTTGCATTTGAGTCTGTGAGTCTTGTGCAGTCTTGTTTGAACCTGTTTTGATCTATGTTTTCTAAATGGTTTTTAATCTTTTTTGTGGAGAAAAATATTTCCAAAATAAAGATTAGTTGATTGTTAAATTAATGCTTCAAACGATTTTGAAAATGGACTTAAAACAAGAAAGTTGTGCAAGTTTGAAATCGTACAAAAATTATGCTGAAATGCAAAACACTGTTTTTTTACTAAGTCTGAAAAAATGAGTTTTTATAAAGAAAAGTTTTTATACATTCAAAATTTTCTTTGACGGACCATGGTTTTCTAGATGTACTTGTAGTTCTACATCTTGTGGAATTTTTTGAGCTAAAAATGAGTTGATTTAACCACTTTTCTCAACATACAAATTTTATGAAAAACCGAAAAAACTGTTTTCTCCTACTAAAACTGAAAACCTACTTTTTGATTCACTTGGTTTTTGATTTTTTTGATATTTTTATTGAAATCAAATGGGGGGGTATTTGCTTATTTACATATAATAACTTAAAGTAAATGGAGAAAATAAAAATTAAGTAAGACGACATTTACTTAAATGTTATTATATGTAAATAAGCTGCTGAAACCGAAACCCCCAGTCCCCTTTTATAACCAGTCAGTCCCAATATTTCGGTGCCAAAATCCCGAAATTTCCCGAAATATCTCGAAATTTCCACGAAATATCGCGATATTTCGTGCCGGCAAATATATCGTGCGAAATATCGCGATATTATCGTGATTTCTATTTCGTTTGATATCGCAGTAGACATTTCGTGTCGAGGTCTGGGAAAACCGAAATATTTCGCGATATTTCGCGAAATATTTCGAGATTTTGTACCTTGCATGGGTATACACAGGAACACGGCATTGACTATGAGGAAACCTTTGCTCCTGTTACGAAGATGACCAGTGTACGGACCTTGCTAGCTGTTGCTTCCGTTCGTCGTTGGCCGCTATTTCAGATGGATGTGAGGAATGCATTTCTTCATGGAGACCTCTCCGAGGAGGTTTATATGCTACCACCTCCTGGTCTTCCAACTCCTCCCCAGCATGTTTGTCGTCTTCGCAAGGCTATCTACGGGCTCAAGCAAGCTCCAAGGGCTTGGTTTGAGCAATTCCGGTCCTCCGTACTTGCAGCTGGTTTTACAGAAAGTCTGAACGATTATGCTATGTTCACTCGTACCTCTAGTCATGGTCGTGCGATCTTGCTTCTCTACGTCGACGACATGATTTTCACTGGTGATGATACTGCCATCATTGATTATCTAAAGCGACACCTCCAACAGTAGTTTGAGATGAAAGACCTTGGTAATCTTCGATACTTCCTTGGTCTTGAGGTTGCTTTCTATCCTCGAGGATATCTTATCTCTTAGCAGAAGTTTGCTTCTGATGTCTTGAGTCATTCTGGACTCACCAACTCTCGGACCGTGGACACACCGATGGAGCTTAATGTGAAGCTCCGTCCAACTGATGGCGAGCCACTCTCAGATCCCACTCGTTACACTTACAAACAGCTTGTTGATGCTCTTGTATATTTGACGATCACTCATCCAGACATCTCACATGCCGTTCGCGTTGTTAGTCAGTTTGTCAGCACTCCTCGCTCAGTTCGCTATGCCTCACTACTGAGAATTCGTCGCTATCTTCGGGGTACGGTGACTCATTCCTTGTTACTGTTGTCTTCCTCCTCTTTGGAGCTACGCGCCTACGCAGATGCGGACTGGGCAGGTGACCCCACTGATCGACGTTCCACCACTGGCTTCTGTATCTTCTTAGGTGACTCATCTCCTGGAAGAGCAAGAAGCAGGATATTGTTTCCCTCTCTAGCACCGAGACGGAGTATCGTGCTATGGCACAAACGGCGTGTGTGGTTGTTTGGCTACGACGTCTACTCGATGATCAACTGACCTCGTCGACTCCCCTCCATTGCGACAATCGGAGTGATATCCAGATTGCTAGCAACATGGTGTTCCACGAGCACACGAAGCACATCGAGCTTGATTGTCATTTTGTGCGTCATCGATACGTGGATGGCACGCTCTCGCTTCCATATGTGTCTTCTACAGATCAGCTTGCCGACTTCTTCACGAAGACACACACCATCCAGAGATTTCTAACTCTCCAGAACAAACTTTTGGTGTATGATCCACCTTGAGTTTGAGGGGGGTGTTAGAGTGTGTACATACTTAGCCCTGTATAGGTTAGACTAATCTCTCCTGGGGTATGTTCACCCTTGGTGACCTAATCTCATGTACAGGTATATGCTCACACACATAGGGCCATTGCCCCCATTGAGTGCATATACTTTTCACTCCCATCTCTCTCTCTATTTCTGTCTCTCTCTCTCTCTCTCTCTCTCATTTATCTTTATCATATATATATATATATATATATATATATATATATATATATATATATATATATATATATATATATATATATATAGGAAAATAAGTTTCTATGACATGTCATAGGGAGTACCCTATGACATATGGTGAGTTAGTAACCCTAGAATATTTAGAATGTTCTGAATTTTTATGAGGATGATCACCCTATCTTAGATAGGACCCCCACAAAAAATCGGCTCATTCTAAAACTTCTAGAGGCATCAAATATGATTTTCAATTTAACGGTTAAAATGAATGGCCGATAAAGCTTCTAGCATTTGATGCCCCAACAAGTTTTAGAATGCTTTGATTTTTTGTGAACATTCTATCTAAGGTAAGGTGATCACCCTCAAAAAAAATCGGCACATTCTAAACATTCTAGCATTACTAATTCACCATATGTCATAGAGTACTCCCTATGACATGTCATAGGAACCCAGCCCTCATATATATATATATATATATATATATACATATATATATATATATATATATATATATATATAGGGAAAGGGGAACCTGGACCTGAGGTGCAGCGTCGTTGCTGCACCTCAGGCCTTGTTTTACCATCGTAGAAGTTTTGGAATTTGATGAAATTTGGTGAGGGCGTTGTCTAGGGTAAGATGATCATCCTCACCAATTTTCATCAAATTCCAAAACTTCTAGGGGGTTCAAATGGTCAAAGCAAAATCAGCCGTCCGCAGTCACCGTTGAAATCTACAGATTTTGCTTCAACCATTTGATCCCCCTAGAAGTTTTGGAATTTGATGAAAATTGGTGAGGATGATCATCTTACCCTAGACAACACCCTCACCAAATTTCATCAAATTCCAAAACTTCTAGGGAGGTAAACAAGCGAGAGGTGCAGCGTCATTGCTGCACCTATATATATATATATATATATATATATATATATATATATATAACCACCAAAACATTTTCAGAAGATAATTAGGTGCTAAACATGCTCTGGTATCATAATGCAATCACTATTGGGGGCAGACGGATTATTGGAGTCATAGGACTAATAAATCTATAGTACGTCCACAATTGTCATTTGCAAATAATTGCCATCATGACATAGAAAACATGAAACTACAGTGAATGCACGATCATATTTATCAATTGGCATGGCAGCAATACAACCATTTGAAGCCATTATGAACAGAAGTAAAACAAACCGTTCCAGGATTCCATTTAAGGGTTTGCAGTATAAAACTCCTTAACCACTAATTAAATAATGAGAATAACAGTTTTTTTTTGATATAATAAGCTTAATAAATAGAAGCTGGCATTTAACAGCTTCTAATTTGGAAGCATTCTAGCAACTTACTAAGATACAAAATAATAAAAAAAACATAAATTACTTGGGCTGATCATTAACGCCATAAAGATCCGAGCGTATGTAAGTCTCCAGGCCTAATTCATCTTTGTAGATTCTTCCAACCATCTATTAAGAGGGGGAAAACTGCCCATCAAAACAGTAAACAATAGCAATAATAGGCGCATGGAGAGAAATTTGAATACAATGTGAAGAATATGACAGCAAAAGCATAATATATGATAGACAGCTTGTTATTTTAACGAGAGGGAATTTTAGTTCGCTCATGGTATATGATAGACAGACATTTTTTTTTTTTTTTTTTTTTTGAGAAATCCCTCTCAGTGTATGAGGGGGGGTTCGGCCTAGACCCCTACCAGTTCATTAAAAATAAGAGATCTGGGTACAAAAACAAGACAGGAAAGCACAATCAAAAGAGGTTACAAATAATGTTATCTAACTGCTGAAGCTCCTTCCCCTGCAAGGCAACTTTCCACTGAATCAGTCTCCTCTTAGCCAAATTCTTGACAACTTCTGAATCCGAACTCTTCTGTCTAAAAATTCTGCAATTACGCTCCATCCAAATACTCCAGCACACAGCCATAACCACCAAATCCCAGCTGTGTCGGAGTCTTCTCTTAATGCGCTTCTCTCTCCAAACAGTCCATAAGGAAAACACTGATCGTGGCGCACCTCTAATCTTCAGGCCTTTCCTCAGGGGATCCCAAATCCTCTGAACAAAAGGACAATGCAGAAACAGATGGTTAACATCTTCACGGCCATGTCCGCATAGGACACAATCAGCATCTGTAACCCGTTGGTTACCACGACGGAGTAAGTTGGTTTTAGTCAGCAACTTCTTCTTTATCATCAGCCACATAAAGATCCGAATCTTCAGTGTGCTTTGGCCTTCCACAAGGCTCCAGCTACCGGGCATATCACTCCTCCCTTGTTAATGAAGTTGTAGAAGGATTTCGTAGAAAAATTTCCTGAGGGTGCCAGTCTCCAAGTTGCCTCATCCTCTGCGTCCTCTAAAGTAATGAGTTGCAGAAGGTCCATCAGCTCTTGGACTTGGAATTGAAGAAATATCGAGATATCTCTACGGAATTTCAGATCCCAAGTGGAGATATTATTGGAAATGTGGCATTGAGATCGAACCGACGCTTTCTTATCCCAAGCTAACTCATAAAGGTCCGGATACCAATCTTTAAGCTGACCCTCCACCAGCCATCTATCCTCCCAGAAAATAGTAGACTTCCCATCTCTCACACGCAGCTTAGTCCCACATTTATATATGTGGCCTATCTTCTGGATTCCTTTCCAAAAAGGCGAGATTTTCCCAGAAATTCTACTCCGGACCTGCAGCGGCTTGAATCTTTTGAAATATCTCCCACGAATCACCGAGCTCCAATGATCTCCTTGATCATTCTGAAGTCGCCACCACCATTTACCCTGCTTTATTGTGGTCCGCAAGATTGATGACTCCCAGTCCTCCTTCTTCTTTAGACTTGCAGACCAAACCCCACTTAGCCAGGTGATAAGCCTTTACACTAGCGTCCGCCCCTTTCCACAAGAAGTTACTTCTGATCAAGTCTATCTTCGAGATGACCCACTTAGGCATAAGATAAAAGGAGAGATGGTAGGACGGTATCATCGTGAGAACTGCATTGATAAGCGTCAATCGTCCTCCCAGCGAAAGGTTTATGCCTTTCCACTCTGCTAGCCGGATATCCATTTTTTCAATCACCTTGTACCAGTCGCTCTTCTTGATTTTGTTGTCATTCAGCGGTAGACCCAGATATTTCGTAGGCAGGGAGGCTCTACGGCAATTCAACACTGCAGCTAGAGAAGTCGCAAGCTGATCATTGACTCCAATATGGAATAGAGAAGTCTTCGAGAAGTTCACCTTCAGCCCGGAAACCATCTCTAAGGAATAGAGAAGGATCTTAAGCAGGCTGACCTGCTCCCTCTTCGCCGCACAAAAAATGATTGTGTCATCCGCAAAATGAAGATTAGCTGTTCTCCATCTAGGGTCACCGACGCCAGTTATCAGACCTCGGCTCTCCACTCTTCTTAACATGGCATCAAAGACATCCATAGCAAGGATGAAGAGAAATGGCGAAAGAGGACAGCCCTGTTTAACTCCTCTACCAGTCTTAAACTGCTTGCCAGGTTGACCATTCACTAAGCAGGCAATGGTGGAAGTGGAGAAGCAGTTCCAGATCCAACGGATCCAATTGTCCGAGAAGCCCTTAGCTCTGAGGGTATTCAAAATGAAGCTCCAGCTCAGTCGGTCAAAAGCTTTCTCAAAGTCAATCTTCAAAATGATACATTTCTCTTTACGCTCCTTGATATGATAGATAAGTTCTTGCACCGTAGCTACGCTGTCTAAAATCAGCCTACCTTTGATGAAAGCTGTCTGATTTTTATTGACAATATCATTGATCTTGCTCGCCATACGATTAGCTAGGATCTTCGTAATAATCTTGTATATGCAATTAGCTAGACTGATGGGCCTGTAGTCATGTATGGTTTCAGCACCAACCTTCTTTGGGATCAAAATAATCCAGGCATAATTCAAACTATGCAGAGATATCTTGTGCTGAAAAAAATCAAATAGAAGCTGACACAGATCATCTTTGATAGTATCCCAGAACTGTTGGTAAAACAGGATGGGTAGTCCGTCTGGCCCTGGAGCTCCCTCCGCCTTCATGTCGAAAACCGCCTGTTTAAACTCTTCAGCCGAGAACGGTCTATCCAGGTCGTCCGCGTTATCCAGCTTAAGAATGTCTAGCCCTTCCCAATCGATATCCGTTCGCTCAATCCCATTTCTCGCGAAATACCTCTGAAAGTGCTGAGACACACTGTTCGAAATGTCCTCCTGAGTCGTCCGGATACTGTTCCCATCTCTCAAGGAAAGAATAGCGTTCCTGCGTCTGGCGTTGTTCGCAATCTTATGGAAATACGCCGTGTTACTATCCCCCAATTTTATCCATTTGTCACGAGAGCGCTGCTTCCACATCACCTCTTCTTTAATAAGTGTTGCACTAAGGTCATCTTTCCAATCTGAAAGTTGTTGCTTCTCGGCGCCCGATAGAGGGTTTTCTCCTCTTTGCCTTCAAGAATGCCAATCTTAAACAGAAGATCCTTCTTGTGAGCCATTACATTTCCAAACTTTGTGCGCTCCCACACTTTGATTTTCTGTTTCAGAAATCTCGTCTTCGCATTCCAATTCCTGGCAGAATTAGACTTGTCTCCTGCTCTAGCCCACCAAGCTTTGACCAGATCTGGAAATTCAAGTTCTTCGAGCCACATCGTCTCAAAACGGAAAAGTTTGCACTGTTTAAAATTATCCGAATGGGAATCAAGAAGTATAGGAGTATGATCGGAGTTGAAAGCTGTTAGACCTTTCTGAGTCACCTTCGGGTATCGAGAGTCGAAGTCATCGGAGATAAGGAAGCGGTCTAGTCTAGCAAAAATTGGATAGTCTCTCTTATTGTTCCATGTGAATTTTCTATTGTTAAGCGGCAAATCCAAAAGAGAGAGATCTCGCACCACCTCTGCAAAGTCTTGTATGTCACGTCTACTCCCCATAGCTCCAATCCGCTCATAGGAGAATCGAGTAATGTTGAAGTCTCCCCCAATGACCCAGGGGACTGGGAATTTCTGACGGATGTCCCGCAACTCGTTCCAAAGGGCCGGACGAAGCCCGTAGTCATTAGGTCCGTAGACGTTAGTCACAACAAAGAAATCATCAGAAAGGGTGGATTTCAAAACTACCGATAAACAAAAAACGCCTTTAAGGAGATCAATTTGGCTGAATTCAGGTTCATGCCATCCTGTAAGCAAACCACCCGCAGTACGTGCGTCGTCTATCCATTCCCATTTCGTGACTCTGTTACCACCTAAAGAGCGAAGAAAGCTCTGATTTGGGTTGGCACTCTTCGTCTCCTGCAGACACAAGACGTCTAAGTAATGAGAGTTACGCAAAGATTAACAGCTTTCCTCTTCTCAATAGTTCCCAGCCCTCTAGTGTTCCAGGAAAGAAATCTCATCTCAAAGATCAGAAACACACACCACAGAACAAACAACCAGAAAAAACATCAAACGGAGGGTGGAACCCTCTCCTTCTCCATCTCTCTTAGTGTTTTTACAAACAAAGCAGGATCAAAGCCCTCTTTATCTACGGCAATCCCACATTCACTAGCCAACGCGACAACCGTCTCCTGATCCAAAAAAGAGAGAAGAGAGTGCAGCTCCACGTCCGAGCTCTTTTCCACCATCTTCCTCAGATGCATTCCCAAATAGTTCTGCTTACCCCTTTGATATGTCTTGTCGAAGGCCGTCAAGATTTGCCTCTGGCTCCGACGCACCGATGTTTTCTGACTTGTCTCCAAAACTTCTGCAAGTTGGGGGGTTCTGCTTGGCTGACTCTCAGGCAGTTCTCCATTGCCCTGCCAATCCACATTCTGGGAAACGTTAGAAGGTAAAACAGGGTCAGCAGGGAATTCGAACCTGTCTTGCTGCGGTTCCAGAACCTGGTTAAAGTCTTGATCCAAGATATTAATATTAGCGGTGACTTCCCTTATCTGCTCCACATTGTCAGACAGAGAGTCTAACAGATCATCGGCAATGATCTTAGCATGATCGTCAATTGCCCCAAGGGCAGAATCCTTAGCAATATTAAAATTCAAATGTGAACACCCAGCTTGTCCTTCATTGATCGAGGAGAGAAAACCATTCCACCCGTTATTCTCTGCAACAAGAGAGTCGGCAGGGTTGAGTGGGTTACCTCCTTCCTCCGGCATATCTCGGCTCGGTAAGATGTGACTCGGGGATAGCTCGCCAGTCTGCCCTCCTTGCTGAGCATCCATCTCTCGGAAGAAACGATCTCCTGCGGTCTCTGCCTCCGGCAACGAACGAATTTGCAGTTCGTAGTATCTATTGCCGAGCCTGCAAGTGATAGAGGCCGGGATGTCACAAGGCCTGTGGGTGTTAATGGTCACTTCTGCCTCTCGCAGGTCCTCCGCCTCCTCCCAATCACGAGCCAGACTGAGGACTTCCCCATAGTTCCTCAAGACACCTTTGATCGACTCTAGGCTCCAGGCATGGCAAGGAAGACCACCAATGAAGAGTTTGAGATTTCGATAGACCCTAGACCCTATCGCACGGTTGTCGACAGACCAGGGAAAGAATTTGACAGAGACCTCCCCTAGATTGAAAAAACTCTGATTCACTGCATCCAACAAACTAGCCTTGGAGGGAAACTCTACCAAAAACTCGTCAACCTCCAGCATCCTCGTCTTCCATGGCCATTCCGAACCCCAAGCCCTGGAGAAACAGCTGGACAGGGATGCCGGCGAACCGGATCCCTGGACTATCTTGCAGATGGCACACCAACGAAGGTTGTAGAGAGAGTCAAGGACCTCTTGATTAAAATCAATGGTTTCACAAGACGAAGGATAAAGAGGAGGAGGAGACGAAGGGGGATAGGACGAAGAACCCCTAACCATGCCTCTCCTGCGAGAAGGGCAACTAGCCATACGGTGACCAATACCCCTACAACCGAAACAGACGATTCCGTTTCTACAGGTGGCCTGAAGGTGCCCTTTCTCCCTGCACCTGAAACAGAACGCCTCTTTGCTTCCCTTCTTAGAGAGATCTCCCACCTTCAACGGTCCCACAGGCTTTAATGGTGGCTCTTCGGTTCGAACAAAAGATCGGATTCTGCGGGCCCACGGATCCACTGTAGAAGGGACATAATGGTAAAGATCTGGAGACGTATGCTGAATCCCAAAGGATCTGGTGACCTCAGCGTAAGAAGGTCGCCGCATCTCCCCAAAGCGACTGTCAAATCCCACTGGATGCTTCGAAAAGGCGCGGGATCCTCCCACATGATGAGGATCTCCTCCCTGGAAACGAGGACGGCCAAACCAAGGAGGTCTGGAAGAATACTCAACCCTTCTCTGCCCTAGGTTTTCTGTCTCATCTCTCCGGAGTTGCCTCGGACGACTGGTAACACCCCCTCTAGGGTTTCTCATCTGCCAATCATCTCTCCAACTCCCTGCCCTAGAACTCAGAAAGCTTGCCTCTCCCACTCGCCTCCCAGCCGCCGCCGCTCGGTTCCCAACCGTCTCCCCTCTTCGCCCTAACATCGCCCCTTTTGATAATATAATATAACATTTGGTAAGTTCTGTCTATAGGGTAACCTATTATAATATGTTTTGATGACTTAAAGTCATCCTCCCCGACCCGAAATCATGCCCAAACCCAACTCGAAATTGAGTTCAGACCAAACCCATTACAAGTTTTTTTAGGTGGACTTATTTGCAAAAACTGAACAGTAGGGACTGGTGTGTATTAACAAGTCTTACGAATTAGTCCAGAATGAACTGTATTATAATTTATAGATTTACATATAACCACCACTAACCTTATTTGTAACAGCACCTTTAAAGCACTTGCCTATTTTTTTATTCTTGTTGGATTTCAGCACTTGATGTCATTTTTCTCGGTTTTTGGTGCTTTATCTGCTAAAATGTGTTTTTATTACGTTATTTTATTAAGTTATCTGCTGAAATGTCTTTTTGGTTTGATTTAGGTTTCTAAAAAAAAATTAAACCCTCTATTTATTGTTCTTGGTGGATTTGAAGCCTTTCTTCACGGATTTGAGGTTTCTTCCAAGCTTCTAAGTTGATGTATGTTTTCAAATCTTTTTTTTTATTTTCTCAAATTTCTTAAGTAGACATTCGTGAAGAATAGATGATAAACATGAATCGCATTAAGTCTGTGAGATGATTTATGCTTATTATGTCTTATGTCTTAGAAGTTATGAATTTGTGATATGCTTTTATATACGGTGAAACATAGGTTTGGAAATGTTTTATCATGCTTCCTAGTGTGTGTAATCTTATTATGATTGTTTAATTCACAAACTGTTGCAAAGTTTCTAACAATTCTAAGAAAGTGTCAAACAGTTCACAGACTCATTTATATAGCCTAAATTGAGTGTCCCCTCGAGTACATGATTGTTTTTTGTATGTTATTAATCATAATGGTGTATATATACATCCTAAAGGGATATAAAAAAATCCTCCAAAAAATCTTCATTTTGCCTCTTTTAGGGGTCGGACTTGGGCGGGTTTGACCTGAACCCGATCCAACCAACTCGAACAATGGACAAACATGGGCAAAGTTGGTTGGGTTTTTTTTCATCTATTTATGTGCACAAGCATTTCTAGTTGGGCAACCCGCACATTATTTTGCAAATTGGGCAACTCGAGCAACCCGAGCAACTAGAATGGGCAAGCACGGGTTAGGCTTCCACGGGTTCCACGGGCAAAACGGGTTAAGGTTTGTGCAAGTCAGGTTGGGTATGGGCAGACCCTTCAACCCGCTCAAGTCCCACCCCTACGTCTTTTCCCTAATTTTTAA
This sequence comes from Chamaelirium japonicum, assembly GCA_947650365.1. NCBI lineage: Eukaryota > Viridiplantae > Streptophyta > Magnoliopsida > Liliales > Melanthiaceae > Chamaelirium > Chamaelirium japonicum. The sequence continues at coordinate 58,089,961 of OX393554.1, read as the reverse complement.
CGATATTTGACGATAAATAGCGATTTAGGAAGCACGGACACTTCCTCAAGCCCCCCGTACCCGTGTAGGACACCGACACTCGCCGGACACACACCAAACACGCATGTGCCGTGTCCCACGTGCTTCCGGGAGCCGGCCACGGCGAGTTGACGAGCTGTTCGATATAGGGTCGGATTGAAAGCTGTTGTGATTCAGTTTTGGCTTCAACCTCAAGCATTACTTCATCCCTCTCATCAGCCGCCAAAGGAAGGAGATAGAAGACTTCCCGCCTCCTACTCTCGATTCATCAACAAGAGCACTATTCCATTCATGGTATGGAATCTAACCCCATCGATTGCTTGGAACCATAAATTGACACCCAATCCGATGAATATCAATTCAAGATTGCAACAACATATTGCTATAATTTGCAATATTCAAAATTTTGTTAGGGGAGAAAAGCGATTTATTTCGTGATATTTTGCAAAATTTATCGAATTATGTTCCTCGGATGTACCCAACATGATGATAACATATCTGAACAAACTGCTCTTTATTAAGATTGTGTGATAACAAATCTCGTAATAGAGTTGTTACAACTACTCATGTGATAACTCCTCTGTGATGATATCAGCTCTGTTATGATATACTCCGGTGTAACTGTAGTGTTTAATATCTATTATAAATATATGTTTGGGACTTGGGGTTTTACCTAAGTGCAGCCATCTATCCGTTGTCTCTCTCTCTCTCTTTCTCTCTCTCTCTCAAAAGCTTTCATGGTATCAGAGCCATCTGTCTGAGGGTAGATCAACATCTACCCTCAGTTCCTCAACCTTTTTTTTCTCTTCTCCATGGCAGCCTTCATAATGACAGATTCCTCATCCACACAATATTCTTCTCCTTCTTCTACTCCTCCGTTCTCTTCTTCTTCTCGGTGCCTTGTCCACTTTCCAACTTGAGCATCTTGTTAATGCCAGTCATCTTGTCCCCGAGCCCACCAATTCTCTCCACAATGAGTGGGTCCTCGCTAACAGACAGCTTTGTACCTGCATCCTTGCTACCCTCTCCCCCAGCATCATTCTTATAGTGCTTCGTCTGCCTAGTTCTCGTGATGTCTGGGCGGTGCTCGAGAAGCGCTTCCTTTCCCAAGCCCGATCTAATGTACTTCATCTGCTCTCTCATCTTCAGAAGATTCAGAAAGGCACGCTTTCCCTATCCGACTTTGTTTAACGGATTCAAACTATCTGCGACAACCTGGCTGCGATCGATGCTCCAGTCTCCGAACCCGACATCGTGCTCTACACCCTCGATGACCTCCTTGCCTCATACAAGAGTATCAAGACAGCGATTTGTCTTCGCCCTGGTCCTTTGGCTATGGACGAGCTCTCTGCTTTCCTACATGCGGAGAACTACCTTGAAGCGGCCTCAACAGCCACCACTTCCCCCGACCCCCACCTAACCCCGACCCCTAGACCCCACCACCGGCCTCCTCAGCCTTTATGGCCAGCCGTGAGGGTGGTCGTCATGGTAACCGTGGAGGTGGTGGTCGGTCCTTCCGTGGTCGTGACGGTTCGGATCGCGGTGGTTTTGATCGCACCCGCGGCCATGGTCTTCTCGGTAGCTCTACTTTCCCAGTCTGCCAGATCTGCTCCAAACCTAGTCACATAGCCCTCAACTACTGGCATCGAACAAACGTTGCTCTCTACCAGAGCCAGGGACCTCCCCCCCTGCGACGCTCTCTTCCCCTGCACTACTAGCGTCGGCTCCTTCAACCACTCGCAATCCGTGGTATACAGACAGTGGTGCGAGTAATCATTTGACACCTGACTTCTCCAACCTGAGTGTTGCCTCTCCCTATACTGGTAATAGCTCAATTACCATTGGTAACGGTGCCTCCTTGCCCATCTCTCATTCTAGTCGTGGTATTCTACATACCCCTATATCTTCCTTTCAACTTAACAATATTTACCATATTCCTTCAGCATCTGCTAATCTTCTGTCTGTCCATCACTTCACGTCTGATAATAATTGTCGTCTTTGTTTTGACTGCTGAATTCGTTGTCGAGGACAAGAATACGAACAAGATCCGTCTTCGCGGCCCCAGTAGAAATGGGTTATACCCGTTTCCGTCCGGTTCCCTGCCCTCTTCGACCTTTGCTGCACTCGTTGCTTCTACCGTTGCTGCTCCAATCTGGCACTACCATCTTGGCCACCCCTCTACCGACACTCTCCAGTTTCTTCAATGACGATCGCCTCTTTCGCTCATCAGCTCGTTCAAGTTTTGTTGCACCGCATGTAATCTCGGTAAAAGCCATCGTCTCCCGTTTCCTTCCTTGTCGTCTACCGTCAGTCATCCCTTAGCTTTAGTGCACTCTGATGTATGTGGCCCTTCTTCTGTCCCCTCTGCTAGTGGCTTTCTCTATTATGTCTTTCATTGATAATATTCAAAGTATCGTTGGGTTTTTCCAATCCAAAATAAATCTAATGTCTTATTTGTATTTCTTCCTTTTAAGCCTCTTGTTGAAAATATGTTTGCTTCTCGCATTAAAACATTGCGAATTGATGGTGGTGGCGAGTTTATCAGCGCTGCCTTTACATCTATTCTCACCTTCTGTGGCATACTACATCAAGTCTCATGCCCTCATACCCCAGAGCAAAACAAGGTCGCAGAAAGAAAACATCGTCATTTGGTTGACACCACTGTCACTCTCCTGCAACATGCATCCATGCCCTATCGTTATTGGGTCGATGCCCTCTGTACAGCCACCTATTTAATTAATCGTCTCCCCTCACCCCTGTTAGGCAACAAATCTCCTTTTGAAGTTCTCTTTCAGCAATCCCCTGATTATCACTCTCTCCGAGTGTTTGGTTCCTTATGCTTTCCCTGGCTTCGACCTTACTCCTCCCACAAACTCGAACCTCGTTCACGACGGTGTGTCTTTCTCGGTTACTATGCTCGCTCCAAAGGATACAGGTGCCTTGATCCATCCACGAGGATAGTGTTCATTTCTCGTCATGTCCAATTCTTCGAGGACATCTTCCTATTTGCACTTGACCCGCCTGATGCCCAGCCCCCTCACAACATTGCCAAGCACTCTCCATATCTCCCATTCCTACCCCAACTCTTTTCCACCACCAACACCACTTCTGCTCCATCAGGCTCAATAACTGACACTCCCAGTGCTCCGCTTCTTCCTTCACCATGGCCGGGACTTTCCTCCGTCCAACAGCCCAGGAGCAGGCGTCCAGTTGCTGCCGCTTCACCGGACTCCGGTTCTGCTACACCCTTGCCAACTGCTTCGGGACTCGAAGTTCCAACTGCACATGCTGGCAGTTTTTCTATGGACCCGATCTCTTACCTACCGGCACCGACACATGCTTCCTCTCCCGCAGGTTCCTCCTGTTTGTCGTGGAACCAAGGTCACATAACAGTCCTTTGGCTCCTGACGCTTCTGGCCACCACATGGTTACTCGCTCCAAAGTGTGAGTCTTCAAGCCAAAACACCCTCTCTGTCTGACGGACATCTCCGCCACTCCTGACATCGAACCTACGTGCTTCACTGAAGCCAATCAACATGTGGAATAGCGTCAGGCAATGTCCGATGAATTCCAAGCTCTACAGTGGCAAGGGACATGGTGTCTAGTCCCCTCTCCTTCCACAGCCAATGTCATCGGCTGTAAATGGGTGTTCAAACTGAAACGACGTTCTGATGGCATGGTAGCTCGCTACAAAGCTTGCCTCATTGCCAAAGGCTTTCATCAGCAGGAAGGTGTCGACTTCCAGGAGACTTTTAGTCCGGTTGTCAAGATGGCCATGGTTAGAGTCTTTATCACTCTTGCGCTTCACTTCGGCTGGCATATTCGACAACTGGATGTCTCTAATGCGTTTCTTCGTGGCTTCGTTTCGGAGGAGATTTATACACAACAACCACCCGGGTTCGTTGATTCCTCACAACCAAGGCATGTTTGTCGCCTTCGGAAGGCCCTATATGGTTTGCGACAGGCTCCCCGTGTGTGGTTCGATCGCCTCTCCACCTATCTCCAGCACATGGGCTTTGTCATGAGTAAAAATGATAACTCACTCTTTATACAACGGACTTCCCGTCAACTCATCATACTGCTTGTTTATGTCGATGACATTCTTGTCACCGGAAATGATCCGGCATATATTACTCACCTCCTCTCTCAGATGATGTCTCAGTTTGAGATGAAGGACCTTGGTCACCTTCATCATTTTCTTGGCATTGAGGTCTCTTCCAATGCTAAGGGCCTATTATTGCACCAACACAAATATGTTATTGATATTCTCTCTCGAGCAGCCATGATTGACTACAAGCCATACCTGACTCCCACCACCTCCAAGAAGGGTTGGATTCGGCACTTACTACTCTGTTTCATGATCCTACACTTTATAGGAGTCTTGCGGGCATGCTCCAATATCTGACAGTCACCAGCCTGGATATCTCCTATACGGTCAACACCATTTGCCAGTACATGCATGCTCCAACAACCGGTGACATCGCCGATCTCAAGCGAGTGCTTCACTACATCAAGGGTACCATCTCACATGGCCTCCAATTTTCCCCTAGCTCTCTTCTACTTCAAGCTTTTTCTGATGCTGATTGGGCCGGGAATGACGTCGATCCGCGATCTACTACTGGACTGTGCTTGCTGCTTGGCGGGAATGTGGTCTCCTGGTCTGCTAAGAAACAACCCATGGTTGCTCGCTCTTCTACGAAATCTGAATACCGAAGTCTCGTCACTACTGCTGCTGAAGTCACTTGGCTAGTCATGCTACTCCATGATCTGCATATCCACGTGCCTGGTCCTCCCATTATCTGGTGTGACAATATCTCCACCATTGCATTGGCCTCAAATCCAGTATTTCATGCTCGCACCAAATATATCGAAGTGGACTACCACTTCATTCGTGAGAAGGTAATTCAGAAGCGCCTCAAGATTCGCCATATCTCTACAGTCGATCAGCTTGCTGATATCTTCACCAAGCATCTACCTCAGACTTGGTTCAAATCACTACGAGACAAGCTTCTCGTCCGATCCGCCGATCAACTTGCGGGGGGCTGATAACATATCTGAACAAACTGCTTTTTGTTAAGATTGTGTGATAACAAATCTCGTAACAGAGTTATTGTTACAAAAATTGGTTTTGATAGAGAATGAAAAAAGCGGTTTTTGGGTTTAGTCCCATATTGCCCATCGGGAGATCTTTTAATGCTTTTATAATGGAACTCCCTTCATTGGGCTTTGTAGCTTCCCAAGAGCCAAGCCATAGCCCACCACACACACGCGCGCGCCGAGCCGAGCCGAGCCGGGCCGGGTCGGGTCGGGCACGGGCACGGGCTCGGGCCGAGGCCGCGGCTCACGAGCCGCATGGACGCGAATGGGATTCGGGCTTCGGGTCTTCTTTTACACTGAGTTTTAATTTTTTTTTTTTATGGAGATTTATTCCTTCCGTTACACTCTTCACGCGGCTGAGCTAGGTTCATTGAACCTGGACCTCTGCACTGTCGCATGCAACCGTTACACCCAACAGAGCAGTGAATGCTCATCAGTGCGCTGCATACAATGAGTTGTGAGTGTGGGAACGTTATGGCTAAGGACCTCTATATAAGAGAGGGTCCTGTGAAGCCAGAACACACACCAAGCAAAGAGCTCTCTCCACTCTCTCTTCTTCTTTCTCATTCGTGATTCGGTTACTGTCTGAGTACGCTGAGAGTCCCAAAGGGGTTCCCTTCGGTGCTGAAGAGGAGTCCAGTCGTTGTACCCTGGGGAGCATTCGTCGGAGGCCTTAAAGCACCTACCGAGGCGGCAAAATAGCTTTCAGGGCATTGTGCTAGCACAAGCCTCGACTACTGCTAAGTCCACTGTTCTTCTTCCTCCTCCCCACCTTCTCTGCCATATCTGTAGACAGCCTTAGGACAACCTAAACCTTGTTTGTGTGTTGTGTTAAACTTTGCATGCTAAACCCTCTACTTTTGTTCCACTGCTTTTTGCACTAGATTTGTAATCTCTCATTATTTTGCTAGTCATCATTTGCTTGCATAGAATAGAAAACCCAACAACTGAAAGCTAATTCCTTCTTCTATTCTATTCCGTTTAGATCTAGATCCTATACGAGAGTGTTTAGATCTAGTCTCTTGTTAACTATTAGAATTCCTCTGAATTTTCTTAAGTTTGGTGGTGTCGAGGAAAGCTTGACAAACCGGCATTAAATTACCCTAGGAAGCTTGGTATTTAAGCGAGTCAAGTGCTCCACCTCCTTCCTGGAGCTGACCTAGCCGTCAAATTTTAGAAAAGTCAAAAGGAACTCTTCCTAGATGACTACTGAGATGGAGAGGAAACCTAGCAAGTCTAGTGAGAAGCCTGAACCATTCGATGGGAAGAACTTTAAGAGATGGCAGATGAAACTTAGGTTCTATCTGACTATCCTTAAGGTTGTTGACCTTATCTCTTCGGAGAAGCCTACCCTTATCTCTAAGGATGATGGGTCAAGTAACCAAACCCACTTAGACTCCTGGGAGAGGCAGGATTATCTGTGTAGGAACTATATCCTCAACTGCCTTGTCCCCGACCTCTATGATGTCTACTTCACCTGCAAATCCGCCAAAGACCTGTGGAACTCCTTAGAGAAGAAGTACGCCACAGAGGACGCCGGGTCGAAGAAGTTCGTGGTCGGGAAGCTGCTGGAGTTCAAGATGGAAAGTCTGTGGTCTCCCAACTTGAGAAGATATAGATTATCATCCATGAGGTCCTCGCTGAGGGGTACAAAATCTGTGAGGGATTCCAAGTGGCAACTATCATAGAGAAGTTGCCTCCCTCGTGGAAGGAGTACAAGAACAGTTTGAAGCACAAGAGGAAGGAGATGACCCTGGAAGACTTTGTTATCCGAATCCGTATAGAGGAGGACAACCGAGTGTCGGAGCAAAGGGAGCGAGCCTTTATGATAAAAGGAAAGGCCAACCTCGTGGAGGGGAAGTCTTCCAAAAAGAAGGCTCTTGCTCCTAAACCCTAGGAGAAGAACAAGCTTTCCAAGCCTCAGTTCAAAAAGAAGCCGAAAGGAGAATGTTTTGTATGCGGCAAGCCAGGACACCTAGCTAAAGAGTGTCGCTTCAATGCAGCTAACCGGCCAAAGAACAATTCCGAGGCGAACGTGGCTCAGAGTGGTTACTTCTCTGCGGTGGTCACTGAGGCCAACCTAGTCAACAACCTTGCAGACTTGTGGGTGGACACGGGAGCTACCCGACATATATGTGGGTCGAAGAGCTGCTTCTCCACCTACACACCTGCAGAAGAAGGAGAGTCGATGTACATGGGGAACTCCTCAGTTGCTCAAGTCGCTGGGAAAGGGAATGTGATTCTGAAGTTCACCTCTGGAAATCTTCTGACTCTGAAGGAGGTGCTGCACGTCACAGACATCTGGAAGAATCTGGTCTCCGGAGCAATGCTGAGCAAGAAGGGCTACAAGCTTGTATTTGAGTCGGACAAATTTGTCCTAACTAAGGGAGGGTCTTTTGTGGGAAAGGGTTATCTTGATGAGGGCTTGTTTAAGCTGAATGTAACATCTTTCACTAATGATAATAAAGTATCTTCTTCTGCTTACAGGTGTGATTCTTTTGATCTGTGGCATGCTAGACTAGGACACGTTAACTCTAAATCCCTTAAAAGGTTAGTTAACTTAGGTAGTGTACCTAAATGTGTTCCATCCTCAAATGGAAAGTGTGGCATATGCGTAGAGGCTAAATATGCCAAGAAACCTTTTAAGAGTATAGAGCGTAGCCTAGAAACCCTAGACTTGATCCACTCAGACGTGTGCAACCTTAAAGGTTACACTACGAGAGGAGGGAACAAGTACATCATCACATTTATTGATGATTGTTCTCGACACTGTTCAATCTTTCTCCTTAAGAGTAAGGACGAGAGCTTGTCCAAGTTTAAATCATATAAGTCTGAGATAGAAAACCAGTTAGGGAAAAGGATCAAAGTCCTTAGGTCGGACAGAGGACGTGAATATGAGTCCGGAGACTTCACTAAGTTTTGTGAAGATAACGGTGTAATTCATCATACCACTGCTCCATATTCCCCTCAGTCTAATGGAATAGCTGAGAGGAAGAACAGGACCTTAAAGGATATAGTCAATGCCATGATGATCAGTTCAGGGGTGCCTACGAACCTGTGGGGGGAAGCTGTGTTCTCAGCAGCACATGTTCTTAATATGATCCCATTTAAGGAATCTGAGCAGACTTCTTATGAGATTCTGAGAGGTAGGAAGCCATCCTATAAACACCTCAAAGTGTGAGGTTGTTTAGCGAAGGTATCCATACCTAACCCTAAGAGGACCAAGCTGGGTCCTAAAACAGTTGACTCTGTGTTAATAGGATATGCCCAAAACAGTAGTACATATAGGTTTTTAGTAATACATTCTGAAAACTCATACATAGATGATAATACCATCATCGAGACTAGGGATGCCGAATTATTTGAAAATCGGTTTTCTTATAGAGAGAGGTCTGAGAAACCTAAGGAGCCCAGTACGCTTGAGAGGACTGCTCCTAGACAGAGGGATGACTCTTTAGATAATGAAGAGATCGAACCTAGAATGAGCAAGCGAGCTAGGACTGGTACTTCATTAGGGCCTGACTTCATCACATATCTAGTGGAAGAGGATCCAGCTAGTTATAATGAAGCCATGACCTCAGCTGACACTATCTTTTGGAAGGAAGCTGTAAATAGTGAACTTGAGTCCATAATATCCAATAACACCTGGGAGCTAGTTGAGCTACCTCCTGGTTGTAAAACAGTTGGATGTAAATGGATATTCAAGAAGAAGCCTAGGGCAGACGGATCCATAGAAAGATATAAGACTAGATTAGTAGCTAAAGGATATAAGCAGCGAGAGGGAGTAGACTTCTTTGACACTTACTTGCCAGTGACTAGGATTACATCCATTAGGTTGATTATAGCTATAGCTGCTATCCATAACCTCGTAATTCACCAGATGGATGTAAAAACTGCATTCCTAAATAGAGAATTAGAGGAAGAGATCTACATGGATCAGCCCGAAGGCTTCATAGTGCAAGGTTTGGAGAAGAAGGTTTGTAGACTAAAAAAGTCTGTCTCTTTATGGTCTCAAACAGGCTCCAAAACAATGGCACGAGAAGTTTGACCATGTGTTAACTTCAAGTGGGTTCAGGATTAATGAATCAGATAAATGTATCTACACTAAGGTCAATAACTTGACTTGTGTGGTCATATGTCTCTATGTAGATAATATGTTGATCTTTGGAACCAACTTAGAAGTAGTGGTCAAGACCAAGGACTTCTTGAGTAGGCACTTCGATATGAAGGACTTAGGAGCTGCAGATGTCATTCTTGGAATCAAAATTAAGAGAGATTCCAATGGCATAGCTCTATCTCAATCTCACTATATCGAGAAAGTACTTAGGAAGTTCGGCCATTTTGATTGTCGACCTGCCAGAACGCCATATGATCCTTCAGTACACCTGAAGAAGAATTTAGGGCCTAGTGTATCACAACTAGAATATTCTAGGGTAATTGGCAGTCTTATGTATATCATGAACTGCACGAGACCCGATATTACCTATGCGATAGGTAGACTTAGTAGATACACTATTAACTCTAACCAAGAGCATTGGGATGCTCTAATCCAAGTTCTAAGGTACTTAAAACATACATTAGATTATGGCATTTTCTATGGTAGGTATCCCGCTGTCCTAGAGGGATATAGCGATGCTAATTGGATTGCGGATTCCTCAGGAACCAAATCCACTAGTGGGTATGTGTTTACCCTTGGAGGGGGTGCAATTTGTTGGAAATCATCCAAACAAACATGCATTGCCCGATCCACTATGGAGTCGGAGTTCATAGCCCTGGATAAAGCTAGTGAAGAGGTTGAATGGCTAAGGAATCTCATTATGGATATTCCTTTTTGGCCAAAGCCTATTCCTGATGTCCCAATTCATTGTGATAGCCAAGCAGCTATAATGAGGACCAGGAATAACTCCTATAATGGAAAGTCACGACATATTCGTCGCAGACATAACACTGTTCGACAGATGTTGAAAGATTGGATAATTACTATTGACTATATTAGGTCAAAGGATAATTTAGCAGATCCCTTAACTAAAGGACTAACTAGAGAGTTAGTTCTAAGTACATCGAGAGGGATGGGGCTGAGGCCTATAACTAATAAGTCTTCGATAACGGTAACCCAACCTACGTGATTGGAGATCCCAAGATCGAGGTTCAATGGGAAAACAAGTTATTCGAGGGATTTGTGGGGGTGGTATCAAAATTTTCCCCTCCCTATAATGTGATAGCACATTCTGTATCGCTGAGAGACTGAGTTTTAGACTCTTAATGCTAACTATAGCTGGCATACCAATGGGGTGTATAGATACAGAGCACTCTTGATAGTAAGCACCTATATGAGTGTAGAAGTGTGGCCGCTTCTATGAGAATTGAGGCTAATTCTCTAGAACACTCAAGAAAATGGGGGAAGGCTCATGGTCATAAAGAGCACAACCACATGGGACTCTATGATGTATATGAGAGTATGGGTGAGACTTGTCGACTAGACTTTCAATATATAGCTGTACAGTTCAAGACGTAAGTTCACTGTCAGCTAGTAAGTCCTGCAGGTCTATACTAAGCAAAGGTTCAAGTCGAAAGACACCTTATGTCTATACATACTTCTTATAAGTACTCCAGACTACTTCTTTCGATTTGTTTTTCGATATTTTCATTCTTGTGGGGAATTGTTACAAAAACTGGTTTTGATAGAGAATGAAAAAACCGGTTTTTGGGTTTAGTCTTATATTGCCCGTGGGGAGATCTTTTAATGCTTTTATAATGGACACATGCACGCTCGCGCGCCGAGCCGAGCCGGGCCGGTCCGGGTCGAGCACGGGCTCGGGCCGAGGCCGCGGCTCGCGAGCCGCGTGGACGCGAATAGGCTTTGCGCTTCGGGCCTTCTTTTACACTGAGTTTTAATGTTTTTTCTTTATGGAGATTTATTCCTTCCGTTACACTCTTCATGAGGCTGAGCTAGGTTCATTGAACCTGGACCTCTGCACTGTCGCATGCAACCGTTACACCCAACAGAGCAGTGAATGCTCATCAGTGCGCTGCATACAATGGGCTGTGAGTGTGGGAACGTTATGGCTAAGGACCTCTATATAAGAGAGGGTCCTGTGAAGCCAGAACACACACCAAGCAAAGAGCTCTCTCCACTCTCTCTTCTTCTTTCTCGTTCGTGATTCGGTTCCTGTCTGGAGTACGCTGAGAGTCCCAAAGGGGTTCCCTTCGGTGCTGAAGAGGAATCCAGTCGTTGTACCCTGGGGAGCGTTTGTCGGAGGCCTTGAAGCACCTACCGAGGCGGCGAAATAGCTTTTAGGGCATTGTGCTAGCACAAGCCTCGACTACTGCTAAGTCCACTATTCTTCTTCCTCCTCCCCACCTTCTCTGCCATATCTGTAGACAGCCTTTGGACAACCTAAACCTTGTTTATGTGTTGTGCTAAACTTTGCATGCTAAACCCTTTACTTTTGTTCCACTGCTTTTTGCACTAGATTTGTAATCTCTCATTATTTTGATAGTCATCATTTGCTTGCATAGAATAGAAAACCCAACAGTTGTTACAACTACTCATGTGATAACTCTTCTGTGATGATATCAACTCTGTTATGATATACTCCGGTGTAACTGTCAGTGTTTAATATCTATTATAAATATATGTTTGGGACTTGGGGTTTTACCCAAGTGCAGCCATCTCTCTCTCTCTCTCTCTCTCACATGACAGGAGATTTGGATATGAAAGGGTACGTCACTGAAGCAAACTACAGTGGTACCTTTAGCAGGGGGAACCGTGAGGACAATACGTTGAGCATCAACCTAGTTTCCTCCGTGTCCGGCGCGAAGGCCAGGTGCTCGCCCGTAGCCACCAACGACTCGAGGACGCTGTCGAAGCTCGGAGAGATCTCACTCTTCCCCACTTCAACAAACAACCCCTTCCGAATATACCTGTCGCACAGTCCCACGGCACGTGAGAACCCAGCCATCAAAACCGGCAAGGCGTCCTCAAATGAAACGATCGCTCATCAAGCCAGAAACAACTCACGCTTGCACGGGGTGGATTCGTGTGTCGACCCTCGTCCTCACGGCGATCAGCATCAGCATGACGATCGTCGGCAGTAGAATCTGCATGAGCGAGACAAAGGATAAGATCAAAGCATCCAGAGCTTGAAAATTCAGTAAAATTTTGGAGTAAGAGTGCGGAATTTAGATCGACAAAGAGCGTGGAAGACACTCGATTGTACCTCGGCGGCGGTGGTGAAGGGGTGGCGGATCTTGAGGAGCCAGTTCTTGCGGAGCATGGCCCGCAGCTGCCGCCGAGAGCTACCCATCCGGCACGATTCGTCGGTGAATCGCCGCCGTCCTCGGCGGAGAGGATGCCGGACGGGGATGATGAAGCTCGGAGGGCAATCCCGTTAGCTCGATTCCTAAATCGCTCCTTTGCAAGGAGAGGAGGGAGACGGGGGTGAATGGCGTGTTGGAACTTGGAACTGGGAGGGAGGGGGCGCGAGACGAGAACTCGTTTGGTAAAGAGTGGTGGCCTGATGGGTGTGTCACTGCTTGTTTCTGGTGCGGATAGTCCGCATGGAGTTCTCGGCTGTACCGGCTCCCCCTGGGACCAATCCCGCCAAAGACTATTGTGAAAAGGACCCAACCGACACTTCCGTACTCTGTAGTATAAACTTCGATTTTTTAATATAATTTAATATCCGTCTATCTATCTATAATCTATCCAACTTTCGTTTTCTTATGGAGGCCAGACCTCGTCACTAAGTTTGCTGCTAAATTAGTTGGTCGGTTGCTACTAAAATAGTTGGGCGGCGGAGGGTGATGCTGTCCTTTCCAAAAAGATCGGTGCTTATTCATCCATTCTTAAGCTTGATGACTATGTTTGCTCTGTCCAACACTTGGATTCTAGTGCGTGTCATTAATCTGCTTGAGAAGCTGATGCAAGATTTTCTCTGGAATAACGGTGTGTCTTCTTCGATTCATTTGATCTCTTGGTCTACTGTTTGTCGATTGTTAAGAGAGGGCGGTCTTGGCATCCGGCCCTTTGGTCAATTTCAACAGACCTTGCTTGCCAAGAAGCTAGATGCTTGATATTCTTTCGCTACATTCGGGTCTTTGGGCTTCATTTGTCCGAGCAAAAATATTCTCTTGATTCAAACCCATAGAATTGGACAGTTCCTAAGGGGGGCTCGCGAGTTTGGCGAGCGTTGATGGCTCTTTGCTCTTCTTCGCAATCATCTCTCTTATTTTGTCTTGCCATACTAAAATCTATATATTATGTGGATGCCTTTGGTGTCCTCCCTGTTTATTAAGTGGCCAAAATTTATTAATGTTGAGCTTGGCTCTCAGTTGGTCATTGTTGATCATTTAATGGATGGTGCGGGCGGTTGGTAGGACTTAGTTTCTAAACTTTTACACCCTACTCTTGCAACCCAGGTGCTTTACACTCCGATTCTTCGAGCATCCTCTCTTCGTACTTTCTACCGGGGTCCTAATATGCTAAACATTTTTTTGGCCAAAAATGTTTTTCGGTTTCTTAAGGGTAATGTCATCGTGGATGCATTTGTTCTTAGTGACGATCATGAGACCTTTGAATCGTCGTCTTCTCATTCCACTCGTATGAGGCACACTCCTTGGGGTTGCTTGTGGAAAACTTTAGTTCCCCCTTCTGTTTCCGCATTTGTACGGAGGCTCTTGCGTACGTCATCGTATCCCTACAAAGGACATTCTCATTCGCGAGGGTATTACTCTAGATCTGATGTGTATTCGGTGTGGCATGGCCCCTGAAGATAATAATCATGTTCTCTTTCAGTACCCTCTATCCAAAATATGTATGATAGCTTCTTTCCCACTCTGTGGATTAGATTGGTGTTATTGGATCTCAAGTGGATTGGGAACAGTTGTAATCAAATGTTGTCCCCCCCCCCGGTAGTATCGTCTTCATGGGGCCTATAGTGCACTTGCAACAAGGAAATATTCGAAGGCATTTGGTCCACTGTTCCCACCATTCTTTATGATAGCTAGTTTCACATGAGGGAATACATGCACGCTCAACAATATCTAATCTCTCTCCCTTGCAGGTACCTTTGACATCTAAATATACACTCATTATCAAGTGGCACCCACCGGAGGTTGGGGAGTATAAGTTCAATTTTGACGGAGCCTTCTTGGGCAACTCTATTTTTTGGTGGTTAGGATTTTATCCTTCACAACCATCAAGGCCACATTCTTCTTATCGGATCAAATCCGATTTCCACCTACTATGTGCTCGATATGGAGGTCCGGGCCTTATGGGAAGGTCTTAAGCATGTCTTTCGTTGATTCCCCTCATCTAGTCTCTGGGTGGAAGGTGATTCAGTTTGTGTGATCAATTGTGCTCTCGAGAATAGTGTTTCTCATTTCTTATGTTCGGGGTATTTCCTCTATGTTTTGAGAGATTCCTCGACTTTTTTATGACTCATATTTGTTGTGAAGAAAGTATGGTTGTTGATTAGTTGACATTAGAGGCCAAGGGGTTGTATGTCGCCTCTGATTTGTCTTTTGGACTTTCCCTCTAAGATTTGTGCACCTATTTTGTTAACAATAGTCAATGTATCCATGTTCGGTTTAAATAGCATTTGATGTAGCTCATCTTTTCTACCAAAAAAAGAACGATGAATTGATCTTATGACAAAAATAAAAACAATGATAGTAATTGCTAGAGAGGGTCAACATTTAATGCCCAGTACAAAAAAATGATAAAAAAAACATGTAGTTCGCCTTTACCAATTATTACTCTTTTGCTACGATTGTTACTTGTAGTTCACCCGGCCCCCTTCTAGAAATCCGAACCCCTTAAGGGGTGGCCAGCCATGCAAGAAAAGAAAAGAAAGAAAGAAAGAAAAGAAAGGAAAGAAAAGAAAAGGAAAGAAAAGAAGAAAAAGGAAGGAAATACCGCCATGCGCGGGGGGAGGTTGCGTATGACGTCTATATAAGTGTAGATCTGTGCCGATCCCTTGATCCGACGGACAAGAAACGAAGACGGGTCGCCATCGACTTTATGTGCAAGAATCAAATAAATTCAAAGAGGATTGAGCCATAACTACTCCGCCAGAAAAGGAAGGCAAATAAAGGTTTATTCCCCTCTTCAATGGAAGAATAAATCTTGGGTAATTATGGGAGAGATATTAAAGGGATTCAAATAATCTTTCCATATCTCTCCCCTCCCCCCTTCATCTATATATAGAAGGGGAGGGGGAAGGCTCAAAAGGTCGAAGGAGTCAGAGCTGGAGTTGAAGACAAGGCGAAGGAGCTCTGTAGAAGAGGAGACACGCTCTTCATCGACCCAAGGCTTCACGAGGCACAGGCAAGCTTATCCCTTCGGGACCGACTTAGTCCATTGAAAGCCCTTATCAAAGTGAAAACCCTTGCACAAGAAGATCAAGCCTTCGACTCCGTGCACGAAGAAGAAAGCTCAGAGAAGAAGAACCCTTCGACTCCGAAGACGCCAGAAGCAAAGGTCGGAGAAGAAGATCGGAGCGGCACTACCCCGTCGGCTCCAAGAAGCCTTCAACTCCGATCAAGCCCAAAAGCCCGGAGAAGAAGACCGAAGCGTTATCACCCCGTCGCCTTCGACAAACGCCCGCTCCATCCACGAAGAAGAAAGCTTGGAGAGGAACACCTGAAGCGTCGCTACACTCGTCATCTTCAAAGCAAATCCGACGCTACAACCGTCGCACGGAGATCGGTGCTACCCCCGCCATCTTCAAAAGGAGCCTTCAACTCCGAGCACGCCAAAGAAGCCTGGAGAAGAGAAGCAAAGTCGGCGCCACCCCCGTCATCCTCAAAGCAAAGCCTTCGATTCCAATCACGCCAAAGAAGCCCGGAGAAGAAGGGAAGTCAAGCTGACGCTCTAACCGTCGAGGAAGCCAGAAGCCTTGAAGAAGTAGCCATCGTCGTTCGAGAAGAAGATCGAGTCAACGCCGAAGCAAAAGCCAACGCAAGAAGCCAAAGCAAAAGCCTCGGTAAAGCCTGTGCCAAAGCAATGCAAGTGCCAAAGCCAAGCAACTACGCCGGTCACGAGCAAAGCACCGCACGTTCTAGCCGATACGACACGAAGTCCGGAAGAACAAAAGCATCGCAAACCTCTACCCGTTTACGTTCAAGCACAAACGCCGAAGCAAAGCAAAAGCCTGAGCCACGCCAAAGCCAAGCCAAAGCCGAAAGCCAAAGCCAAAGTCGATACCAAAAGCACAATTGACGCCGCAAACCGATGATCAAGGATGCCGGGATCTAGCAAGGATCGAGGAAGACACGAAGACCGAGGAAAGAAGCCGAAAACCCTTAGCCGAGAAAGTGCGAAGCACGGAAGGGACAAAAGCAATGGCAAATACTCCTTAGCCTCTCAAAAATCCTCACCCTGTAAAAACCTTTGTTCTGGGCAACCCCTTCAGAGCTCTCGCACGACCACGTGGAGACGTGGATCAAAGGGACCCTCCAGAGGATCTCTCCCACAATCTCCTGATCGAATATTCGCCGCACCCGGCTCACCACCCCCGAGTCCCCGGGTCCCGGCCTCTGTAATCTCGTTTTGTGCAATAAAGGCGACCCGTATCTTTTTATGCGCATACACTTAGCTATTCATCAAATGTACTAGATGTAAACATTTTGAACATAATAAAAAATCATGTAATTTTTCTATTATTGTGGAGTAAAGGTATTATATTTTTTTACTTATTCTATACATATGATGAATAATTATTCTTATTATTAATTTATATACCTAATTATTTATTTAACATCTTACAAACTTATTGAATAACATGATTGTACAGGTATCGAGCTTAAGGCAAATAAGTACTATATGGTATTTATAGGTAAAAGGTTTGGGATTTACTATACTTGGGAGGGGTGTCAATGACAAGCTAGTTAATGACTATAGAGGATCTTTGTATCATTCATTCCATTCCCTATAGGAGGCTAAAGAACACTTGTCCAAATTCCAAAGCGAGTATCTCCCTCTTGATAGTAATCGTGATGTCCCTTTGGATAGAAAGCGTCATGCACCTTTAGATTGTGCCCCTTTTGTCCCTCCCGCTCCTAGCTTAGCACTCAGGAGTGTGGGTTTTGCATGTTAGAAGCACTTTTGGCTATGATGATATTTATATTTAGTCATGGATCAATGTGTCTCTAAATGACTTGTTAGGGATTCCCTCATAGGTATTCTTTTCATGGATGTTTTGGATAAGACTCTCTCAAAGGGAACCCTCAAGGATGCAATGGCGAGTGCCACATAACAAAAATTCATTATGGATGACATAAGATATTGTGGAATTAATACCCATCTCTTGACAAGATTCCCAGATATGACCGAAGAATGAATCGGTCCCATACATTGCATTTAGAGTATTAGAGGAGATGACTAGTACTGTTGTCTGTAAGGTGACTAGTATTAGACCACGTTGGATCATCGCATCGGCCGCTCTATTCAGATTTCCAACTTTGTATCTTAAGTTGAACTTGTACCCTTGCAAAAAATTCGACCACTTGGCATGTTGTTGATTCAAGCTATGATGAGACTTCAAATAGCGAAGTAGTTAATGGTTGGAGACTCGGAGTTGAGTACAAATTCTCATTGGATCAGGTAATGTCTCCAATTTTAGACTTGAACGACAACGTACAATTCAATATAGTAAGTGTAATAGTTCAATCGAGTCGCGCTCAATTTTTCACTCAAAAAGGCAACGAGATACTCTTTTTGACTAAGGACTGCTCATAGCCTGATGGGAGAGGCATCACAGTCAATCTCGAAGACCTTATCAAAGATTGGAAGTGCCAAAAATTGGGCAATAATCATCTTGGTCTTAATAAGATTAAAACTCGCTTCAACTTTAGGTGTCCAAAGAAAAGCACCTAACTTCATGCAGTTGGTGAGAGGTGCAATAATGGAACTAAAGTTCTTAATGAATCTGCGAGAAAATGAAGCTAGATCATGGAGTCGTCGTACATCACTAACGTTCATTGGAACGGGCCATGACTTGATTATCAGGCTTCAACCTTCTCTAGATTGACCCATATCCTTCTGAGCGCACAATGTAGCCAAAGAACATCAAGCTATTGTTTGAAAGGTACATTTCTTCAGATTGATGTACAACTTATCTTTCCTCAGAATTTACATTACATTACTTCTTTTAAGTATTGAGCATGCTTCTTTGGTTTCATACTATAGATCAGACTATCATCAAAGTATATGACAGCAAACATCTCGATAAATGGACTGAGCACCTAGTTCATAAATCTCATGAAAGTACTCGGTGCGTTGGACAAGGCAAATGGCATGGCTAGCCATTCATACAATCCTTCACGGGTTTTAAATATAGTTTTTCATTCATTAAGGGGTTATACGTGAATTTGATAATACTCGCTATGAAGATCAATATTCGAAAAGATTTTTGCGCCATGACACATATCAAACATATCATCCAATCGAGGAATTAGAAATATATACTTGATCTTTATTCAGTTGATGGCACGATAATCTATGCACATTCTCCATGTCCCATCCTTCTTTGGAGTCAGAAGTGATAGTAATGCACACGGACTCATGTTCTCATCGATTAGTTCCTTTTGCAATAACTAGTGACTTATCGACACAACTTCTCATATTAAGGTGAACTTATTCGATAGTGAGGAAGGTGAGATAGCAACGCTTTTGGGACCGTCGATCCAATTTTGGATGTTCCTAAGAGGTGAAAATCCTTCAGGTAGTTCCTCTAGAATGAGATCCTTGAAGTCTTCAAGTAGACTCGAATCTAGTGAGGAATACTAGGACCCTTTGTCACTTCCTAGGCTACGAGGAATACGATGCAGCGAGTTTCTTTAAGCTCATCCTCGAAGCAACACTAGAGATGTCTTTGGTTTTTCCTTGGTAGTTTTAGGGCCGCAGGTGGGGGTGTGGGCTCACTTGTAAGAGGCTTCAGTGGCTCCCTCTGAGGTACTAGTGTAATATTGTAATCATCCTTGCAGAAGGAATATGTGTTCTTTTTTCCACCATGCTTCGTCTTTCTGTTGTATTGCCATGGGCAATCCAACATAATGTGAAAAATATCTAGTGGTGCCACATCACACAAATAACTTTCTTATACATCTTGTCAATGGCGTGCTCAACCAGACATCACTTTCCAATAGGGACATCTTAACCCTTCTTAAACCAGGACCAGTTGTATAGCCTAATCAATTTCTCCGACTTTAATTCGAACTTGCCAACCATGATCTATCAGACTAGATTCTCCGTACTACCACTATCTATGACGAGGACTCGTCTCCCTTTAGACATACTAGTCGTGGGTGCAAAATTTGGCTTACGCCTGACAGTGGGACCCACAGCCCTACCTTCGTGCCGACCCGAAGACTCTCGCAGCACCAGTCAATTGAAGGTATTGACGTGGAAGATCGTTGGTCGATCTATTGATTGAAGTTGAAGCCTTTTGATATGCTAATAGAAAGAGATGCAATCAGAGAGTTTGACACAAGAGATGTGATCTCGGAGTTCAGCCGAAGCCTACGTCTCCGTGCTATAGGGAGCAACCCGAATTCACTAACACTTCACTTGGAGTGACCTCGACAGGCCGAGTATCACTGAAATCTCTTTAACCTCTTCAAGGGTAAGAAGAGAAAGATAAAGAGTTAGAAATTTCTAGGTTCTGGTTTCTGAAAATAGATATCAAATGATGATGGCACTGATTTTCTCTCTGGATTTGAAATTGGTTCTGAGTTTCGATCCTTTCTCCTCCTGAAGGCTCTGCTATTTATAGGATTCTCTGGTGGTAAATGGCGGTCTGTGCTGCAGCATCTGGGGATCCTCCAGGTAAAGCTGGCGGGCCCCGCTACCGTCTTCTGGGGGATTCTACAGGCTCGTGGGCCTACCGGGCAGGGCCGGTGGGTATCGCGGTGGTCCTCGTGGGCCCACCCGGCAGGGTCGGTGGGTCCCGTGGTAGTCTTCGTGGGCCCACCAGGCAGGGCCGGTGGATTCCGTGGTAGTCTTCGTGGGCCCGCCAGGCAGGGCCGGTGGGTCCCGTGGTAGTCTTCGTGGGCCCACCAGGCAGGGCCGGTGGGTCCCGTGGTAGTCTTCGTGGGCCCGCCAGGCAGGGCCGGTGGGTCCCGTGGTAGTCTTCGTGGGCCCGCCAGGCAGGGCCGGTGGGTCCCGTGGTAGTCTTCGTGGGCCCGCCAGGCAGGGCCGGTGGGTCCCGTGGTAGTTGGTAAACTTCTGCCAAAATTTGCACCCACAGTTACCCCCTCCAAGTTAGCTAGAGTTCGTTCTGGCTGGCTTGGATTTGGTGCAAAAAATAGCAACCCCCTGTCGCAAAAGGCACGAAGAAGCTTGTCGAGTGTTAGCACAAAAAAGGACTGATCGGTCAATTTTGACTGATCGGTCAATTTTGACCGATCGGTCAAAATTCAACCGGTCAAGAATCGGGTGATCGGTCAAAAAACATGGTTTTTTGACCGATCCAGTAGGAAATTTGACCGATCGGTTGAAATTTGACCGATCGGTTAATTTTTAACCGATCGGTTAAAATTCAACCGGTCAAGATTCGAGTGATCGGCAAAAAACCTTAGTTTTTTGCCAGATCCAGTAGAAATTTGACCGATCGAATGTTTTTTGCCGATCGGTCAAGTTTGACCGATCGGTAAAAAATTATCTGGTCAAGGTTCGAGTGATCGGCAAAAAACCTTGGTTTTTTGCCAAATCCAGTAGAAATTTGACCGATCGAATGATTTTTGCCGATCGGTCAAGTTTGACCGATCGGTAAAAAATTATCCGGTCAAGGTTCGAGTGATCGGCAAAAAACCTTGGTTTTTTGCCAGATTCAGTAGAAATTTCACCGATCGAATGATTTTAGCCGATCGGTCAAGTTTGACCGATCGGTTAAAAAATATCCGGTCAAGGTTCGAGTGATCGGCAAAAAACCTTGGTTTTTTGCCAGATCCAGTAGAAATTTGACCGATCGAATGATTTTAGCCGATCGGTCAAGTTTGACCGATCGGTTAAAAAATATCCGGTCAAGGTTCGAGTGATCGGCAAAAAACCTTGGTTTTTTGCCAGATCCAGTAGAAATTTGACCGATCGAATGATTTTAGCCGATCGGTCAAGTTTGACCGATCGGTTAAAAAATATCCGGTCAAGGTTCGAGTGATCGGCAAAAAACCTTGGTTTTTTGCCAGATCCAGTAGAAATTTGACCGATCGAATGATTTTAGCCGATCGGTCAAGTTTGACCGATCGGTTAAAAAATATCCGGTCAAGGTTCGAGTGATCGGCAAAAAACCTTGGTTTTTTGCCAGATCCAGTAGAAATTTGACCGATCGAATGATTTTAGCCGATCGGTCAAGTTTGACCGATCAGTTAAAATATATCCGGTCAAGGTTCGAGTGATCGGCAAAAAACCTTGGTTTTTTGCCAGATCCAGTAAAAATTTGACCGATCGAATGATTTTAGCCGATCGGTCAAGTTTGACCGATCGGTTAAAAAATATCCGGTCAAGGTTCGAGTGATCGGCAAAAAACCTTGGTTTTTTGCCAGATCCAGTAGAAATTTGACAGATTAGTTGGAAGTTTTGAACCTGCCCTCAGAGAGGGTTTCATAACTGTTCCGTTCCTCGATCTTCTGGCAGAGTTTTGATCATTGATGGAGTTTGATCCTTCCTGTTTTGAGTCTTTGGTTGGCTTGAATGAGGCTTTTAACCGGCGGTCCGGTTTACTCAGACCGGTGGCTCACTTGGACCGTTGGTTCACGTGGACCGGTGGTCCGACGTTTCGTTTGGTCCGACGTTTCGCTTGATTTTGCGCTTGCTGTGGATGGATGCCATGCGTTCCTGCAAAAACACGCGATTTGATACGGTGAAGACACGTGTCTTCTCGATTTATGTACCTGTTTTACCCTGGGTATATAAGTTTCACTAGCTGTCATTTTTGCCTCACGCTTCCAAAATTTTTCGAAGTCCAGACTCTTTTGCTCCCGATTTCTGCTCTTGCTCGATCGATCAGATGGCGTCTTCTGGAAGTTCGAAGAAGTCTGGCGGGGTCCCTTCGAAGAGGAAAGGGAAGGAGATTGTTGAGGTTCCATCCCCTCCGAAGGGTCGTGGCAAGGGCAAGGCCGTGCTTGCCGAACTCGGACAGCTGGGCAAAAGACACCAAGGAGTAGGGTTTGCTTCGGCGCCATCAAGGCCAGAGCACATCCCTAAAGTAAAGTTTGTTTTGGGCCCGCTCATGTCTCTGTCAGAGGAAACAGAGTACGTGTACAATACCGGTGGTGAGTTCACAAATGCAAAGAGAAAGAAGTGGCAAACACTTCTCTCTTATTTCACCGAAGGAAAGGTGCAGCCTTCGCTCCCCAGTGTCCAGACTGCATTTGGTATTGATAAGAAGACCGTCTTCACCAGCTTTGCCAGTAATGAAAAGGTCATGGGAACCATTGTGACCATCAGCCAACTCAACTGCGGTCTGCGCCTTCCGTTGCCACCCTTCGCGACAAGGTTATTGAACACTTCCGGCCTTTGCCCGGGGCAGGTCACTGGGAATGCTTGGAGAATTATCTACGCTTTCTGCCGCGTAGAGTCAGATTTCCAGGAGGACTTGAAGGCATGCTACTCCAGCATTCCAGAAGGTGAAGATGCCCGGATCAAGCTTGGATATTTTTTCTTCCACTATCGATGGGCTTACAGGAGGGACAGTCCGTTCTACAACTTGACTGGCGTATCTCCGCTGCACCCGCTTACCGATACAGTCCCTTCGGACAAACTATATACAGACTGGCCCATCTCTGTCTCTGGTGCATGGACTCCCATCTCCGTGCCCGATACCCCTCGAAGTGATGTGCACGATGCAGTGAAGATGTACTGCGAGGGAGGCGCTTTTGCCTGGTCCTCCGAGAGGGCTGGAGCTATCGACAATTTATTCTTAGAGCTGACCTGCGGGACCAGGTCATGGAAGCAGTTCTCCAACTGCCCAGTGAGATATGGCAAGGCCAATCTCCTCCACCGATCGCGAGACAGATACGAGGATAATGAAGTTCTATACTCTGACTATGAGGAGGATCCTCATTCGGGTAAGATCATCCGGAAGATTCGGGCCGAGAAAAAAATTTATACTGCAAGGCGCCGATTGCCTACTGTGGAGGAGAAGCTGGTGATACAACGAGGCCCAGCGAAGAAGAAAAGAAAAACCCTTATCAAGCAAAAGGAAAATGAAGTCCAAGGAAAGAAAGACGAAGATGAAGAAAAGAAAGATAAAGATGAAGAAGAAAAAGAAAAGAACGGGAGCGACGAGGAAGACGAAGAGACCGAGAATGTCAGCCACGACAACAGTGGCAACGACGAAGACGAGGATGGGGACGGTGAGAATGATTTTTCTTCCACACCCTCTGGTGGCGATTATGGGAATGGGGGTGGTGAGGAAGAAATTCCTCCCACCCCCACTGGTGATGCAAGAGAGGAAGACTCACTTCCTATTCCCATTGACGAGGCTAAAGCCCGTCAAATGGAAGAAGTCATTGATATAGAAGGTGATGGCCAAAAGGTGGTTCCCATCTATAAATTCGATGAATTGAAGAAGCCGTTGCGCTTTAAAATAAAATTGTCGAGGAGTGGTGGGGTTGGAAGCAACCCCACGCCCCTCGATCAAATTCCTCCTGAAGTACCCCGTCTCAAAGGAGCGACAACGAGCGGGGGTGTGGAGGTTGAGCAACCCCCACCCCCCTCTCGGTCTCTGGCTGAGGAGGTGGCTGCCATGGTGGCGGGACTCATCCAGCCAGGCGGGCCACAAGAGGAAGAAAGAGGCTCACCTCTTCGGGATGCCTCCTCCCCTATCCACTTGGCGAGGGAAAGTCACGTGGGCGATGGAGCTCCTCAACCTCAGTCAGCGCCGACTCCTATTCAGGAGAAATCGACCCCTCAGGGAGGCTCCGATCGCCGGAAGGGTAAGGAGCTGAGGGTTGAAGCCTCAGGTAATTGTACTAACTTGCCTTGCTTGTCTTGCCTTTGAAGCTTGGAAATAATCTAACACTTTGACCTCTCGTGTTTTGATTGCAGGTGCGCCTGTTGGCTCGACCCCGAAGATGAAGAGTTTGGATGATGTTGACATCAACCACCCCACAGCTGTAATCTGGAAACTCTGCAATCTTCCGGGGGCTACACTGGATGAAGCCTTCGACAGGCTTGAACTGGTGGTAGGTGCATCTGCTCGATCGATCATTTGAGTTGTCTTCAAAATAATTCTAACTTTTTAGTTCTTTTGCAGAACTCAGCAGTTATGAATGTCACAACCAAGCTCTCCATGAAGGCGGGAGCAAAAGAAGCTTCAGCTGAAGTATCCCGCTTAGCTGCTGCACTGGAGGTTGTAAGCGAGGAGAGGGATAAGCTGAGGGAGGCTCTAACCTCAAAGAAGGAGGCATTGAAGGCCAAGACCGAGGCCCTTCGCAAGGAAAAGTTGGAGAGCAAGGGCTGGCAGAATGGATACGAGGCCCGGGGTCATGAGCTTGAAGCGTTGAAGAATCGATTCTTCAGGATCGAGAATTTGGGCTTCGACCGTGCGGCTAAAATAAAGGAACTGGAGGCTCAAGTTGCTGCTTCAGCGGCTAAGGAGGAGACCCATAAGAAGGAGCTGGAGCATATGCGGAGCGAGTGCAAGAGCTACAGGGAAACAACTGAGAAGGCAGCAGAAGCACTCAGGGTCCATGTTGCCGGCGTCCAATCTTCTAAGGCTTCAGTGGCGAGCAAAGCTCGTGCTGGATCTGAGGGGGAGAAGTCGCGTGCGCATAGTGTGGCCAAGCCTTGAGACTTTTCTTCTTTTTAGTTGTTATGCTTGTAAACTCTTGACATGTAGTAGCTTGCTCCTGTACTTGGCACATTTTGATAATAATAGAAATCTTTTTGGTGTTTGAAAATTGGATCTCTTGAATTGAATGTCTTTAATACCATGTACTGGGTAGCATTGGAATAGATACAATCTTTTGAATGTAAGGGATCGAGTCGCAACTTGATTACCCAAACTTGTGACTTGAAAATTGAATTGGAATTCGTATAACACTTGTATGTGAGGGGGTGAGTCGCAACTCAAGCACCCAAACATGTTAAACGATATCGAAATTGATTGAAATTGAATATTAAAATTTGAAAGTCAGTTTAATATTTGTCAGTAAGGGGTTGAGTCGCAACTCTAACACCCAAACTTGTTAAAAAGACTTGGTAACTTGAATATGGTCAGTTTTTAACATTTGCTAGTAAGGGGTTGAGTCGCAACTCTAACACCCAAACTTGTTAAAAGACCTGGTAATTTGAATATGGATAACTTGAAACTGCTTCAGAACTTGAATTGAAAAGCTGAATACTGGCACATTTGAATACTTGAAAGAGATCTTTATTTATCACAGAATTTACATCATGGATAGAACATCTTGAGGTGCCTAGAATTCCAAGCTCGAGGCAATCTATCTCCTTCTGGTGTGATCAGTCTGTAAGAACCTTTGCCTCCTACTGATTCGACGATATATGGACCTTCCCAGTTGGGAGCAAGCTTCCCACTGCTATGTTCTTTAGTGTTGTAAAAAACTGCTCTGAGAACTAGGCTGCCCACTGGGAATTGTCTCTTATAAACTTTCTCATCGTAGGCTCTTTTGATCTTCTGCTGGTATTTGGCCACACGAAGGGATGCTTGATCTCGTAGTTCTTCTGAGAAGTCTAGATCATTGATTCGTAGTTCTTCGTTGATTCCTTCTTCAACTGCTCTAGTCTTCAGAGTACTTGATATGTTTTCTGTTGGGAGTACTGCTTCTGATCCATATGTTAGACGGAAGGGTGAGAACCCTGTTGATCTTCTCGGAGTTGTGCGATACCCCCAAAGAACTTCAGGTAGGACCTGTTCCCACAATCCTTTCTTGTCGTTGAGTTTCTTCTTGAGTATACCAAGAATAGCTCTATTGGAGGCTTCTGCTTGGCCATTGCATTAAGGGTACCTTGGAGTTGAATAGAATAACTTGATACCGTTGTTCAGACAGAACTCTCGGAATTTGTCGGAGTCAAATTGAGCTCCATTGTCAGCAACGAGAACTTGAGGTGTACCAAATCTTGAGAAGATGTTGTGCCGAATGAATTTAATCACTTCGTCGTCAGTCTCTCGGAAGAGGGGCACAGCTTCCACCCATTTGGTGAAGTAATCAGTGGCCAGCAATAGATACTTCTTCTTGCTCGGAGTTGGAGGGAAAGGACCCAGGAAATCTAACCCCCATTGATGGAAAGGCCAGGGGCTTGACAATTGATGAAGTTCATCTGCAGGGAATGGATAGCTCGAGCGTGTCGTTGGCAAGGTTCGCACCTTTCAACAACTTGTTGAGCATCCCTTGCCATTGTTGGCCAGTAGTACCCTTGTAGCTTCGTCTTGGCTTCAAGAGATCTTCCTCCCGAATGATTTCCACAAGCTCCAGAGTGGATATCAATCAGGATTGCCTGTGCTTGCTCGGGACCAAGGCACTTGAGCAACATCCCGTTGTGAGATTTGAAGTATAGATCTTCTCCTTGTAGAATATAGCATGGGAGCTTCCTTTGAACTCTTCGGGCTTGATTTGGATCTTCCGGTATTTTGCCATGTTTGAAGAAGTCGAAAATTGATCGTCTCCAGTCTTCAAACTGATCTCCACCCCCAGATTCTTTTGTAGTAGTAAGGATCTGTTGATCGGGGGTGGTCTTGGGCACTTCTTGATAATCGATTTGTATTTGCCTTCCTCCGAGTGAGTCTCCAAGAACTGAGACAGCATTGGCTAAGGCATCTGCTTCTCGGTTCTCTGCTCTGGGGATTTGAATGAATTCAGCACCAATAAAACGTTGTTGAAGACGTCGTACTAAGGCCAAGTAGAGTTGCATTCTTTCTTCGCGAGCTGTGTACTCTCCATTGATTTGCCTTATGATCAATTGGGAGTCGCTGTAGACGATGATTCGATCTACCCCCAGGGATTTCGCCATCTCGAGTCCAGAAATGAGTGCTTCGTATTCGGCTTCGTTGTTGGTGGCAGTGAATCCGAGGAGAGTGGCCTTCTGGAGATGATCAAGTTCGGGGGATATCAATACTATCCCAGTTCCCGAACCGATCGACCTTGAAGCTCCATCAGTATAAAGCTTCCATGGAGGAGTTGCAGCAGTAGCTTCGAGATTTGGATCAATTTTTGTTGCAAGATTGTTCGGAGTATTGTCCTCATCTTCCAAACGCATGTCGACATCTTCTTCCCAAGTGATGGGGTCTTCAACTGGAAAATCAGCTAGAAAATCAACAATAGCTTGACCTTTGATAGAAGTGCGAGATTCGAACTGAATCCTCAGGGAGCTCATTTCGATCACCCATTTGGTCATTCGACCAGCTCGACCAGCTTTGTCAATGATATCTTTGAGCGAGTGTTCTGAAATGACAGTGATCTGGTGAGAGATGAAGTATGGTTGAAGGCGACGCGATGCAGTGAGTAAGGCTAGGATGACCTTCTCAGTTTTTGAATAGCAAGTTTCAGCCGGAAGAAGAGTGTGACTGATATAATAAACTGGATGCTCGAAGCCTTCTCTTCTACTGACTAAGACTGCACTGATTGCTTGATCAGTTACGGCAAGATAGAGCCATAAGTCTTCTTTTGGAAGTGGAGCCGTCAAGATAGGAGCTTGCACCAAATATTTCTTGATGCTTTGAAATGCTTTTTCACAAATCGGACTCCACCCTGAAGTATCCGTCTTTCGTAGTTTGTCGAAGAGAGGTTTACATTTGTCAGAAGACTTTGAGATGAACCGATTGAGGGCAGCAAGTCTTCCAGTGAGTCGCTGCACCTCCTTTCGATTGGTAGGTGATGGCATGTCGAGGATAGCTCGAATTTGATCGGGATTGGCTTCAATACCCCTCCTGGTCACAAGATGACCCAGGAATTTGCCAGATTGAACTCCGAAAGCGCACTTGGCTGGATTGAGCTTCATACGATATTTTCGAAGAACTTGAAAGGTTTCTGCCAGATCAGAAAGATGCTTGCTTCGTACGGAGCTCTTGGTGAGGAGATCATCGACGTAGACTTCAACGTTGCGACCGATCTGATCTTCGAACATTTTTGTGACTAACCTTTGATAGGTGGAACCAGCATTTTTGAGGCCGAATGGCATTACATTGTAGCAGTAAAGACCTCGGCTAGTCACGAAGCAAGTCTTCTCTTGATCGTCTAGATGAAGTGGAATTTGATTATATCCAGAATACCCATCCATGAAAGACAATAGCTCGTGGCCAGCAGTGGCATCGACGAGTCTATCGATCCTTGGCATGGGAAATGGGTCTTTGGGGCAAGCCTTGTTGAGGTTGGTGAAGTCGATGCAGACTCGGACTTTCCCATTCTTCTTCGGAACAGCAACAATATTAGAGATCCAAGTAGGATACTCTACTTCACGTATGAAGCCTGCTGCGAGTAGCTTGGTGATTTCTTCTTGAACAGCAACTTGTAGCTCTGGTCGGATGGTACGTGGCTTTTGCTTGACAGGCTTCACCTCTTCTTTGATTGCAAGTCGGTGACAAGCGTCATCCGGATTGATACCAGGCATGTCTTCGAAACACCAAGCGAAGACATCGATATTGGATTGGAGGAAGGACACCATGTCTTGCGCTTCTGCGTCGCTAAGACTGGTACCAATGAAAGTTTGTCGAGGGAGATCTCCGCTGCCTATGTTGATTGGGATGATTTCTTTTATTGAAGGTGATGCTTCCCATTCGGTTGGTGGAGGTTCGGTCAGCGGAATCTCCTTTGATTGCTACTTGGAAGAGGGACCAGCTTCATCTCGTGGCCGCTTTGGAGGAGCAATGTTGATCTTTCGATCTGTCTTAGCCGCAGCAGCCTCACAAGACCTTCCAGCTTGCTGATCACCTCGAATGCAGACAATGCCTTCCCCAGTTGCAAACTTGAGTAGTTGATGATAAGAAAAGGAGATGGCATTGATCTGGTGGAGGAATGGTCGCCCGAGGATGGCGTTATAGCTGGATACTCCTTCGACAATTGCGAACCTGACCGAGACTCGAGTCTCTCGGCTGAGGTCGAGAGTGAATCTCGACTCACCCACCGTGATGCTTTGTTCGCCGTTGAAGCCGGTGATCACGGTCGGGACGACGTCGAGGCTTTGATACTTATGTCCCAGACGTTTGAAGCAGTCTGAGAACATAATGTCGATAGAACTCCCGGTGTCGATGAGGATCCGATTGACGGTGCTTCCGTCGATGATGAGTTTCAAGACCAGAGGGTCTCGATGTGGAGTATGAACTCCTTGAAGATCAGTGTCGTTGAAGACGATGGATGGCCAAGCAAGACCTTCGATGGGCTTCTCGATCCAGGTATCTTCTTTATTTGCAGTAGATCGAACATGGAAGATGCGCCGAATCTGTCGATCGACCTCTTTCCCGGTCACTACTTGGTTGTGCAACGATCCATGAATGCCAAAGATATTGGCATTCACGGTGAGAGATGATGGGTTGGAAGAGATTTGATGTATCCAACACACTTCCTTTCCCTTGGCGGAGGTTCGACGTTGATCATGCCCGTTGTTGACGAATTCTTGAAGGTGGCCCTCTCGCAGTAAGTCTTCAAGATGGAACTTCAACCGATAGCATCGATCGGTAGAGTGGCCGTGACTTCGATGGAATTCACAGTAGACTGTTTTGTCTGCTGTGAACTTGGAGTTTGGCTGAAGAGGATTGGGCCTTCGAAGATACTCGTCGTGTTGAATGCGGTCGAGTATCTGTTCGACTGGTATACTCCACTCGGTAAAAGTGGTCTTCGTTGGAGATCGACGCCCGTTATTCTTTGATCGTTTGTTGGCTGGAGGGGCTGCTGCCTCAGCGTTGTGGGCCTTTGCAGCATACTTTGGAGTTTCTCTTTCAGCAGGCTTTCGCTTCGTCTCTCGCCCTTTCCGAGCGACTTGATCGTCTTCGACCTCGATCTCTCTCTGGATTCGATCGAACATAGCTCCCAGAGAAGGAGGGGGATTACGGATGAAGTCGTTGTAGATGTGTAGATCGAAGCGGAGAGCGTTCTGGAAAGCCAACATGATGGCTTCATCGTCCAGATGTCTTCCAGAGAGGGCAGCATGCTCGTTGCGAAATCTCCTAGTGAAACTTCGGAGAGTCTCGTCAGCACCCATCCTTAGCCGATAGAGAGAGTCAAGCTTCTTCTCGGGCTTTAGATTGAGCTGATAATGCTGCACAAAGAGTTTAGCCAAAACATCGAACTGGGTGATGGACCCAGCTCGGAGATTATGATACCAGTCGAGCGACGGTTCATCGAGACTTCCTACGAAGGTGCGGCAGAGCACATTGTTTTCTTCTTCGTGCGGCGTTAAGGCTTGCTTGAAGGCAAGGATGTGGAGTGTAGGATCTCCTCTGATGCAGTTGAATTTGGGGAGGATTGGAGTTCTCCATCCCCTTGGAAATGTTGTCTCAAAGAGACTTCGATGTAGAGGCCCGGCAGAAGAATAGCCATCCCTGCGACCATGTCCTCGACCTAGAGGTGGGTCAAGAGGCAAGATCGCAAGGTCTTGCTCAGGCATTGAAGTATTTGCCGGTTGAAGTCGATGTCGGAGGTCCGATCCAAGCCCACGCTGAAGTGGAATGGAAGGGGAAACTCGACTCTTTGAAGGAGCGCCTTTCATTTGGTGCCTCCTTGGTATGTTGAGTTTTGAAGGTGTCCTCTTGTCGCAGTTGCGGCCAGAAGACGATTGGGAAGACTCGTCTTCGAGGCAATCCCAAACACTTTGCTTCCAGGGGGCAGCAGAGGGAGTTGGGTCGCGTCGGATCCTCTCGAGGGCAGCAGTGCCCATTGATCTCCGTTGCTCGGAGTGAATTGAATGTCGAGGAAGATCGATCCTCTCGCTTGTAGAGGGAATAGGTAGAGCGATCCCAGCCTCGGAAGCTGCTTTCTTCAGAGCATCCCTCTCAGCGGTGAGGGTGGCGTTCTGCTTCGCCAATTGGAGCAGTTGGAAGTCGACTGCAGAGATTTGGTAGGTCGATGGAGGGTCTTCAGCAGGAGCGGGTGTTGTTTGCCCAATTGACTGCCGCGCGGGGTAGGCGATAGGTCGATCGACAGATCTCCCACTTCCTGAACGAACCCCCATCTCGGGGACAACAAGGGGCTGTCCGAAGTTGAGCCTTTGACTCATTGAACGAGTCTCAGGACGAGGTTGTTGTTGAGTGCTACTTCCTTCTGGTTGACCTTGATGTTTCGTCCTCGCCATTCCGAGAGCGAAAGGTACAACGAGAGTGCCGTTCAGTTGTCTGATCAACCGAGAGGGCGAGGAAGTTTGACTATCAAGATCGGTTGTAGGTTCAACCGATCAAGTAGTAGCGGAGAGTTGGACTTTTTGATCGGATCCCACAGACGGCGCCAAACTGTGGGGGAAAATCTTCGTGCCGACCCGAAGACTCTCGCAGCACCAGTCAATTGAAGGTATTGACGTGGAAGATCGTTGGTCGATCTATTGATTGAAGTTGAAGCCTTTTGATATGCTAATAGAAAGAGATGCAATCAGAGAGTTTGACACAAGAGATGTGATCTCGGAGTTCAGCCGAAGCCTACGTCTCCGTGCTATAGGGAGCAACCCGAATTCACTAACACTTCACTTGGAGTGACCTCGACAGGCCGAGTGTCACTGAAATCTCTTTAACCTCTTCAAGGGTAAGAAGAGAAAGATAAAGAGTTAGAAATTTCTAGGTTCTGGTTTTTGAAAATAGATATCAAATGATGATGGCACTGATTTTCTCTCTGGATTTGAAATTGGTTCTGAGTTTCGATCCTTTCTCCTCCTGAAGGCTCTGCTATTTATAGGATTCTCTGGTGGTAAATGGCGGTCTGTGCTGTAGCATCTGGGGATCCTCCAGGTAAAGCTGGCGGGCCCCGCTACCGTCTTCTGGGGGATTCTACAGGCTCGTGGGCCTACCGGGCAGGGCCGGTGGGTATCGCGGTGGTCCTCGTGGGCCCACCCGGCAGGGTCGGTGGGTCCCGTGGTAGTCTTCGTGGGCCCACCAGGCAGGGCCGGTGGGTTCCGTGGTAGTCTTCGTGGGCCCTCCAGGCAGGGCCGGTGGGTCCCGTGGTAGTCTTCGTGGGCCCACCAGGCAGGGCCGGTGGGTCCCGTGGTAGTCTTCGTGGGCCCACTAGGCAGGGCCGGTGGGTCCCGTGGTAGTCTTCGTGGGCCCACCAGGCAGGACCGGTGGGTCCCGTGGTAGTCTTCGTGGGCCTGCCAGGCAGGGCCGGTGGGTCCCGTGGTAGTCTTCGTGGGCCCACCAGGCAGGGCCGGTGGGTCCCGTGGTAGTTGGTAAACTTCTGCCAAAATTTGCACCCACAGGGCCCATGAAGCTGACAGTGGGACTCGTAGCCCTGTTGGGACCCAAGAAGATGATAGTGGGACCCACAGCCCTGCCTGGGGCCCACGAAGCCAATAGTAGGACCCACAGCCCTGCCTGGGGCCCACAAAGATCATCCGGGGTCTAGTAAACATCCTTAGATGATTTTACAAACCTCGGGTGTTCCCAGGAATATCCCAAGAATATTCCTTGGATATTTCCAAACCTCTATATATAGCCAACCCTGTAAAGAATCCAGATCCAATTTTATTATTCCACTTTTCACTTTCTGTTTTCCATAGCTCTCTGTCTACTTGTAAGAAGCACTCCTCAGCTTATCGAGAGTAGCTCAACTCTTCTAGGTGATAGTGGATTCAAAGGTTGTGCCTTACCACATGGAGACGTAGGCTTCAATCGAACTTCGTTACCATATCTTGTGTCAATTCTCTATCTTCCTCTTTCTCTATCTCCATAGTGGCTGTGTGACAGCTCAACAATTGGCCCCTTAGCACTTCACAGCGCGCCACGTCTAGAAGGGTCAAACCTTCAATCGATTGTTGGACGAGGGTTACATACGACGGCCAAAATCCTCCCCCACAATTTGGCACCATCTATGGGATCTCCCATATCGACTTGCGACCTACAGGCGTCCCAGCTCCTTCGGTCAATCAGCAACCACCGATTGCCTGAGCAATCCATTTGTCTCAATCACTAACCTAAATGGCGAAGACACGATCTATAGACCAGCCGGAGGGAAGCAATATTCATCCCAACGTCTCACATTTTATGACTCGCTCAATAAGTCATAGGCATGTGACAAGTCAACCTCCCGAGCAGCACCCAGCTGTGAACTTGAGGAGTCATCGCTCTGTAGATCGCGCAACTTCGGCTCAACCTCGACAATCTCCCTGCACAGCCGATGAGACTCTTCAACTCCCCGGGAAAGCGCTCGTCTCACCCGTCGCTGATCCTCAAGCGACGTACCAAATCTCGTCGGAAGACTTTCAACTCCTACCTTGATGAAGCAGAACTCTACTCTCATGGTAAAAAAAAGACTCTCTCCGACGAGTAGCCATCGAAGCATGAGCCAATCTTCCTAAATCAGAGGCTAGCTTCAATGATAGACCAGATGTACGTCCGTCGGTTGCTTGATCCCTCTCCCACTCCTTCCAGACATTCGATCGTCTAAACCTCCGGTCAATCTCTCGATCCCCACTCGAGAGGACCCGCACCCATTCCTTCCAAGCCAACAGTTTGGGAATGACTCAATCAGTTGGCTCGTCATCCTGAACCCCTTAGCTCTGGATCATCCTCCGACCCCTGCGTCGCGAGGGATGCGCATCACCACAATTGACGCCCTAAGGGTCAGCACTGATATAACTATGATTGGACTCTTGTCGAACTTCACCCGACAAGGACTCCAATGCCCTCATTGCCTCCCCCTTCTCCGAGGCACCTCTAAGACCAACGAGGTGACCGTCGAAACAGCCATGTCTCCGAGGAACCTTTTTATCGACAATTCTCCGAGCTCCATTCCCTCGGAGCTAGCGAACTCCAATCCTCCCAAGGTTCAATTACCTCACGGGAGATCCAACGCTGCGCATCCACGCTTTCAAACAAGCATTGATGCCCCATGATCATGACAACCAGGTTCTATGCCGCACCTTCATGGGAAGCCTGGACGACATGTCGCTTGATTGGTACCACCACCTCCCAGCAGGCTTCGTCAGCTGGTTCGAGGATCTGGTAGATCTCTTCGTCCAATACTACCATCTGAATCTCAAACCGGAGAAGAAGCTTGATTCTCTCTACCGACTTTGGATGGCATCGGACGAAACCCTCTGAGAGTTCACTTGGAGGTTCCGGAACAAGCACACAGCGCTCTCCAAAAGTCACCTCGACGATGAGGCTATCATGCTCGTGTTTCAGAATGCGCTATGCTTCGATCTCCACATCTACAACGATCTAATCCGAAACCCGCCTGCATTTCTCGGAGAGTTGTTCGAACGGATCCAAAGAGAGATCGAAAGATGATCAGATTGCTCGCAAGAGTCGCGACCTCAAGAAGCACCCGTCCGATAAGGAGCCTACGCCATCGACAGCCCAACCTTACAACACTCAGGCTAAGGAAGGTGGAGCCTCCAAGAGGCCGAAGCAGGCAGGCGATAGACCCGCAAAGCCTCAGAGGACCACGTTTACTGACTGGATTCTGCCGATCGATGTTATACTCAAGCAGATCCAGCACAAAGATTACCTCAGGAGGCCTTCCCCTCTCGAGCCTGGCACCAAGCAAACGGAGGATAAGTCGGTCTACTGCAACTTCCATCAATGCCATAACCACCCAACCGTTCGATGCTATAGCCTGAAATTCCACCTAGAGGATCTCCTACAAGCGGGCCACCTCCAGGAGTTCAAAGCAGAGTTCGACAGAACAAAAGATCCACTTTCTCCTCCTCCCCCTCCTCGGAGGGAGAAAGAGATGTGTTGAATCCTCATGCACTACACCAAAACAGACAATTTGTAATGGTCAATTAGTAACGGTTGTTACAATAAGTGTTACAAATATCTGTAACGCCATATTCCTAACGATTATTTTGTGTTACTAGACATATTTATAACAGTTGGCTGTGTTAGTAAATCCTGATTTTGGTGTTGTGATGGTCGTGCGTCAATCGATCCCCATCGTCGTCTCGATAGAAGAACAACGACTCCCGAGAGCGTGGAATGCAGCGTACCTCAAAAGACTCTATCAGATAATGTAATATCTTCCCAGTTATCAATAAAATGGCAGTTGCTTCAAGTTCTAACGAAGACTATCAAATTCTTTCTCAACTTCTATTCAACGCCACTGTTAGTCTGGTTCGGGTTGCGACACGGCCGGCTAACCTACAATGGTACAAAACTATGTGCCCTAGATATATGTGTGATTGAAACGGCTTTACGCCGAAGTCAACCGATACACGGGCACTATACTGAGTATCCCGAATCTTTAGCGGTGCATATACTCTCGAGTTATGTAAGAACTCATGCAACAGTGACTTGCCACAGTTAGTCCGATTCGGGTTGCGACATGGCCGACTAACCTGCAACGGTACAAAGCTATGTGCCCTAGACGTGGGTGTGATCGAAACGGCTCTAAGCCTAAGTTAACCGATACACGGGCACTATGCTGAGTACTCCGAATGTTTGGCAGCACACATGCTCCTGAGTTATGTAAGAACTCATGCAACAGTGCCTTACCACAGTTAGTCCAGTTCGGGTTGCGATACGGTCGCTAACCTGCAACAGTACAAAGCTACCTGCCCTAGACCTAGGTTCGACCCGAAACAGCTTTAAGCCTAAGTCAATCGATATACGAGTACTACGTTGAGTACTTCGAATCTTTGGCGGCGCACATGCTCCTGAGTTATGTAAAAATTCATGCAACAGTGCCTCGCCACAGTTAGTCCGGTTCGGGTTGCGACACGCTACCTAACCTGCAACGATACAAAGCTACGTGCCCTAGACATAGGTTCGACCGAAACGGCTCTAAGCCTAAGCCAACTGATACACGGGCACTACGCTGAATACTTCGAATCTTGCTCCTGAGTTATATAAGAACTCATGCTTTTGTGCCTCGCCACAATTAGTCCGGTTCGAGTTGCGACACAGTCAGCTAACCTGCAATAATACGATGATACATGTCCTAGCGTCGACTCGACCAAAAGGGCACGTCGCCTAAGTCGACCGATACAAAGGCACTATGCTAAGTATTCAAATTCTAATCCCCATCAATCAACCAGTTCGAGGCCTGCTCCTCGGCACTCAAAGACAAAGTCCGAGGTAGGCTTCGTCGCCTCGGTGATTTCCAAAGCCCGAGACATCGACAGCGTCTCGACCCGAGAGGACAACCTCGGCACTTAAAGACAAAGTCCGAGGTAGGCTTCGCTGCCTCGACAATTTCCAAAGCCCGAGACATCGATAGTGTCTCGGCCTGAGAAGACAACCTTGGCACTCAAAGACAAGGTCCGAGGTAGACTTCGCCACCTCGGTGAATTCCAAAGCTTAAGACGTCGACGTCGTCTCGGCCCGAAGAGACAACCTCGGCATTCGAAGACAAAGTCCGAGGTAAGCTTCACCTCCTCAGCACCTTCCAAAGCCCAAGACGTCGATGTTGTCTCAGCCCGAGGAGACAACCCCGACATTCGAAGACAAAGTCCGAGGTAAGCTTCGCCGCCTCGGCGCCTTCCAAAGCCTGAGACGTCAATATCGTCTTGGCCCAAGGAGACATCCTTGGTACTCGAATTCAAAGTCCGAGGCGCCCTCACTGTCTCATCATTTCACAAAGCCCAAGGAGACATCCTTGGCACTCGAATGCAAAATTCGAAGCGCCCTTGCTGCTTCGGCATTCCACAAAGCCCAATGAGACATCCTTGGAACTCGAATGCAAAGTCCGAGGTGCCCTCGCCGCCTCGACATTCCACAAAGTCCAAGGAGACAGCCTTGGCACTCGAATGCAAAGTCTGAGGCTCCCTCGCCACCTCGACATTCCACAAAATCCAAGGAGATAGCCTTGACACTTGAATACAAAGTCCAAGGCGCTATCACAACCTTGTGGGTGCAAATTTTGGCCAACGCCCCGCAACGGGACCCAGCAGCCTGCATGGGGGTCCACAGAGACGACAGTAAGACCCACCAGCTCTACCTGGGGGTCCATAGAGACGACAGCGGGACCCACCAGCCCTATCTGGGGGTCCATAGAGACAACAGCGGGACCCACCAACCCTACCTAGAGGTTCACAGAGACGACATCGGGACCAACCAGCCTGCCTGGGGGTCCATAGAGACGACTGCGGGACCCACCGGCTCTCCGCCGAAACCCAGACGACGACGGTAGAAACCGCCTTCTACCCCATTTTCTTTCCAAAATACTCTATAAATAGCAGACCCTACAAATGTAATAGATCGAATATCTGATTTCTGAATCAGACTTCCGAAAAATCCAGAGCTCTGACTCCCAACCTTTCGATCTTCCTTACGAAGAGAAACCGGTGACACTCTGCCTGTCGAGGTCACTTCAATTCAAGTGTTAGTAAATTCAGATTGCTCCTTATAGTACGGAGACGTAGGCTTCGACTGAACTCCGAGATCACATCTCGTGTTACCAATCTATTGACCGTTCAGAAATTTAACTCAAAGACATCGATCTCCGAACCTGCAGACTAGACAAACGTTCGATCAGATCTTCGACTCGACTCGATTGACTGGTTGGGCGGAGTCTTCAGGTCGGCACGAAGATCATCCCCCACAAACCTTGGCATCTAGCGGCAAAATCCGAGACTTAAGTCTCGATGTTCGACCAGAGCTTGGACTCACACCCTCAGTATGACTCAGCAGGAAGACTGAGGCCCATCTATCTAGCATTCACATGCAACCTCTACTGGTTGCAATGATTGGCGCCTCCCCTCGGTCAATCAGCCGTCAATGATACAATCTCCGTGCCTGCTAACCGGCAACGACCGATCCTCTTAACTGATCGCCCTACTAAGAGGCGGTCGGGGGTTGCCCATATCCATCTACACACTCGACGCTAGATGAATGCCGACGGGCTCATATACACATCTTCTAGACGCGACATGGTCCAATTGATCATGATGAATCGCACCCGACCGCTGAATTATACTCGGGCTTTATCGGGAAGCAACATATGATAGTGGTGGGCATCCATCCGCTCACACATAACACCCACTCAATGCAAAGGTTGGCTATGGGGTCACATGGGGAGTCAGCTTCCACCCTCAAACAGATCGACCAAACAGCAAGCACCAAATTCAATGACCATGATTCGTTCACATTCCATTGTTTTGGGCTGCCAACTTTGCATGGCATCCACTTGTATGGCATCCCAGATCCCCACAAAATGTTCGATGCAATGAGAAGTTGCCAGCACTCCTCCATTCGAGCCTTGTTGGGATGAGGGTTGTGATATCATTCACCCCTTCTAAAAATTCAATCACATGACAAACAGCAACCCATCTGACCCCAAAGTCTAAAGGCCTTCGACGACCATCCCGTGACTCACAAAGCAAAGAGCAGCCCGTGACCCACAGTGTAGTCAAAGTGAAGCCCGTGACCCACAGTGTAGTCACAGTGCTTCTCTTCTCTTCTCCGGCGATCGAAGAAGCGTGATCCCCCTTTCTCCCCCGACAGTGATCGAAGCAGTGGCAGCCCCGTCACCCGATCGACCGACGTCACCAGATCGACCGGTCGATCGGCCAAAAGTATGCATGGATCGGGCGCCAAAACCCCTTTGGCACCCGATCGACCGCCCGTCGTCGTGGCCTCTTCACTCGACCGATCCAACAACCTGGAGCAACGTGAGTGGTAGAGGTGGCCATACCCTCCTCCCCACCTCTTATGTGTGTATCAAAATATCATCCAGAGGCCAGCCAATCGAAAACGTACACGTGGAGTCTGAAGAATGAGCAGACGGCCGACTCATGGTACAATTCACGGTTGGATTTTGGTGTGGTTATGGCCGGTATTTGGTGCTGTTCAAGATCCATCTCACATGTACATCAGACTAGTGCATGCCCGTGCCTGTCGGCACTGTAGCGGGCCGCCTTCGGCGGCAACACCCCCCCGGGCATCACCACCCCCACCGTCGTATACGACGATAATACACCTGATCGCCTTTGGCAAGCCTGTGCCGATTGGCACAAAGCGGGAGCCTTCGGTGCGACCAACCAACCCCCAATTCCGCTAACCCGGGGAGAGAGAGAGAGAGAGAGAGAGAGAGAGAGAGAGAGAGAGAGAGAGTAGGCCGTCTCGATACAAACTGAGGCCTAAGGCGAAAATTCTAAATGGGTCCTTTTTTTATTTATTTTTTTTATAATGGGCCGGGCCTAAATGGTGGGTATGTTGGCCGTGAGTGTGGTAACCAAATCACCGGGCCGTTTTGGTAGCCAACCCGACCCGACCCGACCCGTTTAGTAAACGGGTTAAACGGGTCGGGTCGGGTTTGGGTTTAAGTTTTTGACCCGTTTATTAAACGGGTCGGGTTCGGGTTGGGTGTTTTGCCCTTATATGTCTCAACCCGATCCGACCCATTGCCACCCCTGCTTGAAGGCAGACGTAGGGATGCAACTTGGGCGGGCCAACCGGAACCCAAGCCCAACTCGAACCCAACCCAAATTTGGGCGGGCTAACCTGAACCCAACCCGAGCCCAATCCGAATTATTTCTTCTCTACCATATTGAGGCCGATCAATCCATCACGCACAACCTGATCAACCTGGCCAACCTGACGGATTAGGCTAGGGCTAAGGAAGTTCAAACAGACCTTGGGTTGGGTTGGATTGGGTTGGGTTGGGGGTACAAAATATGCTAAGTTAGGGCTTTGAGGTTTGGGGTACAAAAGAAAAGGACAATGTTGGTATTAAAGGGTCGATAGGGAGACGGGGCTAGTTACAGATTTTTGGGGTATGAATAAAATTTCCCAAAGATTAGGATAAATTATACTTTGCCCCTCTGTGGTTTTGCTCAAAATCACTTAACTCCCATGTAGTTTATTTTGTTCCAAATCGCTGCCTAAAGTTTGAAATGTTAGCACAATACACCCTTTTGTCAACTACATAATTTTCTTGTTTGGTGATTTTTATCTGATCGAAACTGAGTTGGAGGGGGCAAAATGTTGTTTTATAGCTATAAGAGGGTTTAGTGTTTTCAAGCTAAACTTTAGGGGGCAAAGTGTAATTTACTCTAAAGATTCTTATATTAATTGAGATTTGAGAGTGATTTTCATGAGGGATTTTCCGGTGATTGGGTTGCCTTCTTTGTGAGCCAATTAATTCTGTATTAATTGAGAGACTTCCCTTGTGAATAAGTGAAGGGATGAGTCCCACTCTATGGTTAGATCAAGAGATGATGATTAAATCTATCCGTTCATTTTTGTCTAGTCAGCAAGTTGTTCCATTTTGTCTAGTCAGCATGTAGACCGTCGTGCCATCTCACATGTACATCAGATATCAGACGGGTGGGATTAGTCGAACACCAACCGACCTTTGTTGGCTTTAACCTGTCGGACAATTCATTGCTCTTATATGTTAATCGGTCGGCCCAAATGACATCAACGGTCAAGATTCGAATTACCCAAGCCACACAGGATCAGCCATATATAGTGCAGACGGTGAGGCTATCCTTACTCAACAACCTATAATTGATTGGATGCCACTTCATCGAGTTGACAACCTCTCAACGTGAGCATTCCGGACAACCTCATGATGGGAGCCAAGTTGCACAAGGGTCCCACTTCAAAGGCCAAGATCGAACCTCAAAGAAGAGCCTCAAAGGAGTGGCCCTACACCAACCATAACTACTATTGCCGGTCGGTCGACAAAGGGAGCCGAGACTGGTCGGTCGAGACCTCACGCTCCGCTGTAGGTCGGTCGGCCTCCCCCCATTACCGGTCGATCAGTAAAGAGAGCCGAGCTCGGTCGATTGCGACCTCATGCTCCGCTGCAAGCCCGCCGGCACTCA
Source organism: Chamaelirium japonicum (assembly GCA_947650365.1). Taxonomy (NCBI): domain Eukaryota; kingdom Viridiplantae; phylum Streptophyta; class Magnoliopsida; order Liliales; family Melanthiaceae; genus Chamaelirium; species Chamaelirium japonicum. The sequence continues at coordinate 58,048,977 of OX393554.1, read as the reverse complement.
CAAGGAGACGGTCAGTCCACAAAGAGGCCCAGTCCGATTGGTCGCGACCCCACACCCCTCTGCAGCCCGATCGACTCTTGCAAGAAGACGGTCATTTAATAGAGATGTATGTACCTTGACAAATAAAGAAGGAGAGCATCTCAATCTCGACCGGCCGTGCACCTCGCACGCGACGGCCTCGCGCTTCGGACATGACCGACCTCGCATCTCGCATGCGACCGGCCGCACGCTTCGGGCATGACGGGCCGCACATCTTACATGCAAATCGGCCGCGCGCTTTGGTCACGACGGACCGCACATCTCGCATGCGACCGGCCGCGCGCTTCGTGCCCCGGAGAAGCAAGCAACCCACGAAGGAACCGGGGACGTCAATCTCGTCGCGAGTCGGTTGCACACAAAGAGGAGAAGGGGGGACTGCCCCTCCTTTTCAATGGGGGTTGGTCGCGCACGAAGAGGAGAAGGGGGGACTGCCCCTCCTTTTCGTTGGAGGTTGGCCACACACGAAGAGGAGAAGGGGGGTGCCCCTCCTTTTCGCTGGAGGTCGGCCACGCATGAAGAGGAGAAGGGGGGACGCCCCCCCTTTTCGTTGGAGGTTGGCCGCGCACGAAGAGGAGAAGGGGGGACTGCCCCTCCTTTTCGTTGGAGGTCGACCGCGCACGAAGAGGAGAAGGGGGGTGCCCCCCGGCCCTTTTCATTGGAGGTCGGCCACGCATGAAGAGGAGAAGGGGGGACGCCCCTCCTTTTTGCTGGAGGTCGGCCACGCACGAAGAGGAGAAGGGGGGACGCCCCTCCTTTTCATTGGAGGTCGACCACGCACGAAGAGGAGAAGGGGGGATGCCCCTCCTTCTCGCTGGAGGTCAGCCGCACACGAAGAGGAGAAGGGGGGATGCCCCTCCTTTTCGCTAGGGGTCGGCTGCGCATGAAGAGGAGAAGAGAGGAGTTTTCTCCCTCATTGTTGGGCGGTCGGACTTCAACACATGATCGACTGATCGGTCGGGCATCGGCACACGACTGATCGATCGGTCGGGACTGATCTTGCCTAGGTCGTGCACCAGAGCCCCTCTGGCGTCCGACCCCCTTTTTGTCGGTCTATTGGCCGCACATGACCGACCGATCGGTCAGAATTCGGTACATGACCAATCGATTGGTCGGGCATCAACGCACGACCGGTCGGTCGGGCATCCGCACATGACCGATTGGTCGGTCAGACTTCGGTACATGACCGACTGATCTATCGGGCACCCGCACACTACCGACCGGTTGGTTGGACTTCAGCACACAACCGATCGGTTGAGCATCAGCACACGATCGACCGAGCGGTCGGGAGCCCGCACAAGACCGATCAGTCAGGCACCGGCACACGACCGATCAATCGGTTGGGACTGATCCTGCCTAGGTTATGCGCTAGAGCCCCTCTGGCGCCTGACCCCCCATTCGTTGGTCTATTGGCCGCACACGATCAACCGGTTGGTCGGACTTCGGCACACGACCAACCAATCAGTCGGGCATCGACGCACGACCGACCTATCGGTCGGGCACCCGCACACGACCGATCGGTTGGTCGGACTTCAATACACGATCGACCGATCGGTCAGGCATCAGCACATGACCGAGCAATCGGTCGGGCGCCCGCACACGACCGACCGGTCGGTTGGACTTCGGCACATGATTGAACGATCGGGCAGGCATTGATGCATGACTGACCGATCGATCGGGCCCCCGTACACTACCGATCGATCGGTTGGACTTCGGTACACAACTGACCAATCGATCGGGCATCGGAGCACGACCGACCGATCGTTCGGGCGCCCGTACACGACCGACAGGTCGATCGAACTTTGGCACACGATCGACTGATCTATCAGGCATCGACGCACGATCGACTGATCGGTCGGGACCCCCGTACATGACTGACCGGTCGGTCAGACTTCGACACACGACCGATCGAGCGTCGGTGTATGATCGATCAATTGGTCGGGTTTTGTTCTTGCCCAGGTCGGTCTCTCCAAGGGGGAAAGCAAACTCATGGTTGGCCCTTGGCAGGGGGTTGGCAAACGAAGTGGTCAGCCCTTGGTAGGGGGTCGGCAGACACGATGGTTGGCCTCAGGCGATGGGTCGACAGACAAACTCATGGTCGGCCCTTTGCAGGTGGTTGGCAGACACGATGGTCGGCTCCAGACGGCGGGTCGACAGACAAACTCCTGGTCGACCCTAGGCAGGGGGTCGGCAGACACAACGGTCGGCCCCGGATAACGGGTCCGCAAACACTTAGGTCGGCCCTTGGCAGGGGGTCGGCAGACGCAACCAGGTCCGCCCTAGGTAGGGGGTCGGCAGATTCCTTCCAATGCTAGCCAAGCTACCTCGACAAAGCGGTTTTGTACCATGGGATCCCAACCAGCCAGGTTATCACCCGCCTAGCTGGGAGGGGTAACTGTGGGTGCAAAATTTGGCTAACGCCTGACAGTGGGACCCGTAGCCCTGCCTTGGACCCACGAAGCTGACAGTGGGACCCGCAGCCATGCTTGGGGCCCACGAAGACTATAGTGGGACCTGCAGCCCTGCCTGGGGCCCACGAAGCCAACAGTGGGACTCGCAGCCCTGCTTGGGGCCCACGAATATCATCTGGGGTCTGGTAAACATCCCCAGATGACTTCCCAACCCTCGGGTGTTCCCAAGAATATTCTCTAGAATATTCTTTAGATATTCCCAAACCTCTATATATAGCCAACCCTATAAAGAATCCAGATCTAATTTTATTATTCCACTTTCCACTTTCTGTTTCATGAGCTCTCTGAGCCTTCTAGTCTTCAGATTTTCAAACCCCCTCTACCCTCTATCTACTTGTAAGAAGCACTCCTTGGCGTGTTGAGAGTAGCTCAACACTTCTAAGTGATAGTGAATTCAAAGGTTGCGCCTTACCGCATGGAGACGTAGGCTTCGGTCGAACTTCGTTACCATATCTTGTGTCAATTATCTATCTCTTTCTTCCTCTATCTCCATAGTGACTGTGTGACAGCTCAACATTTGGCCCCTTAGCGCTTCACAGCGTGCCATGTTCCAAAGAGTCAAACCTTCAATCGATTGTTGGAGGGGGGTTACGTACGACAACTGAAATCCTCCCCCACACTAGTGGTGTGGAAAATATTCTTTCGAAGCCACCATTCAGGTTCAGGGGTGTTAGGTGCTATCAATACACAGTGCATAACTAGTGCATGAGTTGCCTCATTGGCTTCAATTCAGTGATAATTTTGTGTGTGTTATGTCTCCTTATGTTGCCATTAGTTTTTAGCGACTTAAACAAACCTACTTTATCGGTGTAGTGAGTAGCTGTGAGCTAAAGTCAAGAGGGTAGAGTTAGGTTTGACACATTCACGATAAAGATATGCTGTTGTGGCCAAAACCACTTTTATCATTCTTTCCTATCATGCTTAGGCATGGAATATACATTTCTAAACTACTTGGGAATAGACTTTTCTTAGGTGTTTAGAATTTGGGTGCAAAACTAACTATTGCACACATGTTCCTTTTTTATTCGAATATTTGCTCGATTAAGTTGAGTATATGCATGATCATTTTGGACCTTCAATTCAAGATGTATAAGTATCTTTTTAGAATAGGAATGACCACATGAGCATGCTAGACTTCATTGTCCACTTAGTTCGTAGATAGGGCCATGTCCTACTTTTTAGTGTGTGTATAGTAGGCTAGTCACGCGCACGACCTTATTTAATTATTTAATTTCATAATTATTTCTTTATTTACTTTCTTAATTAAATTAAATAAAGTAAATAATTAAATAAGGCAAATAATTATTTAATTATTTACTTTATTTAAATATATAATATATTTATTTAATTAAATTTATTTTATTAATCATAATTATTTTATTAAAGTAAATATTTATTTAATTATTTTTATTAAATAAATAGTAAATAAATAAATAAATATTTTAATATTTATTTAAGTTAATATAGTAAATCAATAATTATTTACTTATTTATTTATTTAGTTAAATATTTTATTACTTAAATAATTAAATAATCATTTAAATAAATAGAAAAATTATTAAATAAATAAATAAATAAATATTTCTTTCAAAATTTAATTATTTAAATAATTATTTATATATTTATTTGAATAATTATTTATATAATTTTTTCAATCATTATTGATATGTATAATGATTTATTTACTTATTTCATTCATTATTTATTTAATTCTTTCAATTATTATTTATTTATATATTAAAATAATTATCTTTTTATTTAAGTAATTATTTCAATCATTATTTCATGAATGAATTATTTTTTTAATTAGTTAAGTAAATATTTATTTAAATAATTATTGAATTATTTACATATTTATTTATTTAAATCATTTAGTTATGTATTTATTTATTTAAATAATTATTTAATGATGTAAATAATGATTTAATGAATTAAGTTAGAAAATAAATAAATAAATAATTATTTCAATAATGGAATAGTTATATCAATATTTATTTAAATTAATAATTAAAAAAAAATTATTGAATTAACTAAATTATTTAATAAAAATTATTTAGTTAAAATAATAAATTTTTATTTATGTTATTAATTATTTTATGAATTATGAATTTATTTATTTAATTAATTAATAAAGCAATTATTTATTTAATAATTTAAATAAATAATTATTTACATAAATAATTATTTATTGATTTATTAAAATAATTAATTATTTATTTCATTAATGAATTATTAATTTAAATAAAATTAATTTATTTAATGAATTATGGATTGAATAATTATTTATTTAAGAAATTAGTTATTTAATTATTGATTTAATTTTTTAATTAATTAATTATTATATTATTAAAATAATTATTTATTTTATTATTTAAATAATTATTATTTAATCACTTAAAGTAATTTTTAATTTAATTTTAAAAGTAATTATTTAATTTTTGAAATAATAATTTATATAATTATTTTATTAAGTAATTATTTAATAATTTTCTAAAGAATTATTTAAGAAAATAATTAATTATTGAATGACATAATTACTTTATTAAATAATTATTTCATTAATTAAAATTATTTATTAAATAAATAATAATTATTTATTTCAATAATTAGTAAATTATCTAAATAATTATATAATTAACTAATTATTTTATTCAATATTTAAATTATTGTTCAATTAAATTAATAAGTAAATAAATTTGTATTCACTTTATTTACTCAAATAATTATTGCAATAATTGTTTTATTTGACGACAACTCGTTCCGATCTTTGCTTTTCTGTGGGAGCTTGTTCTAGGTATGAAGGTAGTTCCAAGGATTCACACCTTTGTGCCGTCAAACACATAATTCATTATGTTAAGGGAACACTTGAGTTAGGTTTGTGGTATCATTTTGATACCTTCTTTATCATTGTTGGCTTTAACGATGTCATTGGGTGGGGTGTGCTGATGACCAAAAAATCACATATAGTGGTTGCTTTTTATATGGAGAATTGCCTCGTGGCTGCATAGTAAGAAACAAAATTCTATTTCCTTGTCCACAAGCGAAGTCAAATATATAGCCGTCGGGAGTTGTTGCTCCCAAATATTATGATAAAGCAAATACTTTTTAATTTTGGTATATCTATCCGGGTTTTTTTTTTTCAAAACAGTATTTTTATAAAAAGTAATTATTTTATTAGCCACTTGTCAAAAATAATTTCAAAAGTAGCCCGTCATGTGGCTGCCATATCACCTATGTGCTGAAATTTCTTTAACCAGTAAAACCGGTATATGGATTACCGGTTTTCAATACCACTTTGAACTTTAAAGTTGGATTTAAGAAGGGGGACCATCACATTCACATGTGACCAGTAGTGTAAATCAGTGAATAAAATATCGATTTCAAACCTGGTATCTCACTTAACGGTTTTATGGGATAGGAAATTAACCATAGAGCTGATGTGGCAGATAAATGGCCACTTTTGAAATATTTTTTGACACGTGGTTATTAAAATATTTTTTTTAAAAAAATGATTTTTTGAAAAAAACCCCTATCTATCCGCGATAGAAGATTTGGATTCCTGCTGACCATATCAGAAGCGGGAAGGCCACAATCTCTCTCGTTCGTGATGAACTCCAACGGCTCCCGGCCCATGCCACCCGCCATGTCCACCACACCCTCCGGCCCAAACCCCTCGCACCTACCCCTCAATACCCATCACCCTGCCGCGAGGCAGAGGTGGATACGGGCCGCCCCCAGGGCGGAGCAAAAAGAGGAAGCACCCCCGTGGAACGAGAGGAGACTGGTCGGCTCCGTGGATTACGACAGGGGAAAACACAGCGTCTCCGTTGAGGTCAGCGGCGTCGGAAGGGACCAGATCCCGGCGCGGTACAGGCTCCGCGTTGATGGCGACCGCTGGCAGCGGGACTGGAAGGTCTCCGAGGTGGTGGAGCGTCTCCTCAAGCTCCATCATTGGGACGACATTGAGGGCCTCCTCAATCGCTGGGCCGGCCGGTTCGCCAGGAAGAACTTCCCTCTTCTCATTCGGGTGATCTCTCTCTCTCTCTCTCTCTCTCTCTCTCTCTTGATATCAGCTTGTCAAAATGTATCAATGATCTAAATATTGATCGGATTGAGTTGTTTGTGATTGAGTGGTGGATTTATTGTCGTATTTATGGATAATTGCATACGAATTAGAAGAAAAGAAAATAGACCGATGGGGGGGTTTCTAGAAAGTCCACAGACAAATGGGGGGATTTCTTAAAAAAAAAGAGGGTTTAATCTCATAATCACTGAAGCTCCTGTAGATATCTGAATGGCAAGATTCAGGGCTTTGTCCCCCTTAAAGAAACCTTGCTCGGGTAAGTCAACAATCATGAAGACGCTTGATTGGCCGTTAACTAGTGTGTTCAGACCGATTTGAGCATGAGCATGATTGGCCGTTAACATGGGAGTCGGTTTTGTGTTGACAAGACAAAACGGAACCGCTGACTAGGACAAGCTGACTAGACAAAAAAATTACCTCTTTTTCCCCATCTCCCTCTCTCCGTCCGTCTCTCTCTCTCTCCGATCTCTCTCTTCCCGATTTTCTCTCTCTCTCTCTCTCCGTCTCTCTCTTCCCCCGATCTCTCTCTCTCTCTCTCTCTCCGTATCTCTTTCTCTTTCCCCGTAAGGAAGGATGATAATAAGAGAGATCGCGAGGAAGAAGGGGGAGTCGTCAAATTTTCAGGGAGAGAGAGGGACGATCGCGAAGAGGCTCGGGTATAGCTGCAGACGGCTGGGATTGGAAAGAAGAGAGAGAATCCAAGGAGGGAGAGAGAGAAGTTCGGTTAGAGAGAGATTTAAGGAAGAGAGAGAATCGGATGGCTGTGATCAGTTTTAGCGAGAGAGGGAGCGGTTATGAGAGATATTTAGAGAGAAAGATATGGAAAGAGAGGTTTTCGAGAGGGTGCGCGACCTGATGTCTTGAGGAGGGGAGAGGAGCGATCGGGGTAGAGAGAAGAGATCGGATGAGAGAGAGAATCAGATGGTTGTGATCAGTTTTAGGAAGAGAGGGAGGGGTTATGAGGGAGATTTAGAGAGAGAAAAAGATATAGAAAGAGAGAGGTTCTCGAGCGGGTGCGCGACCTAGTGTCTCGGAGAGGGGAGAGGAGCGATCGGGGTAGAGAGAGAGAATAGATCGGATGAGAGAGAAGTCCTCGAAAGGGTCTAGACGGTTGTGATCTCTGGATAGAGAAAGAGAGATCCTGCGGGGAAGAGTAACGTGCATGGCTGGACACGTTAGAGAGGGGGACGGCTGCGATGCGGACCGTGGACGGTTGCGATCGGGTTCGAGAGAGTATATGTTGTGTTTGAGAGAGAGGGATCTGATGAGAGAGAGGATGAGGGACGGTTGGGATTATGCATGGATAGGCTCCAGTAGGGTGGTGAAGATGATGGCAATTGTGCTGACACAACTAACCCGTTTAGTAAAAGGGTCGGGTCGTAAACGGGTTCGGGTCGTAAACAGGTCGACATGACTAACCCGTTTAGTAAACGGGTTGGGTCCAGGTTTTATCTCCGACCCGTTTGACCCATTTAAGACCCATGAAGACCCGTTTAAAATTCAATGGGTCGGGTCGGGTCTACCCAGCATCCGATCACAGTATGTGATGGGTTCAACGGATGACTGCGATCAGCACACCCATGATGGTTAGTTGCAACGAAATATAAAATTACAAAAAATAAAGAATAAATATTTAAACGGGTCTTACCGGGTCTACCCGTTTACAAACGGGTTGGGTACGGGGTTAGAGTCTAGGCACGATTAGTTAAACGGGTCGGGTCCGGGTTTAGGGGTTTTGGCACGATTAGTTAAATGGGTCGGGTCTAGGCACGATTCTATCTTGGCCGACCATTAAATGATGGATTTAATGGTCAGCCATTGAACCATTTCATGAAACGGGTTTTTTTGATCATACCCCCTACTTAATTTGGGTAACTAATTAAACCATTCTATCTTGGCTGACCATTAAAGTTTTTTTAGAGTTCAAATTGTAATTTTAAATATTTTTTTATTGTTCAAATAAAGTTTTTCAAATACAATTTTTGATAAATGAGGAGGTTCTCGCTTTGACTGGTGGTTTTGTTGGAGTTGTCGGTCCATTGGGGTGGGGTCGTAGGAGCTGGGTGTTACCACCGAAGGTGGCGGCTTAGGTGGTAGCGAATGGCCTTACAGTGGCCGCTGCTGGTGGTGTCGGGGTCGAAGGTCCGTCAGGGCGGGGCCGCTGTAGGCCGGTGTTGCTGCTGAAAGTGTTTTGTTGCCGAAAGCAGTCAGGTGTATTGCCGCTGAATACGACGGTATGTGTGGGGGGTGGTGATGTCCGGGGGGTGTTTTGCCGCTAATTGTGGCCCACTGCAATGCCGACATGTGTATTGCTGCTGAAGGCGGTCCGACTGTGTTTCGGCGGCTCGCTACAGTGCCGACAGGCACGGGCAACACAGAAAGCCTGCTCAAATAGAGAGCCTACTCTAGAAGGCGTCCGAGTAGTATATGTAGAGAAGGGTATTAAAACATCATCAGACTCGCTGTACTTGAAGCAGTCAAAATGTCCGTGCCTGTCGGCATTGCAGCGGGCCGCCTTCGGTGGCAACACACCTGTCGGCAATGCAGTGAGCCGCCTTTGACGGCAACACACCTGTCGATAAATGCAGCGGGCCACCTTTGGTGGTAAGACACCCCCGAGTATTACTACCCACATCGTTATATTCGGCGCAAACTCACCTGACCGCCTTTCGGCAACAAAATACTTTCGGCGACAACACCATCTTACAGCAGCCCCGTCCCGACGGACCGACAACCCCGACACCACCAACAACGGCTGGGACATTCGCTGCCACCTAAGCGGCCGCCTTCGACGGTAAAACCCAGTTCCTACGGTCTCGATCCGGTGGACCGACAACCCCAACAAAACCAAATTTAAAACCCTACGGCCTTGCTCCGGTGCATGCCTGTGCCGATTAGCACTAAGCGAGCGTCTTCGCACGACCAACCCCCCCTAGAGAGAGATCATGGGGAAGAGAGTGCGAGAGAGGCGAAGAGAGTGACGGAAGAGATCTCGTGCACTACCCCCTATTTTCTTTCATGTCCGACCCACTCTCTCTCTCTAAATCCCGTCCGATCTTTCTTTTCCATGCTTCTCTCTCTCTCTCTCTCACTCCCTTCCTTATCAAGCACACAAAACCAACAGGCCAAACCCAGCCAGCCATGCATGCACGTCAGACAATCTGACTCCCTCTCTATCCGACCTTAATACAGCTGTCCCTTGAACGCAACCCATGTCCGAGCTGTCCATATCTCAATCTCTATTTGCTACATGCAGCCGTCCGAGAAGCCCAAGCCCAGCTTTATCCGATCTCCCTCTCAAGCCTGATCGTAGCCACCCCTCCTCCCCTCTCAAAACTGATCCCAGCCGTTCGAGATCATCCTTAAAACTTGGTGACTCGAACCCATTGCGATTTCCCCCCTCTTCGCGACACCTCAGCCCATGCATTGATCACAGCCACCTGAAACCCATGAACACACGTCCGCACCCCCCTCGCGAATCTCTCTCCTCCTAAAAAACATGCTCACGTCCCCCCTCTCTTGGATTCTCTCTCTACCTTTCTGATTGTCTCTCTTTCCTCTCTGATCCTGATCTCCCCTCCTTTCTCTCCTATTTTCTCTAACTGATTCTCTCTTTTCTCTCTCTTTTGTTTTCTTTCCTTAATCGTCTCTCAACCATTTAATCTCGATCGCAATCCCATCTCCCCTCCGTGAATTCTGGCGATCTTTTTCTTTCTTTCCCTTACACCAAATCGCAGCTCTCTCTCTATCCCGAACTGTAGCCGACCTGATACCAACCATCCTTTTTCTCTAGAGAGAGATCGGGGGAAGAGCTATGCAGTCAAAGTCGGTAGTCGGCCCTAGTCGGCCAAGGGCCGACTAGGACTAGTCGGGACTAATTCGGGACTAGTCGGCCAAAACTTATTCTAACCCCTCCCCTCTCCTTAAACATATATGATATATGAACTAGCATAAATGTCAATAAGTATATAATATTAGTCGGTCAATAACAATACATACCTTCACACTTCACAGCATGGGTATAAATACATAAGTAACAGAACACAGTTGTATTGGCTTCATGACCATGTCAGAAGACTCAGAACTAATAATTCATCACAATATTTGTTTGATGATGTTTAATCTGTGAACAACCCCAATTTTGATTATAGAGTTATATGGATATCAACAAATAAACAATAATTATTTGTCTATGTTTTTATCTGAGATTCTCAGGTGCTCAACAAATGATTACAGGGAAGAGCCATAGTTGTGAGTCTTGCGACTCAAGACTTTGAGCCAATGTAAAAAAATCCAAACAAAATTGCTTGCAAAGACTCCTTGCAAAAAAAAAATTACTTGCAGAATGCTGCCTGGGGACTAGTCTCAGTCGCTAGTTGGGGACTAGTCGGGCTAGTCGGGTCTAGTCGGGATTCCGCCCAACAATGATAGAATCGGAATTAATCGGTCGGCAATATGCCGCCTGGGGACTAGCCGCCGACTAGTCTCGATTTTGATAGCATAGGGGAAGAGAGATATCGTGGAGAGTGGGGAGTTTGAATGGCTGTGATCAAGTGCAATGAATAGTTGTGATTTAGATAGAGAGTGGGGAGAGAGGTAAAGGAAGAATCATATCTTGGTTGGAGATCTAGACGCGAGGAAAAAAAATGAATGGGTTCCATGCATGCATGGGGTGTATTTTGGGAATGGATTTCAGATTTGAACATTGAAGGAGAGGGAATGTAAGGAAGGAATTTAAAAGAGACAAATGAGGGATAAATGAGGGGAGAGAGAGAACAAATGGGATCTTGGGTGAGCTGTTCAGTTGTGATTAGGTTGCATGGGACAAAGAGGGAGAGGGGGAGATCGCATGAGAGGGAGACTTATCATGCATGGGTTTGTATGGTAAGAATGTTAAGAGGAGTAAATGAGAGAATAAATAAGGGATTTATGATCGTGCATGGCTGTAGCCTTGCATGAGTTTCATAACTATTATGGGAAGAAATAAATAAGATTGCATGCTTGGTCGGCTAAGAAAATGAGGTATGCATGGCTGGGCTTGGTGAAAGAGGTTTGTGCATGAATGAAGTTTGGAAGTTGAGGGCTGCCATCAAAGTTTAAAGGGAATCCGGATGGCTGTGATTGTGCTGGGGAGCTGGAATAGGAAATAGATAATTTAAGAGAGAATGAAGAGAATTAAGAAGATGAGAAAATATGGAGAGAGAGAGAAAGAGATCGTGCATGGCTATAGCCTTGCATGAGTTTCATGACTATTATGGGAAGAAATAAATAGGATTGCATGCTTGGTCGGCTAAGGAAAGGAGGTATGCATGGCTGGGCTTGGTGAAAGAGGTTTGTGCATGAATGAAATTTGGAAATTGAGGGCTGCCATCAAAGTTTAAAGGGAATTCAGATGGCTGTGATTGTGCTGGGGAGCTGGAATAGGAAATAGATAATTTAAGAGAGAATGAAGAGAATTAAGAAGATGAGAATATATGGAGAGAGAGAGAGAAAGAGATCGTGGAAATCGATTTCCAAACTTTTTTCCAGTAATTGATTGAACATTCTCAATTGGTGCTATTTTATTGTTGTCTTTTGGATGAAATTTTGCGAGATTTGATCTTTTCTTATAACTTGCTCATCTTTTTCTTTAGATCCAGAGTGATTCTTTCATGAAAAAGTTTCCGTCCTATTCTTTTCGTTTTTGTATATACTATAGATGCTATGCTAATCTCTAGGCAGGGGCCTACAAAATTATAAAATGCTTGGACGGAATGTAATTCATAACACCTATGTTGTACATGTGTTATTTGAATGCTTTAACATCTTGAAGATATTTGTAAGCGAGCTTGTGAAGCTTCTATTTTGTTTTGTTTTATTGTAGGAATTGGCCAATGCTGGCTCTCTTGAACATACTGTTCAAGTTTTTTGCTGGATGAAAAATCAGAAAAACTATTGTGCTCGCACTGACATATACAACTTGATGATAAGGTTGCATGCCAGATATAGTCGGACTGACCAAGCACGTGGTTTATTTTTTGAGATGCAAGAGTGGAGGTATGTATCAGTGTCATTTATATTGATAGTCTGCTTAAATTAAGAGGTGGTACTTTTAGATACTAACATTGGTTCAAGTTGTTGGATAAACATTATGGAATATTAAGAAATCTAATGTGGTTTGAGTAGATCTTATGCCCTTTGCCTCATGTTTTTTGACAATTTATTTTAATATACCAATACAGGTGGGGTCTTAACTCCTGATTGCTAACAATGAGGATCGGAACTGTCCTCAACTTGACCTTGGGGCTAATAATGTCTCATCATTGACAATGCTGTTCTTCGAGTAAAGCAGCAAGCCATAAAATGAACCTTATATCACTCTATGGAACCATCTGGACAAGTCTATGGTTTACACCCACTGATAGGTGATGATAACCTTTGTTAGAGGAGGAGAAACAAGAACTCAAGAATGCATGGGCTGCAAGGACTGATGTTCCTCGGTCATACCATACTTGGAATGAGGATGCCGCACCATGTGATGCTTGAGGTTCCCAATGGAAATGATTAATTATGAGGAGAGTGAAACCATGTGATGCTTGAGGCTCCCAACGGAAATGATTAATTATGAGGAGAGCAAAACTCTTGAGAATATGAATGTCGTTGTATGAGCAAATATTTAATTTTCACTCAAGTACAAATTTCAAAGGACTCGCTTCGAGGGAGCGGAGTACAAAATATATATCAGGAGATTGCGGGGAAATCCGTCTAAGATCCTTTGATACTCAATTTTGAAGTACAAAGATTACAACAAGTGAGAAAATGAAAAGAGAAGAGCGTTGCAATGCTTGATCCTTCCGGGCTTTGCGCGTGATTGGCTAGGGGCTTTGCTTTACTCTTCTTTTCCTAAAATCTTAACTTGTTCTTCACTCGTTCTTTGACTTGCTTTGGATTTGAATCTTCAATTTTCCATCCTCTTCTTCGATCTTCGGTCTTCGATTTTCTTTGTTTTGCTTCCATCTTTGATCCTTCTTTTCCGGGATTTCTTGGAGCTTTGAAGTATCTTCAGTCGGGAGCTTCGTAGGTTGTTCTTGCTATGGCCAAAGATCTTTTCTTCTTTTCCTCTCCCTCCTTTTATAAGGGTCAAAGTAGTTATTGTAGAGAATAACTACTTCGGGTGGTTGAAGCAACCTCCCGGTGGTTTCTATAACTCCCTTGGATGGTTAGAGAAACTTCCAGGTGGTTTACATAACTCCTTGATGATTAGGATCATATTCAAGTGGTTTTGTAACTTCCACTGGTAGTTTAATCCTTTTGAGTTTGAGTGAACCGGTCTGATTAAAACGACTTGTGGTTCGGGTCTTAAATCCGAATCGACTTACTGCGACTCAGATTTTAACAAAGTTAACTCTTGATCCGGTCTTTTCTGACTTGGATTCAACGAGTTTGTCGAATCTAGCGTAAGCTTACTTGTATGAGCTTAAGCTTGATTATTCTTCGGCCCTGTATATCGGCTTGTCGAAGGATGCTCATCTCTAAGTATTATTCTACTGACTTAGATATAGCCTTTGGACGATAGGGATATAGTACTTTCCATACTCTCAGACTTAGTCAAATTTTAGAGTGTATGGAAGAAAAATTTCCCTGGTCATCAGGGAAATAAGGCCTTCGAGACTTAGTCAATTTCTGAGTGTAGAGAAAAATTTCCCTGGTCATCATGGAAATAAAGCTTTCCAGACTTAGCCAAATTTCAGAGTGTCCCTGATCACTAGGGAAATAGTGCCTTCGAGACTTAGTCAATTTCTGAGTGTATAGAAAAATTTCCCTGGTCATCAGGGAAATAAAGCTTTCCAGACTTAGCCAAATTTCGGAATGTAAGGAAGAATTTATTTGATCACTAGGGAAATATTGCCTTCGAGATTTAGTCAATTTCTGAGTGTAGAAAAATTTCCCTGGTCATCAGGGAAATAAAGCTTTCCAGACTTCGCCAAATTTCAGAGTGTAAGGAAGAATTTCCCTGATCACTAGGGAAATAGTGCCTTCCAGACTTAGTCAATTTATGAGTGTAGAGAAAAATTTCCCTGGTCATCAGGAAAATAAAGCTTCCCAGACTTAGCCAAATTTCAGAGTGTAAGGAAGAAAAATTTCCTTGGTTATCAGGGAAATAAAGCTTTCCAGACTTAGCCAAATTTTTGTTTTTCTGGCTTTAGTCAATATTTCAATGTCTACAGTCGTTAAATATTCATAACACCAAAGAAGGCGACAATCACTCTTCGGGTAACAATTAGATGGTGAGGGTGTAAGGGTAGCAATAGGGGTGTGCATCGGTTCGAAACCGACCTATTTAGGCAAAACCCAAACCGATCCAACCTTGGTCGGTTTTGAGGATTTTCAATTCGATCCAAACCAAACTAAGATTAGAATCCAATCCAATTAAAGTCAGTTTGGATTGAATTGGATGGTCGGTTTAGGCTGACCATGTTCTTATTAGGCTCCCCCTTTCTATTAGGACCTAGTTCAAACTAAAAAAATAATAATTGTTATCAAATAATTAGGCCTAAATATGATTTTTAACTAATTTTGAGTCATCCTATAGTATTGCAATGGTTATTGGTAGCAAGGGCATATGAGGACATATGGTATATTTAATAAAATATTATATGTATATACGTATGTCGGTTCGGTTCGGTTTAGGTCGGTTTTGAATTTACAAATCCGTCAACCGATCCAATCATGTCGGTTTTTTAAAAACCAATCCGATCCGATCCATTGAGTGTGTCGAAACCGATCAAAATTGGTTGGTATGGTCGGTTTGATCGGTTTGGTTTGGATCCTGCACACCCCTAGGTAGCAAGACTAACATCCGAAGCATCAGAAGAAGCAACATGATTGATTAATGGGCAAATTACAAAAACCTCCCCTGAACTATACACCTCATTTCATATTGATCCCTCAACTTTTTTTTGAACAACTTGATCCCTGAACTATGCTCCAACTGCATTTAACCCCCTCCGTCAGCTTTTTATCTCAAAAATACCCTTATCAATTTCCAATAAGACTGAAAATTGTTTTAAAATATTTAATATATGCATACTAGGATAAGGGTATTTTTGGAATAAAAGTTGACGGAGGGGGCTAGATGCAAAGGAGCATAGTTCAGGGATCAATTTGTTCAAAATAATATATCGAGGGACCAATATGAAATGAGGTGTATAGGTCAGGGGAGGTTTTTGTAATTTGCCCTTGATTAATTGAGACTATTTTGGTGAATGATTGGGGTAAGTCTTTGAAACACGAGAGAAAGGAAATATCTAAGGAGATATAAGAGGATAACGAAGGAGGTCAAACCAATGATAGGTTCAGAGTGACCTGGGGACTTAAGGTTAAGTGAAATCACGACCAATCTATGAGGAGTGGGACTAAGGAGAAAAGAAGGGTACATCCAAGAAGTTGACATGCAAATAACTGTGAACTATGACCAAGAAAAGTAATTGCGAACTAATGAGCAAAAAATATGTTGTGATGACTTGAATTTTAGGTAATATGTAGGACTTGAACTTCAAATAATATGGACCTACTCAAATTTTTTGTAGAATAAATTATTCATTTTTGTAATTTTTAATTTATTTCCCAAGACTTCTTGGGCGTGTGATAGGACATACTTAATTGCTAGTGGGGGGCAATTTCAGGAGGCCCAATAGTGATTTCCAGTGGGTGAATGATGATTTTCGGCCAGAAGACTTTTCTCATTGTGGGTCAGGATGCATCTTCAATTCAGAATGATGATTTTCGTAATGTATCGATAACGGTTCCGAACCCTAGGTTTCAAGCTATCAGTGGAGGGTTCGTGAGACCGTCTAGTCAAGTCGGCGTCATCAACTCTCGGATTTAGAATAGCGAGTGGTGTGGTATAGCACCACCGGCTCAAAACTGTACTGATCAAGATATCGATAGCAGACTTGGGAGATCACATGGAGATGTGCTTAGGGATGATGAAACTTTTGGCTCTTTTGTCCCTTGGAATAAACAAGTCTACAGGCACTAGGGAGAGAATATTTGGCGTGTTGGGAGAGATGAGATAGATCGGGAAGGACAAAGGCCTCAGGTCACACAATAATCTTTTATTCCTTTGTCAGAATGAATAGTTCATATGCATATGTGACAAGGGACGACACGGACCATCGCCAGCTGAGGGGATTCCAAGATATTCCAAGTTGGAATGACATGGGAGTTAAACTTCACCCACCAATTTTACGAGGATTTATGGTATGAGAAAATCAGAGATCCTCGAGGATCTTTCCGTTGTCTTCAAGGTTTCCTCCTTGTCCTTGGCTCCCGTATGGATTTTTTAGTAGATCGTCTCCTCCAGGGCCCTCCTATAGGAGAGGATAGGTATATTGTTTTAGATGTGGTGAAAAGGGCATGTTTGAGCAGGCTATAGGAACACTCTAGTTTGTATCGTCTGCAAAGGTCTAGGCCACCGATCTTTAATTGCTTTAAGAACCCATGACATCTTCTTCTTCAAGCAATCCAGGTCCTCTGTTCCCTGACTCTTCACCAATGATTATCCCTACCTCCTTTGCTCATAAAGAATTTTTTGAGGATGGTCTCTGTATCATCCGCCCCAAACACACAAGATATTATCCGCTTTGCCCGTGCCCTCACGAGAACTTCCCAGGGAGGTCACCCATCCTAGTACTACTCTCGCCCGAGCACGCTTAACTACGGAGTTCTTACGAAATCCTTAGCGACGCACGGTTTTAAAACGTGTCTTCTATGTTTGGGAGGGGAAATTATATAAGTAGCTCAGGATCTCCTTCTCTCTAGGCGATGTAGGGCTAACTCGTGGCCTTGTACACCTCACCTCACCTCATCCATCTTGGAATCACAACCTCAGGAGTCTTGGCTCTTGGCCTATTGGATCTTGGTCGTCACAATCCACCCCCCTTAGGGATACACGTCCTTATGTAGGGTTAAGACCCCCCCCCCCACCATCGTGAGGAGAACCGGCTCTGATACCATTTTGTAACATCCGCCCTAAACACACAAGATATTATCCGCTTTGCCCGTGCCCTCATGAGAACTTCCCAGGGAGGTCACCCATCCTAGTACTACTCTCGCCTGAGCACGCTTAACTCCGGAGTTCTTACGAAATACGTAGCGGCGCACGGTTTTAAAATGTGTCTTCTATGTTTGGGAGGAAAAATTATATAAGTAGCTCATGATCTCCTTCTCTCCAGGCGATGTAGGGCTAACTCGTGGCCTTGTACACCTCACCTCACCTCATCCATCTTGGCATCACAGTCTCAGAAGTTTTGGCTCTTGGCTCTTGGCCTATTGGATCTTGGTCGTCACAGTCTCGATGCTATCTATGAACTTAGGACGTGTGTCATCTATAAGGTGGGGGCTGCTCTGGGTCCTATCCTTCTGCACGCCTTCTACATGCGTAGGGCACTGACTGGCACTGAAGAGCTAGCCTTTTAGACACATAATTCTTAGTTGAGTTATCCTCCAATGTTTCTCTGAGAAAGGCCATCAATATAAGATATTTTGGCATGCAAGGTTTATCTTGCACCTTTACTCCTTGTTCTATTGAGAATAGGGCAGTGAGGTTGAGGACCTACATTACGGTGAGAGTTTTTTTCTTAGGAGTTCCAGTTCATGGTTGGAATTTTCATTCTCTTTTTGATGCAAAGAAAGATTTGGAAGAAGTGTTAACTTTTCATAATGATTATGAAGTCGCTGTTGATTTCAAATAATCTTATATCACCATGTTTGTTTTTTCTCCTCCTTCCCTTCCAGAGTCACATCTAGCTCCGGTATGCGAGATAACGCCGGTGCCAAAGAGATGTGCACGATAAGGTTTTACATTGGGATAATATATACCGTTAATGTCTCGTCAATTGGCTTGGATGACCTGCTAGTGTGAGCACCTGGATTGCGGAAGGACAATTAAAGAATACTATTATATTTAATCTCTTTGACTTATTATTTGTGCCATACCGATGAATCTAATCCCCTATATCTAATCTTGCCCTCTACCCTCTTTGTCTAGACTCCTTGTGTAGGGGAACCTTCGAGGTGGCTAATTGTTAGCATGAGCTTAAACTACCTACTCGAATAGGTAGGTATCCTTACCCTCCAATGAGCTTTTCAGATTTTTTGCGTGGTCCGTTTCTTGTCAAGTTGCTTTGGTCTGGTTTTTTTGCACCATTCTAAGATGGTTGATGCCAGGTTGACAACCGCTTGTAAGATTTTTGTCTATGCAGCCTTTTTAAATAGAGTTGTGCTCCCTATTCGACCCCATCTTGATGGGATAAGACTTGGATGATGATGATTAATTGGTGACCACAAATTCGTGGTTTAGTTAAGAGAACATCTTTCATTTGTTAAAACTTGGAGGGACTTTTTTATAGTTTTTAGAACTAGAATGAGTAAATGCAAAAGTTCTAGTATAAACTATAAACTATAACGGTATCTGCACAAAATAAAGTCTAGCAATTATTGATAAGATTTCTGGTCCGTTTTCCCTCCCCGAAAAATCTAGAAAAGATTACTTTTGGGGGAGAGAAGAGGGGGTGGGGACTCCACTCCCTCATGTAGAGAGGCTATGACTTACTCTACCTGTGGTGCCACCAGCGGGTTGAGGAGTTATGGGATTTCTCCAGGAGATATGACTCCTCTCCTCTTTCTCTTTGCCCCTTCCCTTAACGAAAGGCTTATGTGGCTCCTTTTATTCCTTCTGCAGTCAATCTTCAATTGTATTGCTGAAAAAAATTGAATAAAGTTCTGGAAAAATCAGTAAAATAAGAACAAAAAGGTGTAGAAATCAGAAAATTACAGTATTAATTCAGAAATTCAGAATGGGTTGTGCTCTAAATTCTATTGAAATAGTTCAACTGCTGTTTATTATATTATTGCTTGTAGAAGAAGGAAGATCTATATAAGGATAGGGATGTAACCTTTAATTTTTTTGCTTTCTTCCAAATTATTCCAGCAGCTTCAGTTTGCTGACTTCTTTAGATCTCAGCATCAATTGCTGAAATTGTCTCTCTTCTCCTCTCATTGCTATTGCATGTTGGTATATGATTGATCCTCTTGTTTGGATGGCCTCAACAATGTGATTCTAATGGGTACATTTGTGGTGTCAACCACAGATGAATCGATAACCCACCGCAAAGGAACACACTGTTGGGATGCTAGAGCACAATTGATCTCCATGAGCCTGATGAGGAGCAATTCTGCACAGCTCTAGTGACTGGTGATGGACTTCATGAACCCAGGATGTTGATGAATAGAAAGCCAATAGCTGTTTGCAAGGATCAATAAACTAAACCAAGTCAGAAGACCTGGGCTCTAATACCGTGTAGATACACACAAGAGGATGTGGGAAAATGTAACAATCTATTAGGATTTAGGGCACAGCTCGCACACCCGCAAGGCCGCAACTATACCACTGTACAAGAAGGTGTGATCACAGAATTTTGAGAATACTACACAAAGTAAATAATGCCATTATATAAGTGTAGATTTACACCACTTAAACAATAAAGCTTTCCAACTTTACATCGAGGATTGTTTTGTCGCTTTATTTACTCATTTAGCATAATTGTGGTGTGAATTCTACTCTATTAACCATTCTTATTCGTTAATTTTCCCCATCTTATTTTATTGTGCCTAGTTTTGCTTACAACCACCCCATAGTGTCTGTATCATCATCATTGCAAGTAACATTTAACTTCGTCGATTGTTGGTTTATGCTCTAGGCAACCTTCCTCAAGTGGATAATTTGGGCGAGTAGTGTTCAGGAAGAATTCTACCATGTCATAGATTGAATTTTTATCATTTCATAGTATGTGATATTTTTATTACTTGTTAGTTGTTACCTTCTCACGTTGGTTCCTTTAGAGCATAGTGCAATTTTATGTACATATAATTTACATACTCAAACCATGATATGCTATATTCAACCATATTGATTGCATATCAAAAGGGCCGTTCAGGAGACAATTCCTCATTACCAGACTTAATGACCAACTCCTATAATTTAATTTGGTTTTGATTTTTTACTCTAGCTCATTAATGTCCCATGGAAAACTGACTTTTCTTTACAGACAAGCTAAAGACAACATTGCATGTGTATCATCTTCTATTTCTCTTAGAATGTTTACAGGTGCATCTTTCCACAATGTATTTTAGCATTTTGAGCCTATGTTTTCAAATAGAATGAGTCTATTGTGCTAATGCACATTCTGGCTATGAGTTACTAGTGTACATGGAGGTATGGCTCATAGAGTTTCAATGTAGCACACCACAAGTGAGAAATTAAATGCCTAATGCCATGAATCATGTCTTTTGTGTTGATCTATCTTTGTCTTTTGATTTAGTTTGTTATGGAATGGTCATGTTGTTTCAGATTCCTAGTGTAAAACACATTGCAAGATTAAGTTAAATAGTTTGCTAGATTTATTACCCTTCTGTTTTTTTTTCTTTTCTTTTATGTCTTAGACAGAACTGGACTGTTCTATATTCTGTAGATGAATAACACATTGTACTGATTTGTTTATTTGAAAATTCTCCAGGTTTCCATTTCATTATTTTCTAGCGTATGATTATATTTTGAATTTGAAGTAGAGATTTTCATTTGTCTCTCGTCCTCCATTCATTTAGTTTTATGACTAGACATGATGCTGCTTTTCATGAATCTTTACACATTGTCATTCTCATTTATCTATTAGATGCAAACCTGATGCTGAAACTTACAATGCTCTCATCAATGCACATGGTCGAGCTGGCCAGTGGCGTTGGGCTACGAATATACTGGAAGATATGCTTCGTGCTGCAGTATGGATTCATGTTCTTCACTTCTTCATATATGACCAATTATTTGATGCAAACATGATCTTAACCACTTATTTCCTTGCATTTAGATTAGGTAATGTGATTGCATCTTGGTATGTCAGCTGGATGTTCTGAGTGTTGTTGATAGCTAAAAATATGATGCATTCAATTCACTTAGCTCTGTCTTGCTTATAGCAATATATCACAAAATTTTCTTCATTTAGATGTTTGATTATTTTTTCACATATGTACATGTATGTGTTTATAGAAACACGCACATATCTGTATTATATGTCTATTAACAAATATATATGCGCATGCACACACATATATGCATGTATAAATATGTGCACTTGTATGCATATATTATACATGTAATTTCTTTATGTGTAGACTTTTATGCATATATTATACGTACATGTATGACCATAAATACCAAGCATTATCCCAATTATTTGGGGTCGTAGTTGTCTTTATTATGAATACCTTCAATGCCCTTGCAAGAGTTTCCTTAATTTTTTCACAACATCTTGAAAAATCTAGTGTAAATGCAATTTCCTCAATTGCGGATCCTCTGGAAAAATTCCTCCATTTATGTACTTAGCCAATAAATTTTGAAAATACCTTTCTATCTTTCTTGAATCCCCTCATTTTCACCAAAATTGATACATCCGCATACATCATGCAACTACCGTACTAATTTCATCACTAAGTCGTGCAATCTCTAGCACTTCTCTCCTTGATTGGCATCTTTCAATGTATGATTGACATTACTTTTTTTGGGGGTTCCTGGGATGTGGGGGTGGGGGGTTTCGATTTGATGTACTTGTCTATGTTTTATCTAAGTACTGTTTATTTCTTTTGCTTGTGGCATTCTCACTATGTACGTGGCCACACCCCATCTCCTGTATTCTTGCACATATTTGGCCTAATGCCCTTAGATGAGCTATGCTTTTCATTCTCCAAACTTCTCCCGATCATCAAATTAACCTTTTAAGTTACAACATTTATTAACACATATTAGCTAAAAAACTCACTAAACTACCCTTATTTGATGTAAAGGCCAAGGATACTTATGGATTAAACATGTCTAACTATTGGAATTTATGAGGGTGATTAAATTAAGTCATGGGGTGTGAATAACAATCTTTTGGGTGTAAGCACTGTTTAATGGGCATAAATGATCATTGCTTGCCAATTTTCTTAAGGGCTGAAAGAACAAAAGCATATTTAGCGGGCATCTATCAATAAAAGTAAAGGTCCTCCTAAATCAATTGTTACTAATTATTTTGCAAATAGTCATAAATCATGACATGTGTCAATTGTATGTATATCTTTAACATTCTCATTCTCAACCCTAGCTTTTTGTGGCTCCTCCAACTCCACCGAACAAACATTCAACTGAACTAGTAATTCCTTAGAATTTCTAGAGGTCAATAATATTATAGAGTGCATAATTGGAGCCTTATCTCCTCACATATTAGGAATATTTTATCGGCCATTTAAAGACTTGCAAATTGGTTAAGTTGACGTCAAAGAGTTAGTGTTGATGGAAGATATCATATACCTATAAATAATTACATGGCATGTTGATTGTCCCATAAACCAGGATGGATTCATTTGTTCAAGGTGTAGAAATACGAATATTGTAATAAGCCAAGGTAATTAAGTCAATGTCAAAGATGATATGATATATATTTTTTAACTCCCTTCGCACCAAGGTTTGAGAATTACGATTCCGGTTTGTGTTTGGCCCGAGCAAAAAACAAACATGTCCAGTAGTTCAATTTGGGTTTGACGGATTCTGTTGTTTCGAAAAAATATTAAAAATGAGGGAAAATCACAGATTCGTGTCTGATTCTGCTAATTCGGGTTTGGTTCTGGCCTAATTCGGCTATTTTGGGCCTGATTCGGTCGATTTGAGCAAGATTCAGGTTTCATTTGGTCAGATCAAGTCTGAATCATCATGTTTTAGATCCAATTCGGTTGGTTTTTTTCCGAAATAGTTTTAGGGGTTTGTTTAGGTTTGGATTGGCCATAATCCAAACTTTTTTTGGTTTGGACTAACCCTCAAACCTTGATTCGTGTGTGTGTGAGCAATCATTCATCCTATTTTGTTTTTTTTTTTTTTGAGAAAACCCTCTCAGTGAACGAGGGGGGGTTCGGCCTAGACCCCTACCAGTGCATTAGAAAATAGAAAAAGAAAGAAACAATTACACAAATACCAAAAAATCAAAAGAGATTACAGATGAAATTATCTATTTGCTCGAGACTTCTGCCCTGAAGGACAGTCTTCCACTGGATCAGCCTCTTCTTGATGGACTCCCTCACCTTGTCCAAAGACATCGTAACTCTTCGAAAAATCCTATTGTTTCTCTCTATCCAGATGCTCCAGCAAACCGCCATGACCAGAAAGTCCCAGCTATTCCGAAGTCGACTTTTAATCCTCTTCTTCCTCCAGACTGTCCACATAGAATAAACTGATCCCGGCGTACCTTGGATTTTTAACCCCCGCTTCAGCTGATCCCAGATGTTTCTCGAAAACGGGCAATGAATAAAGAGATGATTGATATCCTCCCTACCTTGGCCACAGAGAACACACGAGGTATCCGTAATGTTCCTATTCCCCCTTCTAAGGAGATTGACTCTAGTCAACAGCTTCTTCTTAATCATTAATCACATGAAGATGCGGATCTTCAACGGAACTCTAGTCTTCCACAGGTAAGTAGCCACTGGACAGATAATGCCGCCTCTGTTAATAAAGTTGTAGAAAGACGTCGTGGTAAACTTGCCTGTTGTCGAGAGCCTCCAACAAGCCGCATCCTCTACGTCGTTAACAGACAGCAAATGCAAAAGATCCATCAACTCTCTAAGTTGATACTGCAGAAAATTCGGGATACTCCTGTGAAATTTAATGTCCCAGACGGTTATGTTATGCCGAGCCACACACTGCGATCGGACAGAGCAATTATTCGTCCAAGCTAACTCGTAAAGTTCCGGGTACCAGTTTATCAGTGAACCCTCAACTACCCATCTATCTTCCCAGAAGCGAGTCGATTTACCATTCTGAACTATCAGTCTAGTGCCACATTTATAGATATGGCCAATTTTCTGGATGCCACGCCAGAATGGGGAAATTGTACCAGACACTCTACTTCTAACTTGCAACGGCTTGTAACGTTTGAAATATCTGCCTCTAATCACTGAGCTCCAGGTATCACCTTGGTCTTGTTGTAACCTCCACCACCATTTACCCAAGTGCGCCCTGTTATGATCGGCGAGATTGAGGACTCCCAAACCTCCTTTATATTTGCACACTAAACCCCAATTGACAAGATGGTACGCCCTCGAATTGGAGTCCGGGCCCTTCCACAAGAAACGGCTCCTAATGGTGTCTATCTCCTTGACCACCCACTTCGGCATCAGGTAGAAGGAAATATGATATGACGGAATAAGAGTCAAAACTGCATTAATCAGAGTCAATCTGCCGCCCAAAGAAAGGTGTTTACCTTGCCAACCCGCCAATCTGGATTCCAATCTCTCGATAACTTTGAACTAGTCATTTTTCTTCAACTTCGTCGCCGTAAGAGGGAGGCCAATATATTTGGTGGGAAGGGAATCCAATTTGCAGTTGAGAATCGAAGATAAAGCCACAGCTGAATCTGCGTCATCCCCTAGGTAGAAAAGGGACGTCTTGGAGAAATTGATCTTCATACCCGAGACTACTTCCAGGGAGTAAAGGAGAATTTTCAGCATACTAACTTGTTCCTTTCTCGCCTTACAAAAGATAATAGTGTCATCTGCGAAATGCAGATTCGAAGTCTTCCAGGCCGCGTCTCCAATCCCTTCAATATAACCTCTGTCTCGCACTTTTCTGATCATTGCGTCAAAGACATCCATAGCTAGAATAAAAAGAAAGGGGGATAGAGGGCAACCTTGCTTCACCCCTCTACCTGCCTTGAACTGCTTCCCAGCTTGCCCATTCACGAGACAAGATAGCGTGGAAGTGGATAGGCAATTCCAGATCCAGCTAATCCAGTTGTCAGAGAACCCCTTCGCTTTAAGCGTGCTGATGATGAAGCTCCATTTGAACCTGTCGAAAGCTTTCTCAAAGTCAATTTTCAGAATGACGCCTTCCTCCTTGTGCTCCTTCATGTGGAAAATCAGTTCCTGAGCTGTCGCCACACTGTCAAGAATGAGTCTGCCTTTGATGAAGGCTGTTTGACTCTTGTACACTATTCAGTTCAAGCTAACAGCCAAGCGATTCGCGAGAATCTTGGTGACAATTTTGTAAATGCAGTTCGCCAAACTGATTGACCTGTAATCACTGATTTCCTCAGCCCCAATCTTTTTCAGAATCAAAGTCACCCAAGAATAATTCAAACTATGAAGGGAAGCTTTGTGAAGGAAGAAATCAAATAGTAATCTACACAGGTCCCCTTTGATAGTCTCCCAGAAGCGCTGGTAGAAGAGAATAGGAAAGCCATCCGGCCCCGGAGCTCCCTCCGCCTTCATGTCAAACACAGCCCTTTTGAATTCCTCCTCAGAAAAAGGTTTGTCAAGCTCTTCCGAACCATCCAGCTTTAGTATATCTAGGCCCCCCCAGTCAAGAGTGGCTTTATCTACACCATCTTTCTCGAAATAATGCTAAAAGTGTTCAGAAATGCGAAGACTAATCTCTCTCTGAGAAGACCAAGTCCTGTCTCCATCTCTGATCGAGTGAATAGTATTCCGCCTCCTCCCAGAATTCGCAGCTTTATGAAAGTAAGAAGTGTTACCATCCCCGAGCTTGATCCATTTATCCCTTGATCTTTGTTTCCACATAATCTCCTCTTTAATCAGTGTTTGGCGAAGATTCTCTGCCCATGCTGCCTTCTGCGATTTCTCTGCTTCCGAGATGGAATTTTGCTCCTCTTTCAGTTCCAGAACCCCTATATTCCGTAGAAGATCCTTTTTCCTACTCATCACATTGCCAAAAATCGAGAAGTCCCATGATTTGATCTTGTTCTTGATATGACGGATTTTCACATTCCAGTTTTTCGCTGAGTTCGAATTATCCCCAGATTCGGACCACCATTTATGGACTAAAACCGAGAATTCTGGATCTTCTAGCCACATTGCTTCGAAACGAAAAAGCTTCTGGATTTTGGCCACCGCAGTATTAGTATCTAGAAAAATAGGGACGTGATCTGAAATAAAAGCCGTAAGACCATTTTGGGTCACCCTCGGATGAAGTGTCTCGAACTCATCAGAAACTAAGAAACGATCTAGTCTGGCAAAGATCGGAACCTCTCTCTTGTTATTCCAAGTGAATTTCCGGTTATTCATCGGCAGATCGAGAAGGGAAAGATCACTAACTAAGTTAGCAAACTCTTCCATATCTGAACGTCTACCTATCGCCCCGCTCCTCTCAAAGGAAAAACGGGTGACATTAAAGTCTCCGCCAAGAATCCACGGACCGGCGAATTTGTGCCGAATGTCTCGAATCTCCCTCCAGAGAGAGGGTCTAAGCTGGTAGTCGGTGGGTCCGTACACGTTAGACACTACCCAGATGTCGCCTGTTTGCTGGTATTTCAGAGCCACAGTTAAGCAGAAATCTCCTACCAGAGTATCTAGAAGAATGAAATCTTATTTTGCTGGTATTGCATCCTATTTTGTTATTAATAAATTATGATTGCTAGTTGGAAAACTTAGTGGTATACCAATAGAGATTGCGTTAGTATATATTTGGATTAAATTTTGGATCCATCCTCCAATATCTAAGCTAATTGGAAAGATCCCTATGTTTCATGTATCACATGAAATATGTCCTTTGTTGAGGTAAAAAAAGAAAGATATGGAAGACCTTTCTTTTGACAAATTTTTTGAAGGTGATCGTAGGATTCCAAACTTGCCAAAACTATAAGAGTCGTATTCTAAATAAGAGAATTTATGCATTATGTTCTTTGGTCCTGGAGTGCCGTTGATGGGATCAAATGAAGACTTGCCAGTGACGATGTCGCATAGAATGATTAGGGCTTCTGTTTGCTTCAGATGTATCTGGATTCAGACACTGTTTACTTAGCTTGTTATTAGTTTGAGTTATTTTCCATGTAATAGGGGTAGCTTTATCATAGTTATTTAAGTTATGCGTCGGATCAAGGACATGTGTCATTAATTGGATATATAGGTTTTTTTTAAAGGGGGCCTTTGGATGTATGCCACGTAAGCAAAGAGAAAAAAGAAGAAATAGAAGGAAAAATGAACGTTAAGACGGGAGGAGGATCCCTTCCCTTTGTACGTAAACAGTAATGCGCTGGGGAGGGAGTCGTCCAATCCGCCGTCTCTCTCTCTCTCTCTCTCTCTTGCGTGTTCATGTTGCACCATGGAAGACTATTTAATTGCCTCCTCCTCCCTCTTTTGATGTTATTTCTATGCTATTGAATCAAATTGAAAGGCTTGTTCTGAATTTCGTTCTTTGTCTTCTTCGTTGCTTGGAGATTGTTAAGAATCCAAAGACCTAGAGCAAGTTCAGTGGGGCGCGAGGTCTCTTTATCGAGATTCATCTTTCTTACCTCTCGTTTCCTTTATCTCATTATCGCCTACACGATAAAACCGTACGCCATCGCAAATCCTTCGCCTTTCATCGACTTCTGCTAGCAAAAACCTAGAATCCATTATAAAAAACCCCAGAACCTATCACAAACCCCTCAAACCATCTCTGAATTCCACGAAACTAGACCCTATAGCTTCCCCCAATATCCCTCCATCTTGCAAAACCAAAAGCCACAATTCCTACCACTGAATTGAATCTCAATTGAAGCCAAACTTCAAATCTGGGCACCCAGTCCAGATTTGAGGAAAACCCTAAAAACTTTAGCTTCGCTTATTTGAATTCTACAAAATGCGGACCATAGATCCCCCACCCATAGACTTATAACTCCTCAAAAATTCATCGCCATCCGATCATTGCTACTAGATCAAACCCTCACATTACCCTTTGCTACCATTAAAATCTGCACTATGAGAGGTGGCTTCGGGGGTTGACCTAGAAGCTATTTAGCGGCAAATTCGTGTTGCGACATCACCGGGCATGAAGTGGGACGAGGATCTTAGTGGACCTTTGCGTGAACATCCCACCAATCAATCCACCCGATGATCTTCAAAGGGAGTCTTTCTATTCTTGGTCTATTTCTGATTTGAATATCTTGAAATTTTCATTGAATACCTTAAGTAGGATTTAGAATCTTCATTGCTTGCTTATTAAAAGTTAATTTCAGCAAATCATATCATTGCAAAGCATATAATTACATTGGTTTTAGGGATATTTCTTGAATGCATCATCATCACATATAGATTTTAGGGTTTTTTTGATTGTATCTTGCTTGCATTTCATAGTATCCTAGTCGCCCTTTATTAGATTGTTAGCATGGACTTATCTTATCGTAGGCACCATGCAAAGTCATACCCATTTATTGTTTAGAAATTCTTTAAATTGGTAAAAAAAAGGACTTAAGGAGGCATCTGTTACAAGTTGGCTAAAGGTTTGGGTTGAAAGGGCAAGGGGTAGGCTTAAGATCATGTGAAGGTAGTGAGAGAAATTTTTAAGGAGGCTTAACCTAAGAGTGGATACAACCTTAGATTGAAATGAATGATGAAGAAAAATACTAAGCTCCGATTCCGAGCAGATAGTTTTTTTTGGCTGATTTGGTATTTTGAAGTTGTAATTAGAATGGAGTTAGTTTTTATTGTTTATCTCTTTATTATTTAGTATTAATCATTTTCTTAATTATAATAAATTTAAAATTTCCCATTAGTTTATTATTATCATTATATTTTGGTTATTAACCGTCTTCTCTCTCTCTCCCTCGCTTTCTCTCTAACCACTCTCTCGTAAAGTAGCTTCCTCTCCACCCTCCTAACCTTCTAATCAGTATACAATAAGTTCCTTGGTACAATTTGTAGGAGGGTTGATATCAGGTTGACATATAATCGGAAAGTATTTGTTCGATCCTTTGGTAGAGCATTCTCAATTTTAGAGCTATGCTTCATTGCTGACTCCATGTGATAGGCTAGGTTTACTTTTTGTGCATTTTCTAAGTCCATGCATTTAGTTATTTGCTTTAAGATTCTATGATGGATCTGTTTTGTCATTCCGAAAAAAATATGTAGGCAATATCAAGGCCTAGTTGTGCTTGTTATTTTCTGAATGATGGGCAATCCTGGATGGTCTACTACATTCTCAAAATATGCTGAATAACTTCTTAGAGAGAGCAATGGCAAATTGGCAATGTGACCGGGGTTGTTTGCATTTGTTTGTGGAGTAACTCATAAGAGTCCTTTTGAGTTGGAGAAATGGCAAGTTCTTTTCTTTTACTCTATTTTTTATTACCCAATATAGTTTCAGCATAAAGTAGTTATGTTGCTTGAAAGCAAGAAAGAGTAAAAGAAAAGGAATCAGATCTTCCTATAGCTGCCGACCCTAGTAACCCCGACTCCATGTCCTCTCTGAAATCTACACCACTCGTGACTTCCGTGCTTCTCCGGATCTGTTACTCTCTCTTCCCTCTTTTATGTCAATCCAGTAACTTCTACGTGAATCCCGTAATTCTCGCAAATGTGGTTCATATTCCATGATTTCCTCTCTCGTACTTCTGGCTATAAAATAAAGAGAGAAACAATTCAGATCTGAAATCTGAAAATAAACCATATTGTAGAACACTTTTTCTCTAAATCTCCTTGTGCTCCCCGTGCGGTGTGCACCTTCATCTTGCTTCTCTTCTATATTCTTCTAGCATCGGTTCTTTCCCTCTGCCAACTTCACTCTAGAACTAGTACAAAATTTGCAGTAGCTATCCTCTTTTTCTCCATAAAAGTTCGTCTGGGTGCTTAACCTCATTCTTCTGAACCACCTTCGTCCCCTTCATTATGTAATTGTCGTTCGGGGCAACATTGGTGAGGTTTTCGGTGATATTCATCCAATTGGATAGTAGTTGAAATAATCCTCTGGTTCAATAGTAACAGTCTAGTGACAAACTTCATCAGGCGGACTGGAAAGAATACACCTGGTCAAAGAGTTACATGAAGTATCTTGGACAGAAGTTGGAAAGATGGTCTGTTATACCAACAAGGTCCCAGACAAACTACATTGGGTGTGTCTGACTTGAAAAAGAATGATTGGCCAAAGAGAGAGCATTGACAGAAGTTGAAAATGGTCTATACAAAGAAAAACTGTATAGTTCCTGAAGAATTGGAATCTATAATGAAGACGAACTACATAATGCCACAAATTGACTTCTGGTCAGAAATCTTTGTTCAGTCCTTTTGTAGGTCCTTCTCAAATGGAGTTGTGCTCTATGGTGGGAGGAATTGGTGATGTTGGTGAAGCAAGGTTAGGAGATTGAGCCAGTGGATGTTAGCAAAGGAATTTTGTGTAGTAATCCTTAGGTCCTTTTTATTTTGCCATATCACAATTTTCTTTTTCTTATTCACAAAGTGGAGATTTTTTTTGAATGTTATGTCCGACTGTGTAAATATGCTGATTTACATATTTTTATAGTAAGATTCACTTCATAGGCTTTTTATTTTGACAATGGGTAGATGTGCAAAGTAAGCATCACATCTTTTTGCTTTTCAACCCCAATTCCTGCTGTCTATATCTTTATATTTTTTTGCGTTCTTTTATTCTGTAACTCATACTCCCAGTTTACCATATGATTAACTTTCTTATGTAATTTCTGTTTTCTCCTTAATGTCTTCCAAATATTGACGCAGATACCTCCCAGCCGAGGTACGTACAACAATTTGATCAATGCTTGTGGATCTGGAGGGAACTGGAGAGAGGCTCTTAAAATTTGCAAGAAGATGACAGAAAATGGCGTTGGGCCTGATCTGGTAACCCACAACATTGTTTTATCTGCTTTTAAAAGTGGGGCTCAGTATTCAAAAGCTCTGGCATACTTTGATTTAATGAAAGAA
The DNA here is from genome assembly GCA_947650365.1 of Chamaelirium japonicum. NCBI lineage: Eukaryota > Viridiplantae > Streptophyta > Magnoliopsida > Liliales > Melanthiaceae > Chamaelirium > Chamaelirium japonicum. The sequence continues at coordinate 58,017,612 of OX393554.1, read as the reverse complement.
ACGAATATCTGCCCCGACACAATAACCCTTAATATACTCATACATTGCTTTGTAAAGCTTGGACAATTTAGGAAAGCTGTGGATGTATTCAACTCAATGAGGGAGAAAGGAACAGAATGTCGCCCAGATATTGTAACGTTTACCAGCATTATTCATGCATATTCAGTCTGTGGACAAATTGAGAATTGCAAGGCAGTATTTGATATGATGCTTGCTGAAGGATTGAAACCTAATATTGTTTCATATAATGCACTTCTTGGTGCCTATGCTTCCCATGGGATGCATGCGGAAGCCTTGGCAATTTTTACGTCACTAAAGCGGACTGGTTTCGAACCTGATGTTGTATCATATACTTCACTATTGAGTGCATATGGCAGATCAGGACAGCATGAAAAGGCTAGAGAAATCTTTGACATGATGAAACGGAGCCCTTCAAAGCCGAATACAATTAGTTATAATGCACTAATAGATGCTTATGGGTCTGCAGGAATGGTAGCTCAAGCTGTTGAAGTGCTGCGTGAAATGGAAAAGGATGGTATTCAACCAGATATTGTTTCGATAAGCACTCTCTTGGCATCTTGTGGCCGTTGTGGTCAAATTGTAAAGATCAATTCAATCTTATTAGCAGCCAAGTCCCGAGGCATTAAATTAAATACAGTTGCATACAACTCAGCGATTGGGAGCTACATGAGTGTTCGGGAATTTGATAAAGCTTTAACCTTATACAGGTCAATGAGAGAAAATAATATAAAACCTGATTCTGTAACTTACAATATATTAATAAGTGGTTCTTGTAAGCTAGGTAAATATGGCGAATCCCTTAAATTTCTCGATGAAATGAAGGACTTGCAGGTTCCCTTATCTAAGGAGGTTTGCTCATCTTTGATCTGTGCTTACAGCAAACAGGCAAGTGCTAGTTACATTGTATCATTCATTAGAGATTGTCCTGCCCAGTTAGAAGTGCCTTAGACAGTTCTTCTTTTCAGGGTCAACTAACAGAAGCAGAATCTATTTTCTCTATGATGAGGGAGACTGGTTGTTTCCCTGATGTTATAACATACACTGCCATGATACATGCTTATAGTATGACAGGTAATATATCCATCCTATACACTTTAATGTGGGTTAGAATTTGGTGAAGAAATTATGTATGAACCAAATATTTGTTGGGATCTTGACTGTTAGAGAACTGGAAGAAAGCATTGGAGTTTTTTCAGGACATGCAAGTAAATGATATCCAGCCTGATCCTATTGCATGCTCATCGCTTATGGAAGCTTTAAACAGAGGATGCCAGCCTGCCAAGGTTCTTTGGTTGGCAGAGTTGATGAGAGAGAGAAGTATCCCTGTAAACATAAGTGCCTCCTTTGAGGTCATATCAGCATGCAGCATGTAAGATTTCTGTTTTATGCTAAATGTTAAGTTGAAAATAATCTCTCTACTGTTAAAATTAGATGCTATTATTTTCTTAGCACATCACATCTATTGTTATCCATATTCTCTCGAAAGATGATGCTTATTAGTCGATTTTGCCATTTGAGGCCAGTCTACAATTGTTCAGTGACGTTGGTATATCTACTAACTACTGATTTTCTCTGGATGTTTAATGACTGGTTGTCTTACCAGACCATAGTTGTTACTTCTTAAAGGTTAATACTATGTTAGACTGCATTACCTGCTTTAGAATATTTTCTCGTGGAAACTATTTTTCTATTTTCCCTAACTTTCTCTTCTAGTGAATTTGCATTCAGATATTCGTAAGTTGTCAAACAAATATGTCCTGGTTCAGTTTCGCTTTGTTTATGTAGGTTTCTCCTCAATCTGATAAGCATGTTCTTGACTAAAGTTGAAGTTAATGTATCATTTGATCCTTTATCACCATTGTATCTCCTTTTTACAAGTGTTACTCCTGGAAATTTTTAGCTCTATTGACCCTAGGCCAGTCATCACAAATCATATATTAGGTGAGATGCCTAAGTTTCTAGTTCTTTTTTTCAGTATTTTGTGCTATTCTTCTTTTCTTACCTCGACCGTTTACCATTTGGTCAATATCTCTCACCCTATTTGGCCAATAATAGCTTTGATCACCATCGTCAATATTTTTGTGTCACCCAAAATGTCCTCCAAGCCCTCCTCCATTCAATTCATTCAGATTTTGTGATCTCAAAGAAGATCCGGGAATGAATAATATTCCATTAAGAAGTATTCATCATGTAAAGAGAAAGGGGAAGGAAATTACCTCAATGCTCCTTGTAATTGTGTTATGACTCAACCAAAATAAGGACCTCACTTTTACACGAGTTTAATCTCCTCGAAGCCTGCCATTTGATTGATTGATTCTTAATGAACACCTACTAATGCAGAGCCGAACACATGCACACACCAATACCAAAATAGATCCTGTCTTTGAGTGGATTCTAGAGCATGGGTCATGTAGGAGATTTTATTTAGTTGGGCTTGTTTGTTTTGTTGTTGGTTCTGAGCCTTATTTTGGTTTTTGCCTGCTCCTCAAGTTTGGGGATTATACATGCATTTTAAGGGTAACATTTGGGATTGATGAATAAATTTCACTTTTGCTAGTTGAATCTATGGAACCCTAAGAATCCCATGCTTCCTCAAGGGGGTGTGATGCTTCTTTCCCCTAGGAGTGAGTCCTAGGATTCTACTAATGTGAGGCTATCAGTTTATCCTCTCCTCTGTTCTCAATCCATCCCTTCAACTGAGCATGATCGAAGTTTGACATTTGTGGACCCCCCTCTACGGCCCTACATAACCTTGGTATCGGAGGCCCCCTCCAACGCCACCGTTTCATGCTTCGCTGTCCTGCCCATCGACGATCTCCACAATGAGAGAACAAAAGAAGCCAGAAGCTGCTTCTGACTATGGTGCCCAACAAGTTTCCCCTCAATCCCCTCTTTCTCTTACTCCCAAGCCCCTTATTCTCTCTCCCCACACATGCTAGAAAACCCCATAAAACCACAACCACCAGACGTTTTATTTCTTTCACCTCAATGGCCCAAAGCAAAATCCTCTGCAACCCTGTCCTGTGCCTTAACCTCACTATCGCCTCCTTATGACACCACCTCGTCCAACCACTATTGCCGCCCTGTGAGCTCTAAACCCTAAGCAACCACATTCTCTAAGGGCTTTTCCTCTGTTTGAAGATTGAATCCCAAGAGTCACCTAAGCCTTTGACTAATAAGTACTTATATGATAATTGGGTTCAAGTCATTAGCAATTTGTTAACCTGTAACCATTTTGTTACATACCTGTTTAACTAATGCCCTAGGAAGCACCGATACGGATACGGGGATACAAATACGAGGATACGGATACGGCGATACGTGGATTTTTGAAAAACTAGGACACGCATTACGGCAGTGATACATTTGTAATTATATATATATATATATATATAGTAATAATTAAATATAATATTTTTTGTGCTAGAATCTAGATAGTGAATAGTTTGAAAATTAAATATGACCATACTCATCATTCATTACATGATTTACATCCAATACAACCAAAAAATACAAAGTTAGTGTCACATTAATCCATTACAAAAAAGTAACGCTAACAACATTACGCAAGTGTCACATTCATCGTCCATAACGCTAGCACAAAACGCTGACATTCATCATCTATTACAAAATACAAAGTTAGTGTCACATGCATCATCCAAGAAACAAAACATATAAATGATATCATTAAGCAAATGGTCATGTATAGAATTTAGACCCATATCTGACGTTTCGGTCGAGTTTCGGTTGGGTTTGGGTCGGATTTTTGGATTTTGGACTGCATTACCATCCATACGTATCCCAGCGTATCGGTCTCGTAACCCCAGCGAATCGATCCTGTATCCCCGACGTATCAGACCTTTTTTTTTGGTTTTTTGAAACCTTGATACTTCCTAGCCATATCGGATACGTATCCTGCCGTATCGGGCCATATCGAAGTATCGAAAAGTATCTGATACGGGTACGACACTTGTTTCGAAGTATCGGTGTATCCCAGCTAATGCTCAATGCCCGCTAACTCAATAGCCACTTAACAATAAACCCATGAAACCTTTAATCAAACTAGACGCTCCTGCACCAATCCCATTAGCCCATCCCTCGCCTGCCTCTCTCTCCCCTCTCTACTAATTCTTCCATCTATAATCCTAAGGCCTCCCCCAAGTACTGACCACTGCGCTATCACCGCTGCACCAACCACCGACCGCCCTCAAGACGCCATTGTTCTCTCTTACTCCAGCTTCTTTGTCTGATGATTACCATTGTTGATCCTCCCGTCCTACAAGATCTCAACGATTAGGTCACTAGAGGGACCATTTAGGCGCCTATGCCGACATCCCCACTTCATCCAAGCCCTATGATCCGGCGAGGAACATACAAGCTGAAGTTTTTGCAACCGGAGTCTGTCATTAATCAACGCAACCAACTCGCCACTACGATGTTGTTGCTACTTTTTAGAGAAACTGTTACCGGTTTCGACAATCTTCCTGTCCCTATCTATCCCCTTCTTTAACGGCCGACCCTCATATGTGCACCTTTCACTAACCGTGAATCCGCTCTTATCATTCACACCTCCTCTCTTCACCACTTATGCCCTCGTCATTGTCATTACGTACCACCACCGCCATTGTCAACGATGTCGCGTATCGCCATTGATGCATTGATTAGCTTCAAGATCGATATTTACTTTATGTTTTGTTTGAGAAAGACTTCTAGGAGCAGATTTTTATTTTTTTGCCTTTATTTTCTGCATTAGAAGCAAAAATTCATAGTTTATTAGTAATATTTGATGCCTATGTCGTGTGGGGGTTGTCCAGGACCGCATTTGGGTAGCTTTCAGTTGATACCAGGATAACTCGGGTGTGTTTTCAACTTTATTTATTAACATCTATGACTAATAGGTTCTGTAGGGCACAAACTGTCGAGATTAAAAGATCAATCTGACGATCAAATGGGTGCGAATTATAGAACTTGATGACTTGGCGACGTAGACGAGTTCCTAGATTTTGAAGAAGCTAATCGCATTTTGGCTTCCACACGAAGCTTTAGGAGCCCGATCCGATATTTGTCTGTTTCGATGGATTCCTCTTTTCATTATCTAGACGATGTTTTTTTTATTTCATGTCTTGATCCGACTTGTGGATCTTAAGTTATTTTAGTTTTTATTAATGTTCAGCCTAGGTGCGCAGGTTGTTCGCACCTGACTTGAACCCAAGTGGTTGAAGTCGTCATGACTTGTTTTTAATAAAATCCGTTGCATGTCATTAAAGGCCTGACAAGGGGTAGAGATCGAAAAGTAGCCAAATAGGAGGCCTTAGAAACCTCGCTATCCCTCTTAAGTTTGCATATTCACGTGTGGGACCCATCTGAACACGGAATCCCACACTGTACGAGTCGCTCGACTCCTATCCCTCACTCTCTCTCTTTCTTCTCTTCTCTTATAAAAAGCCTCATATGTAACCCTAATTATGGATTGAATATGGATCAGTGTAATCAAGGCGGCGCCTATGCGTTTTGGCCTGTCTAGGCGAAGCGACGCCTAGGCGATGAGTAATTATTAAATATTTATATATTTATATATATAGTATAAATATTTAATTCAACTCAATTTTGAGTTAATTCAACTCAATTTTGAAAAACCCCTAATGATGCAGACGAGGCCTACTACGTGCAGATTTTCACAGCTGATCGTGTATTTTTGATGCAGACGAGGCCTACTACGTGCAGATTTTCACAGCTGATCGTGTATTTTCATCCCCTCCGGAGATCCAGGAAGCCGATCGTCGATCCGTCTGCATCAGTGGAAAGCTCATTCAAAGATCTAAGACTTTGGTTTTTATTTTATTTCGATCCGACTGACGGATCTTTAGTTATTTGTCTTTTATTTCTGGTTTGGGTAGGTGCGAGCCATGTTCGCATCCGGTTCGAGCCACAGATGCCGAACTGACTCGTTTCTATGTTAGGTTTTAGGCCGTAGGATCTTAGGTCAACTCAAATCTCAATGGATGAGATTCAGAAGGAGCCAAAAACCCCAACCGAACCCCCTGTCACCCGGCCGGCCTCCCTTTCCCGCGGACACACCCGCGCGGGCACGCCTTGGGAAGCGCGCCCGCGTCTTCCTCTCTCCCTACCTGCGCGGGCCTCTCTCCCCTTCTTTCCTTTTTTGTATTTCTTTGATTGTTTCCCCTATAAATCCTAAAAACCCTAATTGAGAAGGGACGATGATGATATGAATTGAAACCCTAGAACGGAGAAGCGTGTGCGCTTGTTCGATGTATCTTCCGAAGACTCTTCCTCGCATCTAGTCTTTTCTTCCTTCGCATGCTTCTACCTCGTCGCCTCGCCTTTCGTCTACGACTTCGCGGAAGATCGACGCGGAGTTCCTCCATCTTCAAAGATCAACTCGTCTCGGCTTCTTCAACCTTTCTTCTGGACCACGCCCCCTCTTCCGCCCCTTCATCAGCAACAACGGAGCATCGGATAGCCGCCGGCATTGACCAAAGCACGGTTTGGATCATCCTCTGATACTTTCATGTGATAGATCTTATTTTCCACCGGCCTTATTGCTGATTTTCATATTAGGGTTCCAAATATTCGGCTTCTGAAGAACCTCATCCATTAGGGTTTATCGATTAGATCTACGGTTGTTCTTTGAAACATTGGCTTTGTTATTTGAGATTGTGATCGTTATTATTGCTGGAATTGGTTATTAGAATCTGAAATTAATAATTATCTTGTCAGTTTATTTACTTCGTTGAATTAAATCTGCTTAGGCATGAATGAATGATGATTAGTGATTATAGGCTTTGCTGAAATTTGATTCTGCTATGCTGAAATCTGATTTTACTGTTTTAAATTCAGCACTTGGTTTTTCTTTAGCATCCGCATCCCATCAAGTTGGTATCAGAGCGCACTAGTCGTCGCGTTCTTACGCAACGGCCGGTCCTCTTGCATCATTTGCATCCTCGCGTGCTTGCTGAAATTTTTTTTTTTATTTTTTTTTTATTTTCCTTCTTTCATTCTAGTTTGTGCCTTCGCATTAAATTAGGATACTAGCATCCCGTGAGCGCATCCATACTAGGATCACCCTTTCTCTCGGAGGTGAATCAATAGCATCTTCTAGAGACTCAAATGGCTGGATCTTCTCCACCTTGTACTTGGCAAGATGCCTTCATAAGGCAACAAGAGCACATGGATAGGCTTCAGACCCAGATCGAAACCTTGACCTTGGCCTTCACCAATTCCCAGAACCCACCTCGACCTCATCGAGAACACAGGACTAGAGCGTCGCCAGGGCGTAGTGAGTTAGATCTTGAGTCAGGAGGTGACAACGTCAGTTCCTCTGACGGGTCTGAGAGGCGAAGTAGGCAAACTCATAGGAAAGCGAAATCCCATTGGGGCTGGGATCAGGGCATAAAAATCGAAATTCCTGACTTCGAGGGTAGGATGGATCCTGAAGAGTTCCTAGAATGGGCCGAGAGAATCGACCAGTACTTTGAGTGGAAGGAAATTCCCCGTGACAAACAAGTCAAGTTTGTTAGTCTAAAGCTGAAAGGTCATGCACTGATCTGGTGGAAACAGTTGCAGACCACTAGGGGTAGGAAAGGAAAAGAGAAAATTTCCACTTGGACACACATGAGGGGAAAGATGCAACAGAAGTTCCTCCCTTCTGATTTCAAGCAATGTGTGTTCCAGAAATTTCAAAACCTGCGACAAGAGCACAAATCGGTAGATGATTACACCAATGAATTCTACAAGCTCCAAGCTCGTAATGATCTGCATGAAGACGAAGAGCAGAGCGTCGCTAGGTATGTCAATGATCTTAAGCCCTCAATTCAAGAGGTGGTGTCCCTTCATGACTTGTATCAGGTCAGTGATGCACACCGTCGGGCTAAGAAAGTCGAGTCTCACCACTCCCGATCGCGTCCCGACGATATGACAACACTAGGGCACCATCCGGATCTGTTAGTAGACCATTCCCTGGACCTTCCCCTGTAGCTGGTACAGTTCCTGCACCCACTGAGAAGGGTAAAGGAGTTTTAGGACCCAACCCGAGCCAGATAAAGTGTTTCAAATGCAACCAACCGGGTCACAAGTCAGCCGATTGTCCTCGACGTCAATTCAATCCACAGACAAATCTTGCGGATAATGAAGATGATAGTCATGAGTCTGAAGGCGAACACTTCAATGAGTTAGTCTTGGAAGGAGATGATGTGACTGCACTGCTATTAGTTATTCACCAGTCTCCATCACCCCAAGCACCTAAAGTGCTACTAGCCCACGAGCTCTGTGGAGGACCCCCAAAGCCACACTGCAAGAACCAGAGGTTCGAGCTGTTCCGAATAGTCTGCAATGTCAATGGCATGGACCTTTGTGTCTTGATCGATGGAGGTTGCACCACCAATCTGATCAATGAAGCGATAGTCAGGAGCAAGAAGTGGAAAGTCAAACCATTGGCTCACCCTTACAAGACATCCTGGTTAGACAACACCACGAGCAAGTTAGTGACCCATTGTTGTCTGGCAAAGTTGTCGATTGGGCTACAATATCGAGATGAGATTTGGTGTGATGTCCTTCCTTTAGAAGTTGCTGATGTTATCTTAGGGCGTCCATGGCAGTTTGACCGCGATGTATTACATCACGGGAAAGCCAATACCTATACCTTCCTCAAGGACGGCATCAACGTCACCTTATGGCCCACATGTTTTAGGAGGCACCGATCCCACGCACCTCAAGCTCTTCTGAGTCAGAGCCATCCCATACCATCATTTGCAGATAATCTAGTAGGGTGTTCATCTGATTCACTAACAATTGAGAAGGGATTAGACAACATATTGCATTCCATTGCATGCACATCGCATTTAGAGTCGGTAGGCATCAATTGCACTCGCATTCATCATTTGCCTGACATCTCTACATTCATAGACCATTCAGATGTGCATCCGTATCATCATCCAAGTGTTGAGTTTAACCTTAAAGAAGATTTTGGCACGTTTGATCACTTTTCAAGGCAGGGCACTTATGAATCATGCTTTCAGATTTCAGAAAACCCATCATCTTTACGTTCTCGAAGTCATAACAAGTGGCTTGATACATTATTTAATTTCTTATTTTACTCACTGCATCCAGACAATGATTGCATGACATATCTTTCCGGTCTAGAATCCACTTGTTTTGCCACGTTCGCAGGCCACTTTGAGCACCACATAATGCACCCGCACCCCATGGCCTTTCAAATACACCATTGCTTATTGCGCAAGCCGATGACTTGCAGCACATTATGCTCCCGCGGCCATTCCTTTCATATGTCTTTCGAACTTCATGTCAACCTAAACTCCTATTAACACATGAAATTATCTGAGTATCTTGATGATCTTGCCGTGCCGAGGAGGATGTTGGTTTTGGCTTTCAGGTCTTCGTTTGGCGTTGAGGGGCCGGGGATGCCAGATGGAGTCGCTGCGTACTTGAGGCGAATTACTTGGCCACCGGACCCGGAAGAGCAGTTGGAGCATACGCGGAGGTTGCGGCTACTTCCAGGAGAGCCCCCACCGGATCCAGGACCTTGCTTGACAGGAGTCGAGTTCTTTTGAGTCCGGGGGACTTGATGCAGACGAGGCCTACTACGTGCAGATTTTCACAGCTGATCGTGTATTTTCATCCCCTTTGGAGATCCAGGAAGCCGATCGTCGATCCGTCTACATCAGTGGAAAGCTCATTTGAAGATCTAAGACTTTGGTTTTTATTTTATTTCGATCCGACTGACGGATCTTTAGTTATTTGTCTTTTATTTCTGGTTTGGGTAGGTGCGAGCCATGTTCGCATCTGGTTCAAGCCACAGATGCCGAACTGACTCGTTTCTATGTTAGGTTTTAGGCCGTAGGATCTTAGGTCAACTCAAATCTCAATGGATGAGATTCAGAAGGAGCCAAAAACCCCAACCAAATCCCCTGTCACCCGGCCGGCCTCCCTTTCCCGCGGACACACCCGCGCGGGCACGCCTTGGGAAACGTGCCCGCGTCTTCCTCTCTCCCTACCCGCGCGGACCTCTCTCCCCTTCTTTCCTTTTTTGTGTTTCTTTGATTGTTTCCCCTATAAATCCTAAAAACCCTAATTGAGAAGGGACGATGATGATATGAATTGAAACCCTAGAACGGGGAAGCGTGTGCGCTTGTTCGATGTATCTTCCGAAGACTCTTCCTCGCATCTAGTCTTTTCTTCCTTCGCACGCTTCTACCTCGTCGCCTCGCCTTTCGTCTACGACTTCGCGGAAGATCGACGCGGAGTTCCTCCATCTTCAAAGATCAACTCGTCTCGGCTTCTTCAACCTTTCTTCTGGACCACGCCCCCTCTTCCGCCCCTTCATCTGCAACAACAGAGCATCGGATAGCCGCCGGCATTGACCAAAGCACGGTTTGGATCATCCTCTGATACTTTCATGTGATAGATCTTATTTTCCACCGGCCTTATTGTTGATTTTCATATTAGGGTTCCAAATATTCGGCTTCTGAAGAACCTCATCCATTAGGGTTTATCGATTAGATCTACGGTTGTTCTTTGAAACATTGGCTTTGTTATTTGAGATTGTGATCGTTATTATTGCTGGAATTGGTTATTAGAATCTGAAATTAATAATTATCTTGTCTTTTTATTTACTTCGTTGAATTAAATCTGCTTGGGCATGAATGAATGATGATTAGTGATTATAGACTTTGCTGAAATTTGATTCTGCTATGCTGAAATCTGATTTTACTGTTTTAAATTCAGCACTTGGTTTTTCTTTAGCATCTGCATCCCATCAATTTTCATTCCCTCCGGAGATCCAGGAAGCCGATCGCCAATCCGTCTGCATCAGTGGACAGCTCATTCGAAGATCTGTGACTTTGATTTGTATTTCCTGTCGATCCGACTGACGGATCTGGACTTATTTATGTTTTTATTTCTGGTTTGGGTAGGTGCGAGCCATGTTCGAATCCGGTTCGAGCCACAGATGCCGAACTGACTCGTTTCTATGTTAGGTTTTTAGCCGTAGGATCTTAAGTTAGTATAAATCTCAATGGATGAGATTCAAAGGAGATCAAACCCTAAAACCCTAGCCAACCGAACCCCTCACCCGGCTGGCTCCCCTTTCCCGCGGACATACCCGCGCGGCACGCCTTGGGAAGCGTGCCCGTGTCCTCTCTCTCCTCCCGCGCGGACTCTCTATCTTTCTCTTTCCTTTTGTGTCTTTTGGTGTTTCATCCCCTATAAAGCCATCAAACCCTAATTGCAAAGGGACGATGAATTGAATTGAAACCCTAACAACGGAGAAGCGGATCGCTTGTTCGACGTATCTTCCGAAGAATCCTCTTTGCTTCCAGTTTTCTTCTTCCCTTCGCAAGCTTCTACCTCGTCACCACGCTCTCGTCTACGACTTCGCGGAAGATCGACGCGGAGTTCATCCATCCTCTGAAGATCAAATCGTCCCGGCTTCTTCACCTCTTCTTCCGGACCACGCCCCCTCTTCCGTCCCTTCATCTGCAACAACGGAGCATCTGATAGCGGCCGACATTGACCAAAGCACGGTTTGAAATCATCCCTCGATAATTTTCATGTGATAAATCTTCTTTTCCAACCGGCCTTATTGCTGAATTTCAGTTAGGGTTCCCGAATATTTGGTTTTCCGGAGAGTCTCATCCATTAGGGTTTATCGATTAGGTCTATGGTTGTTCTTTGAGACATTGGCTTTATTATTTGAGATTGTGTTCTTCTTTATTGCTGGAATTGAGTACTAAAATCTGGAATTAATTATTATCTTGTCATGTTATTACTTTGTTGAAATAAATCTGCGTGGGAATGATTGGATGATGTTCTGTGGTGATAATCTATGCTTGGAAATCTGATTTCATACGTGCAGAATTCTATCTTATATGCTTTAAATTCAGCACTTAGGTTTTCTTTAGCTTCCACATCCCATCAAGTTGGTATCAGAGCGCACTAGTCGTCGCGTTCTTACGCAACGGCCGGTCTTCTTGCATCATACGCATCATTGTGTGCTTGCTGAATTTTTTTTTTATTTCCCATCTTTTTATTTTAGTTTTGTATCTTGCATTAATTAGTAACAAGCATCGCGTGAGCGCATCCATCTTAGGATCACCTTTCTCTCTGTAGTGAATTAATAGCATCGTCTAGAGAATCTCTAATGGCTGGATCTTTCCCACCCCGCACTTGGCAAGATGCCTTCATAAGGCAACAAGAACACATGGATAGGCTTCAGACCCGATCGAAACCTTGACCTTGGCCTTCACCAATTCCCAAAACCCACCTCTACCCCATCGAGAGCACAGGGCTAGAGCGTCGCCAGAGCGTAGCGAGTTAGATCTTGAGTCAGTAGGTGATAGCGTCAGTTCCTCTGATGGATCTGATAGGCGAAGTAGGAAAACTCATAGGAGATCGAAATTCCATTGGGGCTGGGATCAGGGTATCAAAATAGAAATTCCTGAGTTTGAGGGTAGGATGGATCCTGAAGAGTTCCTAGAATGGGCCGAGAGAATCGACCAAAACTTTGAGTGGAAAGAAATTCCCCGTGACAAACAAGTCAAGTTTGTAAGTCTCAAACTGAAAGGTCATGCACTGATCTGGTGGAAACAGTTGCAGACCACTAGGGGTAGAAAGAGAAAAGATAAAATTTCCACTTGGACACACATGAGGGAAAAGATGCAACAGAAGTTCCTCCCTTCTGATTTCAAACAGAATGTGTTCCAAAAGTTCCAAAACCTGCGACAAGAGCACAAATCGGTGGACGATTACACCAATGAGTTCTACAAGCTCCAAGCTCGCAATGATCTGCATGAAGATGAAGAGCAGAGCGTCGCTAGGTATGTCAATGGTCTTAAGCACTCAATTCAAGAGGTGGTGTCCCTTCATGACTTGTATTAGGTCAGTGATGCATACCGTCGGGCTAAAAAAGTTGAGTCTCACCACTCCCGATCTGCGTCCCGACGATATGACAGCACTAGGGCACCATCCGGATCTGTTAGTAGACCATTCCCTGGACCTTCCCCTGTAGCTGGCACAGTTCCTACACCCACTAAGAAGGGTAAAGGAGTTTTAGGGCCTAACCCGAGCATTATGAAGTGTTTCAAGTGCAATCAGCCGGGTCACAAGTCAGCCGATTGTCCTCGACGTCAATTCCACCCACAGACAAATCTTGCGGATAATGAAGAGGATAGTCATGAGTCGGAAGGCGAAAACTTCAATGAGTTAGTCTTGGAGGGAGATGATGTGACTGCGCCACTGTTAGTTATTCACCAGTCTCCATCACCCCAGGCACCTAAAGCGTTACTACCCCACGAGCTCTGTGGAGGACCCCCAAAGCCACACTGCAAGAACTAGAGGTTCGAGCTGTTCCGAACAGTCTGCAATGTCAATGGCATGGACCTTTGCGTCTTGATAAATGGAGGTTGCACCACCAATCTGATCAATGAAGCGATTGTCAGGAGCAAGAAGTGGAAAGTCAAACCATTGGCTCACCCTTACAAAACATCCTGGTTAGACAACACTACGAGAAAGTTAGTGACCCATTGCTGTCTGGCAAAGTTGTCGATTGGGCTGCAATATCGAGATGAGGTTTGGTGCGATGTCCTTCCTTTAGAAGTTGCTGATATTATCCTTGGGCGTCCATGGTAGTTTGACCGCGATGCACTACATCACGGGAAAGCCAATACCTATACTTTCCTTAAGGACGGCATCAACGTCACCCTATGGCCCACATGTTTTAGGAGACACCGTTCCCACGCACCTCAAAGTCTTCTGAGTCAGAGTCAATCCATACCACCATTCGCTGATAATCTAGTAGGGTGTTCATCTGATTCGCTAACAATTGAGAAGGGATTAGACAACATTTTGCATTTCATTGCATGCACATCACATTTAGAGTCTGTAGGCATCAATTGCACTCGCATACACCATTTGCCTGACATCGTTCCATTCAAAGGTCATTCATATGTGCATCCATATTATCGTCCAAGTGTTGAGTTTAACATTAAAGAAGATTTTGGCACGTTTGATCACTTTTCAAGGCAGGGCACTTATGAATCATGCTTTCAGATTTCAGAAAACCCATCATCTTTACTTTCTCGAAGTCATAACAAGTGGCTTGATAAGTTATTTAATTTCTTATTTTATTCACTGCATCCAGACAATAATTGCATGACATATCTTCCTCGTCTAGAATCTACTTGTTTTGCCACGTGCGTAGGCCACTTTGAGCACCACATATTGCACCCGCACCCCATGGCCTTTCACATGAACCATAGCTTATTGCGCAAGCCGATGACCCGCAACACATTATGCTCCCGCGGCCTTTCCTTTCACATGTCTTTTGAATTTCATGTCAACCTATCTCCCTATTATCACATTAAATTATCTGAGTATCTTGACGATCTTATCGTGCCGCGGAGGATGTTGGTTTTGGCTTTCAGGTCTTCGCTTGGCGTTGAGGGGCAGGGGATGCCAGATGGAGTCGCTGCGTACTTGAGGCGGATTACTTGGCCACCGGACCCGGGAGAGCAGTTCGAGCAGTTGCAGAGGTTGCGGCTACTTCCAGGAGAGTCCCACCGGATCCAGGACCTTGCTCGACAGGAGTCGAGTTCTTTTGAGTCCGGGGGACTTGATGCAGACGAGGCCTACTACATGCAGATTTTCACAGCTGATCGTGTATTTTCATTCCCCCCGGAGATCCAGGAAGCCGATCGCCAATCCGTCTGCATCAGTGGACAGCTCATTCGAAGATCTGTGACTTTGATTTTTATTTCCTGTCGATCCGACTGACGGATCTGGACTTATTTATGTTTTTTTTTCTGGTTTGGGTAGGTGCGAGCCATGTTCGCATCCGGTTCGAGCCTCAGATGCCGAACTGACTCGTTTCTATGTTAGGTTTTTAGCCGTAGGATCTTAAGTTAGTATAAATCTCAATGGATGAGATTCAAAGGAGATCAAACCCTAAAACCCTAGCCAACCGAACCCCTCACCCGGCCGACTCCCCTTTCCCGCGGACATATCCGCGCGGCACGCCTTGGGAAGCGTGCCCGCGTCCTCTCTCTCCTCCCGCGCGGACTCTCTCTCTTTCTCTTTCCTTTTGTGTCTTTTGGTGTTTCATCCCCTATAAAGCCATCAAACCCTAATTGCAAAGGGACGATGAATTGAATTGAAACCCTAACAACGGAGAAGCGGATCGCTTGTTCGACGTATCTTCCGAAGAATCCTCTTTGCTTCCAGTCTTCTTCTTCCCTTCGCAAGCTTCTACCTCGTCACCACGCTCTCGTCTACGACTTCGCGGAAGATCGATGCGGAGTTCATCCATCCTCTGAAGATCAAATCGTCCCGGCTTCTTCACCTCTTCTTCCGGACCACGCCCCCTCTTCCGTCCCTTTATCTGCAACAACGGAGCATCTGATAGCGGCCGACATTGACCAAAGCACGGTTTGAAATCATCCCTCGATAATTTTCATGTGATAAATCTTCGTTTCCAACCGGCCTTATTGCTGAATTTCAGTTAGGGTTCCCGAATATTTGGTTTTCCGGAGAGTCTCATCCATTAGGGTTTATCGATTAGGTCTATGGTTGTTCTTTGAGACATTGGTTTTATTATTTGAGATTGTGTTCTTCTTTATTGCTGGAATTGAGTACTAAAATCTGGAATTAATTATTATCTTGTCATGTTATTACTTTGCTGAAATAAATCTGTGTGGGAGTGATTGGATGATGTTCTGTGGTGATAATCTATGCTTGGAAATCTGATTTCATACGTGCAGAATTCTATCTTATATGCTTTAAATTCAGCACTTGGGTTTTCTTTAGCTTCCACATCCCATCACCTAAGTTCTTATGAACCCATCATAAGAATTTGTGTTAATTCAACTAAATTTGAGTTAATTTTACTCAATTTGAGTTAATTCTACTTAATTTTGAGTTAATTCAACTCAAATTTGAAAAAAAAGACCCAAATTCTTATAAACCCATCATAAAAATTTGAATTAATTCAACTCAACTTTGAAAACCCCCAAAATACCTATGAACCAATCATAAGAATTTGAGTTAATTAAACTCAATTCTGAGTTTATTCAACTCAATTTGATTTAATGCAACTCAATTTTGAGTTAATTCAAGTCAATTTTGAGTTAATTCAACTCAATTTTGAAAACCCCCCTAATACTTATGAACCCAACATAAAAATTTGAGTTAATTCAACTCAATTTTGAAAACCCCCCAAATTCTTATGAACCCATCATAAGAATTTGATCTAACTCAACTCAATTTTGAGTTTATTCAACTGAATTTGTGTTAATGCAACTCACTTTTGAGTTAATTCAACTCAATTTTGAAAACCCCCCAAATTCTTATGAACCTGTCATAAGAATTTGAGTTAATTCAACTAAATTTTTAGTTAATTCAACTCAATTTTGAAAAATCCCCAAATTCTTATGAACCTATCGTAAGAATTTGAGTTAATTTAATTCAATTTTGAGTTTGTTCAACTCAATTTGAGTTGATGCAACTCAATTTTGGTTAATGCAACCCAATTTTGGAAAAATCCTGAATCAGGTCAAGTGAAAAACTGCCCAGGCGCCAGGTGGTCCTAGGCGGTCGCCTAGAGAAAACCTCCCGCCTAGGGGGTCCAAAACGCCTAGGCGCCCACCTAGGCGGCGCCTAGGCGACGCTTTGACTATAGAGATATGGATGAAACAAAACCCTAACTTGTGGAAGAAGCGTGCTATGCTTGTTCTTGAGATCTTCACTGACATCTCTTCTTAGCTTCTATGACTAGGTCTCCGCTCCGGCACAGACCTAGTGTGCCCCACACTCAGCCTCAATACAGTCCACTCGACCGCGCATAATATCAAGAACCTTGCGTGCATATAGTGCCATCCTTGATTACTGCAATGTTTGTGTAAAGCACACATTAAATGCCTTCACAAAGTGCCCCCACATAGTTCCCACACGTGCACCACTCATGGGCTTTCCCTTTCCTCCACTATTGCCTTTTCCCTCTCCTACACGCATCGTGCGCTTTGCCCGCAATTGTCGATTGCGTGCATGCACATCCCACAAGATTCCCGATGCATCTGGCATCATCGTCACGCCCTGTATGGTGTGCTTACAATCGACATATGCCTTCCCTTCGTCCATCTCGCGCAACGCCCAGCCAACTCACGCACTTGCCCTCCTTGCATACAATCGCCAGTACTTCCATGCTCGCAACACGCTTACTTTTTGCGCCACCTTGTACCAAACAGACCTGCCTGGTTCAAACCCTCGTGCTGTGCCTACCTGCTCGCTAGAAAATTCGCACACGCCATCATCTAAGTCGGATGAACGCCACTGTTTCTGTGCATGTGCTCTATCTTGCTTGTTTGCCACTGCTAATTTTAGTTTTATAGTTAGTTTTATAGTGTTTATTACGTTCTCTTCCTTTTTCGAGTAGGAGAAGGTTGCTCTCAAGACTTATATGGCTATTATTTGAACAAGATCAGATCATTCATAAAATTAATCTTTTGAGTTTCTTCTTCCTGGTGGATTCCATGCTTTTATCATCTCCTTAGGGGGTGCTGAGGAAACCTTGGTGGATTCCAAGGTTTTATTACGAGGAAGAAGTTGCTCCTCGTATCATGCGTTTGCTTGTGTCAAGTGGTAATCGAGCGAGGTTCCTTGTGGATTCCGTTTTGTCAAGCGACCCGGGTAAGAATGAGCAGTGCAGTTGCTGCTGCATCCATGATCATCTATTACCACCACCTATGTCATCGGTTGTTATCATCTTCACCATCCATGCCTTGCTAGCCCATGGTTTTATTGTAACATCTCATATGTCTGATGGATAATTCTTTAGGGCCATTGATTGTTGCAAAGTTCCAAGCAAATCAACAAGAGCATCATCAATCTCTGTAAGAGATACGAGATTCACTTGATTACTTGGCTCATATCCTCAATCGCCGAAAACTTCAGAGGTCAAAGATCTTTATCAAATAGCTTGCATGGCGCAACTTTATCCAAGACATTGTTCAAAAACTCGAAACTCGTCGACTTGAAAATCAGCCGAGTCGAGTAAACTCGGTCCGACTCAGTCAAGTTTTCTCCAAACTCATTCCGACTCGGCCAAATAACTCGACTCGAAATCTATCCGAGTCGAGTTGACTTGGTCCTACTCGGCTGAGTTTTTTCGAGTTTTAAAACAGTGATCCAAGATATTGGAATCCCTATGAAGTTTTTTTTTTTTTTTTTGAGAAATCCCTCTCAGTGAATGAGGGGGGGTTCGGCCTAGACACCTACCAGTCCATTAAAAGAAGAAAGAAAGAACCTTACAACCGAGATACCAAAAAATCAAAAAAGGTTACAAATGATGTTGTCTAGCTGTTCAAGTTTTTTCCCTTGAAGGACCACTTTCCACTGCAGCAACCTCCTCTTGATTGCAAGCCGGACCTGGCCTAGAGACATCTTGGTCCTCCGAAAAATCCTGTTGTTGCGTTCGATCCAGATGCTCCAGCAGACAGCCATGACAAGGAAATCCCAGCTATGCCGAAGGCGATTCTTAATTCTCTTCTTCCTCCAAACCGTCCACATCGAAAAAACTGAACCTGGAGTACCCTGGATCTTCAGACCTCTCTTCAAATGATCCCAGATACCCTTAGAAAACGGGCAGTGAATAAAGAGGTGGTTAGTATCTTCTTTAGCCTGACCACAAAGCACACACGTCGTGTCCGAAACGTTAGAATTCCCCCTGTTTTGAAGATTGACTCTCGTAAGAAGCTTCTTCTTGGTCATTAACCACATGAATATACGAATCTTCAGAGGCACTCTAGACTTCCAAAGATGATTGGCAATCGGACAGATAACCCCACCCTTGTTGATGAAACTGTAGAAGGATTTAGAAGAAAAATTGCCTGAGGATGACAGACGCCAGGTCACCTCATCTTCCTCTTCATTAACAGAAAGTAATTGCAGAAGATTTTCCAATTCTCTCACTTGGTATTGAAGGAAGTCTGGAATGTTCCGGCGGAATTTGATGTTCCAGATTGTCCTATTATCACGATGGACACACTGCG
The DNA here is from genome assembly GCA_947650365.1 of Chamaelirium japonicum. Taxonomy (NCBI): domain Eukaryota; kingdom Viridiplantae; phylum Streptophyta; class Magnoliopsida; order Liliales; family Melanthiaceae; genus Chamaelirium; species Chamaelirium japonicum. Next base: position 57,998,518 of record OX393554.1, on the reverse strand, counting down.
ATCCGACAGAGCAAGACTTCGACCAAGCGAGTTCGTAAAGATCAGGGTACCAATTCTTCAGACAACCTTCGACTAACCATCTATCCTCCCAGAAGAGAGTAGATTTCCCGTTGTGGATAATCAAGCTAGTACCACATTTGTAAATATGCCCAATTCTCTGGATGCCCTTCCAGAATGGAGAGATCTTGCCGGAAGCTCTGCTTCTGATCTGTAAAGGCTTGAAGCGTTTGAAATAACGACCCCTGATCACTGCGCTCCAAATGTCTCCTTGATCTCGCTGGAGTCTCCACCACCACTTACCCAGGAGGGCTCTGTTGTGATCCGCGAGGTTGATAACACCCAAACCCCCTTCTTCTCTAGATTTACAGACTGAGCCCCAATTAACAAGATGGTAAGCTTTGGAGTTGGGGTCAGCTCCCTTCCAAAGGAAGCGGCTCCGGATAGCGTCAATTTTCTTAATCACCCACTTAGGCATTAAAAAGAAAGACGAGTGATACGAAGGTATAAGGGTCAGAACCGCATTGACCAGAGTCAACCTGCCTCCCAAAGAGAGATGCTTCCCCTGCCATCCCATCAGTCTAGAGTCCACACGCTCAATACCTTTGAACCAGTCACTTCTGTGAAGTTTCGCCGAGGACAGAGGAAGGGCGAGATATTTGGTTGGAAGGGAGTCTAGTTTGCAGTTAAGGATAGCAGAGAACGTCGTTGCCGAAACAGCATCCTCCCCCAGATAGAAGAGTGATGCAGACGAGCCTACTACGTGCAGTTTTCTACAGCTGATGGCGTATTTTCATCCGCGCCGGAGATCCAGGAACCCGATTGACGATCCGTCTGCATCAGTGGAAAGCTTAATCGGAGCCCCACAGTTTTGGTTTTTACTTTATTTCGATCCGACCAACGGATCTTTAGTTATTCCAGTTTTTATTTCTGGTTTGGGTAGGTGCGAGCCATGTTCGCATCCGGTTCGAGCCACAGATGCCGAACTGACTCATTTTTGTGTTAGGTTTTAGGCCGTAGGATTTTAAGTTAAATTAGATCTCAATGGATGAAATTCAAGGGAAACTAAAACCCTAAATCCTAGCCAACCGCACCCCATACCCGGCCGGCCCCCTTGCGCGCGTCCCTCTCTCTCTCTCCTCCCGCGCGGGTTCTCTCTCTCCTCCCGCGTCCGTCTCTCTCTCTATCCGATCGGTCTCTCTTCCCTTTCTTTCCTTTTGTGTTTTTTATGTGCCATCTTCTATAAAACCTAAAACCCTAATTGGGAGAGGGGAGATGAAAGTGAAATTGAAACCCTAGATTGAAGAAGCGTGTGCGCTTGTTCGGTTATCCCTTCCGAAGAAATCCTCTTTGCTTCTTGTCTATTTCTTCCTTCCGCACGCTTCTACCCCGTCGCCTCGCTATTCATCCTCGGCTTCACGGAAGATCGACGTGGAGTGTCTTCTTCTTCAAGATCGTCGTCTCGGCTTCTTCACCCCGTCTTCTGAGCCACGCCTCCCCTTCCGCGCCTTTCATCTGCAACAACGGAGTTTCGGAAAGCTGCCGGCATTGACCTCAGCACGGTTTGGATTGTCCTCTGATTTTTCATGTGATATTTTCCTTTCCATTAACCGGCCTTGTTGCTGATTTTATGTTAGAATACCTAAATTCCTGTTTCCCCGAGAGTCTCATCCATTAGGATTTTATCGTTAGGTTTGTGGTTGTTCTTTGATACAATGGCTTATTATTTGAGATGATGTTATTGTTTCATTGCTGGAATTCAGTTATATTAATCTGAAATTAAGTCTCTTCTTGTCAATTTTATTATCTTGTCGAGTTAAATTTGTTTGGGAATGAATGGTCGATGAATCATGGTTATAGGCTATGCTGAATTTTGTTTATAACATGCTGAAATCTGATTTACTGTTTTAAATTCTGCACTTGGTTTATTTCAAGCATTTCGCATCGCATTTAGTTGATATCAGATTGCGTCAAAGAGGGAGGTCTTAGAAAAATTAATCTTCAGACCTGAGACTACTTCCAGCGAGTAGAGAAGGATTTTCAGCATACTAACCTGCTCCTTCGCTTTGCAGAAGATGATCGTGTCGTCTGCGAAATGCAGGTTAGCAGTCCTCCAAGAATCTTCTCCAATCCCTTCAATGAATCCTCTTGTTTTCACTCTTCTGATCATACAGTCGAAAACATCCATGGCTAGGATAAAAAGAAAAGGGGAAAGTGGGCAGCCTTGTTTCACCCCTCGACCAGCTTTAAATTGCTTCCCAGCTACTCCATTCACCAGACAAGAAAGAGTGGATGTGGAAAGGCAATTCCAGATCCAATTTAACCATCTGTCCGAGAATCCTTTCGCTCTCAGGGTGTTGAAGATGAAGCTCCATTTGAGTCTGTCAAAGGCCTTCTCAAAGTCTATCTTCAAGATGATGCCTTCTTCCTTCTGCTCTTTCAAATGGTAAATCAGCTCCTGAGCTGTCGCAACGCTGTCCAAAATGAATCTGCCTTTGATGAAGGCTGATTGGCTTCTGTAAACTAGCTTGTCTAGATTATCGGATAAACGGTTGGCAAGAATCTTAGCCACTATCTTGTACACGCAGTTTGCCAAACTGATGGGACGGAAGTCGCCAATAGTCTCTGCTCCTGATTTCTTAGGGATCAAGGTCACCCAAGCGTAGTTCAAGTTGTGGAGGGAAATATTATGAATGAAGAAATCAAACAGAAGTCTGCAGAGGTCCTCCTTAATGGTCTCCCAAAAGCGCTAGTAGAAAAGCATGGGGAGTCCATCCGGCCTCGGAGCTCCCTCAGCCTTCATCCCAAATACCGCCTTCTCGAATTCCTCCTCAGAGAAAGGTCTGTCCAGGTCGACAGATGTCTCCAGCTTCAGGGTCTCAAGATTACTCCAGTCAAGAGTGGCAGCGTCTACTCCATCTCTTCTAAAGTAGTTCTGAAAGTGCTCCGATATCCGTCGACTGATCTCGATCTGAGAGGTCCAGAATCTGTCACCCTCTCTGATTGTATGGATAGTGTTCCGCCGCCTTCCCGAGTTCGCCACTTTATGGAAGAAGGAAGTGTTATTGTCACCAAGCTTAATCCATCTGTCCTTTGATCGTTGCTGCCATATGATTTCCTCTTGCACAAGCGTTTTCCGAAGTTCTTCCGACCAGTTCGACTTCTGGATCCTCTCTGCATCAGAGATGGAGTTCTGCTCTTCTTTCACTTCTAAATCGCCAATTTTCCTAAGCAGCTCCTTCTTCCTGGATAGCACATTACCGAACTTCCTGCGCTCCCAGTCTTTGATCTTCAGTTTCACATGCCGGGTTTTTAAGTTTCAGTTTCTGACTGAGTTGGAATTGTCCTCAACTCCCGACCACCAAGAATGGACTAGGGGCGCGAAATCTGGATCCTCGAGCCACATGGCTTCGAATCGGAAAATCTTCTCTTTCTTGGCTTCCTGAGATTTAGTATCCAAAAGAATTGGAGAATGATCGGAGATGAAAGCCGTCAGGCCAGACTGAGTAACTCCAGAATGGAGAGTCTCGAAATCATCGGAAACAAAGAAACGGTCTAATCGGGCGAAGGTTGGGTTCTCACGTTTGTTGTTCCAGGTGTATTTCCGGTTATTCATCGGGAGATCTAAAAGAGAAAGGTCATCGATGAGACTAGCAAAGTCCTCCATGTCTGAACGTCTGCCCATTGCTCCGCTCCGCTCAAAGGAAAAACGTGTAAGATTGAAATCCCCTCCTAGGATCCACGGACCAGAAAAACGAACTCGGATATCTCGAATCTCAAGCCAAAGAGCTTGGCGGAGCTGGTAATCGGTTGGTCCATAGACATTAGACACAACCAAGGAGGTCCCTGATTGCTGATGCTTCAGCACAACCGAAAGGCTAAAGATACCAATGAACGAATCCAACAGGGTGAAGTTTGGTTCCTTCCAACCAGTGATGATCCCTCTCGAAGATCCTACAGAGTCTAACCAAACCCAATTGGTACTTCTGTTCCCTCCCATCGATCTGAGAAAAGAGGGCGATGGATTAGCACATTTAGATTCTTGAAGGCAAATAATATCTATGTTCTGAGAGGTAATTTGGAGGTGAACAGCTTTGCGTTTCTCTATATCACCCAGGCCTCGAATGTTCCAAGAAAGTGTCTTCATCAAGCAGGAAAAAAAACTCAGAAAAAACAGAATCAAAGAGAAACAACAATCAAACAGAGGAGGTGATCCTCTCTTTCTCCATTCCCCGCAGAATATTTACAAACACCTTCGGATCAAACCCTTCTTTGGAGACTGCAACACCACATTCTCCAGCCAGCGCAATAACATTATCAGAGTCCAGAAAGGAAAGTAAGGAGTGAAGCTCGTCGTCTGTGCTCCTCTCTACCATCTTCTTGAGGTGCGAGCCCAAAAAAGGATTATGCTTCCCTCGCGGGTAAGTCTGTTCGAACGACTTCACCATCTGCCTCTGACTTCTCTTGACAGAGGCCTTCTGGGTGCCTCCCATCGCTCTATCTTCTACGGTTGCTGCTAGGGGCTCCGGTGGGATTGCTGGCATCTGGCAGTCATCAAGATTATCAGGTAAGGAGTCTGGAACACAAAAATGAGGAGACAGAGCCCCCCCAGGGGAAGTGGGGTCGTTGCGATCTGAGGTGGCCTCCCAGTTAAAAGGCAAATCATCTACCTGAGCCTTGGTGCTATCAGCTTGGATATCTGCAGCAATAAGGGATTGATTAACCACATACGGTAATCCGGAAGAATCCGGATCCCGACGATCTGCCTTACCATCATTCCAAAGCGAAGAGAGCCCATTCCAGTCGACATTATCACCAATCAAAGAGGGGGCTTGAGGAATAGGGTTGGCAACCAAGTCAGGAAAACCCCTAACAGGAAGTATACGGCTTGGGGAAATCTCACCTTGTGACCTTGCTCTGAACTCTTCTGCAGCTCTATTCTCTTCAGCTTCCCGGAAAAAACGATCTCCGGTCGTCTCCGCTTCCGGTTGCTGCCGAATCTGGAGTTCATAGAAACGATTGCCTAAGTGGCAGGTGACCGGCGCGGGAATAGCTTCTGCCATAGAGGTGCTAATAGTGACTCTAGCTTCTCTAAGATCATCTGCAGAATCCCAGTCATTTTCAAAGCTAAGGATATCACCGAACTGATTGAGGACACAGCTAAGGGACTCAAGGTTCCAAGCATGGCAGGGAAGGCCTCCGATAAACAGTTTGATGTTCTTGAAGACCCTGGATCCTATGGCTCTGTTGTCTACAGACCAAGGGAAGAACTGAACAGAGAGGTCTCCAAAATCAAAGAGAGATTGACTAAGGGCATTCGAGAGAGCAGTTTTGGAAGGAAATTCAACCAGAACCTCGTTGGAGTCTAGAATCCTCGCCCTCCACTGCCAGTTTGCTCCCCAGGCTTGGGAGAAACGACTGGAGAGGCTGGACGGAGATCCCTCACCTCGCACTACTCTGCAGATAGCACACCAACGAAGGTTAAACAGAGAATCAAGGACAGTTTGATTAAAATCCATCACCTCGCAACTGGAAGGGTAGATGGCAGGGGGGGGGAGGTGGGTAGGACGAAGATCCTCTCGCAAACTTCCGGTTGGAGGGACAGTTTGCCATCTTGTGGCCTACCCCTTTACACAGCAAACACACTATCCCGTTCCTGCAATCACTCTGAACATGCCCTTTCTCCCGGCATCTGAAGCAGAACCCACTCTTCGGCTTCTGCGCGGCAACTCCAGTATTCGAAGCGGACTGATTCCTCGTTTCCGAAGCAAATCTGTTTGAATAGTTGCGGATCCTCTGGGCCCAGGGATCGAGTGACGGATTGACGGGGTGGTAAAAATCCGAGGGTTTTATACCAGATTTGATGACTTCAGCAAACTTAGGGCGAATCCCTCTCCCGGGTCCCTCAGCCTGAGACGCCGGCAGACCCCACTGATGCCCGGATCTGTGGGGCCCAAAGCCATGGGGAGGATCTCTGGATGGGAAAGGAGGGAAAGGATGGTGGGGGAAGCCAGATCTAAAAACTTCGACCCTGTCTTGTCTGCGATCTCCCCCACTCCATCCGCTCGCTCTCCAAGAGGGTCTCGAAACCCCTCTCCCATCCCTTCTCCCATGCCATCTCCCATCCCATCTCCAAGAGGGCACCTCCACTCTCCTCCCGAGAGTCGCCTCCGCTCTCCTCATCTCTCCCTCGCCCAGGACCCAATCCCTATGAAGTTGATTATGATAAAGAGGTTGGTCTTCTCATCCGGGCTGGAAGGCTATGAGATTGAGAAATCAAGCATGAGTACTTCAGCTTCCATGCCTGTGAAATTTGAAGATCCAGAGAAGATGAAGTAAACATGTATCTAAGTTAATCCATATTTAACAAACCATATTGCTAGAAACCAATTAGAGATGTAGAACCTCAATTACACATGAGGTTTTGGTTAAAGAATCTTTAGGAGAGCCAGAAATATTACCGAGATCAAGTTGTTTTCTTAAAAGATCCTATTGCTGGAGCATTTGAGCCTTAAGATTCAACTATTCAGCTAGAAGACTCATGTTATAGAACCAAAGTTTGAAGACCCTCCAGCCACCGATCCTTAACTCCACGAGAGCGATTCTAAGGAGGTTCCAGAGAGGCTCGACCTTATTCACGCAATTGATGCAAATTTTCGTGATGTGTTGTTTCTGAGTGCTATGCTATCAAAATCGAGACTAGTCAGCGACTAGTCCCCAGACGACTTTTTGCCTACCGACTAATTCCGTTTCTTTCATAGCTGGGCGGAATCCTGGCTAGTCCCCAACTAGCGACTAGGACTAGTCCCCAGGTGGCGTTCTGCAAGCAAATTTTTTTTTGCAAAAAGTCTTTACAAGCAATTTTGTTTGGATTTTTTTTGCATTGCCTCGAAGTCTTGAGTCGCAACTATGGCTCTTCCCTATAATCATCTATTGAGGACCTGAGAATCTGAAATAAAAACAT